>LR738713.1:389009761-389116752 GCA_902687465.1 Secale cereale | reverse complement strand
GGGGGGTGATTAGACTACTTGTAAATATAAAAATTCTGCCTTTTGATCATGAACAGTTTTTGGCAGATTCACAATTATGATCAATACAAGCATCACCCTACACATGCAATTCTAGAGTATAAGCAGCGGAAAGTAAATTGCACATGTAGTAAAGAGAGGTGGAGAAGAGCAAACGCAATTTGGAGACGCTGTGATTTTTCTCGTGGTTCCGATAGGTGGTGCTATCGTACATCCACGTTGATGGAGACTTCAACCCACGGAGGGTAACGGCTGCGCGAGTCCACGGAGGGCTCCACCCACGAAGGGTCCACGAAGAAGCAACCTTGTCTATTCCATCATGGCCTACGCCCACGGAGGGCTAGCCTTACTCGGGTAGATCTTCACGAAGTAGGCAATCTCCTTGCCCTTACAAACTTCTTGGTTCAACTCCACATCTCGATGACGGAGGCTCCCAAGCAACACCTAACCAATCTAGGAGGCACCACCCTCCAAAAGGTAATAGATGTTGTAGATGATGATGAACTCCTTGCTCTTGTGCTTCAAATGATAATCTCCCCAACACTCAACTCTCCTCACTGATATGGCTGTGGTGGAAGAAAGGATTGAGTGGAAAGCAACTTGGGAAGGTTAGAAATCAAGTTTCATATGGTAGGAATGGAGCAACTTGATCTCAACACAAGGGTAGGTAGTTCTCTTCTCAGAAAGTGTAAGGTAGGAGTGGTAGTTCTTTCTGATGGCTCTCTCCCCACGAATGAAGAGGGGGTGGAGGGGTATATATAACCTCCACACAAAATCCAACCGTTACACACATAATTGAGCAATCTCGGTGAGACCGAAGTTGACAACTCGGTCAGACCGAAAGTTCAAATATAGTGAACGTTGGGGTTTTCGGTGGGACCGAAAAAGAAAACTCGGTTTGTCCGATTTGAGTAAAGATAGGAACTTGCCAGTTTCGGTGAGACCGAAATCATCAACTCGGTTATTCCGATTTGAGGACAAACGGTTACAGAAGCTTGACAGCCCGTATTTCGGTGAGACCGATCTCAAACTCGGATTGACCGATTTTTCTAGGGTTTGGCTTATGGCTGAGGTGGTTCATCTCGGTGGGACTGAGTTTGGAAAATCGGTTGGTCCGAGATTACTTATGAGTGTGTATAGAAGTGAAAGTTGCTGATAGTTGAAGGAGATATATCACTAAGCACTTGAGCAACCAGATCATCAACACAACCTCATCCCCTTTTAATAGTATTGGCTTTTCCTATGGACTCAATGTGATCTTGGATCACTAAATCAAAAACGGAGTCTTGAGCTTTTGCCAATGCTTGCCTTAGCATTTTGAGGGGTCCACTTCTTCAGTCATTTCCATACCCATATCACTGAACTTCTCTTAAATGATTCTCAAGTAGTTATTAGTTCAATGATATATATGTTGTTATTAATTGCCAAAACCACCCGGGGATTAGTTGCACTTTCAATCTCCCCCCTTTTTGGTAATTGATGACAACATATAGATCAAAGCTTCAACAAAGGATATAATCAATGAATAATATCGTCGCTTTGAGAAGTATGTGATAAGCAAGAGCTCCCCCTAAATTTGTGCATTATTTAAAATTTGCGTTTGAATGCAAATGCACAATCAATTAGGATCATGGGTCACTCTTCCATGTCACATACATCTTGGTGGAGCGCACAAAATGATAAGAATGAATAACATGCACCCAATCACCAAGACATGAGTAAATAGCCATACAAGATAGGAATAGCATATGATAAGCATTAAGCACACATTAAAGCATAGTATGACCAAGCACTCATTAAGGTAGCATCAAACGGAGTAACAAGCACACTGAAAGATTCAAGAACCAAAAGGACCAAATGAAACGGCAAAAGAACGAAAGAGCACTCTCTCTCTCGAAGCCCTATGATCTATACAATTTCTCCCCCTTTGGCAACAAGTTACCAAAAAGTTTGAAAAAGCATAGAGCTAAACGTCACTGTGGGCTCTGCTGGCGGCTCCCGTCTGGGTAGATGTCGGAGTAGAAATGACGGCATCGGCGAAGACTTCAGCTGATGTCTGCGCTGGAGGAGTGGATACTGGAGCTGTGGCTGGAGTGACTGCTGGAGCTGTAGGAGGTGCTGAAGTGGTAGTCCTGGAGTCAGTCACTGGAATAGCAGCTGATCGGGATCCTCTGGGAACCGGAGCAGTCTGGCGATGAGAGTCCT
Source organism: Secale cereale (assembly GCA_902687465.1). Lineage (NCBI taxonomy): Eukaryota > Viridiplantae > Streptophyta > Magnoliopsida > Poales > Poaceae > Secale > Secale cereale. The sequence goes on along the minus strand of LR738713.1, from coordinate 389,114,529 downwards.
GGACTAGGTCATCCTGCATGAGCTCTGCTCTGTCCTGCCTAGCTTCCTCCATGTCTGCCTCAAGCTTGTTGACGGTCACCTGAAGTTCAGTCAGCTTCACGTCCAGAGCGTGGATCTTGTCGTCAACAATCCTCTCTAGGCTCTCCTGAGATTGTTCAATGCTGGCCAGGCGTTGTTCAATCCTCTGGGTAGCTTCAAGAATCTGCTCTCCGAAGCTCTTTGGTTTAGCTGCTGCTGCTGCTGCCTCTTTATCAGCTTTGGTTTTCCTAGCAGCTTCAATCTTGGCTTGACCTTCAACCGAAGTTGGATCCTCCTCATCCATCACAACAACATTATCTTCATGCTCTGGCTGCAGTGGCAAGTGCTTCCTATCCAACATGAATTTGCCCGTGCCAAACTTGGCATTGATGAGCATCTGAATCTGTGGGGCAAATCCACATGACCTCTTCTGGTCAGCTGCAGTCCTCTTAATGGTCTCTACCATTAAGTCCATCACCTTGAAAGGTGCCTTCTCATCAAGTATGTGCAGCATGTTGATAGAATAGCCTATGATCATGCGATGGTCTCCAGACTTGGGCATCAAAGTATGCCTCAGAATAGTGTTAGTGGTAGGTAGACCTGCCTGGAGATAGTACACTGAGCCAAGCTTTCACACTTCCAAATCTGCTGCGGGGATCTCCTTGTACATGTTCTTCATGGAATCATGGTTCTTCTTAGGAATCCCATAGACATCAATGTCGTCCTCTCTTTGCACTGGAGCATTCAGAAGTTCTGCCCATTCTTCAACAGACGAAGAAAACCTTTGACCTTCAGTCATCCAGGTGATCTTCCCATCAGGATAGAAGTGGGCTGTGGCATAGAACTGCATAATCATCTCGTCGTTCCAGTCTGTCAGCTTCTGACCCACAAACTCATCAACTCCACATGCAGTGAAGCTCTCATGCACATGGGGAAAGAAGTCTCTGTGCTCTTCACTGTCAATGTACTTCCAGTCAACGTACCTGGTGTCTGCAACAATAGGCTTCTTATCCATCAGCACAGTCTCATAGAAGTCCTGCTGCTCTCTGGTGTGGAATCTGGGGTCCACAGCAGTCCTTCTCCTCACGGCATATGGATCAGATTGTCTCCATAGCCTGAGACCTCTATCTTTCCTTGCCTTCATATCCTCGGCTTGAGGATGAGCATCGTTGTGGAGTGGCAGTTTTGGACGGAGCTTCAGCAACACATGTTCTTCTTCAGACTCAGACGGTGGCACATCACCTTTGTTCTTCTCAGACGCTGGAATGTTCCTGGTAGTCCTCTTGGGCTTGGCAGTAGGCTTTGCTGGAGCTGCCTTGGCTTGAGTAGGCTTCTTGGGCTTTGAAGTGGCTCCAGCCCTAATAGCATCACCCATGAGCTTAGCCTTCTGAGGAGGAGGCTGGGGTGCTTCTTCTTCTTCTTCATCCACTGCTGCATCTGCATGAGGTTCAACATACACTACCCTCTTCCTCTTGGAAGTTTTCTTTACTTTACTTGGGGCTGGCTCTCCCAAGTTCAGCTTCTTGGCAACAGCTGACTGCTTGACCTTGCTGGTGCCTTTCTTTGACTGATGCCCTTGGTGCTCTTTGGCAACAACTTTTCTCTTAGGCTTGGAGGATACTTCTTCCTCAGCTACAAAATCAGAATCCTCATCATCTGAGTTCCTCTCCTTTCTGGTTCTGGTGGCTGCAGGAGGCAGGCCACTAGGTGTACTCCTCTCACCATCATCAATAGGGCTACTAGCCTCAGGACTAGTATCTGCCTCAGGAATCTCTGCAAAAGGTGACTCTGACCTGTTCTGGCTGTCACTGGCATCTGACATGGCTGACAACCTGTGAATAGATAAGGTATAGGCAGAGTAGAAGAGTTATCACAAACTGCAGAGGTTTTTGCAAAAAAAATGAGTTCAAATCTTAGTTTTGAGTTTTCACAGAATGCATTTCGGTCAAACCGATTTTCAGTTTCGGTGAATCCGAAGTGTATACAGAGGCTTACCACACCACTTTCGGTCAGACCGAAGTGGGTTTCGGTCCTGCCGAAACACTAGGGTTTCACTAAGACTCTACTTCGGTCACACCGATTTGCACGACTCGGTTAGACCGAAAGGTGCAGTGCAATGGCCAGAGGCCAAATCGGTCATTCCGAGTTTTCAAAATCGGTTTCACCGAGATGTGTTCCGTGGAAACCTAACCCTAAGAATTTTACTCGAAACTAGAACGATCTGATGTTAAGGAAGATTTCAAACGTGGCTAGATACAGGGCAAACCAATCGTGCATTGAATCAGATGGGGAGCACGAGAGGGATCGAGACTCACCCTAACTTGGTGGAGTCCCTCTACGGCGGCAACGGCGCGGAGGAGAATTCCGTTGACGGCGGCGGAGACTTGCGGCGAGGGCGCACAGGCAACGACGGCGACGATCCGGAGATCACGGTGATGGCAGCAGGGGACGTGGGAGCGAAAACGTTTGAAGGATTAATCAACGCGCGCTGCCCTCAGTATTTATATCCCCTTGCTGTCGGTGGGACCGAGTTGAAAAACTAGGTGACATCGAGATGAATAACTGCTATGCAGTTACGCATTTCGGTCACGCCGAGATTTAGAACTCGGTTTCACCGAGATGAAACCTAGATCAATCTAAGTGTTTCGGTTTGACCGAGTGGGAGAAGTTGGTCTGACCGAAATTTATTTAGAAGGTTTTGGAAGTCAGCCTTAGACGGATCGGTGGCTCCGAGTGCTCCTCACTCGGAGGGTCCGAAAATGACTTGTTCAAAGTTTGTGATATGAGCATGAATAGAATTTGAGACAAGAAAGCATAGATAGCTAGGGAAGGTACTTAGGCATTCTTGTCCATCCATTTGGCCAGAAAAATCAAAACAACCAAAACAACAAATGGATGTCCTCGAATGGATAAAATCATGCATTCAACATGCTCACACAATAAGATAGCAAATGAAATATGTGTCAAACATGCACAACCAAAATTCTAGCTACTAGCACACAATTTGTCGATAACTAGGTCATCTTTATATGAGTATTTTGACTTAGGAGCCAAATCAGAACATTTGATCATAGGTCATACTCATCGTTTAAGCACAAGTGGGGTTACCACTTTTACATAAAGCATTGATGTGTTCACATCATTTGGAGATGCTTTAGCTCAATTTTTAGAGCAAAGCTCCCCCTAGATGTGAGAACCCCTTTTAAAGGGTCAAACTAACCTTGGGTTGTCGTAGAAGACTTCATGTAGATGTTGAAGATGTGGATGCTCAATGTTGATGTAGATCATCAAGAGTTGGGAGCTATCCTTTGGATTAGGGCACTTTCAATACCTACATGGGTTAGTCCCACAAGGAACAAACAAGGATATCCATAGACATAGATTGAAGTTCACAAAAGATGATGTCCATGAAAGCAATGATTACCTTGTCCCTTGACTTACCAACAAGAGGGTTTGTGACTCCATGAACTAGTGCATGATGTGGAAGTTGATTGCACAAGTTGCCAAAATGAATATGAGTGAAGTATGTTGGCGGAGTCACCCTCAAGAACCTTCTAGTTCTTCTTCTTCGGGATCCACATCATCTTGATGGGAATCCTTGGGGTTGTAGTTGAGCTTGACGAAGTAGAACTTGACGTGTCCTTGGGAACCCACTTGACCATGGCTTGAGGTGCTTCAATGAATGCATCAATCTCCTCTTGAAGCTTGTCCTTGGCTTTTAGCTTGTGGTCTTGTGGTGGAAGATCATCTTGAGCTTGTTCCACATTGGAATAAGTAGGATCATACTTCTCCTTTTGAGAAACAAACTGTGGAGTAGGGTATTGACCTTCTTCCCACTCAACACCTTCGGCGTTGAACTTTCGCTCAAAACCAATCCCTTGATTCTTCCGGTGCCTTCCTTGTTTGCGAACAATTTCCTCAAAGTTCTTGCTTCCGGCAAGACTTTTGTAGACACATTTCTCTATGATTTCCTTCAATAAGCTATTCTCTTGCTCAAGTGTAACTTGGCTTGAAACATTGTTAGTGGAATCAAGAGAACTACTAGAAGTAACAATATTAGATTTAACATGGTTATTGTTACTACTAGAGGAAGAATTTTTCTTATGCTTGTCATGCTTAGTCTTAATAGGTGGCAAGAAATTAGACAAGAGAAGTCGTTTGGCAAGATATGAAGAACTCTTCTTTCGAAGATCGTCATTGATCGCTTTTAGAAACTCATGTTCTTGCTCTAGAGTGAGCTTCTCGAAGCGTAGCTTCTCATGAGATCTTAGGAGCTCTCTATGATCTTCTTGAGTTGTTTCATGAGCTAACTTAAGAGTGTTTAGTTCTTTAGTTAGACGCTCAATCTCCTTCATAGCATTGTCATTCGACTCTTCTCGACTATAAAGACTACTAGCATTTTCATCGTTACTAAGCTCACTAGATTTATCATGCAAGAGCTCATCTTCACCAAGCAAGTCATCCTCATCACTATTGAAGTCAATGAATTCAGGGTGTGATACCTTGGGGCCTTTAGCCATGAAGCATCTTCCAATTCCCTCATTTGGTGAATCAAATAAGCCGTAGGAGTTGGAGTTGGAGGATACGAGTGCAAGACCGGTAACACCTTCATCTTGACTGTAGTCGGAGTCGGAGTGATAGCTTCCATCGGATTGATTGTCGGAGTCGGAGCCGGAGACCCATTCACCTACATGAGCTTGATGTCTTCTTCTTGTGTAGCTCCTTGATGACTTGTCTTTCCTCTCCGAATCCTTGCTTCTCCGAGAGGGTTTTCGTTCATAACGATCATCTCTACTCCTTCTCTCTTTCCGAGGTGACTCATCTCTTGATCTTCTTCTTGGAGATTCTTCTCTTCTCTTGTGGGGAGCCGTACACTCATTTGAGAAGTGTCCGGGTCTTCCACAATTGTAGCAGTTTCGATCACGACTAGAAGATCTCTTTTCATCATATGATCTAGACTTTGAGCTTCTCTCTTTGCCTCTATACCTGTAGAATTTGTTGAAGTTCTTAACCATTAGGCTTATCTCTTCATTGGAAACTAACTTGTCACTTGAGGTTGTAGGAGCATCACTTGTAGCTTTGTAAGCACCACTTGACTTGTTGTGAAGCTCTTCCTTATCCTTAAGTGTCATCTCATGAGCAACAATTCTTCCAATGACTTCAGTTGGCTTGAGAGTCTTGTAGTTTGGCATCATTTGGATCAAAGTGCACACGGTGTCATACTTTCCATCCAAAGCTCTGAGAATCTTCTTAATGATGAATCGGTCGGTCATTTCTTCGCTTCCTAAGCCGGCAATCTCATTTGTGATGAGAGCAAGCCTAGAGTACATTTCAGCGACTCCTTCACCATCCTTCATCTTGAACTTGTCAAGTTGACCTTGAAGAATATCTAGCTTTGATTCCTTCACAGACTCGGTACCTTCGTGCATTTCAACCAAAGTATCCCAAATCTCTTTAGCATTCTCAAGACGGCTGATTTTGTTGAACTCCTCGGGACACAAAGCATTGAAGAGAATGTCACAAGCTTGAGCATTGTTTTGCAACATCCGCAACTCTTCCGGTGTAGCTTCGCGATCCGGAACTTTTCCTTCCTCGAAGAATTCACCTTGCATACCAACACAAATAATGCCCCATGCGGCTGGGTTATGACCAAGAATATGCATTTTCATTTTATGCTTCCAACTAGCAAAATTTGTACCATCAAAGTAAGGACCTCTACGATAATTACCCTCACTAGACGCCATACTCTCCTAGGTTGTGAAACCAAGCTTATGGGGTCCAATGCAATGGAAACCAAAACAATGGAGACCAAAGCTCTGATACCACTTGTAGGATCGAAAGTATGTCTAGAGGGGGGGGGGTGATTAGACTACTTGTAAATATAAAAATTCTGCCTTTTGATCATGAACAGTTTTTGGCAGATTCACAATTATGATCAATACAAGCATCACCCTACACATGCAATTCTAGAGTATAAGCAGCGGAAAGTAAATTGCTCATGTAGTAAAGAGAGGTGGAGAAGAGCAAACGCAATTTGGAGACGCGGTGATTTTTCTCGTGGTTCCGATAAGTGGTGCTATCGTACATCCACGTTGATGGAGACTTCAACCCACGGAGGGTAACGGCTGCGCGAGTCCACGGAGGGCTCCACCCACGAAGGGTCCACGAAGAAGCAACCTTGTCTATTCCATCATGGCCTACGCCCACGGAGGGCTAGCCTTACTCGGGGTAGATCTTCACGAAGTAGGCGATCACCTTGCCCTTACAAACTTCTTGGTTCAACTCCACATCTCGATGACGGAGGCTCCCAAGCGACACCTAACCAATCTAGGAGGCACCACCCTCCAAAAGGTAATAGATGTTGTAGATGATGATGAACTCCTTGCTCTTGTGCTTCAAATGATAATCTCCCCAACACTCAACTCTCCTCACTGATATGGCTGTGGTGGAAGAAAGGATTGAGTGGAAAGCAACTTGGGAAGGTTAGAAATCAAGTTTCATATGGTAGGAATGGAGCAACTTGATCTCAACACAAGGGTAGGTAGTTCTCTTCTCAGAAAGTGTAAGGTAGGAGTGGTAGTTCTTTCTGATGGCTCTCTTCCCACGAATGAAGAGGGGGTGGAGGGGTATATATAGCCTCCACACAAAATCCAACCGTTACACACATAATTGAGCAATCTCGGTGAGACCGAAGTTGACAACTCGGTCAGACCGAAAGTTCAAATATAGTGAACGTTGGGGTTTTCGGTGGGACCGAAAAAGAAAACTCGGTTTGTCCGATTTGAGTAAAGATAGGAACTTGCCAGTTTCGGTGAGACCGAAATCATCAACTCGGTTATTCCGATTTGAGGACAAACGGTTACAGAAGCTTGACAGCCCGTATTTCGGTGAGACCGATCTCAAACTCGGATTGACCGATTTTTCTAGGGTTTGGCTTATGGCTGAGGTGGTTCATCTCGGTGGGACTGAGTTTGGAAAATCGGTTGGTCCGAGATTACTTATGAGTGTGTATAGAAGTGAAAGTTGCTGATAGTTGAAGAAATATATCACTAAGCACTTGAGCAACTAGATCATCAACACAACCTCATCCCCTTTTAATAGTATTGGCTTTTCCTATGGACTCAATGTGATCTTGGATCACTAAATCAAAAACGGAGTCTTGAGCTTTTGCCAATGCTTGCCTTAGCATTTTGAGGGGTCCACTTCTTCAGTCATTTCCATACCCATATCACTGAACTTCTCTGAAATGATTCTCAAGTAGTTATTAGTTCAATGATATATATGTTGTTATTAATTGCCAAAACCACCCGGGGATTATGTAATGCCCAGGATGGGACTATATCTCCTACGTGTCGAGGCACGACTTAAAGATATAAGCCCATCCTAGAATGATCTCAAGTTTGGTATCTTTGCACAACTCATGTAAAAGAGGGATTAAAATGCAAAAGGAGATAGTTGGCTTACACTCGCCACTTCACACAATACATTAAATAAACAAATCATCATACAAAACATCACAACCCGACTACGGGTGAAGATCCAAAAGAAAGATACCAAAACAACATAAAGCCACAGGTCAGGATCGAATCCTAGTAGAAACCACTACTGAACATCGAAACGTCACAAACAAACGGCCAAACTCTTCAACGAGCTCCTGGTGAAGAACTGATCCAACTCCTGCATCGAACTCGGCTGAACCTGCATCTGGTGTGGTGAAGTAACTGTGAGCCACAGAGGACTCAGCAATCCCGTTCCCGGGTAACAAGACTATTTAAGCCTTGGGTGAGGACAAGGCTGAAGAAAGAACGAGAGGTGAAGGAACAAACAAGAGTCTGCAGCAGCAACTAGCACTAACTTACGTAAAAGAGAGCGAGAAGAAAATAGCATCGGTCGAAAGATGATCACGAAGTGATCCTAACTAAAGCCGGTCAAACATAACCCCACCGTGTTCAACTCCCGAATCCCTATTCGGAAATTGACAGTCACGGTACACACGCTGGTAGTGTATTGAAACATTGTGTCAAGTTATCTACAACCGGAATTAACAAGCTCCCATCTGCCACATAACCGCGGGCACGGCTTTCGAAAGTTCAAACCCTGCAGGGGTGTTCCAACTTGGCCCATCACAAGCCCACGATCCGCGAAGTCGCAACTCCATAGGTGGGAAGACCCGAGTATTCTCGGAATCCCGTGCTCGAATTAAACCGAAATAAGGTAAGGCTAATCCAGCAAATCCTCCCGGCGTGCCGACACCCTGATAGTAGCCGCGCGTATCTCGTCTCAGGCCACGACCGGATGAGCACAGCGTACAGTGGCCGAAATACCCAAGTTGCCAAGGGGGGCCCCGCACACGACTCTAGTTTGGACCAACACTCAAATCGAGCACTGGCCCAGGGGGGTGGAATTAAGATGAAAGGGGTAGCTAGTCCCATTCAAGTTTTATTAGTTTGTTATTAGGCAAATAGTACCAATGTTGGGACTTGCTGGAAAAGACTTAGCACTTAGCGGTTTATCAAGGGGGTCCCATACACCCCAACCGTGTTAGGAACGCAAAATCAAGGAACATAACACCGGTTTATACGGTTCCTAACGGCATGAGTGGAACAAATCACCAAGCAAAAGGCTTAGCCTTCCACCCTGCCAGTATATAGATGATTTCATTTTTAAGCATTTATATAGTGTGATATAACCCAACCAAACTTCAACATGAAGCAAGCATCTTAAATCTTCACCTGCAACTAGCAATGCTATAAGAAGGGCTGAGCGAAGCGTACTTAGCCAAGCAACGGTTTGCATAGGTAGGTTGGTTAAACATGGCAATTGGTTACAAGTAGGAGGCTGACAAGAAAGACATGGGCATCGAGGCAAAACTATAGATCGAGACTACTAGCAAGAGGCAAAAATAGTAATGGTATCCGGGTTCGGTCATCTTGCCTGGGATTCCACAAGGGAGAAGAACGGATCCAAGAAGCAGACGGAGCAACACAGTCGAGAGAAAACCTCACCACTCCGGAACGAAACCGAAGCTAACAAGAGAAGCAACCGGAAAGAAAGAAACAACACGGTAAACACACAATCATAAACAAGGCATACGATACACAAGCAAGCATGATGCATGTCCGGTTTAAATATGCATGGCATGGCAAAGTGCACAAACAAAACTACAAGTTAAGTGGAGATCAATATGCAACGAGTTGCATTTTGACGAAACACCACAATAATTATTTAATTGACTCTCGTTATTAACAAGACAAGATTAAATAATTTTAACATGGCAAGAGGTGAAGCATAATAAAACTACACTATTTAGACATTTTAAATGAGGCCGGAAATAACAACAACATATCCGGAAAATCCCCATGAGCATGTTTAAATAATTATAAGCAAACAACAATTAAGCATTTAATGTTGTTAACATGATGCGGATGATATGATCAAGTTTATGCAAATTTTATTAAAAGTTGACAAAAGAGATATGAAGCATTTCCACCGTGGTGGAAAGAACGGGTGCCACGGCAACGATCCGAAATGATGCAAAGGCAACAAATCGGTACCGGTAACTCGGTGAGGGACCGGTGCAAAACAAAAGGTGGAGTGAACGAGTTGAACAAGATGATGGGGTGATCCCGTTGCCGGGTTCCCATGAGTCGGTGGCGAGGCAACCGAGGAACAACAAAAGGTGGAACGGGCACGAAGCACACACGAGAGACATTTCATACACACAAGCAAGCATCACACGGGTCACGTCTCGGGGTTATACCTTCGAAACACTCGTTTCGGGACGGTTCAAGATCGTCGAGGGATGTAGTGGAAGTAGAGGAAGTAGTCGTTCTCGCAACTCGTAGAGGAAGTAGTGGTTCACGGGTCTTCGGCGACGGTAGGCGTTCACGAGGTCGTTTGTAGATGTACATGTCGACGGTAGACGTTCGGGCGACGGTAGACGTTCGGGCGACGGTAGACGTTCGGGCGACGGTAGTGGTACTTGGGTCTCCGAGTAGTCGTTCTCGAGCTCGTAGCCGTGCGGTCGTCGAGGTACTTGTACATGTAGTGGTACTTGTCGGGTCATGTAGTTGTTCACGTTCACGTCTTGGTTCACGGTCGGACGAGCTCGGATGTCGTGGTACTTGCCGATCTTCGGACTTGTCGACGGTAGTCGAACTAGAAGGTCGTCGGCGACTCGAAGGGGTACACGGATCTCGGTCTCGTACACGGTTCTCCTGTCCAAAATTTACAGCACAGGCAACAAAAACAAACAAAACGGCAGCAACACAAGGGACAGCGGCGGACGGAGACGGGCGCCGGACGACCTGCTGGACGGAGAAGCAAAAGGGGCCCTCGGGCGCATCGGGACCGGGCGGCTCGGCGCAGGCACAGGGAGGCGCGCTCCTGGAGACGAGGAAGGGCCCGGGGCTGGATCCGCGGGGGGATCTGATCCGGTGCGAAGGGGAGGGCACTCGGGTGGAGGCGCTGGGAGAGGTGAGCTTGGAGGCGCGCTCGGGCCGGCGCTGCTGCTGCGTCTGGTCGAAACTTGCTGGAGGACGGGCGCCGCACGGAAGGGAGATGGCGCGGGAGCCTGGGGCGGCTGCCTGGGCGCGAGGAGCGCCATGGCGCGGCGGACGGCGAGAAGAGGGAGAGCGCTGCGGCGCTCTGGTGGAGGCCGACGGGGCGACGCGGGAACGGAGGGAGGCCGGAGCTCGGGGCCATGGGCCAGGCGACGGAGGGCGAGGATGGCCGCGGGGTCGGTCGAGGCTGGAGGCGCCTCGGGGTCGCGTCGGGCTCCGGGCCTTGGCGCTGGAGACGGGGCTTGGGCGCCGAAGATGGAGAAGGGGCGCCTCTTGGCGCTGGGCGCCGGGCTTGGCCATCTCTGCGGGGCGCCAGGCGTAGGCAGAGGCGAGGCTCGCCCTGGGAACGGGCGCTGCGGCGGAGGAGGCCCCGGCTCGGGCCCGGCGAAGGAAGGGGCCAGCTTGCGGCTGGGACTTGGGGTCGCTGCGCTAGGGGAGAGGGAGAGGGAATCGGGAGGAAAGGGAGAGGGAGAGGCAATCGAGCCAGAGGGGTGGCGGCGGTCAGGGAGTGTCGAGGGGAGAGCGATGGGGAGAGAGGGTGAGGCTCTCGGTCGGGCTAGGGTAAGAACGGACTGGGGTTCGGTGGGAGTAGCTGGGCCTGATGCTGGGCCGAAAAGAGGGAAAGGAGGAGAAGGGAGGAGATGGGCCAGGGAGGTGCGGCTGGGCTGCAGAGGGAGAAGGGCCTGGAGGCTGCACTTCTTGCTGTTTTCCCAAAATAAAACAGAATACCACAACAAGAAAGAAAGAAGGGGGTGCTAGAAAAGGAGTTAGGGCAAGAGGTAAAATTCCCTGGACCCGCAAAAATGCCAGGAATTAAAATAAAATAGAAGGAGGGTTTTGGAGGAACCTCGAAACAACGGAAAGAATTAAGACAAGGTTTTAGGCAAGAATTGAGATAGAAATACATGGAGAAATATTGCAAGTGTGTTACGGTGATTTCCAACAAATGGAATATTTTAAATATAGCTCCATAATTATTAGGAGGCTTTTATATGTTATAAAGAGAAGACATCTTCCCTCGAGTTAAATGGGCCGAAGGTCCACACAATTTATTAGGTTGAGATGCAAAAATAAAATATGACATGATGGCATGATGACATGATGCGATGCAAAAATAAATAACACAAGCACAAAAGAACCACACGGGCAACCCGGAACATCTGGAATCTTCGGGAAACTTCTGGAATCTTCTGGGACGTCGGTCTCGGGCGTCACAACTCTCCCACACTAACAGAGGATCTCGACCCAAGATCCTAGAGATATCACCGGGTAAAAACGAAGAGGAAGAGGTAAAACAAAGTTGCTTCTTTGACAGACGAGTGAAACCAAAGAACCTTGAGAGGTTGAACAATCTTGAAAGAAAGAATAGAACAGAGATGAACGAAGTTAAGAGCACTCCGTTGGAAAAGAGGAACAAGGAACACAATGAGAACCTTGTAGGTTGAAAGACATGAAACAATAGCTCACGGATGACGAAAGAATATGAAACTGCAACTGTATAGCCAAGGAATAAGAATGACAGAATTTGGGCAGCACTCCGTCTGAAAATGGAAGGAATTGAACAAGAACTTGCCAAGATGGGAAGATACTTGATGAAAAGAACAACATATTGCCTCCGAAACAATTAAAAGAATGGCACAAGGGTAAGAAAGACTCAGACAGCACTCCGGTTAAAAGAGAGTTAAAACTTGGTAAGATGAGGGAACTTGAATGAAGAATACAACACTCCGGTTAAAAGGTAAACAAGGAAAAGAACATGATCTTGATAAAAACGAGATGATGGTTAAAGAAAACAACATCACAATGCCTCCGGAATGAAAGAATATCATATAGTTCAATGAAAGAAATGAACGGAGAAGAAAATGACAACTTCTCTCAAAATGAATTTGAAAGAGCATCTTACGAAGAAGGGTGGAATAGAGTTGTTGGAAAAATCAACAACGAAAACGAATAAGCTTGATGTGGGCTTATGGAAAACATCTCAAAATGAAGAGGTGACAACCAGCCACTAACGAAAACGATTGATTGGATTGAGATCAACAAGGAGATGAAAAACTTATTTCACCGGAATGATAAATGAAGAACTTGGGTCATTTATAAGCACCACAATTAGCAACAATCCTTAGGGAAAGCTTTAGGTGAAATACAACCCAAGATTACTCCAACGAATAAATTGAAGGGTTGGAAAGATCTCCTGAACAAGGGAAAAAATGATGGTTTTAAATATCTCATTCCTGACAACTCGTGAATCATAAAACATGAAGGAATTGCCAAAATGACATAACACCATCAGAAAAGATAAGGTAGAAAGGATTGCAATTGGAAGCATGATGAAGAATGCTTGAGCTCCAACAAGAATCTTGATGAAGACTTCAAGGATGAATTAAAACATGATGGACCACCATGAGAACTCCGGTAATGAAAGAATGAGAAGTGAAAGATGAAAAGAATAAGATTCAAAGGCCTGTGATGAATTAGATGGAGCTTTGAAATGATATAATTGAAATAACTTGAAGCTCCAGAAAACAAGATGAACAACTTAGAATAAAGGATATGATATGATGAACAAGCTCCAGACAAAAGAATTAAACACTTGGAAGGAATAAGAATAAGAATTATGTCATGCATCTCCTTCACCAATTTAAATTGATGACAACCAAAGGATTTGGCATACTACTTATTCTCGTTGCAAGGAATTAAAGAGAGATCTAGCACAAGCTCGGATTCAACGAACCACCGGTAGGATTGTGAAAAGAACAAATGAATTAAAACGATAACAAGGAAGAGTAACTTGAAAGAACCACCGTAAGAATTAGGAGACGAACGAAGAGACATCAATGAAGAATATTTGGAGGACGAAGTTGAAAACTGAGAACGAAGAAATATTCTGAAATGATGGCCTTCGGAGGATCACAAAGAAAAGAATTCATGAAAAGCTCCGGATGGCATAAAAGAATTCCTCACAAGCGGAACAATAATGAGGATGGCAAGAAGCTAGAACCACGAATCTTCAAGAAGACGGGCCAAGATTTAAGAGAAACACTTCTCCGGTCTTCAAATGCTGAGAATGAAGACGAGAAAAGCCATAAGAATTTCGAGATACTCCGGACGAATGACAAGAGGAAGGTGGAGCAAAGATGGAAAAAGTTGAAAACAAGCTTGGAGAAGGCATGTGACTGATGGGAATCATTCTTACGTCACACTTTGAAAAGAATTTGAGTATAACTCCAGAAAAAATTAGAAGAGTCAGGTAAGATCCTGGAAAAGACCTGTGGGTTAAGGCCCACTCAAAGAAATCACCGTTGAAATAGATTGCTTAAGAGATATTGCACCGGTTGAATTAAAAGGCTTGAGTAAGATAACAATGCTCAAACTAGCTTGAACGGAATAAGAATGGAATTATGAATCTTCAGCACTCCGGATATGAATAGCAAGAGGAGAAAGATTAATTGGTGCACCGGAATAAGAAAGCATTGTGAAAATAGGAAAAGGATAAGATCAACACCAAATTCTTGAATTACATCCACCGGCAGAATTGAGAACAAAAGAATGATGAACTAGAAGCTCTTGAGCATCTTCGCGATAAATCACCGGATAAGGACATTGAAGGAAAAGAAAGAAGAAACATCACATGAATAAAATGGATACTTCATCTGAGAATTTCTGACTCCAAGAAGAAGAAGGGTGGGAGGGTGGGGAAAACAAAGACAACTTGAGACGAACAAAGTGGACACCGGTTGAAAAAGAATTTAACATGACCATCTTGATGATCAAGAAGGAACTGCACTCCCATAGAAATATGAGAACACCGATAAGGAAAGGTATGGAATCAACATTTGACATCGAAGCAACTCGAATACCAGAATCAAAACAAAAAACAAAGGGTAGATATGCAACAGCCTAATCTTCACAATATCATCCGAACAGAGAATTGAACGAATGAATTCTGCAGGTACATCAACTCGACGAGAAGCCACTTGGAGAACAAAAGATAAACAAAAGGAACAAGGAACAGATAGAACAAATACAAGATAGAAGCTTCGTTCGACATCTTCGTGCTGAAAGTTCATGGAACGTGTTACAAAAGGGTTTTGCAATCCCCGGATCAGCATAGCCAAGGACCCTTTAAGATGCAACTCCCGATCAGAACAAGTCCATAAAACCACTTCACTCAAAGTAGAACCCCAAACTTCATATCGAGCATCTGTTGGAAGAATGCCTAGAACTACTAGATGAACCCACCTATAGATTTCCGAAAGTTTCCAGTTATGCAATCAGGTGTTGGGGATACACGGGAAGCACCGCACAATCAACTCTAAACCTACATCCAGGTGTATCCATCCTTCAACACATAACCAGTCTTTCTCGGAAACTGTTTACCTCGGACCTTCGAAAAGCATCCACTATAACAAGCTATGGCAATACTCTCGAACTACCTCCCCAGTACTGGGTGATGTCGGGGTTATCTTGCCACTGGCCGTATAGGAGAGATTTTCGATGTCGGCCGTCTTAAGTATTTAGTACTGCCGCGATATGCTTGTGTCAATGATACCCCGAAGCTCAACTCCTCGGTAACAGGAGGCATCGAGAACAATATCCTTGTCACAAGAACATCGAAACAATCCCAGAATACTCGCGGGATCCTAAAAAAAAATTTGGTGCAATTTTTGAAAGTAGGAGAGAAAAGAGCAATCGTCAGGAGTCCTCACCAGAGAGAAAGGGGATGAGAAGCAAAGAAATCCTACTCTCCGATATAATATAGGACTCAAAAGTTTTCAGTGTGTGCCTAGACTCAACCGTCAACGATTCGATCAATCAGTGGGGGCTTCTAGGTCGGAGAAGGCTCTGAATACCAACTTGTAATGCCCAGGATGGGACTATATCTCCTACGTGTCGAGGCACGACTTAAAGATATAAGCCCATCCTAGAATGATCTCAAGTTTGGTATCTTTGCACAACTCATGTAAAAGAGGGATTAAAATGCAAAAGGAGATAGTTGGCTTACACTCGCCACTTCACACAATACATTAAATAAACAAATCATCATACAAAACATCACAACCCGACTACGGGTGAAGATCCAAAAGAAAGATACCAAAACAACATAAAGCCACAGGTCAGGATCGAATCCTAGTAGAAACCACTACTGAACATCAAAACGTCACAAACAAACGGCCAAACTCTTCAACGAGCTCCTGGTGAAGAACTGATCCAACTCCTGCATCGAACTCGGCTGAACCTGCATCTGGTGTGGTGAAGTAACTGTGAGCCACAGAGGACTCAGCAATCCCGTTCCCGGGTAACAAGACTATTTAAGCCTTGGGTGAGGACAAGGCTGAAGAAAGAACGAGAGGTGAAGGAACAAACAAGAGTCTGCAGCAGCAACTAGCACTAACTTACGTAAAAGAGAGCGAGAAGAGAATAGCATCGGTCGAAAGATGATCACGAAGTGATCCTAACTAAAGCCGGTCAAACATAACCCCACCGTGTTCAACTCCCGAATCCCTATTCGGAAATTGACAGTCACGGTACACACGCTGGTAGTGTATTGAAACATTGTGTCAAGTTATCTACAACCGGAATTAACAAGCTCCCATCTGCCACATAACCGCGGGCACGGCTTTCGAAAGTTCAAACCCTGCAGGGGTGTTCCAACTTGGCCCATCACAAGCCCACGATCCGCGAAGTTGCAACTCCATAGGTGGGAAGACCCGAGTATTCTCGGAATCCCGTGCTCGAGTTAAACCGAAATAAGGTAAGGCTAATCCAGCAAATCCTCCCGGCGTGCCGACACCCTGATAGTAGCCGCGCGTATCTCGTCTCAGGCCACGACCGGATGAGCACAGCGTACAGTGGCCGAAATACCCAAGTTGCCAAGGGGGCCCCGCACACGACTCTAGTTTGGACCAACACTCAAATCGAGCACTGGCCCAGGGGGGTGGAATTAAGATGAAAGGGGTAGCTAGTCCCATTCAAGTTTTATTAGTTTGTTATTAGGCAAATAGTACCAATGTTGGGACTTGCTGGAAAAGACTTAGCACTTAGCGGTTTATCAAGGGGGTCCCATACACCCCAACCGTGTTAGGAACGCAAAATCAAGGAACATAACACCGGTTTATACGGTTCCTAACGGCATGAGTGGAACAAATCACCAAGCAAAAGGCTTAGCCTTCCACCCTGCCAGTATATAGATGATTTCATTTTTAAGCATTTATATAGTGTGATATAACCCAACCAAACTTCAACATGAAGCAAGCATCTTCAATCTTCACCTGCAACTAGCAATGCTATAAGAAGGGCTGAGCGAAGCGTACTTAGCCAAGCAACGGTTTGCATAGGTAGGTTGGTTAAACATGGCAATTGGTTACAAGTAGGAGGCTGACAAGAAAGACATGGGCATCGAGGCAAAACTATAGATCGAGACTACTAGCAAGAGGCAAAAATAGTAATGGTATCCGGGTTCGGTCATCTTGCCTGGGATTCCACAAGGGAGAAGAACGGATCCAAGAAGCAGACGGAGCAACACAGTCGAGAGAAAACCTCACCACTCCGGAACGAAACCGAAGCTAACAAGAGAAGCAACCGGAAAGAAAGAAACAACACGGTAAACACACAATCATAAACAAGGCATACGATACACAAGCAAGCATGATGCATGTCCGGTTTAAATATGCATGGCATGGCAAAGTGCACAAACAAAACTACAAGTTAAGTGGAGATCAATATGCAACGAGTTGCATTTTGATGAAACACCACAATAATTATTTAATTGACTCTCGTTATTAACAAGACAAGATTAAATATTTTTAACATGGCAAGAGGTGAAGCATAATAAAACTACACTATTTAGACATTTTAAATGAGGCCGGAAATAACAACAACATATCCGGAAAATCCCCATGAGCATGTTTAAATAATTATAAGCAAACAACAATTAAGCATTTAATGTTGTTAACATGATGCGGATGATATGATCAAGTTTATGCAAATTTTATAAAAAGTTGACAAAAGAGATATGAAGCATTTCCACCGTGGTGGAAAGAACGGGTGCCACGGCAACGATCCGAAATGATGCAAAGGCAACAAATCGGTACCGGTAACTCGGTGAGGGACCGGTGCAAAACAAAAGGTGGAGTGAACGAGTTGAACAAGATGATGGGGTGATCCCGTTGCCGGGTTCCCACGAGTCGGTGGCGAGGCAACCGAGGAACAACAAAAGGTGGAACGGGCACGAAGCACACACGAGAGACATTTCATACACACAAGCAAGCATCACACGGGTCACGTCTCGGGGTTATACCTTCGAAACACTCGTTTCGGGACGGTTCGAGATCGTCGAGGGATGTAGTGGAAGTAGAGGAAGTAGTCGTTCTCGCAACTCGTAGAGGAAGTAGTGGTTCACGGGTCTTCGGCGACGGTAGGCGTTCACGAGGTCGTTTGTAGATGTACATGTCGACGGTAGACGTTCGGGCGACGGTAGACGTTCGGGCGACGGTAGTGGTACTTGGGTCTCCGAGTAGTCGTTCTCGAGCTCGTAGCCGTGCGGTCGTCGAGGTACTTGTACATGTAGTGGTACTTGTCGGGTCATGTAGTTGTTCACGTTCACGTCTTGGTTCACGGTCGGACGAGCTCGGATGTCGTGGTACTTGCCGGTCTTCGGACTTGTCGACGGTAGTCGAACTAGAAGGTCGTCGACGACTCGAAGGGGTACACGGATCTCGGTCTCGTACACGGTTCTCCTGTCCAAAATTTACAGCACAGGCAACAAAAACAAACAAAACGGCAGCAACACAAGGGACAGCGGCGGACGGAGACGGGCGCCGGACGACCTGCTGGACGGAGAAGCAAAAGGGGCCCTCGGGCGCATCGGGACCGGGCGGCTCGGCGCAGGCACAGGGAGGCGCGCTCCTGGAGACGAGGAAGGGCCCGGGGCTGGATCCGCGGGGGGATCTGATCCGGTGCGAAGGGGAGGGCGCTCGGGTGGAGGCGCTGGGAGAGGTGAGCTTGGAGGCGTGCTCGGGCCGGCGCTGCTGCTGCGTCTGGTCGAAACTTGCTGGAGGACGGGCGCCGCACGGAAGGGAGATGGCGCGGGAGCCTGGGGCGGCTGCCTGGGCGCGAGGAGCGCCATGGCGCGGCGGACGGCGAGAAGAGGGAGAGCGCTGCGGCGCTCTGGTGGAGGCCGACGGGGCGACGCGGGAACGGAGGGAGGCCGGAGCTCGGGGCCATGGGCCAGGCGACGGAGGGCGAGGATGGCCGCGGGGTCGGTCGAGGCTGGAGGCGCCTCGGGGTCGCGTCGGGCTCCGGGCCTTGGCGCTGGAGACGGGGCTTGGGCGCCGAAGATGGAGAAGGGGCGCCTCTTGGCGCTGGGCGCCGGGCTTGGCCATCTCTGCGGGGCGCCAGGCGTAGGCAGAGGCGAGGCTCGCCCTGGGAACGGGCGCTGCGGCGGAGGAGGCCCCGGCTCGGGCCCGGCGAAGGAAGGGGCCAGCTTGCGGCTGGGACTTGGGGTCGCTGCGCTAGGGGAGAGGGAGAGGGAATCGGGAGGAAAGGGAGAGGGAGAGGCAATCGAGCCAGAGGGGTGGCGGCGGTCAGGGAGTGTCGAGGGGAGAGCGATGGGGAGAGAGGGTGAGGCTCTCGGTCGGGCTAGGGTAAGAACGGACTGGGGTTCGGTGGGAGTAGCTGGGCCTGATGCTGGGCCGAAAAGAGGGAAAGGAGGAGAAGGGAGGAGATGGGCCAGGGAGGTGCGGCTGGGCTGCAGAGGGAGAAGGGCCTGGAGGCTGCACTTCTTGCTGTTTTCCCAAAATAAAACAGAATACCACAACAAGAAAGAAAGAAGGGGGTGCTAGAAAAGGAGTTAGGGCAAGAGGTAAAATTCCCTGGACCCGCAAAAATGCCAGGAATTAAAATAAAGTAGAAGGAGGGTTTTGGAGGAACCTCGAAACAACGGAAAGAATTATGACAAGGTTTTAGGCAAGAATTGAGATAGAAATACATGGAGAAATATTGCAAGTGTGTTATGGTGATTTCCAACAAATGGAATATTTTAAATATAGCTCCATAATTATTAGGAGGCTTTTATATGTTATAAAGAGAAGACATCTTCCCTCGAGTTAAATGGGCCGAAGGTCCACACAATTTATTAGGTTGAGATGCAAAAATAAAATATGACATGATGGCATGATGACATGATGCGATGCAAAAATAAATAACACAAGCACAAAAGAACCACACGGGCAACCCGGAACATCTGGAATCTTCGGGAAACTTCTGGAATCTTCTGGGACGTCGGTCTCGGGCGTCACAGATTAGTTGCACTTTCACAATGATATGGACAGGAAAAGATGTCCACAATGTTTGGAGTTAATTGTGCAAATATAAATAGCACTTGCTTCACAAAGTGCCATTTAGGGCAGAATAGAAAAATGATTATTGGAGGATTATTTTTGAACATGGCAATGAAATGTTTTGTTATATTTGAGCAAGATATGACCCAAACAATTTATGAGAATTATTTGGGAATTTTTAGAATGACAGAGATATAGGTTGCTTCACAACCTAGGGCAAAAATAATTATTCCTTTAATAGAAAAGGAATATTCCTTGGAAAAAGAATATTGGGTTAGGTCAAGGATGGAAATGGAAGGGTCTTGGGATGATTATGAGAATGGCAAGCCACTATAAAACCAAGGAATACATGGTCTTCCCAAGTTTCAGAACCACATAGCCACTGAAAAGCAAATAAAATCAAGAAATCCAAGAAAATCATCAGAAAAAGAAAAGGGCAAAATCCGGGGCTATTACAGATCCCATCTTGGGGCCTGTTCCGGAGCTCCGCCAGAGGGGGGATCTACCACGGAGTGCTTCTACATCAACACCATCGCCTCACCATGAGTTGTGAGTAGTTTACCACAGACCTTCGGGTCCATAGTTAGTACCTAGATGGCTTCTTCTCTCTCTTTGGATCTCAATACCAAGTTCTCCTCGGTCTTCGAGGAGATCTATTCGATGTAATCTCTTTTTGTGGTGTGTTTGTCGAGATCCGATGAATTGGGGGTTTATGATCAAGATTATCTATGAGAAATATTTGGTTCTTTTTTGAATTCTTTTATGTATGATTATAATATCCTTGCAAGTCTCTTCGAATTATTGGTTTGGTTTGGCCTACTAGATCTATAGTTCTTGCAATGAGAGAAGTGGTTGGCTTTGGGTTCAATCTTGCGGTGTCCTGTCCCAGTGATAGTAGGGGCGGCAAGGCACGTATTGCATTGTTGCCATCGAGGATAAAAAGATGGGGTTTATATCATATAGCTTGAGTTTATCCCTCTACATCATGTCATCTTGCTTAAGGCGTGACTCTGTTCTTATGAACTTAATACTCTAGATGCATGCTGGGTAGCGGTCGATGTGTGGAGTAATAGTAGTAGATGCAGAATCGTTTTGGTCTACTTGTCATGGACGTGATGCCTATATATAATGATCATACCTAGATATTCTCATAATTATTCGCTTTTCTATCAATTGCTCGACAGTAATTCGTTCACCCACCATAGAATTCTACTATCATGAGATAAGCCATTAGTGAAACCTATGGCCCCCGGGTCTATTCTCAACATATCAATCTACAATCTACTTTACTTTACCGTTTTTACTTTCTGTTCTTATATCCAAAAATACCAAAAGTATCAAACAATCATATCTATTAGATCTCACTTTCGTAAGTGACCGTAAAGGAATTGACAACCCCTTATCGCGTTGGCTGTGAAGCTCTTATTTGTTTGTGCGGGTGCGAGAGACTCACGCGTGGTCTCCTACTGGATTGATACCTTGGTTCTCAAAAACTGAGGGAAATACTTACGCTACTGTGCTGCATCACCCATTCTTCTTAGAGGGAATACAATGCAAGCTCGAGAAATAGCAAGAAGAATTTCTGGCGCCGTTGCCGGGGAGGCTTATGCAAAATTCATATACCAAGTACCTATCACAAACCCTTATCCTTCGCATTACATTTATTTACCTCTCGTTTTCCTCTCCCCCACTTCACCCTTTCCGTTTAATTTGCCCTTCTTTTTGCCGTGTGTTTACCGTTCGCTTGCTTCTTGTTTGCTTGTTTGTTGGATTGCTTGCTTGTCACCATGTCTAGCACACCTATCATTATCAATACTCCCGAGAGTGAGGTTCTCAATTTTAAACAAAGGGAGCAGGAAAATCTTAAAGATGCATGGTATAGAATTTGCAATACTCAAAATAGATCCACTAGGAAGCTTTCCACTTCCGTGCTTCTTCGCAAATTTTATGTTGGCATAACTCTGTGGAATAGATATATTTTAGATACCATTACCGGAGGAAATTTCTTGGGTAGCCATACTTTTGATTCTTATAATGCTATGACTGAATTATTTGGCTCACCACCTCTTATGGTTAATGGGACCGTTTTAACTTTGGAACATGTTATGCAAAGACTCGAAATCATTGAAACAAAGTTGCTACGGTAGAGTTGGTTGAGAATTTAGATAGAAAGATCCACAATGAAATTACCCTGTATGGATCCAAGGTAGGAGTTATTCTGATTTTTTTAAAGAAAAGGAACCCATAGTTAAAGAGAAAATAGATCAAGATTCTACTAGAATCGATAAACTTGAGGATATTATTACTAATGTAGGGTCTGCTGTTTCTGTGATGAAAACTATTTCAAATCCTTCTACCACTAAATTGTCTAAGTTCATGTATGTTCCTAAAAACAAGGGTGAACCATCTAGTAAGGGAATCACGGATCTTAAATCTATAAGTGTCCATCCTAATTTTCTTACTTTTGCAAGAGAACCTTCTGACACGAATGAATTTCTTGATTTCTTGCCCAAAAGTTTGATTATCAATAGGAATAAATAAGTTCCTAAGAATTACAAGTTCTTAATTAAAGAATTGCCTTCCAAAGATGGCAATACCTAGATCTATCCTTGTATCGTGCCTACCTAGGGGCGTTAAACGATAGCGCTTGTTGGGAGGCAACCCAATTTTATTATTTTTTGTTTTTGCTTCTGTTTAGGAATAAATATTGCATCTAGCTTCTGTTTTGATGTGGTTTTGTGTTTTAATTAGTGTTTGTGCTAAGTAGAACCTTTGGGAAGACTTGTGTGAAGTTTATATGATCTTGTTGTAAAAAAACAGAATCACTAGTGCTCACTAGAATAGTCACTAGATTTTACTGGAGTGTGCTATTTAGTTGATTCTTTTTGCAGATGATTAATAGACAAATTCCCCAAGTTTAACAATTTATTTCAATTTTTTTGGAGTTACAAATGTATGCGAAAGTTACAGATTATAATAGACTGTTTTGTTTTTGACGGATTCTGTTTTTTTGTGTGTTGTTTGCTTATTTTGATGAATCTATGAGTAGTATTGGAGGATATGAATCATAGAGAAATTGTAATACAGTAGGTTTAACACCAATATAAACAAATAATGAGTTCATTACAGTAACTTTGAGTGGTGGTTTGTTTTCTTATACTAACCGAGCTCACGAGATTCTTGTCTAAGTTTTGTGTTGTGAAGTTTTCAAGTTTTGAGTATTGCTTTGATGGACTACGGAACAAAAAGTGGAAAGAGCCTAAGCTTGGGGATGCCCAAGGCACCCCAAGGTAAAATTCAAGGACAACCAAAAGCCTAAGCTTGGGGATGCCCCGGGAAGGCATCCCCTCTTTCGTCTTCATCTATCGGTAACTATACTCGGGATTATATTTTTATTCACCACATGATATGTGTTTTACTTGGAGCGTCATGTATGATTTGAGTCTTTGCTTGTTAGTTTGACACAATTATCCTTTCTGGACACATCTTTTTGAGAGAGATAAATATGGCCTAGGAATTGTTAGAACACTCTATGTGCTTCACTTATATCTTTTGAGCTAAATAGTTTGCTCTAGTGCTTCACTTATATCTTTTTGAGCACGGTGGTAATTTTATTTTGTAGAAATTGTTGATCCCTCATGCTTCACTTATATCCTTTTGAGAGTCTATTAGAACAGCATGGTAATGTGCTTTGGCTATAGAACTAGCATTAACATGATAGGCATCCAAGATGAATGTAGTATAAACTTTCATACAAAGTGCATTGAATATGATGAGAAGTTTGATACTTGATAATTGTTTTGAGATATGAGGATAGTGATATTAGAGTCATGATAGTGGAGTTATTATGAAATTGAGAAATACCTGTGTTAAAGTTTGTGATTCCCGTAGCATGCACGTATGGTGAACCGCTATGTGACAAAGTTAGAGCATGAGGTATTTGTAGAGTGTCATCCTTTGTGCGGAGGTTGGGGGCGCGCGATGGTTAACTCCTACCAACCTCCCCCCTAGGAGCATGCGTTGATTGCTTTGTTTTGATGACTCATAATTGTTTTCAATAAGTATATGAGTTCTTTATGACTAATTTTGAGTCCATGGATTATACGCACTCTCACCCTTCCACCATTGCTAGCCTCTCTTGTACCGCACATCTTTCGCCGGTACCATACACCCACTATATACCTTCCTCAAAACAACCACTATACCTTCCTCAAAACAGCCACCATACCTACCTATCATGGCATTTCCATAGCCATTCCGAGATATATTGCCATGCAACTTTCCACCGTTCCGTTCATATGACACGCTTCATATTGTCATATTGCCATGCACGATCATGTAGTTGACATCGTATTTGTGGAAAAGCCACCATGCATAATTTTTCATACATGTCACTCTTGATTCATTGCACATCCCGGTACACTGCCTGAGGCATTCATATAGAGTCATACTTTGTTCTAGTATCGAGTTGTAATATCGAGTTGTAAATCAATATAAGTGTGATGATCATCATTATTAGAGATTGTCCCAAAGCAAAAAAAGGAAGGAAAGGCCAAGAAAAGAAAGGCCCAAAAAAAGAAGAAAAAAGAAAAAAGAAAAAAGGGACAATTGCTACTATCTTTTTCCACACTTGTGCTTCAAAGTAGCACCATGGTCTTCATGATAGATAGTCATGTTTAGTCACTTTCATATACTAGTGCGAATTTTCATTATATAACTTGGCTTGTATATTCCAACGACGGGCTTCCTCAAATGCCCTAGGTCTTCATGAGCAAGCATTTGGATGCACACCCACTTAGTTTCTTTTGCTGAGCTTTCATACAGTTTTAGCTCTAGTGCATCCATCACATGGCAATCCCTACTCACTCACATTGATATCTATTGATGGGCATCTCCATAGCCCGTTGATACGCCTAGTCGATGTGAGACTATCTTCCTCCTTTTTGTCTTCTCCACAACCACCACTCTATTCCACCCATAGTGCTATAACCAAGGCTCACGCTCATGCATTGTGTGAAAGTTGAAAGGTTTGAAAGGATAGAGTATGAAAACAAGTGCTTGGCTGAAACCGGGGTTGTGCATGATATGAATATTTTGTGTGATGAAGAGGGAGCATAGCCAGACTATATGACTTTGTAGGGATAACTTTCTTTAGCCATGGTATTTTGAGAAGACATGATTGCTTTGTTAGTATGCTTGAAGTATTATTATTTCTTATGTCAATATAGACTTTTGTCTTGAATCTTTCAGATCTGAACATTCATGCCACGATAAAGAGAATTACATTGAAAATTATGTTGGTTAGCATTCCACATCAAAAATTCTGTTTTTATCATTTACCTACTCGAGGACGAGCATGAATTAAGATTGGGGATGCTTGATACTTCTCCAACGTATCTATAATTTTTTATTGTTCCGTGCTATTATTTATGATGTTTTGGATGTTTAATGGGCTTTGTTATACACTTTTATATTATTTTTGGGACTAACCTATTAACCCAAAGGCCCAGTACAGATTGCTATTTTTTGCCTATTTCAGGGTTTTACAGAAAAAGAATATAAAACGGAGTCCAAACGGAATGAAACCTTCGGGAGAGATATTTTTGGAGCGATATCTTCACGGGAGACTTGAGAACCACGGAATAGGGCACACGTGGCGTCCACGAGGGTGGGGGGCGCACCCCCCTACAGGGCGCGCCCCCTGCTTTGTGGGCCCCACGTTGGTCGCCCGATGCCCTCCTTCGTCCTATATATACCCATGTACCCCGAAAACATCAGAAGAGGAGAGAAAACCCTAATTCCACCGCCGTAACCTTCTATTCCCATGAGATCCCATCTTGGGGCCTGTTCCGGAGCTCCGCCGGAGGGGGATCTACCACGGAGTGCTTCTACATCAACACCATCGCCTCACCATGAGTTGTGAGTAGTTTACCACAGACCTTCGTGTCCATAGTTAGTACCTAGATGGCTTATTCTCTCTCTTTGGATCTCAATACCAACTTCTCCTCGGTCTTCTAGGAGATCTATTCGATGTAATCTCTTTTTGCGGTGTGTTTGTCGAGATCTGATGAATTGTGGGTTTATGATCAAGATTATCTATGAGAAATATTTGGTTCTTTTCCGAATTATTTTATGTATGATTATAATATCCTTGCAAGTCTCTTCGAATTATTGGTTTGGTTTGGCCTACTAGATCTATAGTTCTTGCAATGGGAGAAGTGGTTGGCTTGGGGTTCAATCTTGCGGTGTCCTTTCCCAGTGACAGTAGGGGCAGCAAGGCACGTATTGTATTATTGCCATCGAGGATAAAAAGATGTGGTTTATATCATATTGCTTGAGTTTATCCCTCTACATCATGTCATCTTGCTTAAGGCGTTACTCTGTTCTTATGAACTTAATACTATAGATGCATGCTGGATAGCGGTCGATGTGTGAAGTAATAGTAGTAGATGCAGAATTGTTTCAGTCTACTTGTCACGGACGTGATGCCTATATATAATGATCATGCCTAGATATTCTCATAACTATTCTCTTTTCCATCAATTGCTCGACAGTAATTCATTCACCCACCGTAAAATTCTGCTATCATGAGAGAAGCCACTAGTGAAACCTATGGCCCCCGGGTCTATTCTCAACATATCAATCTACAATCTACTTTACTTTACTGTTTTTACTTTCTGTTCTTATATCCAAAAATACCAAAAATATCAAACTATCATATCTATCAGATCTCACTTTCGTAAGTGACCGTAAAGGGATTGACAACCCCTTATCGCGTTGGCTACGAAGTTCTTATTTGTTTGTGCAGGTGCGAGGGACTCGCGCGTGGTATCCTACTGGATTGATACCTTGGTTCTCAAAAACTTAGGGAAATAGTTACGCTACTGTGCTGCATCAGCCTTTCCTCTTCGAGGGAATACAACTCAAGCTGGAGAAGTAGTAGTCTTATACCTCTCGACACGGGCATGAGTATGAAATACTAATTTCAACTCTTGGAACATCTCATATACTCCGTGGCGTTCAAAACGTTTTTGAAGTCCCGGTTAGAAGCCATAAAGCATGGTGCACTAAACTATCAAATAGTCATCATACCGAGCTTGTCAAACGTTCATAACGTCTGCATCTGCTCCTGCAATAGGTTTGTCACCTAGCGGTGCATTAAGGACATAATAGTTCTGTGAAGCAATGAGGATAATCCTCAGATCACGGACCTAGTCCGCATCATTGCTACTAACATCTTTCAAATTAGTTTTTTCTTGGAACATATCAAAAACATAGGGGAGCTATAACGCGAGCTATTGATCTACAACCTAATTTGCAAATACTATCAGGACTAAGTTCATGATAAATAAAGTTCAATTAATCATATTACTTAAGAAATCCCACTTAGATAGACATCCCTCTAGTCATCTAAATGATCACGTGATCCAAATCAACTAAACCATGTCCGATCATCGCGTGAGATGGAGTAGTTTTCAATGGTGAACATCTTATGTTGATCATATCTACTATACGATTCACGCTTGACCTTTCGGTCTCCAGTGTTCCGAGGCCATGTCTGTACATGCTAGGCTCGTCAAGTTTAACCCGAGTATTCTGCATGTGCAAAACTGTCTTACACCCATTGTATTTGAACGTAGAGCTTATCACACCCGATCATCACGTGGTGTCTCGGCACGACGAACTTTCGCAATGGTGCATACTCAGGGAGAACACTTGTACCTTCAAATTTTGTAAGGGATCATCTTATAATGCTACCATCGTACTAAGCAAAATAAGAAGCATAATAAGATAAACATCAAATGCAATCAAAATATGTGACATGATATGGCCATCATCATCTTGTGCTTTTGATCTCCATCTCCAAAGCATCGTCATGATCTCCATCGTCACCGGCTAGACACCATGATCTTCATCGTAGCGTCGTGGTCGTCTCGCCAACTATTGCTACTACTACTATCGCTATCTCATAGTGATGAAGTAAAGCAATTATATGGCCTTCACAATTCATACAATAAAGAGACAACCATAAGGCACCTGCTGGTTGCCGATAACTTTACAAAACATGATCATCTCATACAATAACATATAACTCATCACATCTTGACCATATCACATCACAACATGACTTGCAAAAACAAGTTAGACGCCCTCTACTTTGTTGTTGCAAGTTATACGTGGCTGCTACGGGCTTAGCAAGAACCGTTCTTACCTACGCATACAAAAACCACAACGATTTTTTGTCAAGTATGTGATGTTTTAACCTTCACAAGGATCGGGCGTAGCCACACTCGATTCAACTAAAGTGAGAGAGATAGACACCCGCCAGTCACCTTTAAGCAACGAGTGCTCGTAACGGTGAAACCAGTCTCGCGTAAGCGTACGCGTAATGTCGGTCCAGGCCGCTTCATCTCACAATACCGCCGAATCATAGTATGACATGCTGACAAGCAGTATGACTATTATCGCCCACAACTCATTGTGTTCTACTCGTGCATATCATCTACGCATAGACCTGGCTCATGATGCCACTGTTGGGGAACGTAGTATTTCAAAAATTTCCTATGATCACGCAAGATCTATCTACTAGATGCATAGAAACGAGATGTGAGAGTGTGTCTACGTACCCTCGTAGACCGAAAGCGGAAGCGTCTAGTGACACGGTTGATGTAGTCGAACGTCTTCGTGATCCAACCGATCCAAGCACCGAACGTAAGGCACCTTCGCGTTCAGCACACGTTCAGCTCGATGACGTCCCACGAGCTCTTGATCTGTTTGAGCTTCACGGGAGAGTTTTGTCAGCACGACGGCGTGGTGACGAAGAGGATGAAGCTACCGGCGTAGGGCTTCGCCTAAGCACTGCAACGGTATGACAAAGGTGTGTTTCTGTGGAGGGGGGCACCGCACACGGCTGAAACTATGTTTATTGTGTGTTCTTAGGTGCCCCCTGCCCCCGTATAAAAAGGAGCAAGGGGGAGGTGCGACCGGCCCAGGGGCGCGCCATAGGAGTAGGTTTCCTACTCCTAGTAGGAGTAGGAATCCCCTTTCCTATTCCTAAGAAGGAGAAGAGAAGGAAGGAGAGGGGAGCATCCCCCCTTCTCCTAGTCCAACTAGGATCCCTAGGGGGGCGCGGCCAGCCCTATGGGCTGCCTCTCTCTTTTCCCTCAAGGCCCACTATGGCCCATACTCCCCCGGGGGGGTTCCGGTAACCCCTCCGACACTCCGGTTTTATCCAATAACACACGGAACACTTACGGTGTCCGGATATAGTCGTCCAATATATTAATCTTTATGTCTCGGACATTCTGAGACTCCTCGTCATGTCCTTGATCTCATCCGGGACTCCGAACTACCTTCGGTACATCAAAAATCATAAACTCATAATACCGATCGTCATCGAACGTTAAGCGTGCGGACCCTACGGGTTTGAGAACTATGTAGACATGACCAAGACTCATCTCCGGTCAATAACCAATAGCGGAACCTGGATGCTCATATTGGTTCCTACATATCCTACGAAGATCTTTATCGGTCAAACCGCATAACAACATACGGTGTTCCCTATGTCATCGGTATGTTACTTGCCCGAGATTCGATCATTGGTATCACTATACCTAGTTAATCTCGTTACCGGCAAGTCTCTTTACTCGTTCCGTAATACATCATCTTGTGACTAACTCATTAGTTGTTTGCTTGCAAGGCTTATTATGATGTGCATTACCGAGAGGGCCTAGAGATACCTCTCCGACACTCGGCGTGACAAATCCTATTCTTGATCTATGCCAACACCATGAACACCTTCGGAGACACCTGTAGAGCATCTTTATAATCACCCTGTTACGTTGTGACGTTTGATAGCGCACAAGGTGTTCCTCCGGTATTTGGGAGTTGCATAATCTCATAGTCATAGGAACATGTATAAGTCATGAAGAAAGCAATAGCAGTAAAACTAAATGATCAAGTGGCTAAGCTAACGGATGGGTCATGTCAATCACATCATTCTCTAATGATGTGATCCCGTTCATCAAATGACAACTCATGTCTATGGCTAGGAAACTTAACCATCTTTGATTAACGAGCTAGTCAAGTAGAGGCATACTAGTGACACTTTTTTGTCTATGTATTCACACATGTACTAAGTTTCCGGTTAATACAATCCTAGCATGAATAATAAACATTTATCATGATATAAGGAAATAAATAATAACTTTATTATTGCCTCTAGGGCATATTTCCTTCACGTTTAGCATTCACCGCTTATAAAAGGACCCAAGGTTTCACCTTTTATCCCCACGCTCTCCTCAAGTCCTAGCTCTCCAATCTCCGCAGCCCTCAGCGCCCACATCTCTTGCGCCCTCAATCCTCAACTCATCCACCATCGCCGCCGTATCCAGCAATGGTTGCCTCTGGCTCCAAAGGCAAGTGGGAGGCATTTTCGATCACAGAGAAGACCGTGAAGAGCTTCCGAAGCGCGGGCTATCTTGTCGACGATGTGGTGCATCGAGTCCCCGAGAGGGACCAAGTGATCCCCGTCCCTATGGCGGGTGAGAGGGTTGTACTCCTCTCGCACTTCATTCAAGGGCTGGGATTTCCTCTCCACCCCTTTGTACGGTGTCTTCTATTTTTCTATGGGTTAGATTTCATGATCTAGCCCCGAATTCAATCCTTCACATATCCGCTTTCATAGTGGTGTATGAAGCATTCCTCCAAATCCCCCCACACTTTGGCCTCTGGCTCAAAACCTTCAATCTGCGTTGTTTTTCTCTTGAAGAGGATAGGGTGATGCAGCAAAGTAGCGTAAGTATTTCCCTCAGCTTTTGAGAACCAAGGTATCAATCCAGTAGGAGACTACACGCAAATCCCTAGTACCTGCACAAACAATTAAGAACATTGCAACCAACGCGATAAAGGGGTTGTTAATCCCTTCACGGCCACTTGCAAAAGTGAGATATAATAGAGATAATAGCATAAATATTTTTGGTATTTTTGTGGTATAGACTGAAAAGTAAAGATTGCAAAATGAACTACGATAAAAATACCTAGTTGACAGGAGATTAATATAATAGAAAATAGACCCGGGGGCCATATGTTTCACTAGTGGCTTATCTCAAGATAGCATATCTTACGGTGGGTGAACAAATTACTATCGAGCAACTGATAAAAGAGCGCATAGTTATGAGAATATCTAGGCATGATCATGTATATAGGCATCACGTCCGTGACAAGTCGACCGAAACGATTCTACATCTACTACTATTACTCCACACATCGACCGCTATCCGGCATGCATCTAGAGTATTAAGTTTGTAAGAAAAGAGTAACGCATTAAGCAAGATGACATGATGTATAGGGATAAACTCATGCAATATGACATAAACCCCATCTTTTTATCCTCGATGGCAACAATACAATACATGCCTTGCTGCCCCTGCTGTCACTGGGAAAGGACACCGCAAGATTGAAACCAAAGCTAAGCACTTCTCCCATTGCAAGAAAGATCAATCTAGTAGGCCAAACCAAACTGATAATTCGAATAGACTTGCAAAGATATTAAATCATGCATATAAGAATTCAGAGAAGAACCAAATATTGTTCATAGATAATCTTGATCATAAACCCACAATTCATCGGATCTCGACAAACACACCGCAAAAAGTATTACGTTGAATACATCTCCAAGAAGATCGAGGAGAACTTTGTATTGAGATCCAAAGAGAGAGAAGAAGCCATCTAGCTAATAACTATGGACTCAAAGGTCTGTGGTAAACTACTCACACAACATCGGAGAGGCTATGGTGTTGATGTAGAAGCCCTCCGTGATCGATTCCCCCTCCGGCGAAGATCAGGAAAAGGCCCCAAGACGGGATCTCACGGGTACAGAAGGTTGCGGCGGTGGAAATAGGGTTACGTGGTGCTCTCTGATGTTTTCAGGGTATATGAGTATATATAGGAGGAAGAGGTACATCGGTGGAGCTACGAGGGGCCCACGAGGGTGGGGGGCGCGCCTACCCCCCCCCCCCTGGGCACGCCCTCCTACCTTGTGGCCACCTCGTAGCTTTCCAGACTTGTACTCCAAGTCTCTTGGATTGCGTTTGTTCCAAAAACGATCCTCGCGAAGGTTTCATTCCGTTTGGACTCTGTTTGATATTCCTTTTCTGCGAAACACTGAAATAGGCAAAAAATAGCAATTTGCACCGGGCCTTTGGTTAGTAGGTTAGTCCCAAAAATAATTTTAAAGTGCATATTAAAGGCCATTAAACATCCAAAACAGATAATATAATAGCATGGAACAATCAAAAATTATAGATACGTCGGAGACGTATCACTATGATAAGCAAACTCCCCAATGCTACCTGGCCAAAGGGGGCGTTCATGGAGACGAACAAGATTTGGCAGCAGGAGTGGTTTTACATCACTAAGCCCCGCGAAACCAAGTGGGCGGCTGCTCCTGCGTTCAGATATGGACCCCCAGAGAGGCTAACCTCCTAGACCGACAAGGGTCCAAATTGGGGGTCTCAGAAGGAGGTGCTAGCCCTCGAGAAACGCATCTTTAACATGATCTCCCAAGGGCACCCAACTCAGTAACGTGGTCCAGGTAATTCTTGCCCGTCTCGTCCTCCCCTGCCAACACCAGGGCTCCTATCTATGGGAGTTCAATCCGGAAGGGTCCCGGCCCTTGAAGCACCTCTTCGGCTCTACGCGCGAAGACATCTAGAAGCACCTCTTCAAGGCCTATAAGGGGTGGCCGGCGGAGACTGAAGACAAGGGCTTCAACACTGTGCTCCCTGCATTAGAGTTATTTGAGCTTTCTGCCGAACATATATTCCTTCCCTGTTTTAATTATAACAGGAGTTGGAGTTTTTGCGTTCAATCTAGGCCTGGACGAAAAAGGCGGAGCGGATCGAGTGTGCGGCTCCCCTACCAGAAGACCCACAGACGCCTCCGGTGACGACGATGTTTATTCCGGCGCCATACAAGGCACCGGAGAAGAAGGCCAAGATGAAGGGCAAGGAGGTCAAGAGCGACCCCCGCCCTGCCGGCCCTACGAACACAAGGTCTGAGGAAACAGGCTCCCAACTCTCTCCCAAAGAAGAAGAGGAGGAGGAGGAAGAAGAGGACTCCCCCATCCTAGCCAAGGGGAGGAAAAGGGCGGTCCCCACTGTCGCAAGCACAGCCGCGCCCAGGAAGAAGCTAACTCTTCTTGTTAGTTCAGACTCATCATCCGAACACAGTTATCGGGTTCAGCCAAGGATCAAGCCCCTAGCCGAATCGTAAGTATTTAAACTGCTGATATTAGGATATTTTTCCTTTGCAGCATCTAATATTTATTTTTTTCTTTATGTAGCCCTCGCGCGACATCCCTGTGGCTTCACTATCCTCGGGAATTCCCAGGCGTCTGGAGAGACGGAGAGCGATACGCCTCCGCGCGGCTCGTCGCCCAACGTGAGGGATACCAAGGTATCCTCTCTACAAACTCCCCATGTTCTAGCAGGTGGGAGTGGGGCGGACGAAAGGGCGGCCGAGGTCAATCCTTCGGCCACGGTCAACCAAGGGGGAGCGATCCCCATGGCGACCGAAGACGGGGGGCCCAAACAATCCGGGGCCCCGCCGAATACTGTTCCGGAGTCAAGTGTGGCTCAGGAATCAAGGGACCAGCCCCCGTAATGGGGGAGGGAGCAACTGCTCCTGCGGCGCCTACCGTCAATCCGGAGGCGCCGAACACTCTGGAGGGGGCACTGCAAAGCGCTTCCATCATGGAGGAACACCACACTCTGATGAGTGCGGTCATGGGGAAGATTCAGTCCGTCAAAGGCGGACTGAACGAAGCCTTCAACAGCCTACTAACAGGCTTTGAGATATGCAATGTAATGTTCTGTAAAGAGAACTTTTGTTTTGTATATACATACATACATACATACATACATATATATATAGTAGCCCCTGATGCTTTGTTTGCTTCTGAACAGAATCAGACAATGCATCCATGTTAAAGCATATGATAGAGGTGAACTGTGAATTTGGTGCTTGAGCAGGCTGCGCTAGTTACGGCACCTGCCCACGCCGCCGAGGTTTCCGAGTTAAATCGGAAACTTAGACTAGCTGATGAAGATCTCGATCGTGTCAACAAGCGTTTGGACGAAACGCAAGGTATGTGTGTTTAGGAAATCTAAATTTTAATGCACTATATGTCCGAACATGAGCTAATACATGTTATATATTTTTGTGAAACAGATGACGCAGCTGCGGTTGAGGCTCTAAAGGGCGAACTTGCCACGGCCAAGGAGGAGGCCAGAGCGATCAAGGCAGCCGTTGATAAAGCGGCTGCAGACCTGGAGGCCGAGAAGGCCCCGCGTCAACAACACGAGACTCGGGTGACCGAAGTCAAGGCCGAGCTTCAAGATGTGATTCGCAAATGCGACACCTTGGAGAAGGCGAATTCGGAGCAAGTGGCCGAACTCGCTATGTCAGTTAATGCTACCAAGGAGGCATGAACTACATCGTGCGGTGCTTAGGAGGAGATAAAATAAGTGCGTCAGATAGCGGCTGGTAAGGTTTGCTTTTGCAGAGCATCTTCGGAGGTCAGATTTATCTTGGGCTGACACGATTGTGGAGTTCTCCGGGCATGTTTGTGGATCTCCCGAGGAGCATCGCCGACGCCGCCCAATACTTCCGAGCTCAAGAGCAGAACAACACAGAGAAGTTGTTTTGGTTGCAGTTCCTTGCGCCCAACCATCCGATGCCCCTCAACGACCAAATGGAGCAGCTGGTCGAGCTGCACAACATGGCGAGTTCGGCCATGAAGGACTTGATAGTCCGGCTATGGCCCACTGATCCGATCCCGAGTAGTTACTTTGGATTGGTGAACAGGCTCGTCGATGCGAGTCCCTGGGGCGGCATTGTCAAGCGCTCGGCCTGCATAGAGGGTGCTCTGATGGCCTTTGCCCGCGTGAAGGTGCATTGGGCGAAGATGAAGGTCGCGGAAATAGCCACTGCTGGCCCTCCAGAAGGCAAGGATAATCGCAGACCGAAAAGGTACTTTGACGATGTCCTAGAAGGAGCCTGCCTTGTAGAGGGCCAATGTTCAAAGGATATAGCCTTTGAGTGATTTGTATTTGGGTTCTAAGGACTAAGCCATTGTGCCGATGTATATAAATTTTGCGCTTTTATATTAATGAGCAACTTTTCCCTCCTGTGCGGCTGTTTACGTAAATATGAAAGTTTCTAGTCATCAGCTTCGGCCCCCATGTAAATATTACAGGGGTGTTCGGTAACACGCAGAAACACTCTTTATCCAACGTCTTGGTCCATATAGGAGGTGTTTGCGTAGCGAACCAGAAAACCAGACTATGCGGCTTTATTGCTTTCACTTAGCCATAGGAGCTTGAATAGTGGGGCTAAGTACTAGCCCCTGGTGCGTACCAGGATTTTCAAATTATATTGCCTTTTTGACATGGCTGGGCAAAGACCAACCCCTCGTATAGCACGGAGTGGATCGCTATTGATCATAGTATAACACTAGGTCACTGAATCGCTTGACCAACTCTCGCCTCATCATGACAGTCAGTTTCTGGCTTTCTCTACTAAGGTACTTGACTAGACGAACCATAAGTACAACCGGAGTAGTTCTCCCTTTACTACCTTAGTCGAACAATGCGGAACGTAAGGTAGCAAGCACAGGAGCCGGGCAACCCAACTATTGACCAAAGACATGATTCAGAGCCGATGCATATAACGCAATATCCGGGATGACGAACAGTTCCCTATAGATGTTCAGACTTTTTGTAGGCGTGTCAGGCTGAGTACTGCCCATGTACGAAGTCCAGGTATTAGGGCGTACGCGGCGATCCGTCTTGGGGGTAGAGAATACAGGTGGTGAAAATAAACAACAACCCAAACAAATTGGAACCAAACTGCCTCTTTTATATCCCGTTTAATACGGCGAGCCGTGAGGTTACATATAACGCCGATAACAGCCTTGGGCATTTGACATGCCAAAAAAAAGATAAAAAAAGAAAAAGAGTAAAAAGGTTTACACAGAGCCCTAATCTATGGGAAGGAAATTTCAACCAGTCGCTCTGCTGCACGTCTGCGCCTTTTTCTCCATGGTAATTAGTCCTTGAGAAGTAGAATTGTAATGGCCACCTGTAAAAATAAAAAAGAAGGAAAAGAGCAGGATTCTGGAAAAGAGTATCATGTACGGCCGAATACAATGCAAGTTTTTTAATGAACCTAAGAAAGAAGATATATTTTAGAGTCTGAATAGGGACAAGCCAAACTATGGACTAATTATATGTTCTATGCCCCTAGCGCCACCCTAGGTATTTTAAGGGAATAATTGTGTACGTGAGGTACATAAGCTGCTACCTTATGGGGCAGTCGATAGGGGCACAACTGCTAATCGAGTTCAGGTTCTTCTGAGCTGCCGCATTCTAGTGCGGACTGGGCATGTTTAGCCGTGTATGTGGTCTTGATGACTGATGAGCTATTCGGCCTGAATAAGCCGCTTTGGACCTCGGCTGCTAGGGCCGTAGTGTCTTCCTCCGTACGGAGGGAACACTCCACGTTTCCATTGACCGTGATAATGCCATGTGGTCCACGCATTTTGAGCTTGAGGTAGGCATAATGCGGGACTACGTTAAAGCGGGCGAAGGCCGTTCTTCCGAGTAGTGCGTGATAGCCACTTCAGAATGGAGCGATGTCTAATACGTCTCCAACATATCTATAATTTTTTATTGTTCCAAGCTATTATATATTTTGTTTTGGATGTTTAATGGGCTTTAATATACACTTTTATATTATTTTTGGGACTAACCTACTAACCCAAGGCCCAGTGCAAATTGTTGTTTTTTGCCTATTTCAGTGTTTCGCATAAAAGGAATATCAAACGGAGTCCAAACGGAATGAAACGTTCAGGAAAGTTATTTTTGGAATGATATCAACACAAAAGACTTGGAGTACACCCCTCTAGCTCCCCTGACGTGCCTCTTTAGCCTATATATACTTTCATACCCTAAAAACATCGGAGAGAGCAATGAAACCCTAATTCCACTGATGTAACCTTCTGTACCCGTGAGATCCCATCTTGGGGCATGTTCCGGAGCTCCGCCGGAGGGGGCATCGATCGCGGAGGGCTTCTACATCATCACCATAGCCTCTCTGATGAGTTGTGAGTAGTTTACCACAGACCTTCGGGTCCATAGTTATTAGCTAGATGGCTTCTTCTCTTTCTTTGGATCTCAATACAAAGTTCTCCTTGATCTTCGAGGAGATCAATTCGATGTAATCTTTTTGTGGTGTGTTTATCGAGATCCGATGAATTGTGGGTTTATGATCAAGATTATCTATGAACAATATTGGATTCTTTTCTAAAATCTTTTATGTATGATTATAATATACTTGCAAGTCTCTTCGAATTATTGGTTTGGTTTGTCCTACTAGATCTATAGTTCTTGCAATGGGGGAGGTGCTTGGCTTTGGGTTCAATCTTGCGGTGTCCTTCCCTAATGATAGCAGGGGTAGCAAGGCATGTATTGTATTGTTGCCATCGAGGATAAAAAGATGGGGTTTATATCATATTGCTTGAGTTTATCCCTCTACATCATGTCATCTTGCTTAAAGCGTTACTCTGTTCTTATGAACTTAATACTCTAGATGCATGCTGGATAGCGGTCGATGTGTGGAGTAATAGTAGTAGATGCAGAATCGTTTCGATCTACTTGTCACGGACGTGATGCCTATGTATAATGATCATGCCTAGATATTCTCATAACTATGCGATTTTCTATCAATTGCTCGATAGTAATTTGTTCACCCACCGTAGAAATCTGCTATCATGAGAGAAGCCACTAGTGAAACCTATGGCCCCCGGGTCTATTCTCATCATATTAATCTTCCATCAAATATTTACTTTACTTTTATTTCTTTACTTTTTCTCTATACCAAAAATACCAAAAATATTATCTTTTCATATCTATCAGATCTCACTCTCGTAAGTGACCGAGAAGGGATTGACAACCCCTTTTATCGCGTTGGCTGCGAGGTTCTTATTTGTTTGTGCAGGTGTGAGGGACTCGCGCATGGTCTCCTACTGGATTGATACCTTGGTTCTCAAAAACTAAGGGAAATACTTACGCTACTATGCTACATCACCCTTTCCTCTTCAAGGGAATACAACGCAAGCTCGAGAAGTAGCAAGAAGAATTTCTGGCACCGTTGCCGGGGAGATCTACGCAAAAGTCATATACCAAGTACCTATCACAAACCCTTATCCCTCGCATTACATTATTTGCCTCTCGTTTTCCTCTCCCCCACTTCACCCTTGCCGTTTTATTTGCCCTTCTTTTTCCATGTGTTTTACCATTCGCTTGCCACTTGTTTGCTTGTATGTTGGATTGCTTGCTTGTCACTATGGCTCAAGATAATACCAAATTGTGTGACTTTTCCAATACCAACAATAATGATTTTATTAGCACTCCGATAGCTCCTATCTTAGATGCTGAATATTGTGAGATCAATGCTGCTCTTTTTAATCTTGTCATGAAAGATCAATTTTTTGGCCTTCCTAGTGAAGATGCCGCTACCCATCTAAGCAACTTCGTCGATTTGTGCGATATGCAAAAGAAGAGGGACACAGATAATGATACTGTTAAATTGATGCTATTTCCGTTTTCACTTAGAGATCATGCTAAAACTTGGTTCTCCTCTTTGCCTAGAAATAGTATTGATTCATGGAATAAGTGCAAAGTTGCCTTTATCTCTAAGTATTTTCCTCCCGCTAAGATTATTTCTCTTAAAAAAAATATTATGAATTTTAAGCAACTAGATCATGAGCATGTTGCACAAGCTTGGGAAAGAATGAAATTAATGATACGCAATTGCCCTACACATGGTTTGAACTTATGGATGATTATACAAAAAAATTATGCCGGTTTGAATTTTACTTCTAGAAATCTTTTAGATTCAGCCACGGGGGACACTTTTATGGAGATCACTTTATGCGAAGCTACCATACTCCTAGATAATATTATGGTTAACTACTCTCAATGGCACACCGA
This sequence comes from Secale cereale, assembly GCA_902687465.1. Classification (NCBI taxonomy): domain Eukaryota; kingdom Viridiplantae; phylum Streptophyta; class Magnoliopsida; order Poales; family Poaceae; genus Secale; species Secale cereale. Next base: position 389,075,553 of record LR738713.1, on the reverse strand, counting down.
AAGATCTACTATTAAAAAGGTACTTGCTATTGAAGAGATTAGTGTTTTGAGTGGGAAGATGGATGAACTTATGAAATTATTTGCTACTAAGAGTGATTCTTCTGATCCTAATGATATGCCTTTGTCCACGTTGATTGAGAATAATAATGAATCTTTGGATGTGAATTTTGTTGGTAGGAATAATTTTGGCAACGACGCTTGTAGAGGAAACTTTAATTCTAGGCCTTTTCCTAGTAATTCCCCTAACAATTATGGTAATTCCAACAATAAATCTTATGGAAATTTTAGTAAAATGCACTCTGAGTTTGAGACTAGTGTTAAAGAGTTTATGAATTCGCAAAAGAATTTCAATGCTTTGCTTGAAGAAAAATTGCTTAAGGTTGACGAATTGGCTAGAAACGTGGATAGAATTTCTCTTGATGTTGATTCTTTGAAACATAGATCTATTACACCTAAGCATGACATCAATGAGTCTCTCAAAGCCATGAGAATTTCCATTGATGAATGCAAAGAAAGAACCGCTAGGATGCGTGCTAAAAGAGATTGCTTTATGAAAGCGTGTTCTTCTAATTTTGATGATAATAAAGATGAAGATCTAAAAGTAATTGATGTGTCTCCTATTAAATCCTTGTTTTCTAGTATGAATCTTGATAAAGATGGGACTGAAGATGAGTCTACTTTAGTTAAAAGGCGTCCCAATGATTCGGAGTTTTTAGATCTTGATGCTAAAATTGTTAAAAGTGGGATTGAAGAGGTCAAAAATTTACATAGCAATGAACCCACTATCTTGGATTTTAAGGGATTCAATTATGATAATTACTCTTTAATAGATTGTATTTCCTTGTTGCAATCCGTGCTAAATTCTCCTCATGCTTATAGTCAAAATAAATCTTTTACCAAACACATAGTTGATGCTTTAATGCAATCTTGTGAAGAAAAACTTGAATTAGAAGTTTCTATCCCTAGAAAACTTTATGATGAGTGGGAACCTACTATTAAAATTAAGATTAAAGATCATGAATGCTTTGCTTTGTGTGATTTGGGTGCAAGTGTTTCCATAATTCCAAAGGCTTTGTGTGATATGTTAGGTCTCCATGAACTTGATGATTGTTCTTTATATTTGCATCTTGTGGATTCTACCATTAAGAAACCTATGGGAAGGATTAATGATGTTATTATTGTTGCAAATAGGAACTATGTGCCCGTAGATTTCGTCGTTCTTGATATAGATTGCAATCCTACATGTCCTATAATTCTTGGTAGACCTTTCCTTAGAATAATTGGTGCAATTATTGATATGAAGGAAGGAAATATTATCAATTTCTGTTAAGGAAAGTCATGGAACACTTTCCTAGAAAGAATATCAAATTACCTTATGAATCTATTATGAGATCCACTTATGGATTGCCTTCCAAAGATGGCAATACCTAGATATATTCTTGTATCGTGCCTAGCTAGGGGCGTTAAACGATAGCGCTTGTTGGGAGGCAACCCGATTTTATTTTCTTTGCTTTTGCTTCTGTTTAGGAATAAATATTGCATCTAGCTTCTGTTTAGATGTAGTTTTGTGTTTTAGTTAGTGTTTGTGCCAAGTAGAACCTTTGGGAAGACTTGTGTAAAGTTTATGCGATCATGCTGTAAAAAACAGAAACTTTAGCGCTCACGAGATTAGCTACCATTTTTTACTGAAGAGTTCTTTTTAGTTGATTCTTTTTGCAGATGATTAATAGACAAATTCCTCACGTCCACCAATTTATTTCAATTTTGTTAGAGTTACAGAAGTATTCGAAAGTTACAGATTGCTACAGACTGTTCTGTTTTTGACAGATTCTGTTTTTCATGTGTACTTTGCTTATTTTGATGAATCTATGAGTAGTATCAGGGGGTATGAATCATAGAGAAGTTGGAATACAGTAGGTTTAACGCCAATATAAACAAAGAATAAGTTCATTACAGTACCTTTGAGTGGTGGTTTGTTTTCTTATACTAACGGAACTCACGAGATTTTTTGCTAAGTTTTGTGTTGTGAAGTTTTCAAGTTTTGGGTAAGGATTTGATGGACTATGGAACAAAGAGTGGCAAAATCCTAAGATTGGGGATTCCCAAGGCACCCCAAGGTAAAATTCAAGGACAACCAAAATCCTAAGCTTGGGGATGCCCCGGGAAGGCATCCCCTCTTTCGTCTTCATCTATCGGTAAATTTACTGGAGACTATATTTTTATTCACCACATGATATGTGTTTTGCTTGGAGCGTCATGTATGATTTGAGTATTTGCCTTTTTAGTTTACCACAATCATCCTTGCTGGACACACCTTTTGAGAGAGATACAAATGAATTGGAATTTATTAGAATATTCTATGTGCTTCACTTATATCTTTTGAGCTAGATAGTTTTGCTCTAGTGCTTCACTTATACCTTTTAGAGCACGGTGGTGGTTTTATTTTGTACAAATTATTTATCTCTCATGCTTCACTTATATTTTTTTAGAGTCCCTTAGAACATCAGGGTAATGTGCTTTGGTTATAAAACTAGTCCTAATATAATAGGCATCCAAGATGGGTATAGTAAATATTTCACATAAAGTGCATTGAATATTATGAGAAGTTTGATACTTGATGATTGTTTTGAGATATGAGGATGGTGATATTAGAGTCATGCTAGTAGAGTAGTTGTGAATTTGAGAAATACTTGTGTTGAGGTTTGCAAGTCCCGTAGCATGCACGTATGGTAACCGTTGTGTGACAAATTTGAAGAATGAGGTATTTCATTGAGTGTCATCCTTTGTGTGGAGGTCGGAATCGCGCGATGGTTAACTCTTACCAACCCTTCCCCTAGGAGCATGCGTGTAGTACTTTGTTTTGATGACTTGTAGATTTTTGCAATAAGTATGTGAGTTCTTTATGACTAATGTTGAGTCCATGGATTATACGCACTCCCACCCTTCCACGATTGCTAGCCTCTCTTGTACCGCGCAAATTTCGCCGGTACCATACACCCACCATATACCTTCCTCAAAACAGCCACCATACCTACCCATAATGGCATTTCCATAGCCATTCCGAGATATATTTCCATGCAACTTTCCACCGTTCCGGTCATATGACACGCTTCATCATTATCATATTACCATGCATGATCATGTAGTTGACATCATATTCATGGCTAGGCCACCATGCATAATTTTTCATACATGTCACTCTTGATTCATTGCACATCCCGGTACACCGCCGGAGGCATTCATATAGAGTCATACTTTATTCTAGTATCGAGTTGTAATACAAAGTTGTAAATCAATAAAAGTGTGGTGATCATCATTATTAGAGATTGTCCCAAAGAAAAAATAAGAAGGAAAGGCCAAAGAAAAAAAGAAAGGCAAAAAAAGAAAAAAAAAAGAAAAAAAAGGACAATGCTACTATCTTTTTCCACACTTGTGCTTCAAAGTAGCGCCATGATCTTCATGATAGAGAGTCTCTTGTTTTGTCAGTTTCATAAACTAGTGGGAATTTTCATTATAGAACTTGGATTGTATATTCCAACGATGGGCTTCCTCGAATGCCCTAGGTCTTCGTGAGCAAGCAAGTTGGATGCACACCCACTTAGTTTCCTTTGTTGAGCTTCCATACATTTATAGCTCTAGTGCATCCGTTGCATGGCAATCCCTACTCACTCACATTGACATCTATTGATGGGCATCTCCATAGCCCATTGATACGCCTAGTTGATGTGAGACCATCTTCCTCTTTTGTCTTCTCCACAACCACCACTCTATTCCACCTATAGTGATATGTCCATGGCTCACGCTCATGTATTGCATGAAAGTTGAAAAGGATTGAAAAAAATTAAGTATGAAACAATTGCTTGGCTGAAACCGGGGTTATGCATGATTTGAATATTTTGTGTGACGAAGATGGAGCATAGCCAAACTATATGATTTTGTAGGGATGAACTTTCTTTGGCCATGTTATTTTGAGAAGACATGATTGCTTTGATAGTATGCTTGAAGTATTATTATTCTTTTGTCAATATAGACTTTTGTCTTGAATCTTTCGGGTCTAAACATTCATGCCACAATAAATAAAATTACATTGAGAATTATGTTCGTTAGCATTCCACATCAAAATTATCTTTTTATCATTTACCTACTCGAGGACGAGCAGTAATTAAGCTTGGGGATGCTTGATACGTCTCCAATGTATCTATAATTTTTGATTGTTCCATGTTATTATATATTCTTTTTTGGATGTTTAATGGGATTTATTATACACTTTTATATTATTTTTGGGACTAACCTACTAACCCAAGGCCCAGTGCAAATTGTTATTTTTGCCTATTTCAGTGTTTCGTAGAAAAGGAATATCAAACGGAGTCCAAACGGAATGAAACCTTCGGGAGAGTTATTTTTGGAACGATATCAACACAGAAGACTTGGAGTACACGCCTGGAAGCGAGAGAGGCGGCCACAAGGGCAGGGGCACGCCTAGGGGGTAGGCGCGCCCCCACCCTCGTGGGCCCCCTCTAGGTCCCCTGACGTTCCTCTACAGCCTATATATACTCTCATACCCTAAAAACATCGGGGAGAGCAACGAAACCCTAATTGCACCGCCCTAACCTCCTGTAGCCATGAGATCCCATCTTGGGCCCTGTTCCGGAGCTTCGCCGGAGGGGGCATCAATCATGGAGGGCTTCTACATCATCACCATAGCCTCTCCGATGAGTTGTGAGTAGTTTACCACAGACCTTCGGGTCCATAGTTATTAGCTAGATGGCTTCTTCTCTTTCTTTGGATCTCAATAAAAATTTCTCCTCGATCTTCGAGGAGATCTATTTGATGTAATCTTTTTGCGGTGTGTTTGTCGAGATCCGATGAATTGTGGGTTATGATCAAGTTTATCTATGAACAATATTGGATTCTCTTCTGAAATCTTGTATGTATGATTATAATATCCTTGCAAGTCTCGTCGAATTATTGGTTTGGTTTGGCCTAATAGATCTATAGTTCTTGCAATGGGAGAAGTGCTTGGCTTTGGGTTCAATCTTGTGGTGTCCTTTCCCAGTGACAGCAGGGGCAGAAAGGCACATATTGTATTGTTGCCATCGAGGATAAGAAGATGGGGTTTATATCATATTGCTTGAGTTTATCCCTCTACATCATGTCATCTTGCTTAAGGCGTTACTCTATTCTTATGAACTTAATACTCTAGATGCATGCTGGATAGCGGTTGATGGGTGGAGTAATAGTAGTAGATGCAGAATCGTTTTGATCTATTTTTCACGGACGTGATGCCTATATACAATGATCATGCCTAGATATTCTCATAACTATGCGCTTTTCTATCAATTGCTCGACAGTAATTTGTTCACCCATCGTAGAAATCTGCTATCATGAGAGAAGCCACTAGTGAAACCTATGGCCCTCGGGTCTATTCTCATCATATTAATCTTCCATCAACTATTTAATTTACTTTGCTTGCTTTACTTTTCTCTATACCAAAAATACCAAAATATTATCTTTTCATATCTATTAGATCTCACTCTCGTAAGTGACTGAGAAGGGATTGACAACCCCTTTTATCGCGTTGGTTCCGAGGTTCTTATTTGTTTGTGCAGGTGCGAGGGGCTCGCGCGTCGTTTCCTACAGGATTGATACCTTGGTTCTCAAAAACTAAGGGAAATACTTACGCTACTATGCTGCATCACCCTTTCCTCTTCGAGGGAATACAACGCAAGCTCGAGAAGTAGCAATGTCGAAGATTAATTCTTCACTTCGGAAGTTATCGGGAGAACTGAATCCGACTTCCAAGGTAGTGCTGTTGGGCTTAATTCTTGACGGGTCGATCCCCATCTTGTGGACGGTGTCCAGATATATCTGATTGAGACTACTGCTGCCATCCATAAGGACTCTAGTAAGATGGTATCCGTCTATTATGGGGTCGGGCACTAAGGCCGCCGAACCTCCGTGACGGATACTTGTTGGGTGATCCCTACGATCAAAGATGATCGGCCAAGCCGACCATGGGTTGAACTTGGGGGCGACAGGCTCGACGACGTATACGGACCGGAGTGCGCGCTTGCGCTCCCTCTTGGGGATGTGGGTGACGTAGATCATGTTCACCGTTCTTACCTCCGGTGGAAATTTTTTCTGCCCCCATGTGTTCGGCTAGCGAGGTTCATCCTCATCATCACTCTGGGGTCCTTTTTGTTGGGGATCATTGCAGAAATTCAAAAAAATTCTACGCATCACCAAGATCTATCTATGGACTATACTAGCAACGAGAGGGGAGTGCATCTTCATACCTTTGGAGATCGCGATGCGGAAGCGTTGCCAGAATGCGGTCGGTGGAGTCGTACACGAAGCGATTCAGATCGCGGCCAAATCTGATCTAAGCACCGAACAACGGTGCCTCCGCGTTCAACACACGTGCAGCCCGTTGACGTCTCCCGTGCCTTGATCCAACAAGGAGAGAGGGAGAGGTTGGGGAAGACTCTGTCCAGCAACAACACGACGGTGTGGTGGTGATGGAGGAGCGTGGCAATCCAGCAGGGCTTCTCCAAGCACCGCGGGAGAGGAGGAGGAGTTGGGAGAGGGGGAGGGCTGCGCCGGGACTTGGGTGCGGGTGCCCTCCCACCCCCACATATATATAGGGGCAAGGGAGACTGGGGCCGGCCCCCTCAGAGCTAATCTGAGGAGGGAGCGACGACCAGAGGGGTGGCTTGCCCCCCAAGCCAAGGGGGGCGCCCCCTTAGGGTTTCCCCCCAAACCCTAGGCGCATGGGCCCTAGGGGGGAGACGCTCAGCTCACTTAGGGGCTGGTCTGTGGGGACCCCGACTCATAAGTCGTGATCATCGAATGCACGTGTACAATGATCCCAGAGATCATTGCTCACTGAACACACAGAAGCTGAATAACAAGAGTCTTACATCCATACATACCGTATTACACAAATAGGACCATTATGGTCAAGTCTTGAATATATCACTAGAGCGGAAATCTTCAATAACAACTTGGACCCATGCCATCTCCCTTAACCCTACAGGCATTCTGACTGGGAAGCATCCTAGCTCGCATGCTCGTCACCAAGAAATCTTCATCATGTCCTGTTCTCTCATGCCTGACCAATAAAATAACCAGTGGCAAGCCAATGAGTACTTTGAATGTACTCGCAAGCAACCCAAGGGTGAAGACAGAATATTTATGCAAGGCTCTACTGCTAAATTGGCAGTTTTGCGGAAAGCTAGTTTTTTATATGCAAGCATGATCAACATATAACATGGACATGCATGTGTCTGAAACAAGTATCAGGAGGTTTCAGACATCAATATCGAGAAAGAGTCATGAACAACTCTTGATCACGCTCATCGTGTCTTTCTCACAGTCACATCAACAGATTTACCAAACCGTGTTGTTTTCCAGAAACTTATGGACATAGTCTAAGCAGCACCACCCAACTGTCCTTGACCGTGGACACGGCTATTCGAATAGTTTTACACTATGCAGAGGTTGCGCACTTTACTCACAAGATCCGGGAAGCTTTCGTGTCACCCACGATCCCGCAGTGCCTCAAGGACTCGGGCGAAGCACCCGGTCATTACCTTTCCCTAGACGACACTAACATAGGGTCCACTCGTTGGTGCACGGCCCTCGAGTACAATCAATAGGTCATGGGACTTGCCCTTTTTCAATGTCACATGTACACGAAGGGACCAACGGTGTGTCCGGTGCCCTATAAAAACAGTCATGGTCGCCTATCCAAGCATGACCCCGTCCCGGGAGTGACCTCAAGTCTCCCCCGTCACTAGTGATGTGGGCACCATGCTAGTATCAGCCTAAGTAATCAATAATGCCCCGTCCCATAAGGGGTAGAGTGGTTGCACATGTTTGGTTGGGACGGTAGTCAGACATAAATCTAATCCATCTCTGTAAACAACACTTTCATCAAGCCTCGGTACACTACTTCTTCACCAAGTAGTGCCCTAGTTCCTCCTCGTCTCCCAGGGGCATTAGTGGCACCCACTGTGTCATTTGCAAGTATGTCAAACCACACTTGTTTCTCTCAATGCATAACCCTGACCCCATTTGCGTAGCCAACTACTATAGCACACATCAATCTACTCCCACCGGCATAACCCTCATAGGAAGGTAGGGTCATGCACAATGCAAGTATCAACGAGGAAGTGCAGTGGCAAACCATCAAAGTGGTTCCACCTCATCATGATTCCGTAGCAACAACATTATGGTACTATATGACATGCATAAAAAGGTTTCTCAAACATGGTCAAAGGGCTGCTTGCCTTGTCCTTCCGATTCTTCAAACCTTCTGGTCCATCTCCGAGTACTCCGTTCATTTCGTCAACTAACGATGGAAACAATCATAATAAGCAACACAACAAAGCAAAAATAAAAGTGCTCTAAAAATAGGAGTTGGACTTTTCTAGGATACCTCTGGTCATATGAAAAATGACCAAGGTGGTTTTATTGGAGTATGATCAATGGATGGTTTGGAACATTTCAATATGATGGAATCAAGGGGTTTATGGATTTGAAAGAAGTGTATAGAAATATATTTTTGAAAAATGAGCAAAGGCACCCATTTAACAAATCATGATTTTAGAAGCATCTAGGAGTTGGTTTCACTGGATTTGGAGTTTAAATGAATTTCCTAGGATTTTGCATAGTTGACAAATATGAAGAAATAGGCCATTATTTGGTGGGGTACAGAAAGTATTAATAAAAATGTTCATAAACTAAGTTATGAACTTAGAAGCATCTAAGAATTTGAACCATTGCATTTGGATCAAATTTGAGCTCTCTGTGATTTTCTAAAGTTCATCACATAAATGGAAAAATGACATTTGATAAATATTTGTGAAGGAAAAGTCTCTGGAAAAATGTGCATGTTGCATCATGTGATAGAGCATGATTTTATGAACTACTAGAAATTTGAATCATCAAATTTGGAGTTCAAATGATTTGATTATGGATTTTTAAAGTTGACTGGATAAAAGAAAAAGGAAAAAGGGAAGGGGTTTATACCCTATCATGTATGCAGGGAGATATAAACGTGGGCCGGCCCAGTGGCGTCAGCCGCGCGGGGTGCCCAGGCGACGTCGATGGCGTAATCGTGGGAGTACGCCTTTGGTCCGGGCAGACGCCTTCACTGGAGGCCGTCTCCACTTACTCTGGGGGCCCGGGGCCTTAGCCACTTACAGGCAGGTCCCGCTGGCAGGCCCTCCTCCTACCTCCCGCTCAAAACAGAGGAGGGGCAGGGGAGGCCGGCCGAGCAAGGTGCCAGCGCCCTTCCCGGCGACTCCGATCGTCCCCGGCGGCGTCCAGCATACCGACGGGCTCCGGGGATCGAGCCGAGCCCATCCATGCGTCTCACACTGGCTGGGGAGGACCGAGACAACAGTGGTCTTGACGCCGGTGGACGGGGCTTCGGGCGAGGTTTGGGCACGGCAAGGCAAGCACGGGAAGGAGAAAAGGGTGTGCGGGGAGAGTTGGCGGAGGTGCTCGTGCTGCTCTGGAGCAAAGAGGTGGGGAGGAGGGGCTCTCAGTGGCGTGAATTTGAGCGGAGTTCGGCGGCTTGGCTCCGGCCATGGTGGTGCACTAAGGGCACGGGGAGAGGTGTGGGTTGGTCCAGGGGGTGCACGGGAGCTAGGGGAAGCAAAATGAGGCGGAGAGGAGGACCCGGGCGGCCTTATGTAGAAGAGGGCGTGGTGCACAGAGGGCCGTGCGCCGACGAGGCCGTAGCTGTCCCAGTAGGCCACGGGGGGCTTGCCTTCGAGTCGGGGGTCTTGCTGGGCGTGGTCTACGACCAGGGAAAGAGAAAGGGAGAGAGGAACGAGTGCGAGGCATGCCAGGGACGCGGGCGGCGACTGGCGGATGCGGGCGGCGCTCGGGCACGCATGACAGAGGTCGCCGGAGAGAGAAGGAGGAGGGGGCCGACCGTCTAGCGTGTCCCGAACGCCGAGGCGGCCTCGGGGGACACAATCCCATCGCCCTAGGCTATCGGGTGCCTCGAGTAGGAAGTGGCTACAGTGCGGGAGCGCACTGTAGCGCGCTCTAGAGCGCCCATATGGCCGGCATGGCCGTGTCCTCACGCGCTCTGGACACGTCCATTTTGCCCAATGATGTCTAGGGGGTCAGGGGAGGAGTAAAGAAGTGGGCAGTGGCCTTGGATGCCATGGAGGGCCACTGGAGTGAGGAGGGAGGTGAAAAAGGAGGAGAATGCTGCTGTCCAGAAGAGTAAAATGGGGTTTTCACCCCTCAATCATTGAGCTCTGGCCATGGGGAAGTTATTGGAGGTAGAAGATGACTAGGAGAAGCTATGGTAAAAAGTTGAGCTCAAGTAGAATAGTAAAAGGGGGCAGAATAGTGGTTTTGGTAAAATGGCAGAAGGTGTTTGATGCAAATTTGGGCAAGCAAATTAACTCCACTCGACATGAGACTTAACAGGATCAAATGGCATATAAAAATAGGGTATTCCACCAAGTTTGAGCTCATTTGAAGAAACTTGCCAATGTAACTTTGGTGAACCCTAAAAATCAACAGAAATGGATTTTCCAAGATTAGGTTAAGCAAATCATCTCTCCTTGATGCACCACTTGGTGTAGTGTCATCATTTGGGGTTGTGAGCATGTCCACAAAATTTGAGGCCCCAAGTAAAAAGTTGGCAATGTAGAGTTGTTCAAATTTGGATCTGGTCAGAAAGGGTTTTGGGGCACTTAGATCAAGTTATTCTTCTCCAATACTTGTGCCATTTGGTCTAGATGCATAATTAGACCATTCTAGCATGTGCACCAAGTTTGAGAGCATTTGGACAAGTTTGGCAATGTAAAGTTGCTCAAACTTCAAATGGACAGAAATGGTTTTGAGGGGTTTAGATGATGTTTCCTTGATCTTCAAGGCATGAGGCTTTGTAAGATCATCAAATATGTCATATTTGACATGATAGAATTTCCCTGGAATATTTGGAGAATATTTCCTTTGTAAATATTTCAAAAGCTTGAAATATCCAGAAATGGTTAGTGAAGGATTTGCCCAATATTTTGAACATGACTCTTATATATGGACAATATATGTCCTATGAGTTTCCCTGAATTTTGGAAAATATTTTTGAAATAGTTACATAATTTTTACCTATTAAAGACCATTTCTGGAATAAAGGAAAAGCATTTAAATAGAATATAAAAATAACTTTTAAAATTATAATTTTGTGGTTTATGGGAGTCCTATACCTAATAGGATTCAAATATACCTTTTGAAAGATTTTTCACACCCTAAATAAGGTACTTGTAGTGCAAACCTCAATTCAGGGGTTTTTGGAAAACTAATTTTAGAAAATTCTATTTGGCCAAAATAGTTTTATAAGAAAATACTATACTGGTTTATACACATGGCATGATCATTGGGGGAAGGTTTTGGATCAAGGAGATGAAGTATAAGAGTTGGAGGATTTATTTGATTTTTAGAGCACTATCAAACAGGAGACAGAAAATCATTCAAGCAAAGTCAAAAACACTCAAAAGTTTTTGCCAAACCACATTTTAGCATGATTATTAGCTTAAGTGATGTGGCATGAAAATCAGGGTGTGACATGGTCCCTCTCCATATACAACCTGTAGGGCCCTTCGGGGCAGGTGGACCCCCGGAACCCCTTCGGTGGTACAATACCGGTACCCCCCCCCCCCAAGCTATTCCAGTGACCGTATAGTGACTTCCCATATATAAATATTTACCTCCGGACCATTCCGGAACTCCTCGTGACGTCCGGGATCTCATCCGGGACTCCGAACAGCATTCGGTAACCATGTACATCTATTCCCTATAACCCTAGCGTCATCGAACCTTAAGTGTGTAGACCCTACGGGTTCGGGAATCATGCAGACATGACCGAGACATATCTCCGGCCAATAACCAACAGCGGGATCTGGATACCTATGTTGGCTCCCACATGTTCCACGATGATCTCATCGGATGAACCACAATGTCAAGGATTCAATCAATCCCGTATACGATTCCCTTTGTCTATCGGTATAGTACTTGCCCGAGATTCGATCGTCTGTATACCGATACCTTGTTCAATCTCGTTACTGGCAAGTCTCTTTACTCGTTCCGTAACACATCATCCAGTGACCAACTCCTTAGTCACATAGAGCTCATTACGGTGATGTCTTATCGAGTGGGCCCAGAGATACCTCTCCATCATATGGAGTGACAAATCCCAGTCTCGATTCGTGCCAACCCAACAGATACTTTTAGGGATACCCGTAGTGTACCTTTATAGCCACCCAGTTACGTTGTGACGTTTGGCACACCCACAGTACTCCTACGATATCCGAGAGTTGCACAATCTCATGGTCTAAGGAAAGGATACTTGACATTGGAAAGCTTTAGCATACGAACTACACGATCTTGTGCTAGGCTTAGGATTGGGTCTTGTCCATCACATCATTCTCCTAATGATGTGATCCCGTTATCAATGACATCCAATGTCCATGGTCAGGAAACCGTAACCATCTATTGATCAACGAGCTAGTCAACTAGAGGCTTACTAGGGACATGCCGTGGTCTATGTATTCACACATGCATTACGATTTCCGGATAATACAATTATAGCATGAACACTAGCCAATTATCATGAACAAGGAAATATAATAATAACCATTTTATTATTGCCTCTAGGGCATATTTCCAACAGTCTCGCACTTGCACTAGAGTCAATAATCTAGTTACATTGTGATGAATCGAACACCCATAGAGTTCTGGTGTTGATCATGTTTTGATAGTGGAAGAGGTTTAGTCAACGGATCTGCGACATTCAGATCCGTATGCACTTTACAAATATCTATGTCTCCATCCTGAATATAATTCCGGATGAAGTTGAAACGGCGCTTGATGTGCTTGGTCTTCTTGTGAAACCTGGGCTCCTTGGCAATGGCAATAGCTCTAGTGTTGTCACGGAAGAGAGTCATCGAGCCCGACGCGCTTGGAATAACTCCTAGGTCGGTGATGAACTCCTTCATCCAGACTCCTTCCTGCGCTGCTTCGCAAGCAGCTATGTACTCCGCTTCACATGTAGAATGCGCTACGACGCTTTGCTTGCAACTGCACCAGCTGGCTGCCCCACCATTCAAAATATACACGTATCCGGTTTGTGACTTGGAGTCATCCAGATCTGTGTCAAAGCTAGCATCGACGTAACCCTTTACGAAGAGCTCTTCGTCACCTCCATAAACGAGAAACATATCCTTAGTCCTTTTCACGTACTTCAGGATGTTCTTGACCGCTGTCCAGCGTTCCATACCGGGATCACTTTGGTACCTCCCCACCAAACTTATGGCAAGGTTCACATCAGGTCTGGTACACAGCATGGCATACATAATAAACCTATGGCTGAGGCATAGGGGATGACACTCATCTTTTCTCTATCTTCTTCCGAGGTCGGGCATTGAGCTGTTCTCAATTTCACACCTTGCAATATAGGCAATAACCCTTTCTTGGACTGGTCCATATTGAACTTCTTTAATATCTTGTCAAGGTATGTGCTTTGTGAAAGACCAATGAGGCGTCTCGATCTATCTCCATAGATCTTGATGCCTAATATGTAAGCAGCTTCTCCAAGGTCTTTCATTGAAAAACACTTATTCAAGTAGGCCTTTATGCTTTCCAAGAGTTCTACATCATTTCCCATTAGCAATATGTCATCCACATATAATATGTGAAATGCTACAGAGCTCCCACTCACTTTCTTGTAAATACAGGCTTCTCCATAAGTCTGTATGAAACCAAACGCTTTGATCACCTCATCAAAGCGAATGTTCCAACTTCGAGATGCTTGCACCAGCCCATAGATGGAGCGCTGGAGCTTTCATACCTTGTTAGCATTCTTAGGATCGACAAAACCTTCCGGCTGCATCATATACAATTCTTCCTTAAGGAAGCCGTTAAGGAATGCCGTTTTGACGTCCATTTGCCATATCTCATAATCATAGAATGCGGCAATTGCTAACATGATTCGGACGGACTTCAGCATCGCTACGGGAGAGAAAGTCTCATTGTAGTCAATCCCTTGAACTTCTCGATAATCCTTAGCGACAAGCCGAGCCTTATAGATGGTCACATTTCCATCTACGTCAGTCTTCTTCTTAAAGATCCATTTATTTTCTATAGCTCGCCGATCATCGGACTAGTCAACCAAAGTCCATACTTTGTTATCATACATGGATCCTATCTCGGATTTCATGGCTTCAAGCCATTTGTTAGAATTCGGGCCCGCCATCGCTTCTTCATAGTTCGAAGGTTCACCGTTGTCTAACAACATGATTTCCAGGACGGGGTTGCCGTACCACTCTAGTGCAGAACGTGTCCTCATGGACCTACGAAGTTCAGTAGTAACTTGATCCAAAGCTTCATGATCATTATCATTAACTTCCTCTCTAGTCGGTGCAAGCACCACAAAAACATCTTCCCGTGTTGCGCTACTTTCCGGTTCGAGAGGGGTGACAATCACCTCATCAAGTTCCACTTTCCTCCCACTTACTTCTTTCGAGAGAAACTCTTTCTCCAGAAAGGACCCATTCTTGGCAACAAAGACCTTGCCTTCGGATTTGAGGTAGAAGGTATACCCAATAGTTCCCTTAGGGTATCCTATGAAGACGCATTTTTCCGATTTGGGTTCGAGCTTTTCAGGTTGAAGTTTCTTGACATAAGCATCGCATCCCCAAACTTTTAGAAACAACAACTTAGGTTTCTTCCCAAACCATAGTTCATACGGTGTCATCTCAACGGATTTAGATGGTGCCCTATTTAAAGTGAATGCAGTAGTCTCTAAAGCATATCCCCAAAAAGATAGCGGTAAATCTGTAAGAGACATCATAGAACGTACCATGTCCAACAGAGTACGATTACGAAGTTCGGACACACCGTTACGCTGAGGTGTTCCAGGCGGCATCAATTGTGAAACAATTCCACATTTGCTTAGGTGCGCTCCAAATTCGTGACTTAAATATTATCCTCCACGATCTGATCGTGAGAACTTTATTTTTCTGTCACGTTGATTCTCAACCTCATTCTGAAATTCCTTGAACTTTTCAAAGGTCTCAGACTTGTGTTTCATCAAGTAGACATACCCATATCTACTTAAGTCATCAGTGAGGGTGAGAACAAAACGATAGCCACCACGAGCTTCAACACTCATTGGACCGCACATATCGGTATGTATGATTTCCAACAAGTTGGTTGCTCGCTCCATTGTTCCGGAGAACGGAGTCTTGGTCATCTTGCCCAAGAGGCATGGTTCGCACGTGTCAATTGATTCATAATCAAGAGACTCCAAAAGTCCATCTGCATGGAGCTTCTTCGTACGTTTAACACCAATATGACCAAGGCGGCAGTGCCACAAGTATGTGGGAGTATGATTGTCAACCTTACATCTTTTGGCATTCACACTATGAATATGTGTAACATCACGTTCGAGATTCAATAAGAATAAACCATTGACCAGCGGGGCATGACCATAAAACATTTCTCTCATATAAATAGAACAACCATTATTCTCAGATTTAAATGAATAGCCATCTCACATTAAACGAGATCCAGATACAATGTTCATGCTCAAAGATGGTACTAAATAACAATTATTGAGGTTTAAAACTAATCCCCAAGGTAGATGTAGAGGTAGCATGCCGACGGCGATCACATAGACCTTGGAACCATCCCCGACGCGCATTGTCACCTCGTCCTTCGCCAGTCTCCGCTTATTCCGCAGCTCCTGCTTTGAGTTACAAATGTGAGCAACTGCACCGGTATCAAATACCCAGGAGCTACTACGAGCGCTGGTAAGGTACACATCAATAACATGTATATCACATATACCTTTGACGTTGCCGGCCTTCTTATCCGCTAAGTATTTGGGGCAATTCCGCTTCCAGTGACTTGTTCCCTTGCAATAAAAGCACTCAGTCTCAGGCTTGGGTCCATTCTTTGGCTTCTTCCCGGCAACTGGCTTACCGGGCGCGGCAACTCCTTTGCTGTCCTTCTTGAAGTTCTTCTTACCCTTCCCTTTCTTGAACTTAGTGGTTTTATTCACCATCAACACTTGATGTTCCTTTTTGATCTCCACCACCGCTGATTTCAGCATTGAATATACCTCGGGAATGGACATCTCCATCCCTTGCATATTGAAATTCATCACAAAGCTCTTGTAGCTAGGTGGGAGCGACTGAAGGATTCTGTCAACGACTGCGTCATTTGGGAGATTAACTCCCAACTCAGACAAGCGATTGTGCAACCCAGACATTTTGAGTATATGCTCACTGACAGAACTATCCTCCTCCATCTTACAACTGTAGAACTTGTCAGAGACTTCATATCTCTCGACTCAGGCATGAGCTTGGAAAACCATTTTCAGCTCTTGGAACATCTCATATGCTCTGTGTTGCTCAAAACGCTTTTGGAGCCCCGATTCTAAGCTGTAAAGCATGCCACACTGAATCAGGGAGTAATCATCACTACGCGACTGCCAGGCATTCATAACGGCTTGAGTTGCTGGGAAAACGGGTGCATCACCTAGCGGTGCTTCAAGGACATATGCTTTCTTGGCAGCTATGAGGATGATCCTCAAGTTACGGACCCAATCCGTATAGTTGCTACCATCGTCTTTCAGCTTGGTTTTCTCTAGGAACGCGTTGAGTTGAGGACAACATTAGCGTGGGCCATTTGATCTACAAGACATATTGTAAAGGTTTTATACTATGTTCATGACAATTAAGTTCATCTAAACAAATTTAATGAACTCCCACTCAGATAGACATCTCTCTTGTCATCTAAGTGATACATGATCCGAATCGACTAGGCCATGTCCGATCATCACGTGAGACGGACTAGTCATCAACGGTGAACATCTTCATGTTGATCATATCTTCTATACGACTCATGTTTGACCTTTCGGTCTTCCGTGTTCCGAGGCCATGTCTGTACATGCTAGGCTCGTCAAGTCAACCCTAAGTGTATTGCGTGTGTAAATCTGGCTTACACCTGTTGTATGCGAACGTTAGAGCCTATCACACCCAATCATCACATGGTGCTTCGAAACAACGAACCTTAGCAACGGTGCACAGTTAGGGGGAACACAATTCTTGAAATTTTAGTAAGAGATCATCTTATTTATGCTACCGTCGTTCTAAGCAAATAAGATGTAAAACATGATAAACATCACATGCAATCAAATAGTGACATGATATGGCCAATATCATTTTTGTTCCTTTGATCTCCATCTTCGGGGCTCCATGATCATCATCGTCACCGGCATGACACCATGATCTCCATCATCATGATCTCCATCATCGTGTCTTCATGAAGTTGTCTCGCCAAACGTTACTTCTACTACTATGCTAACGGTTAGCAATAAAGTAAAGTAATTACATGGCGTTTTCAATGACACGCAGGTCATACAATAAAAATAAGACAACTCCTATGGCTCCTGCCGGTTGTCACACTCATCGACATGCAAGTCATGATTCCTATTACAAGAACATGAACAATCTCATACATCACATATATCATTCATCACATCCTTTTGGCCATATCACATCACGCGACACATGCTGCAAGAACAAGTTAGACGTCCTCTAATTGTTGTTGCAAGTTTTTTTTGCGTGGCTACTATAGGTTTCTAGCAAGAACGTTTCTTACCTACGCCAAAACCACAACGTGATATGCCAATTACTATTTACCATTCATAAGGACCCTTTTCATCGAATCCGATCCGACTAAAGTGGGAGAGACAGACACCAGCTAGCCACCTTATGCAACTAGTGCATGTCAGTCGGTGGAACCTGTCTCACGTAAGCATACGTGTAAGGTCGGTCTGGGCCGCTTCACCCCATGATGCCGCCGAATCAAGATAAGACTAGTAGCGGCAATTAAATTGACAAAATCTACGCCCACAACATCTTGTGTTCTACTCGTGCATAGTAACTACGCATAGACCTAGCTCATGATGCCACTGTTGGGGATCGTTGCAGAAATTCAAAAAAATTCTACGCATCACCAAGATCTATCTATGGAGTATACTAGCAACGAAAGGGCAGTGCATCTTCATACCTTTGAAGATCACGATGCGGAAGCATTGCAAGAACGAGGTCGGTGGAGTCATACATGAAGCGATTCAGATCGCGGCCGAATCCGATCTAAGCACCGAACAACGGTGCCTCCACGTTCAACACACGTGGAGCCCGGTGACGTCTCCCGCGCCTTGATCCAGCAAGGAGAGAGGGAGAGGTTGGGGGAAGACTCCGTCCAGTAGCAACACGACTGCATGGTGGTGATGGAGGAGCGTGGCAATCCAGCAGGGCTTTGCCAAGCACCGCAGGAGAGGAGGAGGAGTTGGGAGAGGGGGAGGGCTGCGCCAGGACTTGGGTGCGGCTGCCCTCCCACCCCCCACATATATATAGGGGCAAGGGAGAGGGGGCCGGCCCCCTCAGATCTGATCTGAGGAGGGGGCGGCGGCCAGAGGGGGTGGCTTGCCCCCCCAAGCCAAGGGGGCGCTCCCCTTAGGGTTTCCCCCCAAACCCTAGGTGCATGGGCCCTACGGGGGAGGCGCCCAGCCCACTTAGGGGCTGGTCCCTCTCCATATACAGCCCATAGGGCCCTCTGAGGCAGGTGGACCCTCCCGGTGGACCCCTGGAACCCCTTCGGTGGTCCCGCTACAATACCGGCACCCTCCCCCCCGAACTATTCCGGTGACCGTATAGTGACTTCCCATATATAAATATTTACCTCCAGACCATTCCGGAACTCCTCGTGACGTGCGGGATCTCATCCGGGACTCCTAACAACATTTGGTAACCACGTACATCTATTCCCTATAACCCTAGCGTCATCGAACCTTAAGTGTGTAGACCCTACGGGTTCGGGATGTTGGAGATATGCCCTAGAGGCAATAATAAAAGCATTATTATTATATCTCCTTGTTCATGATAATTGTCTGTTATTCATGCTTGAATTGTATTGTACGGAAACAGCGATACTGTTGGGGAACGTAGTATTTTCAAAATTTTCCTACGATCACGCAAGATCTATCTACTAGATGCATAGCAACGAGAGGGGAGAGTGTGTCTACGTACCCTCGTAGACCGAAAGCGGAAGCGTTTATCAACGCGGTTGATGTAGTCGTGCACCTTCACGATACGTCCCGATCTAGTACCGAACGTACGGCACCTCCGCGTTCAGTACACGTTCAGCTCGATGACGTCCTCGCCTTCTTGATCCAGCAAGACGGGCGAAGTAGTAGATGAGTTCCGGCAGCACGACGGCGTGGTGACGGTTGTTGATGAAGAACAATCTCTACAGGGCTTCGCTAAGCACTACAGAAACTAGACGGAGGATAAACTAGAGGGTCGGGGTAGCCGGCACACGGCTTGGTGTATCTGGATGTGTCTTGGGTGCTAGCCCTACCCCACTATTTATATGTTGAGCCCTGGGGTCGAAACTTGGAGCAAAAGCCTCCTCAAAGTCGGTTTTGCCCGAAAGGAAAGAGTCCCACTCGGACTCCAGGGCTAGACGCCAGGGTTCCCGGCGTCTACCCCCTAGACGCCAGGGTTCCTGGCGTCTAGCCTCTGGTCTCCGCAAAACTTCCTTTTGCCCTTTCCTAAAGCCTCGTGGGCTTTCCCCTTTGGCCCAAATAAAGTGTTCTCATACCCAAACATTTCGGGAAACATCCGGAACCCCTTCCGGTGAATTCCGGAACCCTTCCGGAGGTCAAACACTATTATCCCATATATTAATCTTTATCTCCGAACCATTCCAGAGTTCCTCGTTATGTCCGTGATCACATCCGGGACTCCGAATAACATTCGGTCACCAACATACATAACTCATTAAATACTATATCGTCAATGAACGTTTAAGCGTGCGGACCCTACGGGTTCGAGAACTATGTAGACATGACCGAGACACTTCTCTAGTCAATAACCAATAGCGGAACCTGGATGCCCATATTGGCTCCTACATATTCTACGAAGATCTTTATCGGTCGAACCGCATAACAACATACGTTATTCCCTTTGTCATCGGTATGTTACTTGCCCGAGATTCGATCGTCGGTATTATCATACCTAGTTCAATCTCGTTACCGGCAAGTCTCTTTACTCGTTCCGTAATACATCATCTCGTGACTAACTCATTAGTCATTTGCTTGCAAGGCTTATTATGATGTGCATTACCGAGAGGGCCTAGAGATACCTCTCCGACAATCGGAGTGACAAATCCTAATCTCGAAATACACCAACCCAACAAGTACCTTCGGAGACACCTGTAGAGCACCTTTATAATCACCCAGTTACGTTGTGACGTTTGGTAGCACACAAAGTGTTCCTCCGGTAAACGGGAGTTGCATAATCTCATAGTCATAGGAACATGTATAAGTCATGAAGAAAGCAATAGCAACATACTAAACGATCAAGTTGCTAAGCTAACGGATGGGTCTTGTCCATCACATCATTCTCCTAATGATGTGATCCCGTTGATCAAATGACAACTCATGTCTATGGTTAGGAAACATAACCATCTTTGATCAATGAGCTAGTCTAGTAGAGGCATACTAGGGACACTCTGTTTTGTCTATGTATTCACACATGTATTAAGTTTCCGGTTAATACAATTCTAGCATGAATAATAAACATTTATCATGATATAAGGAAATATAAAATAACAACTTTATTATTGCCTCTAGGGCATATTTCCTTCAGTCTCCCACTTGCACTAGAGTCAATAATCTAGTTCACATCGCCATGTGATTTAACACCGATAGTTCACATCGTCATGTGATTAACACCCATAGTTCACATCGCCATGTGACCAACACCCGAAGGGTTTACTAGAGTCAATAATCTAGTTCACATCTCTATGTGATTAACACCCAAAGAGTACTAAGGTGTGATCATGTTTTGCTTCGTGAGAGAAGTTTAGTCAACGGGTCTGTCACATTCAGATCAGTATGTATTTCGCAAATTTCTATGTCTACAATGCTCTGCATGGAGCTACTCTAGCTAATTGCTCCCACTTTCAATACGCATCCAGATTGATACTTAGAGTCATCTGGATTTAGTGTCAAAGCTTGCATCGACGTAACCCTTTACGACGAACTCTTTATCACCTCCATAATCGAGAAACATTTCCTTAGTCATCCAGTTTCTAAGGATAATTTTGACCGCTGTACAGTGATTTACTCCTGGATCACTATTGTACCTCCTTGTCAAACTCATGACAAGGTACACAACATGTTTGCTACACAGCATGGCATACTTTATAGAACCTATGGCTGAGGCATAGGGAATGACTTTCATTCTCTCTATATTTTTCTGACGTGGTCTGGCTTTGAGTCTTACTCAACTTCAGACCTTACAAGTCAGGCAAGAACTCCTTCTTTGGCTGATCCATTTTGAACTACTTCAAAATCTTATCAAGGTATGTACTCATCGAAAGTCTTATCAAGCGTCTTGATCTATCTCTATAGATCTTGATGCCCAATATGTAAGCAGCTTTACCAAGGTCTTTCTTTGAAAAACTCCTTTCAAACAATCCTTTATGCTTTCCAGAAAATTCTACATCATTTCCGATCGACAATGTGTCATTCACATATACTTATCAGAAAGGTTGTAGTGCTCCCACTCACTTCTTGTAAATACAGGCTTCACCGCAAGTCTATATAAATCTATATGCTTTGATCAACTTATCAAAGCGTATATTCCAACTCTGAGATGCTTGCACTAGTCCATAGATGGATCGCTGGAGCTTGCACATTTTGTTAGCACCTTTAGGATTGACAAAACCTTCTGGTTGCATCATATACAAGTCTTCTTTAATAAATCCATTAAAGAATGCAGTTTTGTTATCCATTTGCCAGATTTCATAAAATGCGGCAATTGCTAACATGATTCGGACAGACTTAAGCATCGCTACGGGTGAGAAAGTCTCATCGTAGTCAACTCCTTGAACTTGTTGAAAAACTTTCGCAACAAGTCGAGCTTTGTAAACAGTAACATTACCGTCAGCGTCAGTCTTCCTCTTGAAGATTCATTTATTTTCGATGGCTTGCCGATCATCGGGCAAGTCAACCAAAGTCCACACTTTGTTCTCATACATGGATCCCATCTCAGATTTCATGGCCTCAAGCCATTTTACGGAATCTGGGCTTATCATCGCTTCCTCATAGTTCGTAGGTTCATCATGTTCCAATAACATGACTTCCAGAACCGGGTTGCCGTACCACTCTGGTGCGGAACGAACTCTGGTTGATCTACGAAGTTCAGCAGAAACTTGATCTGAAGTTTCATGATCATCATCATTAGCTTCCTCATTAATTGGTGTAGGAATCACTAGAACTAGTTTCTGTGATGTACTACCTTCCAATTCGGGAGAAGGTACAATTACCTCATCAAGTTCTACTTTCCTCCCACTCACTTCTTTCGAGAGAAACTCCTTCTCTAGAAAGGATCCACTCTTAGCAACAAAGACCTTGCCTTCGGATCTGTGATAGAAGGTGTACCCAACAGTTTCTTTTGGGTATCCTATGAAGATTTACTTCTCCGATTTGGGTTCGAGCTTATCATGTTGAAACTTTTTCACATAAGCATCGCAGTCCCAAACTTAAAGAAATGACAACTTAGGTTTCTCATCAAACCACAGTTCATACGGTGTCATCTCCACGGATTTAGATGGTGCCCTATTTAACGTGAATGTAGCTGTCTCTAATCATAACCCCAAAAGCGATAGTGGTAGATCGGTAAGAGACATCATCGATCGCACCATATCTAATAAAGTACGGTTATGACGTTCGGACACACCATTACACTGTGGTGTTCCAGGTGGCGTGAGTAGTGAAACTATTTCACATTGTTTTTACTGAAGGCCAAACTCGCTAACTCAAATATTTTACCTCTACGATTATATCGTAGAAACTCTTATTTTCTGTTACGATGATTCTCCACTTCACTCTGAAATTCTTTGAACTTTTCAAATGTTTCAGACTTGTGCTTCATTAAGTAGATATACCCATATCTGCTCAAATCATCAGTGAAGGTCAGAAAATAACGATACCCGCCGTGAGCTTCAACACTCATTGGTCCGCATACATCATTATGTATGATTTCCAACAACTCTGTTGCTCGCTCCACAGTTCCGGAGAACGGAGTTTTAGTCATCTTGCCCATGAGGCATGGTTCGCAAGAACCAAGTGATTCATAATCAAGTGATTCCAAAAGTCCATCACTATGGAGTTTCTTCATGCGCTTTACACCAATATGACCTAAACGGCAGTGCCACAAATAAGTTGCACTATCATTATTAACCTTGCATCTTTTGGCTTCAATATTATGAATATGTGTATCACACGATCGAGATCCAACAAACCATTGTCATTGGGTGACCATAGAAGGTTTTATTCATGTAAACATAACAACAATTATTCTCTAACTTACATGAATAACCGTATTGCAATAAACATGATCAAATCATATTCATGTTCAACACAAACACCAAATAACACTTATTTAGGTTCAACACTAATCCCGAAAGTATAGGGAGTGTGCGATGATGATCATATCAATCTTGGAACTACTTCCAATACACATCGTCACTTCATCCTTTAACTAGTTTCTGTTCATTATACAACTCCCATTTCGAGTTACTACTCTTTAGCAACTAAACCAGTATCAAATACCGAGGAGTTGCTATGAACACTAGTAAAATACACATCAATAATATGTATATCAAATATACCTTTGTTCACTTTGCCATCCTTCTTATCCGCCAAGTATCTAGGGCAGTTCCACTTCCAGTGACCATTTCCTTTGCACTAGAAGCACTTAGTTTCAGGCTTGAGTTTAGCTTTGGGTTTCTTCATGGGAGTGAAAACTTGCTTGTCATTCTTCTTGAAGTTCCCCTTCTATCCCTTTGCCCTTTACTTGAAACAAGTGGTCTTGTTAACCATCAACACTTGATGCTCTTTCTTGATTTCTACCTTCGCCGATTTCAGCATCGCGAAGAGCTCGGGAATTACTTTCGTCATCCCTTGCATATTATAGTTCATCACGAAGTTCTACTAACTTGGTGATAGTGATTAGAGAACTTTGTCAATTACTATCTTATCTGGAAGATTAACTCCCACTTGATTCAAGCAATTGCAGTACCCAGACAATCTGAGCACATGCTCACTGGTTGAGCTATTCTCCTCCATCTTATAGGCAAAGTTCTGTCAGAGGTCTCATACCTCTCGACACGGGCATGAGTACGAAATACTAATTTCAACTCTTGGAACATCTTATATGCTCCGTGGCGTTCAAAACGTTTTTGAAGTCCCGGTTCTAAGCCGTAAAGCATGGTGCACTTAAACTATCAAGTAGTCATCATACCGAGCTTTTGTCAAAACGTTCATAACGTTTGCATCTGCTCTTGCAATAGGTCTGTCACCTAGCGGTGCATCAAGGACATAATTCTTCTGTGCAGCAATGAGGATAATCCTCAGATCACGGAACAATTCCGCATCATTGCTACTAACATCTTTCAACTTAGTTTTCTCTAGGAACATATAAAATAAACGGGGAGCAACATCACGAGCTATTGATCTACAACATAGATATGCTAATACTACCAGGACTAAGTTCATGATAAATTAAAGTTCAATTTAATCATATTATTTAAAGAACTCCCATTTAGATAGACATCCCTCCGGTCATCTAAATGATCACGTGATCCAAATCAACTAAACCATGTCCGATCATCACGTGAGATGGAGTAGTTTCAATGGTGAACATCATATGTTGATCATATCTACTATATGATTCACGCTCGACCTTTCGGTCTCCAGTGTTCCGAGGCCATATCTGCATATGCTAGGCTCGTCAAGTTTAACCCGAGTATTCTGCGTGTGCAAAACTGTCTTACACCCGTTGTATTTGAACGTAGAGCCTATCACACCCGATCATCACGTGGTGTCTCAGCACGAAGAACTTTCGCAACGGTGCATACTCAGGGAGAACACTTATACCTTGAAATTTTGTAAGGGATCATCTTATAATGCTACCGTCGTTCTAAGCAAAATAAGAAGCATAATAAGATAAACATCACATGCAAATCAAAATATGTGACATGATATGGCCATCATCATCTTGTGCTTTTGATCTCCATCTCCAAAGCACCGTCATGATCACCTTCGTCACCGGTGCGACACCTTGATCTCCATCGTAGCATCGTTGTCGTCTCGCCAACTATTGCTTCTACGACTATCGCTACCGCTTAGTGATAAAGTAAATCAATTACATGGCGATTGCATTTCATACAATAAAGCGACAACCATATGGCTCCTGCCAGTTGCCGATAACTTTACAAAACATGATCATCTCATACAAAAGCGTATAACTCATCATGTCTTGACCATATCACATCACAACATACCCTGCAGAAACAAGTTAGACGTCCTCTATTTTGTTGTTGCAAGTTTTACGTGGCTGCTACGGGCTTAGCAAGAACCGTTCTTACCTACGCATACAAAACCACAACGATGTTTCGTCAAGTATGTGCTGTTTTAACCTTCACAAGGACCGGGCGTAGTCACACTCGATTCAGCTAAAGTGAGAGAGACAGACACCCGCCAGTCACCTTTAAGCAACGAGTGCTCATAACGGTGAAACCAGTCTCGCGTAAGCGTACGCGTAATGTCGGTCCGGCCCGCTTCATCTCACAATACCGCCGAAGCAAAGTATGACATGCTGGTAAGCAGTATGACTAGTATCGCCCACAACTCATTGTGTTCTACTCGTGCATATCATCTACGCATAGACCTGGCTCATGATGCCACTGTTGGGGAACGTAGTATTTTCAAAATTTTCCTACGATCACGCAAGATCTATCTACTAGATGCATAGCAACGAGAGGGGAGAGTGTGTCTACGTACCCTCGTAGACCGAAAGCGGAAGCGTTTATCAACCTGGTTGATGTAGTCGTGCACCTTCACGATCCGTCCCGATCTAGTACCGAACGTACGGCACCTCCGCGTTCAGCACACGTTCAGCTCGATGACGTCCTCGCCTTCTTGATCCAGCAAGACGGGCGAAGTAGTAGATGAGTTCCGGCAGCACGACGGCGTGGTGACGGTTGTTGATGAAGAACAATCTCTACAGGGCTTCGCTAAGCACTACAGAAACTAGACGGAGGATAAACTAGAGGGTCGGGGTAGCCGGCACACGGCTTGATGTATCTGGATGTGTCTTGGGTGCTAGCCCTACCCCACTATTTATATGTTGAGCCCTGGGGTCGAAACTTGGAGCAAAAGCCTCCTCAAAGTCGGTTTTGCCCGAAAGGAAAGAGTCCCACTCGGACTCCAGGGCTAGACGCCAGGGTTCCCGGCGTCTACCCCCTAGACGCCAGGGTTCCTGGCGTCTAGCCTCTAGTCTCCGCAAAACTTCCTTTTGCCCTTTCCTAAAGCCTCGTCGGCTTTCCCCTTTGGTCCAAATAAAGTGTTCTCATACCCAAACATTTCGGGAAACATCCGGAACCCCTTCCGGTGAATTCTGGAACCCTTCCGGAGGTCAAACACTATTATCCCATATATTAATCTTTATCTCCGAACCATTCCGGAGTTCCTCGTTATGTCCGTGATCACATCCGGGACTCCGAATAACATTCGGTCACCAACATACATAACTCATTAAATACTATATCGTCAACGAACGTTTAAGCGTGCGGACCCTACGGGTTCGAGAACTATGTAGACATGACCGAGACACTTCTCTGGTCAATAACCAATAGCGGAACCTGGATGCCCATATTGGCTCCTACATATTCTACGAAGATCTTTATCGGTCGAACCGCATAACAACATACGTTATTCCCTTTGTCATCGGTATGTTACTTGCCCGAGATTCGATCGTCGGTATTATCATACCTAGTTCAATCTCGTTACCGGCAAGTCTCTTTACTCGTTCCGTAATACATCATCTCGTGACTAACTCATTAGTCATTTGCTTGCAAGGCTTATTATGATGTGCATTACCGAGAGGGCCCAGAGATACCTCTCTGACAATCGGAGTGACAAATCCTAATCTCGAAATACGCCAACCCAACAAGTACCTTCGGAGACACCTGTAGAGCACCTTTATAATCACCCAGTTACGTTGTGACGTTTGGTAGCACACAAAGTGTTCCTCCGGTAAACGGGAGTTGCATAATCTCATAGTCATAGGAACATGTATAAGTCATGAAGAAAGCAATAGCAACATACTAAACGATCAAGTTGCTAAGCTAACGGATGGGTCTTGTCCATCACATCATTCTCCTAATGATGTGATCCCGTTGATCAAATGACAACTCATGTCTATGGTTAGGAAACATAACCATCTTTGATCAATGAGCTAGTCTAGTAGAGGCATACTAGGGACACTCTGTTTTGTCTATGTATTCACACATGTATTAAGTTTCCGGTTAATACAATTCTAGCATGAATAATAAACATTTATCATGATATAAGGAAATATAAAATAACAACTTTATTATTGCCTCTAGGGCATATTTCCTTCAGATACATGTGTGAATACACAGACCACAATGAGTCCCTGGTAGGCCTCTAGTTACCAGCTCGTTGATCAACAGATGGTCACGGTTTCCTGACCATGGACATGAGATGTCAGTGATGACGGGATCACATCATTAGGAGAATGATGTGATGGACAAGACCCAAACTTGAGCATAACACGAGATCGTATAGTTCGTAATGCATAAGCTTTTCGGTGTCAAGTATTTATTCCTTAGACCATGAGGTTGTACAACTCCCGGATGCTGTAGGAGTACTTTGGGTGTGCCAACCATCACAACGTAACTGGGTGGCTATAAAGGTATGCATCGGGTATCTCCGAAAGTGTCTGTTGAGTTGGTACGAACCGAGACTGGGATGTTGTCACTCCGTATGACGGAGAGGTACCTCTGGGCCCACTCGGTAAGACATCATCATAATGAGCTCAATGTGATTAAGTAGTTAGTCACGGGATGATGGATTACGGATCGAGTAAAGAGATTTGCCATGACGAGATTGATCAAGGTATCGGGAATACCGACGATCGAATCTCGGGCAAGTACCGTACCGATGGACAAAGGGAATAACATACGGGATTGAGTGAATCCTTGACACGGTGGTTCATCCGATGAAGATCATCGAGGAACACGTGGGAACCAACATGGGTATCCAGATCCCGCTGTTGGTTATTAACCGGAGAGTGGTCTCGGTCATGTCTACGTGTCTCCCGAACCCGTAGGGTCTATACACTTAAGGTTCGGTAACGCTAGGGTCGTAGAGATAAATGCACGTAGAAACCCGAAAGTTGTTCGGAGTCCCGGATGAGATCCTGGACGTCACGAGGAGTTCCGGAATGGTCCGGAGGTAAAGATTGATATATAGGAAGTCCAGTTTCGGCCATCGGGTGATCTCCGGGGGTCACCGGGAGCGTCCCGGGACCACCGGAGGGGCCCCGGGGGTCCACCGGGTGGGGCCACCCATCCCGGTGGGGCCCCTAGGCCGCGAGGGGAAGTGTCCAGCCCTAATGGGCTGGCGCACCACTGATAACCCTCAACCGTAAGGGATCGAGATAGTCTTCGCGGGTAAGAATAACCCAATTTATTGATTCGACACACGGGGAGCCAAAGAGTATTTATAAGCTTTAACAGTTGAGTTGTCAATTCAACCGCACCTGAAATATACTAACTTGCAACAAAAGATAAGTGGTAACAGTGATATGATAGTGATGATAGTAATAGTAAAAGTAAACAGCAAAAGTAAATAGAAGTAGTAAATGGCAAAAGTAGCAACTAGTGACTAGCAAGGTTTAAAATACTGTAGGCTAGGGAGATGGATGGTTGGGCGTTGCATGGATGAGATAGTTTCTAACTCGGGGCACGGCACACGGAAAAATAATGATCATCTAGGCAAATATCAAACATTAGGCATGTATCCCGTAGGTAGTTGTACGTGCTTGCAATAAGAACTTGCACAACATCTTTTGTCCTACCATCCCGCTACGAACGAGGCCAAAAGGAACTAATGGATATTAAGGTGCTCCTGTCAAAGAGCACCGGAACAAAGCAATGAACTCAATGGATACATGTAATCCTCAAACTACGGACCATCCCCTTTGGTGTCCCAAGCTGTCACCTTTGGGATCGCCGGTTCCGAACCGTAACAGGTGCATACAACTCATAGATAGGATCAAGAACACAAATATATTCATGCAAACACATATGGCTCAGATCTGAAATCATGGCACTCGGGCCCTAAGTGTCAAGCATTAAGAATAACAAGTTGTAGCAAAGATGATAAACACCATACTAGATGATAGGCAACATGCCCCCAACAATCTGACGAACTATTACATGATCTAACTCATCCAATCCCTACCATCCCCTTCGCCTACAGCAAGGGAATTACTCACACATGAAGGGGGAAGTCATGGAGGGATGATGGAGTGGTGATGATGATGACGATGGCGGCGATCTCCCCTCTCCGGAGGCCAAATCAGCCTCCAGATTAGCCCTCCCGAAGAAGAACAGAGGGTGGCGGCGGCTCCGCGACGAGAAACAGCGAAAGGACTCCCGATCTGGGGTTTCTGCCTCGGAGGAAAAAATACGGGCTAAAGTAGGGCACCAGGGGGTGTGGGCCCCACCCAGGCGCCCCCCCGGCGCGGCCCAGGGGGGGCGCGCCCACAGGGCGTCTGGGCACCCCCTGGCCCCCCTCTGGCCCCACTTCTGGTATGTTGTTTCTTCGGGTGCGTGGATTTTTCGTAGATGCTTAAAAATCCGTTTTCCTGCACACAAATAAACCATACAGGCAGCTCTGCTGAAAACAGCGTCAGTCCGGGTTAGTTTAGTCCAAATCATGCAAGAATGAGGTCAAAACAATATCAAAAGTGTTTGGAAAAGTAGATACGTTTGAGACGTATCAACTCCCCCAAGCTTAGCATATTGTTTGTCCTCAAGCAATTCAGTTCAACGAACTGGACGCGACAAAGAAAACTTTGACAAACTCTTTTGCTTCATTAGATGTATATAAGCATGTACTACGAAAAGAGTCTAGCCAGTATTGAAACAGTACTTATGAGAACAATGCAAGGAGCAATCCTTCTTTCAAGTGACCAGTCACAAATAATCAAGAGTAAACAATATATTACTGAAAATCAAGACAAGATCACATTGCACATAGCTTGAGCATATTAAGGTGGTATCTCGCTAGCCTCCATGAGTGAAGCAAAACATAAATGCAGAGGCTCCTCCAGAGTTTTAAAGGAGACTAGAACTAAGAATTTCAGAATACGTCATATCACAAATATGCAGAAGACAATGTAATACTTTGGGACAATGCACATTACACTCAGAATGACAATTATGCTCTCCTAGTCAGTGCTTTGAAGAAAGAAGGTGAGACTCTCGAACCGTGGCTTTTATTGGCAAAGTTGAAAACCCGTGATCGGAAACGAAAACTAAACATGTACCAGACCTCTTGGTTTTAAAAACAGAAGTAAATATGTTTTTGAGAGGTGCATATTTCGTCAACGAATGCTAGCAGATAACTCAATCACTTTTTAAGCTAGACAAGTCTCGAGGAACGGCTCCCGCATGAGGACGATCACATCCTCTTAATCTCCTTTGTTTATCACTGCCAAAGTTTTCTGATTTCTCATGAACAAAGCGTGAAGGAGGGTTCATTTTGTTATATTATCTTTTTGAGCCGGGCGCACTCAATGCGAGTTCCTTTTCATATTAGGGGTTCGCACATTATGCATGCAATCCAAGGGTGAAACTTGTCCAACTTAAAGAGGTCATGAATTAACTACTACTTCCTCATGAGCTAAAACATAGGCACAAAAGAGAAATGCTTTTGATTAATTTCGAGATGGTACACGAAAGTCTTCGTTAGGAATGGCAGGTGAATACCATGTATAGGAAGGTATAGTGGACTCATATGGCATAACAGGTTTTAAAGGTTTTGGATGCACAAGCAATCATCCCGCTTAGTACGGGTGGAGGTTTAGCAAAAGACTCGGAAGCGACCAACTAGAGAGCAATAATGGTCATAATCATGCAGAACGACAAAGCAACATTGAATCGGGCATGAAAGTGATATAAAAATTCTGAAACTCAAAGATCATCAAGGCAGAGTAGACTTTTTAGTCTTAAACATGTGTAAGCATGTGCCAAGTCAATCCAAAAATTCTCTAAAGGGAAATACCACCATAGTATGCCAGACTAGGAACAATGCAATGCATGTAGATCATTTCAATAACACATTATATACTCTAGTTATTTGAGACTAGCCACAAGGAAAGCGTGAACCACTGGAAGAGCATTGTAAACATAGCACTATGTCGCTACAAGCTGGTCTCTAGATCATAAGTACAGGCATATGTACAAAAGTAGAAACAATAAGAGTTCATATCGGTCTTCCTTGTTGCTTCCTTTCAGTCGATCTTCATCATCACTGCTTGTCACTTGCACGATCGAACGTAGGAAATATAATCAAATGCCATCACGGACTCGAGCTGATCTCTGAAAACAAAGCAAACTAAAGAGAGAAAGGAAATCTTTTTGGGTTTTTCAAAGGTTGAATAAAAGTAAAAGAAAAAAAAAGAAAATCTTTTTGTTGTTTTTGCAAATAGAGGAATAAAGAAGAACGGGTAAAAACTTCGAAAAGATCAAAGCGAATCAAACGGATAATACAATGGAAAAGTGAGAAGGGCACGTACTCCCCCAAGCTTAGGCTTTTGGCCTAAGTTGGTAGCAGCTACTGCCCCCAGGAGCCTCCTGCTCCAGGGGTATGGTGGTGAGACCAAGGGTCATAGAAGGATGATGGCGCGTACACCGAACTCCTCGGAGTCTCCCACGAGGAAGGTTCCGAGCGCCAAACAGAGGAAGACCCTTCACCAAACTCGGTGGCGGTCTCATCCTGAAAATGTGGTATCTCACCGTGCCTCTCCTCGTCGGGCACAACCCCCTCCATGGGGCTATGGAACTGATGCTGGACCATGAACTCATCGAACTGGACAACATCAAAGGACCATCCGTTCCTGCGAGAATAATCAAACAAAAGAGGTGCAGGTAGACGGATCTCGCGTTCCGCGGTAGTTCCGAAACGCAAGATATAAACAAGGTTATCAAGCTCAGAACCCATGGTAACAAACTTATGTCTTTTCATCGCAGCAAGATCAAAGCTTAGATAGGTAAAAGGAGTATCATCAGGGTGTGGGGTGCCTCCAAGATGCTCTAAGATAAGCGTGGCATAAATGCCACCATATAAGTCCCCCTTGTTACCGTTCATAGCAAGGCGTCGAGCAATTAAGGTACCAATATTATAATCAGACCTCCCTGAGAGGGCTGCTGCCAGGATAGCAATATCCGGAGCAGAAATGTTGCTCGTGTTGTCACGAGCTAACACCCCTCTAGCAATATAATATGCAAAATACCTGAGGTGAGGAAACAAGATACTGGAGATCTTCGACCGATGAATATCCCTCGTACCCATGCTGCAGAGAGAGTTGATGACGGTTTTCAGCTCGAAGGGTTGTGTGGCCATCCTTGCCGTCCTCCCAACGTTTGGCACACCTATTACTTCACAAAAATTTCCCAAAGTCATGGTGATAAGATCATTATAAATTTTAAACTCAATAGCACCTGATTCAGGATTATATCTAAAACTGTTAATGAAAATGGAGGTGAGTTTCTGATACTGAGTAACACGGCTCGTGACGAGTCATGTCAAACCTGCATTAGCACAAATATTATAAAACTCATCCTTGATTCCCGCAGCTTCCATGAATACGTCACATGGATATGTCATCGCTCGTGCTGGACTTGTGTCTTCCAACAACTCCATGGGCACATGATCCTCATTATAGCTTACCCAAGCAGTCGATGGTGAAGCTGCGGCTCTGGTGACTCGATCGGAGTGTGCGGGCCTCCTCTTCTCAAGCCATCCTTTTTCCCTTCCTAATAAACTCATTTCTGAATTTTTTTACAATTCACAAAAACGAGGATTAAAACAAAGTGAGCTAAGGCAAACTACTCAACTCACTTTCCCAAGGCATAAACTTGCATCAAAACTTGGAAAACAACTTTCTACACATGCATGCAAGCTCATCTCTACAGCACCAAGAACTACTAAATACTCACAAATGAGGCCACCAATCAAAAATCTAATTGGAGGGGTGGAGGAGTCACATACCAGGGAGTATTTGCTCAAAATTTCAGCTCAAATGATGGGCTGTAGAGAGAGATCGAAGAATCGCCCCCAAGAACAGCAAGAACAAGAAGAACACGACCAGAACTCGGGTTTCTGGAAAAATAGAGAGAGAGGGAAGGAAGAGGTACCTGGAGGGGGGCCTTGTGGGCCCCAGGCGCCCTGTGGGCGCGGCCAGGGGCTGGGCCGCGCCAGCTGGCCGCCTGGGCCACTGGTGGCCCCCCCGGCTGGCCCCAGGACTTTTCGGGTCTCTCCCGTTGTGGAAATTTTTAATATAATTTTTCTGGATTTTTTCTGAAAACTTCACTGTTGAAATTTTTTCGAAGTTCAAAAAGCTGCGAAACTCTCTGAAAACTTGAAGTAGTTAGTAGTATTGTGAAGCTTCAAAAACATAGATACTTGGTACAACAAGTAGGACAATACTAAAAACAAATGAAAACATAGAAAGCTCAACTTTTTATCCATATAAAACACGTTTACTAGTAAGGTTGATCAAGTCTTACCAACAAACAAGAGATATATAGAGCAAAAAGTATCACCTCCCACAAAGTAATCACTGAACTTTTACCTTGATGGACATTGTCCCTACCATGATAGTTTTGTATTTGTGAGGCACATGTAGTGGACAGTCCCATTCTCCAATTTTCACGGTCTCGATATTCTCTATAGAGTTGAGGGCATGCCTCCTGTCGGTCTTCTACGGAAAATATACCGTGTGTTCTTTATCATTCACATGAAAGGTAACCTTCCCCTTGTTGCAATCAATAATAGCACCTGCGGTGTTAAGGAAAGGTCTACCAAGAATAATGGACATGCTCCCATCCTCGGGCATGTCAAGCACAACAAAATCAGTAAGAATTAAACAATTAGCAACTTCAACTGGAACATCCTCACAAATACCTATCGGAACAGCAGTTGACTTGTCAGCCATCTGAAGGGAGATATCTGTAGGAATTAGTTTCTCTAGACAAAGCCTCTCGTAAAGAGAGAGAGGCATAACACTCACTCCCGCTCCAAGATCACATAAAGCAGTTTTGACATAATTATTCTTTATGGAGCAAGGGATGGTGGGTATACCTGGGTCACCGAGCTTCTCAGGAATCTTTCCACTGAAAGAATAGTTAGCAAGCATAGTAGATATTGCATCATTAGGAACTTTTCTTTTGTTAGTGACAATATCTTTCATATATTTTGAATAAGGGAGTAACTTAATAGCATCAGTCAAAGGAATTTGAAGAAAAAGAGGTTTAATCCATTCACAAAACTTATTGTAATGCTCTTCTTCTTTATATTTGATGGACTTACTTGGAAAGGGCATGGGTTTCTGTACCCATGGTTCTTTCTCCTTCCCATGTTTTCTTGCGATGAAGTCTTCTTTAGTGTACCTCTTACGTTTGTCAGGTGCTTCTTCTTCTTGAACTTCAGGTGGATCATTCTTCTCATTATTATTACCTTCAGGTTCAGCACCGTCTTCAGTCTCAGCATCGGAGATAGATACACTGTTGGGATCAATAGCTGGCTCTTCATCTGCAATAGGATCATTAGAATTGTCAGTCTCTTTATGTTTCTTTTTCTTATTTGGAGAGACAACAATTTCTTCTTCCCGCATTTGAGAATCTTGCTCGATTCTCTTCGGATGTCCCTCTGGATAAAGAGGATCTTGAGTACTAGTTCCTCCTCGGGTCTTAATCCCAAAAGCCTGCAATTTATCTTTTTTGGCATTGTTAGCAAGTAAATCTCTTTGCACATTAGAAATTTGATCAAGCTGAGTTTGAACCATATGAAAATGCTTGACAAGACATTGAACATCATTAACTGTTCTATCTAGAACACCAAGCAACTTTTTGATAGCAAGGGAATTATCATGCAACTGACTTTCTATCCTCTCATTAAAGTGATTCTGTTTCATAATAAAATTATCGAACTCATCTAAACATTGATCAGGAGGTTTACTATGAGGGATGTCACTTGCGTTGAAATCCAAAAGAGAGTGTACCTCTACCATAGGAGGGTGAGTGGTAAGCTCACACAGCTTCTCAATAGGGGGTAGATTCTTCACGTCTTCAGCTTTAATACCTTTCTCTTTAATAGACTTCTTTGCTTCTCGCATATCTTCGGGGCTTAGGACAAACATGCCCCTCTTCTTTGTTGGTGGAGGTGGTTCAGGGACGGACCAATCTTCATAGTTTTTGGCAATCCTGCCCATTAGATCTTCCGCGTCGTCCGGTGTTCTTTTCCTGAAAACACAACCAGCACAACTGTCCAAATAGGACCTAGATTCATCAGTTAAACCAGCATAGAATATATCAATTAATTCATTCTTAGGAACTCCATGTCCTGGTCTAGCCTGGATCAAACTGCAGTACCTCCCCCAAGCTTTAGGGAGGGACTCATCCTGCAACTGTTTAAAATTATAAATTCTTTGTAAAGCAGCATGTTGCATATGAGCAGGAAAGTATTTATCAACAAAAGAGTGAGCTAGGTCCTGAGGACTCTTAATAGAACCGCACGGGAGTGAATCATACCATGCCTTAGCACCTTCCTTCAAGGAGAAAGGAAGAAGCTTGGTCACATAAAAGTAGCGTATCTTCTCATCTGTGGTAAACAGGCTACCTAGTTCACCAAGTTTAGTTAGGTGTGCAATAGCATCATCATTTTCTCTGCCATAAAAGGGGTCAGCCTCAACCATGGGTATAAGTGAAAGATCAACAGAGAAATTAAAATCAGGATCATCAATGCATATAGGAGATGTAGCAAACTCAGGATTAGGAACGGTTTTGTTTTTCAAAGTGTTTTCCAAATATTTTCTTAATAGTTTCAGGGTCAGAGCCGGCAAACTTTGTCAGTTCCCTGCATAAATCTTCATCGAGTATATAGTAATCATCATCAAGAAGCCTCTCCCGGAGTTTACTCAAATCAGGAAAATCATAAGTTTCACCAATAGGGTAGCGAGTAACAGGAAGTTCAATTCCATATTTTTCAGCAGCAGTAGTAATTTGTTTCTCAAGAGCATAACCAAGTGAACTAATATCATCATCAAAAGTAGTAGAAGCATCATCAAGAGTATCAGACATAGTAACAGATTCAGTAGGAGCATCATGTGGTGGTGGTGAGGCAAACTTACTCATAACAGAAGGTGAATCAAGTGTAGCACTAGTGCTCAGAGCAGTACCTCTTCTTGTAGTGGATCGTAAGATCGGAACCTTGGGGTCACCTTTCTTACCCATAGTCAATAAAGTGCAGCAGGTAGGATACCTCAAGTAGACTTGTAAATATTGCTATGCTCCCCGGCAACGGCGCCAGAAAACGGTACTTGATAACCCTCAACCGTAAGGGATCGAGATAGTCTTCGCGGGTAAGAATAACCCAATTTATTGATTCGACACACGGGGAGCCAAAGAGTATTTATAAGCTTTAACAGTTGAGTTGTCAATTCAACCGCACCTGAAATATACTAACTTGCAACAAAAGATAAGTGGTAACAGTGATATGATAGTGATGATAGTAATAGTAAAAGTAAACAGCAAAAGTAAATAGCAGTAGTAAATGGCAAAAGTAGCAACTAGTGACTAGCAAGGTTTAAAATACTGTAGGCTAGGGAGATGGATGGTTGGGCGTTGCATGGATGAGATAGTTTCTAACTCGGGGCACGGCACACGGAAAAATAATGATCATCTAGGCAAATATCAAACATTAGGCATGTATCCCGTAGCTAGTTGTACGTGCTTGCAATAAGAACTTGCACAACATCTTTTGTCCTACCATCCCGCTACGAACGGGGCCAAAAGGAACTAATGGATATTAAGGTGCTCCTGTCAAAGAGCACTGGAACAAAGCAATGAACTCAATGGATACATGTAATCCTCAAACTACGGACAATCCCCTTTGGTGTCCCAAGCTGTCACCTTTGGGATCGCCGGTTCCGAACCGTAATAGGTGTATACAACTCATAGATAGGATCAAGAACACAAATATATTCATGCAAACACATATGGTTCAGATCTGAAATCATGGCACTCGGGCCCTAAGTGTCAAGCATTAAGAATAACAAGTTGTAGCAAAGATGATAAACACCATACTAGATGATAGGCAACATGCCCCCAACAATCTGACGAACTATTACATGATCTAACTCATCCAATCCCTACCATCCCCTTCGCCTACAGCAAGGGAATTACTCACACATGAAGGGGGAAGTCATGGAGGGATGATAGAGTGGTGATGATGATGACGTTGGCGGCGATCTCCCCTCTCCGGAGGCCAAATCAGCCTCCAGATTAGCCCTCCCGAAGAAGAACAGAGGGTGGCGGCAGCTCCGCGACGAGAAATGGCGAAAGGACTCCCGATCTGGGGTTTCTGCCTCGGAGGAAAAAATACGGGCTAAAGTAGGGCACCAGGGGGTGTGGGCCCCACCCAGGCGCGGCCAGGGGGGCGCGCCCACAGGGCGCCTGGGCACCCCCTGGCCCCCCTCTGGCCCCACTTCTGGTATGTTGTTTCTTCGGGTGCGTGGATTTTTCGTGATTTTTCGTGGATTTTTCTGAGATGCTTAAAAATCCGTTTTCCTGCACACAAATAAACCATACAGGCAGCTCTTCTGAAAACAGCGTCAGTCCGGGTTAGTTTAGTCCAAATCATGCAAGAATGAGGTCAAAACAATATCAAAAGTGTTTGGAAAAGTAGATACGTTTGAGACGTATCAACCACTAGGGGCCCACCTCCCCATGCGCCTAGGGTTGAAACCCTAGGGGGAGGGGGCGCCCCACTAGCCTTGGGGGGCAAGGAACCCCCCCTGGCCGCCACCCCCCTGTAGATTGGATCTGCAGGGGCCCTGGCACACCCCCTGGCCCCCTATATATATGTGGGGGGGAGAGGGCAGCCGCACCCTTGCCCTGGCGCCTCTCCCCCTCCCGTCACACCTCCATACTCCAACGCAGGGCGCCCGGCGAAGCCCTGCTGCGATCTCCACTGCATCTGTCATCACGCCGTTGTGCTGCCGGATCTCTGACGACTTCTCCTCCCCCCTTGCTGGATCAAGAAGGAGGTGACGTTGCTGCACCGGACGTGTGTTAAACGCGGAGGTGCCGTCCGTTCGGCGCTAGATCATCGGTGACGAAGAACACGAAGAGTATGACTACTTCATCCACGCTTCTTCGAAAGCTTCCGCTCGCAATCTCCATAACGGTATGTAGATGCACTCTTACTCGCTCGTTGCTAGATGTCTCCATAGTTGGATCTTGGTGAAAGCGTATAAAATTTTTGAATTATGCTACGTTCCCCAACAGTGGCATCTGAGCTAGGTTTTATGCGTAGCATCTTGCACGAGTAGAACACAAAGCAGTTGTGGGCGTTTGAGTTTGTTTAACTTTCTTACCGTTACTAGTCAATCTTGATTCGGCGGTATTGTGGGATGAAGCGGCCCGGACCGACTTTACACGTACGCTTACGTGAGACTGGTTCCACCGACAGACATGCACTAGATGCATAAGGTGGCTGGCGAGTGATGTCTCTCCTACTTTAGTCGGACCGGATTCGATGAAAAGGGTCCTTATGAAGGGTAAATAGAAGTTGACAAATCACGTTGTGGTTTTGGCGTAGGTAAGAAACGTTCTTGCTAGAAATCCTATAGAAGCCACGTAAAACTTGCAACAACAATTAGAGGACATCTAACTTGTTTTTGCAGCATGTGCTATGTGACGTGGTATGGCCAAAACGAAGATGTGATGAATGATATATGTGATGTATGAGATTGATCATGTTTTTGTAATAGGGAATCACGACTTGCATGTCGATGAACTTGACAACCGGCAGGAGCCATAGGAGTTGTCTTAATTATTGTATGACCTGCGTGTCACTGAATAACGCTATGTAATTACTTTACTTCATTGCTAAACATTAGCTATAGTAGTAGAAGTAATAGTTGGCGTGACGACTTCTTCAAGACACGATGATGGAGATCATGATGATGAAGATCATGGTGTCGAGCCGGTGACAAGATGATCATGGTGCCCCGAAGATGGAGATCCAAGGAGCAAGATGATATTGGCCATATCATGTCACTTTAATTGATTGCATGTGATGTTTATCATGTTTATGCATCTTGTTTACTTAGAACGACGGTAGTAAATAAGATGATCTCTCACTAAAATTTTGAATTATTGTGTTTCCCCTAACTGTGCACCGTTGCTAAAGCTCGTTGCTCCGAAGCACCACGTGATGATCGGGTGTGATAGGTTCTAACGTTCGCATACAACGGGTGTAAGACAGATTTACGCACGCGATACACTTAGGGTTCACTTGACGAGCCTAGCATGTACAGACATGGCCTCGGAACACGGAAGACCGAAAGGTCGAAACACGAGTCGTATAGAAGATACGATCAACATGAAGATGTTCACCGTTGATGACTAGTCCGTCTCACGTGATGATCGGACACGGACTATTCGATTCAGATCGTGTATCACTTAGATGACTAGAGAGATGTCATTCTGAGTGGGAGTTCATTAAAATTTGATTAAAGATGAACTTAATTATCATGAACTTAGTCTAAATTCTTTACAATATCTCTTGTAGATCAAATGGCCCACGCTCCAGTTTCCCTCAACTTCAACGCGTTCCTAGAGAAAACCAAGCTGAAAGACGATGGTAGCAACTATACGGATTGGGTCCGTAACCTGAGGGTTATCCTCATAGCTGCCAAGAGATCATATGTCCTAGAAACACCGCTAGGTGATGCACCTGCTCCCGATGCGGCCCAAGACGTTTTGAACGTCTGGCAGTCACGTAGTGATGATTACTCCCTGGTTCAGTGTGGCATGCTTTACAGCTTAGAGTCGGGGCTCCAAAAACGTTTTGAGCATCACGGAGCATATGAGATGTTCGAGGAGCTGAAAATGGTTTTCCAAGCTCATGCCCGAGTCGAGAGATATGATGTCTCCGACGCATTCTACAGCTGTAAGATGGAGGAGAACAGTTCTGTCAGTGAGCACATCCTCAAGATTTCAGGATTGCACAACCACTTGTCTCAGCTGGGAATGAATCTCCCAGATGAAGCGGTCGTTGACAGAATCCTCCAGTCGCTTCCACCAAACTTCAAGAGCTTCGTGTTGAACTTCAATATGCAGGGGATGGAGAAGTCCATTCCCGAGGTGTATTCGATGCTGAAATCAACGGAGGTGGACATCAAGAAAGAACATCAAGTGTTGATGGTCAATAAAACCACTAAGTTCAAGAAAGGCAAGGGTAAGAAGAACTTCAAGAAGGACGGCAAGGGAGTTGCCGCGCCCGGCAAGCCTGTTGCCGGGAAGAAGCCAAAGTATGGACCCAAGCCTGAGACAGAGTGCTTTTATTGCAAGGGAACGGGTCACTGGAAGCGGAACTGCCCCAAATACTTAGCAGACAAGAAGGCCAGCAACGTCAAAGGTATATATGATATACATGTTATTGATGTGTACCTTACCAGCACTCGTAGTAGCTCCTGGGTATTCGATACCGGTGCAGTTGCTCACATTTGTAACTCAAAACAGGAGCTGCGGAATAAATGGAGACTGGCGAAGGATGAGGTGACGATGCGCGTCGGGAATGGTTCCAAGGTCGATGTGATCGCCGTCGGCACGCTACCTCTACATCTACCCTCGGGATTAGTTTTAAACCTCAATAATTGTTATTTAGTACCAGCTTTGAGCATGAACATTGTTTTTGGATCTCGTCTTATGCGAGATGGCTACTCTTTCAAATCAGAGAATAATGGTTGTTCTATTTATTTGAGAGATATGTTTTATGGTCATGCCCCGCTGGTCAATGGTTTATTTTTGATGAATCTCGAACGTAGTGATACACATATTCATAGTGTAGATGCCAAAAGATGTAAAGTTGATAATGATAGTCCCACATACTT
Organism: Secale cereale; assembly: GCA_902687465.1. Lineage (NCBI taxonomy): Eukaryota > Viridiplantae > Streptophyta > Magnoliopsida > Poales > Poaceae > Secale > Secale cereale. The sequence goes on along the minus strand of LR738713.1, from coordinate 389,034,385 downwards.
GTGGCATTGCCGCCTTGGTCATATTGGTGTCAAACGTATGAAGAAGCTCCATTCAGATGGACTTCTGGAGTCTCTTGATTATGAATCATTTGACACATGCGAACCATGCCTCTTGGGCAAGATGACCAAAACTCCGTTCTCCGGAACAATGGAGCGAGCAACCAACTTGTTGGAAATCATACATACCGATGTGTGCGGTCCAATGAGTGTTGAGGCTCACGGAGGCTATCGTTATGTTCTCACCCTCACGGATGACTTGAGTAGATACGGGTATATCTATTTGATGAAACACAAGTCTGAGACCTTTGAAAAGTTTAAGGAATTTCAGAATGAGGTTGAGAATCAACGTGACATAAAAATAAAGTTCTTGCGACCGGATCGTGGGGGTGAATATTTAAGTCATGAATTTGGCACACACCTTAGAAGCTGTGGAATTGTTTCACAATTGACACCGCCCGGAACACCTCAACATAACGGTGTGTCCGAACGTCGAAATCGTACTCTGTTGGACATGGTGCGATCTATGATGTCCCTCACCGATTTACCGCTATCTTTTTGGGGTTATGCTTTAGAGACTGCCGCATTCACTTTAAATAGGGCTCCATCGAAATCCATTGAGACGACTCCGTATGAACTTTGGTTTGGCAAGAAACCGAAGCTGTCGTTTCTGGAAGTTTGGGGTTGCGATGCTTATGTCAAGAAACTTCAACCTGAAAAGCTCGAACCCAAATCGGAAAAATGCGTCTTCATAGGATACCCAAAGGAAACGATTGGGTACACCTTCTACCACAGATCCGAAGGCAAAGTCTTTGTTGCCAAGAATGGATGCTTTCTGGAGAAAGAGTTTCTCTCGAAAGAAGTGAGTGGGAGGAAAGTAGAACTTGATGAGGTGACAGTCACCCCTCCAGTACCGGAAAGTAGCGTAGCGCAGGAAAATGTTCCTGAGGTGCCTGCACTGACAAGGGAGGAAGTTAATGATAATGATCATGAAGAAACAGATCAAGTTACTACTGAACTTCGAAGGTCCACAAGGGCACGTTCCGCACCAGAGTGGTACGGCAACCCTGTCCTAGAAATCATGTTGTTAGACAACGGTGAACCTTCGAACTATGAAGAAGCGATGGCGGGCCCAGATTCCAATAAATGGCTTGGAGCCATGAAATCCGAGATAGAATCCATGTATGAAAACAAAGTATGGACTTTGGTGGACTTGCCTGATGATAGGCACGCCATAGAAAACAAATGGATATTTAAGAAGAAGACAGACGCGGATGGTAATGTGACCATCTATAAGGCTCGGCTTGTCGCTAAGGGTTATCGACAAGTTCAAGGGATTGACTACGACGAGACTTTCTCTCCCGTAGCGATGCTGAAGTCAGTCAGAATCATGTTAGCTATTGCCGCATTCTATGATTATGAGATATGGCAAATGGACGTCAAAACAGCATTCCTTAATGGCTTCCTCAAGGAAGAGTTGTATATGATGCAACCAGAAGGTTTTGTCGATCCATAGAACGCTAACAAGGTATGCAAGCTCCAGCGCTCGATTTACGGGCTGGTGCAAGCATCTCGGAGTTGGAATATTTGCTTTGATGAAGTGATCAAAGCGTTTGGATTTATACAGACTTATGGAGAAGCCTGTATTTACAAGAAAGTGAGTGGGAGCTCTGTGGCATTTCTCATATTATATGTGGATGACATATTGCTGATGGGAAATGATATAGAATTCTTGGAAAATGTAAAGGCCGACTTGAATAAAAGTTTTTCAATGAAGGACCTTGGAGAAGCTGCTTACATATTAGGCATCAAAATCTATAGAGATAGATCGAGACGCCTCATTGGTCTTTCACAAAGTACATACCTTGACAAAATATTGAAGAAGTTCAATATGGATCAGTCAAAGAAAGGATTCTTGCCTGTTTTGCAAGGTATGAGATTGAGCAAGGCTCAGTCGCCGACCACGGCAGAAGATAGAGAAAAGATGAGTGTCATTCCCTATGCCTCGGCCATAGGTTCTATCATGTATGCCATGCTGTGTACCAGACCTGATGTGAACCTTGCCATAAGTTTGGTAGGGAGGTACCAAAGTGATCCCGGTACGAAACACTGGACAGCGGTCAAGAACATCCTGAAGTACCTGAAAAGGACTAAGGATATGTTTCTCGTATATGGAGGTGACGAAGAGCTCATCGTAAAGGGTTACGACGATGCTAGCTTCGACACAGATCTGGATGACTCTAAGTCTCAAACCGGATACGTGTATATTTTGAATGGAGGGGCAGTCAGCTGGTGTAGTTGCAAATAGAGCATGGTGGCAGCGTCTACATGTGAAGCGGAGTACATAGCTGCTTCTGAAGCAGTCCAGGAAGGAGTCTAGATGAAGGAGTTCATCACCGACCTAGGAGTCATACCAAGCGCGTCAAGCCCGATGACTCTCTTCTGTGACAACACTAGTGCTATTGCTATTACCAAGGAGCCCAGGTTTCACAAGAAGACCAAGCACATCAAGCGCCGTTTCAACTCCATCCGGAATTATGTTCAAGATGGAGATATAGATATTTGTAAAGTGCATACGGATCTGAATGTCACAGACCCATTGACTAAACCTCTTTCACGAGCAAAACATGATCAACACCAGAACTCTATGGGTGTTCGATTCATCACATTGTAACTAGATTATTGACTCTAGTGCAAGTGGGAGACTGTTGGAGATATGCCCTCGAGGCAATAATAAAAGCATTATTATTATATCTCCTTGTTCATGATAATTGTCTGTTATTCATGCTTGAATTGTATTGTATGGAAACAGCGATACATGTGTGAATACATAGACCACAATGAGTCCCTGGTAGGCCTCTAGTTACCAGCTCGTTGATCAACAGATGGTCACGGTTTCCTGACCATGGACATGAGATGTCAGTGATGACGGGATCACATCATTAGGAGAATGATGTGATGGACAAGACCCAAACTTGAGCATAACACGAGATCGTATAGTTCGTAATGCATAAGCTTTTCGGTGTCAAGTATTTATTCCTTAGACCATGAGGTTGTACAACTCCCGGATGCTGTAGGAGTACTTTGGGTGTGCCAACCGTCACAACGTAACTGGGTGGCTATAAAGGTACGCATCGGGTATCTCCGAAAGTGTCTGTTGAGTTGGTACGAACCGAGACTGGGATGTTGTCACTCCGTATGACGGAGAGGTACCTCTGGGCCCACTCGGTAAGACATCATCATAATGAGCTCAATGTGATTAAGTAGTTAGTCATGGGATGATGGATTACGGATCGAGTAAAGAGATTTGCCATGACGAGATTGAACAAGGTATCGGGAATACCGACGATCGAATCTCGGGCAAGTACCGTACCGATGGACAAAGGGAATAACATACGGGATTGAGTGAATCCTTGACACGGTGGTTCATCCGATGAAGATCATCGAGGAACACGTGGGAACCAACATGGGTATCCAGATCCCGCTGTTGGTTATTGACCGGAGAGTGGTCTCGGTCATGTCTACGTGTCTCCCGAACCCGTAGGGTCTACACACTTAAGGTTCGGTAACGCTAGGGTCGTAGAGATAAATGCACGTGGAAACCCGAAAGTTGTTCGGAGTCCCGGATGAGATCCCGGACGTCACGAGGAGTTCCGGAATGGTCCGGAGGTAAAGATTGATATATAGGAAGTCCAGTTTCAGCCATCGGGTGATCTCCGGGGGTCACCGGGAGCGTCCTGGGACCACCGGAGGGGCCCCGGGGGTCCACCGGGTGGGGCCACCTATCCCGGTGGGGCCCCTAGGCCGCGAGGGGAAGTGTCCAGCCCTAATGGGCTGGCGCACCACTAGGGTCCCACCTCCCCATGCGCCTAGGGTTGAAACCCTAGGGGGGAGGGGGCGCCCCACTAGCCTTGGGGGCAAGGAACCCCCCCTGGCCACCGCCCCCCTGCAGATTGGATCTGCAGGGGCCCTGGCGCACCCCCTGGCCCCCTAGAGGGCAGTCTCACCCTTGCCCTGGCGCCTCTCCCCCTCCCGTCACACCTCCATACTCCAACGCAGGGCGCCCGGCGAAGCCCTGCTGCGATCTCGACTGCATCCGTCATCACGCCGTCGTGCTGCCGGATCTCTGACGACTTCTCCTCCCCCATTGATGGATCAAGAAGGAGGTGACGTTGCTGCACCGGACGTGTGTTGAACGCGGAGGTGCCGTCCGTTCGGCGCTAGATCATCGGTGACGAAGAACGCGAAGAGTACGACTACTTCATCCACGCTTCTTCGAAAGCTTCCGCTCGCAATCTCCATAACGGTATGTAGATGCACTCTTACTCACTCGTTGCTAGATGTCTCCATAGTTGGATCTTGGTGAAAGCGTAGAAATTTTTTGAATTATGCTACGTTCCCCAACATGGGAATCATGCAGACATGACCGAGACATATCTACGGACAATAACCAACAGCGGGATCTAGATACCCATGTTGGCTCCCACATGTTCCATGATGATCTCATCGAATGAACCACGATGTCAAGGATTCAATCAATCCCGTATACGATTCCCTTTGTCTATCGGTATAGTACTTGCCCGAGATTTGATCGTCGGTATACCGATACCTTGTTCAATCTCGTTACTGGCAAGCCTCTTTACTCGTTCTATGACACATCATCCCGTGACCAACTCCTTAGTCACATAGAGCTCATTACGATGATGTCTTATCGAGTGGGCCCCGAGATACCTTTCCGTCATACGGAGTGACAAATCCCAGTCTCGATTCGTGCCAGCCCAATAGATACTTTTGGGGAAACCTATATTGTACCTTTATAGCCACCCAGTTATGTTGTGACGTTTGGCACACCCATAGTACTCCTACGGTATCCGGGAGTTGCACAATCTCATGGTCTAAGGAAAGGATACTTGACATTGGAAAGCTTTAGCATACGAACTACACGATCTTGTGCTAGGCTTAGGATTGGATCTTGTCCATCACATCATTCTCCTAATGATGTGATCCCGTTATCAATGACATCCAATGTCCATGGTCAGGAAACCGTAACCATCTATTGATCAATGAGCTAGTCAACTAGAGGCTTACTAGGGACATGTTGTGGTCTATGTATTCACACATGCATTATGATTTTTGGATAATACAATTATATCATGAACACTAGACAATTATCATGAACAAGGAAATATAATAATAACCATTTTATTATTGCCTCTAGGGCATATTTCCAACACTTTTCCCTTGTGTTCGGCGTTTAGCTTGCCGGCCTGCTTGAAGACCCAACAACTACAATTGGTGTGATTTGCAGGTTTGTCAGGGGTGCCATGGATTTGGCAGGACCTGTCTAGTATCTTGTCCATGCTAGATGGACTATCCCTGTTGCCTTTAAATGTCTTCTTCCATTGACCGGGCCTGGAGCCACTGAATCTGGCGTTTACCATTGTATCCTCTGTGTTTCCATTGTTGTTTCGGCGCTTATTCTTATTGCGCCGTGGCTTGCCATTGCCATCCCTGACTTCAGATGTGCCTGGGTCGCTGGTATTGTTGCTGCTACAAGCCAGCCAGTTATCCTCGCCCGCGCAAAAGCGGGTCATGAGTGTGGTTATGGTTGCCATTGGCCTCGGCTTATCCTGGCCGAGGTGTCTGGCCAGCCATTCGTCCCGGACACTATGTTTGAATTCCGCTAAGGCTTCGACGTCCAGATAGTCTACAATCTGGTTCTTTTTAGTTAAGAACCGATTCCAAAGCTTGCGGGCTGACTCCCCGGGTTTCTGGATTATATGACTTAAATCATCAGCATCCGGGGGCCGGACATAAGTCCCCTAAAAGTTGGCCCGAAAAGCATCCTGAAGTTCTTCCCAGCTTCCTATAGAGTTCTCTGGGAGGCTATTAAGCCAGTGCTGAGCTGGCCCTTTCAGCTTGAGGGGTAAGTATTTAATGGCGTGGAGATCATCTCCCCAAGCCATGTGTATGTGAATAATAAAGTCTTCTATCCATACATCTAGATCTGTTGTTCCATCATACGCCTCGATGTTTACGGGTTTAAACCCTTCTAGAAATTCATGATCCATCACCTCATCGATGAAGCACAGAGGGTGTGAAGCACCCCTGTATTTTGCATTTTTGTGGCATAGTTCGGATGGTATTGGTGTTCGGTGTTGACTCCGAACTAGGATGTGACTGGTCTGTTTGGCTTGATAGCCGTCGCCCCGTGTGTATGTACATTCCCTTGGGCCGTAGATTGATATAGTCTGGCCAGCCTTTTTATTCAGGTCCTGGCGTAGGTCGTACTTACGAGGTTGAGCCGGTGTATCCTTGCTTTTACGGTGAGGAGGTGCGGGCTTGTGTACGGCGTTACTGGCCACATTGTCCTGTCCACAGGGTGGTCGGTCTGGTTGATCGACCAGATCATACTTTGGCGGAATTGGCTCTGGGGCCTCGTCGTCGAATTGAGGCAGCAGTTTGCGTTTAGGAAAGCTCTTTGTTTGGCATTTAGAGGCCCATCGTTCTTTAGCGTCTAGTACATCGTTCCATCTGTGGTTGAGCATATCCTGTTTGGCTCTAAGCCGCTGTTGCTGCTTCTTCAGGCTCCTTGCCATGGCAATGAGTTGTTGTTGGAAACGCTTCTGTTTGAGCGGTTCTTCTGGGACGATGTATTCTTTGTCTCCCAGACTGATGTCCTCTTCGGAGATACGTTGATAGATGCTCTCATCCGCATCGCTGTGATCGGTCAGCGGTTCGTTTGGACTATGTTCGCCATCCTCTCGTTCGTCCTGCTCTATCGCCGGCTCCACGGTGTTATCGGCTTGTTCCGGATAGTCATTGTTGTCAGTGATAGTGTTGCTCTCCTTCCCTTTACGGGATCGAGATCGTCACTTCTGACGCCGGTGTTTGGGAGGTTCATCGGCGGGCTTGTCCTGCTCTGGATTGATATCGCCGTCGCCCTCCTTTTCGTGGGGTGTGTCCACCATGTATACATCATATGTAGAAGTAGCGTCCATCGCCCGGTTGCGGGCGGGTTTGTACTTAGATCGACTTCGGCATCATGGTCCATCCCGTCGATGTCTTCAGAAATGTAATCTAATAGGTCGGTTAAGTCCTTGATCGTGGCTACCAAGTGGGTGGTGGGTGGGAAGTGAAATTTCCTGTCCTTAGCTCCCAGTTCAAACTGGGCATAATTCGGCTGGGAATCCTCCGTTAGCGAGAGAGTTTTCAGTAGGTCCAGCGCTTCGCCTAAAGGCAAGTGCTGGGCATTTGTTTGGATATCTGCAGGGCTGAGTTCGGCAACAACTGCTCGATCGAGCCCAAAAGATGCAGATCCCGAGAGTTCGGAACTTGTAGATGGAACCGAGTTCGGAGATCCGATGAGGGAAGTCCCGCTCAAGGTCGGACCTGTGTGCGGCTCAAGCGTCGCTGAGCTTGCGATCTCCGTGGCGGGATTAATCTTCCCGCCCTCGGATGAAGTGACCTGCTCTAGATCTAAGGCCAGAGTTGTTGTAGGTGTACCCCCTGTATAGGGTCTGATGTTAGATCTAGGTCATGTTCATCATGGTGGCAGGGAGCAGCTGCCATGGGTGTGAATCCGTTGAAGATCAAATCTCCACGGACGTCAGCAACGTAGTTTAAGCTTCCAAACTTGATCTGATGACCAGGGGCATAGCTGTCAATCCACTCGAGGTGGCCTTCAGTGTTTGCGTGAAGCATGAAGCGCCAAACATGAAGAGCTGGCCGGGGAGAAAAACTCCCTCGGTGGTGGCGTCGTTGGTGTCGAAGTAAGCCATTGATCCTTCCGCCGACGACATAGTGGAACTCTCGATGAAAGCACCAATGTCGGTGTCAAAACCGGCATATCTCGAGTAGGGGTCCCGAACTATGCGTCTGAGGATCAATGGTAAAAGGAGAAAGGGGACACGATGTTTACCCAGGTTCAGGCCCTCTCGATCAAGGTAATACCCTACTTCCTGCTTGATTGATCTTGATGAATATGGGTTACAAGAGTTGATCTACCTCGAGATCGTAATGGCTAAACCCTAAATGTCTAGCCTATGAGATTGCTATGATTCTGCTGTCGTCTCTACGGACTAAACCCTCCGATTTATATATGCACTGGAGGGACCTATGGTTGTACATGATCACCTTGCAGAGGAAGGAAAGTATTACACCCGGACTCTAAACTTGCTATTTTACACACGGGGAGTCCTATCCGGATACAGGAGATAGTCTTCATCGATAATCTTCACGGCCCACCAGTCCAGCCCATAATGAACGATCCGGTCACCTGAGGACCCCTTAATCCAGGACTCCCTCAACCGATGGCTCCACCACTCCAATAGGAAAAATCTTCCTCCCTCTCACCTTCTACGACCACAAGAAATACAACACCGAGCTTATCGACTTCGACATCGCTCACATCCATCTCCCATACAATGCCATCCTCGGGTACCCGACCTTGGCTAAGTTCATGGTGGCGACCCACCACGGCTACAACATCCTCAAGATGCCAGGAAGCGACGGCATCACCACAGTCGCCTGCAGTGAGAAGGATGTGGTGTGCTCCCTCGAGTGCGCCTACCAAGCTACGGCGGTCGAGAACCTAGATGCCGAGGGCTTTGCCTACCCACCTGAGGCCGTCCTAGAGAAGAAGAAGCAGTTGCTCACCCTGGGGCCTCAGGAGGGCGGGACGCCCGACGGTCGTGCCTCAAGACCTACGCCCATGGACGGGGCACCTTTCCCTCTCGCATAGGAAGGCACGCCCGGTGCCCCTATCAGGCTGGACTCGGGGCTCCTCTGGAGGGCCTCTGACCTATCCAATGTTACGAGGGAGGCGCTCAGGCACCATGTGGAGGCGTGCTTTAGTGCGCGCTTCCGCGAGAAGAGCACAGGGCGCGAGGCGCGAGGTGCTCAGGAATTCATCACCAAGGCGATCAAGGATCTTCACGAAGCAAGGGCGATGCGAGGCGAGCGTCGCCCCGCACCACCAAGCACCCCTCCCTCTACCGATGAGGGCGGTGGGCTACGCGTCTGCGTCAACATCCCATGGCTCAACAGAGTCGCGTCTCAGGAGCTCTTCTGGTCGTCCCATGTGGGCCGGTGCGAGGGCCCCCCTCACAGCTACGTTTGCATGCCCTTTGGATTGCCGAAAAGAGCTGCCCTGCACCAGCGCCACATGTGGAGCATCCTGGCAACTCACGTGGCTAGGCACCAGGAGATCCTGGCGAACGAGGCGTCGATCCTTCGTGAGCCTCCTGGATCTCGAAAGCTTCACGAGACCTTGGGCCAGGAGGCTCATGAGGAACGACTTCTGCAGCACGCGTCTTCAGCTACCCCAACACTTCTTCCGCAATGGTGCTAGGTGACACTTTTTGTTTGTTCAGCTGGGGGCGCCCCTCGGGCTGCATCATCTCCAAGCCGTGTGGGTCCGTCCCTACGACATGTATCTTTTTTCATTTATCAGAACTTGACTAGCCTTACCTTGAGCTGATTTGTGATTATCACCTGTACATCTAGTGCCCCGACACCCTTCGCGGCTCCCGCGCGTTACTAACCTGCCGATTGCTCATTCCGCCCAAGGAACCACTGGCACGGTGCATGTGCTCGGGTCCATCCCTACAGCACTAATAAACCTGATAGACCGAGCTCTAACTCGCGGCCAGCCCCGCGCATGTCACCTCATCAGGTCCTCACGTCCTCGCGGAAAGATCAACGTCAGCAAAGCAAGCACTGCCGTGTGCTATGACCTCTTTCTTAGATTGATTCGCAGGAACCTCTAGATCCGGACTAGGAGTGGCCCCGCCGGCCACTCCACTCGATGCGATCCGCTTGCACGTTAAAGGGGGGCTCCTCAACATCGCGCCTCAGTGGGTCCTACTGGCTCTCGAGCCCTCACCCCCTAACCTTGACCACTGCATCACGACCTAGAATACCAGCGGCGGCTGAGCCTCGCTCGAGGGCCAGGACCCGAGGATGTAGAGCACCTATTTTAGCTAAGGGGGGAGAGGCCAGCGCGAGCCCCGCCTAGGGGCGCTATTGTAAGGGCACAATCAGACGTCGTGCAAGGAAATCGCCGCAAGATAAGTCACCCCCTGCGCGTCGACTGGAACCTCATGACCCGGTGTTTTTACCTTCACGACCTCGCTCGGGCAACGCCGTTTTCCTTTTCGGTCTCTAGGGAGCCACTTTCACGCTAAAGGGGACCTCCTGAGCATGGCGTCTCGTGGGCTCTTCCTAGACCTCGGGTCGCTCACCTCCTGGCCTTGGCCACGACATCGCGACCTGGCATACCAGCGACGGCTGAAGCCTGCCCGGGGACTGGGTCTTGTCGGCGTAGAGCACCAAGCTACCGCGAGAACGAAAAGGAGCGCGGTTCTCAAGAGAGATATGCAATGACAATACTAAGCGAGGAGCGATGACATTAAGGCAAAAGTATTACAACTCCTTATATACCCCCACGGGGCTTGACATGATTCCGCACAGGGAAACAAAAGAAGAAAGCTAGGAAGAACCCAGGCTGGGGACGTCATGGACGACGCCGGGCGTACGACGACGCCAGTCCCGGGCACGGCAAGAGCTCGGTGGCTCATAGCTGCCATCATCGCTGGACTCTGGAGAATCGCTGGACTCCGGGGACTCGCTGCTGCTGCTGGAGGAGCTGCTGGCAAGACCAAGGACAAGTTTAGCACCCATGGTCGTGCCGCGCGGATCGCCCCTCCCAGGGCAGCATTCCAGACGCTGACCATTCTTGCCAAAAACCTTGAAGAAAAGCGTGGAGGCTCCGTCGTATTCAAAGTGGATGGCGGAGGCCCCTCCTGGGCGGCAAGCATGGGCGATCTTGCCCCATCCTCGAGTCATGAAGATGTCGCCCGGGGGGACGACCTCAACCTCCTCCTCGGTAGCTTGGCTGCAGCACCCGACGCGTTGTAGCCACAGCTCGGCGGCAACAACTCAGCGAAGAATCTCGGGAGCCAAATTCATGAGAGCGGCGACATCACCGCCCACAACACGAACTCGCGGGGCGTGCCTTCGACATGAGTCTGCAGGCCGGCAGACCAAGCGGGTGTGGCCTGCCCTCCGCGATCCCGGCCTGCGTGGGGACGGGCGTCGCCCTCCTGCCAAGACCTTGCGCGCAGGCGTACAGGGGGACCGGGAAGCCTGGCGAAGGCCGCTTGAATCAAGGCCGCGTCATCTCCAAACCCTCGTCGGCGTCATGGGAGCGGCCAAGCCTTTTCTTCGGCGGGAGTGGCCCGGGCTCCTCCTGAGGAGCCTTGCCTTTCTCCGTCGCGGAGAACCTCCTTATCGGCGCCATGAATACTTTGGCAAGATGGCGATGCAAAGAGGAGGAAGAAGGAACGAGCAGCAAGGAGATGGAGATGAGCAAGGGGCTCCGCCCCTCCTCATTTATAGCAAGAGGGAGGCAAACCGCCAGCCTCCATGATTGCAGGTAATGATGATCTTTTTTGCATGCAGCAGGCTCTTGTCAACTCGAACGGTTGCCGACACTACTAGGAAAAGGGCTATAGATGGAATTGACACTAATGGCGCACCAGACATGCGGTGCGCCATTAGTGCGCCATTAGTATATACTAATGGCGCACCATGTGTTGGTGCGCCATTAGTATCCAAATATTAATGGCGCACCGTTGACGTGGTGCGCCATTAGTAACAATTTTTTTTTCATTTTTTTCTCAAAACTATTAATGGCGCACCAGTGGATAGTGCGCCATTAGTAGTTGAACTACTAATGGCGCACTACTACTAATGGCGCACCACATCCACGGTGCGCCATTAGTAATTTTTTTTCAAATTTTGTTTTTATTTTTTTTAAATTTTTTTTTCAAAAAATACTAATGGCGCACCGTGGGGGTGGTGCGCCATTAGTAGGCCATTAGTAGTTCAACTTACTAATGGCGCACCACTCCCACGATGCGCCATTAGTATTATTTTTTCATATTTTGTTTTTATTTATTTTCAAAAAATACTAATGGCGCACCGTGGGAGTGGTGCGTCATTAGTAGTTGAGTGGTGCGCCATACTAATGGCGCACCACTCCTACGGTGCGACATTAGTAACTTGGCCATTACTGCACCCCGCCCCCTGGGACCGCCTTTTCCAGTTCAAAAATAAATAAAAGAAAATGATGTAAATGTCAAAAAAATAAAAGAAAATAAGTTTCCCATGTGATATGTGGTCTACTTGTTGGGAAAATTTACAAATATGAATTTTGACTTTATTTGCAAAATATCTCTGGAATTTAGTAAAACGGGTATAACTTTTGCATACGAACTCGGATTAAAAAGATTTTTATATGAAAAATCATCTACTCGAAAAGTTACATCCGAATTTAACGGGGAACATTTTCAAAATCCCCAAAAACCTAACAGAAAAAAAGTTACGGGGCTTTTAAGATCTACAGGCAAAAAAATTCAAAAAATTTCAAACTTACTAGTGGCGCACCGTTTGCTAGGTGCGCCACTAGTAACAGAAAAAATATAAAATTTTCGAAAAAAAAAATTATAATTTTTTTCCCAAAATATGATACGTAATATGACCGGGAAGTTTGAAATATATTTTCAAAATTTCATCATACTCATGAACATTAATAAACTCCTAGACATCAAGAAGGGTTAATAGGATTGATATGATAGATATATCAACAAGTGCGCGTGAAGTGAGCTGATGCTGGGGTTGGATAGAACTACGAAGTTAAGCGTGCTCGGACTGGAGTAGTGTGAGGATGGGTGACCTTATGGGAAGTTTGATCACAGAGTGCGATTTGATTTGAGATTAAGCAAATTGACCCCATATTAAGCCATAATGACCTGAGATTAAGAAAAAAATAAAAAATAAATTTAAAAAAAATTTGAAAAAAAAACTAATGGCGCACTTCTATGTAGTGCGCCATTAGTATGCCAAAGCACCTGGGTATAGATGGCCCCCTGCGAGGCATACTAATGGCGCACCAGAGGTGCGTCATTAGTAAATAATACTAATGACGTGCTAACCAGTGGTGCGCCATTAGTATACCAGATACTAATGGCGCACCAGAGGTGCGCCATTAGTAAATAATACTAATGGCGTGCTACTAATGGCGCACCAGTAGTGCGCCATTAATGGGCAAAACCGGTGCGCCATTAGTAGCCCTTTTCCTAGTAGTGCGAGGCGGCGCGGGGAAGTGGAGACGCCCACGTCCATCAGGCGCCACGCGTCAACCAGGTCCGCAGGTGGTTGGGGCCCGCGGCGCTTCGCGCTTGCCCTTTGGCTTCGCCTCGAAGCCAAGTCCGAGCATGCCTTGGGCCCGGGGGCTACTGTCGGTGTCCTGGGAACCGAGGTATCCAGACTTGCCTGTCTGCGGCCCATAGCGTGGCTCCATCACCGGCCTGGTACGACCCGTCTTTGGCATCGCCACACAAGACCCTCGCAAGGCGGAGGACATCAAGGCCTCCGGAAGGGGCAACCTCCCTAGGCTGGCTCCTAAGGAGCAGAGATCTCTATGTAAGCCCCTGCCTCGTGAGGATCAGATGACGCAAGCCATGTCGACCAAGGACAGGCGGGCACCAGCGGGCGTAGTACATCATGTTTCCTCTTTGGTGCTAAAGAAGCAAGCGCGGAGTCCCGAGGAACTAGCCAAAGGTTTCCATTTTCGTGCAACAAGACCAAGATCGCCAGGACGACAGGACGGAGGTCATCACCGAGCCCACCATGGCGTCATGACCAGAAGCTTTGCAGGCGAAGACGACATTTCGTCAGGACAAGATGTACTAGTTGTCTCCCTTCAAATTTGGCCGTTGTGGGTTCCCTTCCCGCCTTCATTTTGGGAAGAAGACCAAGGCCACTATAAATATAGCCTAGCCACCACCATAGCAAGGGACGGATGATTCAGACCATCCTCACCACCACAAGCAAGAACACACCTCCTGAGGTTGTTCCACCACTGTACTAGTTCATCCTTAGCCCACCTCGAGGCAATCCACCACAAAGCAGGAGTAGGAGTAGGGTATTACACCGAGAGGTGGGTCGAACCTGGGTAAACTGATTTGTCACATTTCCTTCCTGTTCATCGAGCTAGACCGTGGGAACGACGAGTAGGCAGACAAGGGAAGTTGAGTTCTTCGCACGCACCCCAATGTTCGAATCTAGCAAGGGTTTTGCGGAGCCCTGGATCCGACAACTGTTTATCCTTTTCCTTAGTTGGTTGCGGATCTTGATGTGTCTCTTACTTTGGATGCTTGGAGAGGACATGTGTGATGTGAACCTTGTTCCTATGTGTTTTATTTGAAGAACTTCAAGCAACGACATCATGTTTAGACCTCATTTGGTTCATACGATGGGAATAATAATTTAGAAATAAGAAAATAATTGGAAGTGAGATGATCTTAATCTCAATTCCTATATGGAAATAGATGTCATTTGATGCATAAGATATGAATTTTTCCGTTGAGTCTAGGCTAATGCTTTTTTCCTTTGAAATGTGAAGGATCTATTCGTATTCTACATAGGAATAGGAATCCATTCCTATGAACCAAAGGACTCAAAAGGATTTTTTTTCCTACAAAGTTTCCATCCTTTAGAATTCCAAAAAAAAAATCCTATGAACCAAAGAAGGCAAATTAATTATTGTCGAGAGTAGACTTCACGTGTAGCAACAGTTTCAGGACGAGGCGTTTTTGGCTCCTAGGCATGTGCCCGAAAGTGAACAACCAAATAGTTAAAAATACGAAATAAATTCAAAAGGTTTCGAATTTTTGTATGGAGAAAGATGACTGAGTGGCAGAGCACTTGGATGTGTGAGTAGCTCTCAGCAAAAAAAAGACACTTAATGTTTATGAAAGTCCACCGTTTGTTCATTGTTTGGACCCGATTTTGTCTTTTTTGCTTACTCGGATCAGAAAATGCTACAAAATTTGGCACACACCTCACGCACTCGAACATATTCCATGGAAAAACACATTTTTAATTTTTTTTTGTAGTATTTGTCTTGAATTTACTATTCATCGGATGCAGATGAGCTCTGACTCAGAACTGGATATTACAATTTTTAGTTAGTTTTCAACGTGTACCCCTCTTTAAAGAAATATAAAAGCATTTATATCACTGAGATAGTGATCGCTAAAGTAGTGATTTAAACATTCTTATATGTTTTAACGAAGGAAATACAACAATTCAGGCCAGTAGTAAAACCAAGGAGAGAGAGAGGTTGCGTATATGAGCTTGGACAATACTGTATGACTGACACATTTGCAGGCATTGATGCCTGGTGGTCTGAATACCATATTTTTTACAGCCAGGACGATATGTCCGCCTCACACTAGCGCTATATAGCACACAATATCACTCTGACACCCGCAATAGCGGATGAATCCTGACAAGGTCGCTATATCATACCGCAACACAAAAAAGGTAACGCTAGGTGTGCGCAATCGCAATAGCGGGTGTAGCTGTTGCTATTTAAAACCTTGGCCGACCGCCACGCCTTCACGACGGACGGCTGGAGCTGTCGGCCTTCGTATCATGCCACCCCCACGTCGGCCCGTGCCTGCGACCTTCTCCCGACATGATCTACGCTCGGAGAAGGGAACGTCTGAATGAGTTCGTTGGAGGGGAAATATGATTGCAACGGAGGGGAAGAGGATTGCGTTGAAAGCGACATAATGGATTCGAGACGGAATCCCCAAAATGCCCCCTCTCGATACATAGGGCCGCTTACGAGCCTCCCGTATAATTTTTACAGGCTGTGCATATTTGCCGGACCCGTACTGACTTATAGGCTGGAAAGCTATCCCGCCCGCAAATATACGGGCCATTGGCAGGATAGCGCATCTGGTAATTTATTTAACTCGGCTTTCTTCGGACCCTCTCCTGGGGAATACACTTTGGTTTCTGGTTGTATATAAACCCTATAGGAAGACTGTTTCTAATAATTAAAAAAAAAAGTCAAAATAGTTTAGAAGTTTTTTGGAAAACACTTATGATCAACCGGCTGAGAAGGGACTTCACGTCCGTCGCTTCCTCCATGCAACACGTGTCCCTATGGGCTCTACACATGTCTCCCAGCCGCATCGTTTCCACGCCTCCCTCTCTCCAGATCGAGACGCTCATCTCTCTCTCTCTCCCGCATCTCTCCTCCTCAGATTGAACAAGGCACTGACAGCCAACCACCACCACGCGCGTCCGTGTTCGCCACCGGCCCGCGCCGGCAACTGTCGGCGGCGGCGTTTCTGCATGTTATTTTTCGGTTGCAAAATTTTCTGCAGCATCTTCTATGTTGCAAAATTTCTTCCACGACATTTCCCTTGTTGCAAAAAAGTGAAAACAGAAAAAACAATTCAGCAACACGACCTATATTCCAAAACAAATCGCGCAACGTGACCTATGTTGCAGAAAAAATCACGCAACACGACTTACGTTGCAGGAAAAAACCCGCAACACGAGCTATGTTGCAGAAAAAATCCGCAACACGACCTATGTTGCAAAAAATCCTGCACCATTATCTCTATTGCAAATGTTCCTGCAACAAGATCTTTGTTGTAGAGTTTAGGAAAACGTTCAACCGCAGAGTTTGTGTAGATCCAATGGCTCGCTAGGCGGCGGATCTTTTAAAAAATCTTGATTTTATTTTGCACTAGTATATACATTTTCACCGGAGAAAACAAACGTTGAGTTCAGGGCAAAAAAGACAAAATTCATTTGCTATTATAGGTCACTATTCACATTATTTTGGCCAAAACTTTGTCTTTTTTGAAAAGAAGTGAAAGGGGGATTTTCTTTTTGTGGAGTTTTTTTTCTCAAAAATACAATGATAGGTCAAATTTAATTTCAAAAATATTTTTTAGAAATTTTTAAGTTTTTGTTGAATAACTAAATTGTTTCGTGTAGATACACCCAGTCACCCAGAAGGCCAGAACCAAACGTCCGCGTCCCCCTCTCCTGTCTCCTTTTCTCCCGCCCGCCTCCTCCGCCACCGCCGCAATGGGCCCCTCGCCTCAGAACCCTTCCGCCAGTAGCATCACCCTTTCCCACGACTCCACAGCCGCCGCCGCCGCCGCCCCCTCCGCCGCACCCGCCACATCTTCGCCGCGTGCCTCTCATCAAGGCTGCACTCGACCACCTCTGCCATGTCGCCACTAACCTTGATATCATATTTATCGACTTCTCTCGCAAACTTGCTCAACATTGCATACAGGTAATCAGTACTCCCAATTAAGCACTCCCGAGTCAATGCAATTCATAATGACCCAGTTACAGAATGCACTTCTCTATCCTTGTTCTTGTGTCTAATAAACGTAAACCTGTCACTTGTGCTCTGTTTAATCTATCTATCAAATTGCTCTGACCCCGAGTATTCACAACGCCACTGCAGAGACATTTGATACCATAACATACAGTTTCAGACTTCAACCCCCTTGTGTCGAACTGGTATTCACTAGTCTATTTTGCTAATATAGTTCTATTCTGATTTTAGCTATTGGTGGATTGTGCTGAAGAAAATAATCTAACCATTGCAAGTGCTGCTGGCAATGGTAATGAAATTGGAGGGTCCCATATGACGCCATCCATTTATGTGTATATTTGCTTGGCCTTTCTAAAGAGGGAGCCAAAGCTGCGATGTCTGTAATCTGCATGACAGTTATTATCCGGGGAGGTCCCAGCATCATATTCAACCAGATGTTCTAGGAGTATCATTTTTCATCTGGCAGCTTCCATGATGTATTCATGATCAGTATTGTGTCATCTGCTCAGATCACTGATTTCCAAGGCTCTGAGAAAGAAACATTTGATCAAATTGGAACCAATAGACCATGACCAAGTCTACACCTGAATGAAACATGGTGTAGGTTTGGTAACTGGATCTTAAAGCAGATCTGCAACTTTTGGAGACAAATCCAGGACCTGCTTCCAAAAATTGAACTACCAGGCTTACCCATAGCCATAAGTAGTTTCACGAGAGTGTTAAATGAAAAAGATTGTGGTTCTGTTATGCCTCTCTCGGCTGGTCAGACAAAGAAGTCCACCGATGATAAAGAAATCCCAGCTGAAACTAAAGAAGGTTCTGTACAAGTTAAGAGAGGTGAATCATGCTCATTTATCTTCTGGTCTAAGTTAGCATGTTCTTCTCGTCCTCCCATCCCCAGAGTATGGAGATTTCTTACACTAGTCCTGACTACTGAGGACAAGTATCCTATCAAGATTACTGACATCCTAGATAACACTCCAGTTGGTTCAGCGGCTTGCCCAGGTAGTACAGAATCGTTGGGGTGCTCTGTAGAGATGATGACACCCGATTAAATATTTAAATGTCACACCTGTTGAGTAGTGATCTATGAAAGGGTGCTGCACTGGAGCAGCAACAAGTTAGTGAACACAAAACAGAACACGATGTTCCATAGATTATGAAGGATAATGTTAGACCCAAACTCAGGTAACGATGCTTCTTTTGATCAAAAATGTTATTCTTTATCTTGCCGAGACACTACATAATCTTTGGGGTGCTCTGTAGGTTACAGACATGATGACATGCCACTAAATCTCACACTTCTGTTGACTAGTGATTTATGAAAGGGCATTGTACTGCAACAAGTTAGTAAACAAAAACGGAACACGTTATGCATGAAAATGTTGCACAGATTATAATGTCAGCTCGAAGGTATTCTTGGCTGGTGGCAAGGTTGAAATATCTCAGGCGAGTTATGAATTTGCGACATGACTACATTTGCAGATTACTATTTTTCTGCGATTCTTTTTTTATTTATATTTTCTTCTGTTCAGAACCCCTTGAACTCGTTATAGTGGACACTTCGTTTTTTGTAACACAGACTATTTATGGTCTTCAATTCCTTTCATGCTTGCGCCGATGTCAAAGTATTACCCAGATGATACAACATGTTCTGTATTATCTTTTTTCTAGAAGAAAATGACAATTGAAGGGACACATTATGCTCCTTTATGCCTTGGAATTAAGATTATGATAAGTATTTTTCTGAAAAGGGGAGACACTTTTAAAATATGGAAATTGGTTTTATTATAGAAGTATAACAACAGAAAATGATATTTTATGCCTACCTTCCAAAGTCTGATGTCTTGTTGATTTCGCAGAAAAGCAAAGGCAAAAACTCTGCATAGTCCAGCTTATCTTCCTTTTTTGTGCTTTTTTGAATCTTTGCCTTACAAGAAGAAAGGTGCAAAGTAAGGGGTCTCATCAAATCTTTCTATCGTATCTTTTGATTTGAAGTGTGCCGAATAGTGCTAACCTATGTTTATGATGAGTCCTGTATCAGGTGTTATTTCAGGATTATATACCAGTGCTGTCAACCTCATGAGATGAGAGCTGTCACATGATTTCGTGTATATTCTATTGATAGAGATACTATTGCTAAATAGAACTGTATGACATGATGCTCTACATGTACAATGGTCTATTGTCGGCAAAGTAACCTTTTGGTGTATGCATAAATAAAAGCCCTTTCCTTCAAACGTTCCACATTATGCCTCAATTAGAGCAGGTTCCTGTTTCAGACAGAAATCTTGGGCATAATGTGGAACAGGAACCTTTTGGTGTATGCATAATGTGTACCAGCATGTAAAAATCACCACTGGCGTCCAATATGCTAATTTGCAGAATCTTGGGCTGTGTTGTCTTGCTTTCCTCCTAATAAGGAATATCAGAGCAATAAAAATTGTGTTGGCAACCTCTAGGAAAGATGTGTGGCGATACGCTTTTGGGTTGTTGTCTTAGAGTCAGATTATGATTTGTTGCAAACTAAGAAAATTTGCTGAATTTCTCATGAGTATATATCGATTATTTTTTCAAGTTTCTATCACACATTGAGAAAATATATTGTCCAAATGGCTCAGATGCAAAAATATAGCTTTGAGTACACGGCGTTCAAAAATATCTGATAGATGTGCTTCCATGTTGCTCAAAGTATGATAATGAATTTAAGATATCATAAGATCAAGCAGCTTCGATCTTCTTACAAGCCTTTCTGGAAATAGGTTCACTCAGATATGTAATGATCTCATATTTTTCTCTCCTTTCTGCTCTGTATTTATAGTTGTAATTTTGTGGACAACACTGAATATCATGTTCTTTCAAAATCAAAGCAGAAAAGGAAAAAGACGTGTGAATTTAGAGTAGTAATTCCAGTGGAATTGATGTGGAAAAGGTTGCAGATACCATGACAACAATAAAAGGCCTCACGCCCACAGATGCACCCAAGGAAGGTGTGGGGGCAGGACTGGAATCATTTCTCCAAATCATGCACGCCACTAGATAGAGAAGTCTTATCAGTCTTCATCAATGCGGTCTCATTCTGGCAAATCTAATGACATTTGAAGTGACTTGATGAATGTACCTGGCTTCATGTACAGATGAATAGTCATGTACCTTAGATGTCCCACAGGATCAAATTTACACATATTGCATACCTTTTGTACACTCAAATGCTACTTCCTCTGTTCCAAATTATAAGATGTTCGAACTTTTTTCTGAATCGAATGTATATAGACGCGTTTTAGTGTGTTTGTTCACTCATTTCAGTCCGTATGTAGTCCATACTGAAACATCCAAAACATCTTATAATTTAGAATGGAGGTGGTAATTCTTGTTATAATTCCGTATCTATCTAATCTGCTGTTCATTTCTGTAAATTCATTGTGCTCATCAACTAAACAATTATTGCATCTCCACTCATGCTGTAGTGGTGTGACTATTTTTTTGTAGGCGACCTACTTGAAGAAAAGTAAAATCTGTGTGCACTGTGCATTATCCTAATCGTCCCACTTATTCTCATTATCTTGTGTCCATTGACAGGCACTGCGTCACTGCCTCGGTGAAGGCTCGCCCCGCCTGTGATCCTCTTGATGTTTCCCTCGATGCACTGAGATGTCAATGATTGCGGTTGTGATGCTACTCTTCTTGAAATCTTTGCGGGTTGCAAGGAAATCATGGCAACTGTTGAGAGTACACAATTGTGAGTAGCATTTTGCTGCGTACGTCGAAGGCAGATGAATAATATGCAATGCTATGGCCTGGTGCCCTTTGACTTTATCTTGTCGGTTGGCTAAGCCCACTTGAAGGTTGGCAAGCTCGCGTTGTCAGGCTATGTCAACGTGATACGCAATTCCTGAGTGGGCTATGTACGGTAAGGATTCATTTTCGTTAGAACCTCTTTCCTTATAGGAGAAATGGAGCCGTGTGATTGGTTGAGGACGTTCCAGTGACCTTATGATTTTTTTGGCAACTGAAAACAGGGTCCTGGGTCCATAGCAGCATATTTTGTGTCCAATAGAGGCTTGAAACAACACAGATTCTTGTGGGGCTCTATCTAATAGGCTGCAATGTTCAAAGGTGATATCATTCTTCCCAACCGAAATCTAGCGAGATGTCACTTTTGAAGGTAATCATAGTAGTGGACCAAGTCACATCAGGTGCTGTCTTTGGGACCTGCATTTTTAGCTTCTGATCACCATTCCTGGGAAGTTCCTGCGCATCTTTGTTTTCCCTTTTTTTAATTTAAATATGATGATTAGTTTCATCTCTTTGCCTTTGTGTTCATGCTCCCCACTGTCGCAACTAAGAAATGATTAGCTTGGAATCAGCCAAAATGCATACTTACCGATACTCCTGACCCCGGTTCATGGAACAAAGTGGTAGGACCTGTTGTTGATGTGTAGTCAGTTGCAAGTTGAGCATAGTGCCTGTAGAGGTGCTGATAAAAGGCACATCTCCTGGTGTGCTGGGGCATGGTTTAAGGATTCCGTTGGAAAAGTGGGAGATTTCCCAACTTGCTCATGTCTCCTTGAATTGTCTTAACCCCCATTGATATGCAGCGGTGGTTGCCAGCTTTTACTATTATCATACATACGTATATATTTTCCATTTGTGCAGTGCATTCGTAATCGATTGAGATTCTTCTCCTCCTGCACTATGCGATCTTGTGCATAACACGGAGAAATATGCCTGCCAGCTTGTTTTTCTGTTATAATTGTGGCAATGGTGGACGACACTCGTTTACGACGTTTGGTCGAGCTGCACGCGCAGCCCCGTCTTGTCAGGAATGATGGTAGAGTTTTAACAATGCGTCTGCAAGTAGCTAGGAAGATGGCACCAGCGAGATAGATTTGTGCTATGACTTCCCTTTATGGTTGGAGTTATGTAGAATGGACTCTGGGTTGGCATTCTGCAGCTTCTCTGGCCACTGTTTGATTGAGTATATGTGGCTCAGATGACCCTGTTAGTGCCATCAGCAATGTAATGCTTTTACCATGGACGGCTTCCCTGTCATCGGAAATCTCGAGTTGATGTCTCGTGTCATCGTGAATCCGATTTGAGGCGAGAGTTGACTTGCTTGGCCGGCGCGTATAAATACATGCCGGTGACACACACGTCAATCATTCATCACTCGCTCTTACGCGCACACATACACACGCGCGCGCACTAGGCGATGTATCATCATCACTCTTCTTCTTCTTCTTCTTCCTATACTTGTCAGGGAAGCAATGGCTTCCTCCCCTCTCAACCGTCGGCGTCGAGCTACGCCGATCTGTTGCAAGCAGAGCAGCACTGCTACTACTACTCCCAGGAGCCGCAGCTGCAGCTGCAGCAGGGTCAGGCGCCGCCGTTCCACCGTGTGCTGAGCACCGGAGACCTCGGGGCGCTGCCGCCGGCGCCGGCAGCAGCAGCGGCTGGGAGGTACAGCACGGAGGAGCGGCGGGAGCGCATCGAAAAGTACAGGAGCAAGCGCAACCAGCGCAACTTCCAAAAGAAGATCACAGTACGTCTCCTCGCTCGCACCGTACTTGTTCGATTTTGCATCTTCACGTATTTTGGCCATGCATTTTCTTCAGTACGCTTGCCGGAAGACGCTCGCGGACAGCCGTCCGAGGGTGAAGGGCCGCTTCGCGCGCAACGTCGACGAGGATGCAGTCGCAGATCAGCCGGAGTTCACAGCGGCGGAGGTGTCCTCGATGATGAGCGAAGCCAACGTTGCCGTGGGTGCCGCGGACGCCGCCAGCAGCAGCAGCAGCAGCAGCATGCCGGAGTGGTGGCCGGCAATGCAAGGCGCGCTGGCCATGGAGGACGATGAGCTTTACATCGCCGTTTCCTCCATCAACCTCTACTAGCTAAGCTCGCTAGAGGCGGACCGGATCACCTGCAACGGTGCTCGTTGCACTTGTTTGGCGTCCCATATCCTGTTGCATCAACTAAACTACGACGACATATTTCGTAATGTTTATAGGCGGACCGGACACCTACTAGTAATTTTTACGGAGTGTTCTTTTTTGTTCGTACCGTCTACTCTGTCCGCAAAGAATATACACTCAACATCTTTAAACTTTGATCCGTTGCACGGATTGGAGTAGTAGACTGACTACACTAGGGATGCGTTTGATTATCTTCATCTTTTTTGCCACTTTGCATACTTGTTCTAGCTGGGCCTAACTGAACATATGCAGGCAAAAACCCAACATATGTATATTGATTAGTTGCCTGCATTGCATCGAGGTCCAGATGGATGCAACTTGTTTGGTTGGCTATGTTTGTGCTTTAACTGTGAGCAAATGCAAAGTACAACTGTTTAGATGTGTGCAAGTACTTGGTCTGCTCACCCCTTTCAAATGTAGTGAACTTTACCACCCATTTAACAACACACAACATAGAGGATGATCAACAACAAAAGAACATGAAGAACAGAGCACAAAACATGAAAACAATCAGCTAAGCTAGGCATAAGCAGGATAATAACACTACTAGGCATAAGCTTAAAGAGCAGCATTCCATGCCCTTGTTGGACCCAGGATGCTGGTCCCTGAGCAAAATATAGACATGTTCGCAACAAAAGATAAGTTCAAACTTAACCTAAACTACTCCAGTTCAGACTTGACAGACGAACTACATGGCCTGAGTGATGTCGTTGACGCAGTGCTTGGAGCACCGGACCCTACCGATGTTCAAGGTGTTGGCATTGAGGATCTGGGCCGAGCCCCAGCCAGGTAAGCTTGAAGATTAGGAGGTTGCCTGTAATGCCCCGGATGTAATACTTTCCCTTTTGGGTATATAATAAATCTCCGGCTTCATCTATTTCCATTTCGGGTCCTTTGTCTTTCGGGCTTTCGTCGTTTTGTTGTGTGAGTGTGTGGCATTCTTTCATATCATGTAGACATGTGCATTGCATTTTGTTTGTGTTGTGGGTTGCATCCGGTTCGTGGCGTTTCTTCCCGTTGTCCGTTTCGTGTTCCGGAGCTCCCTCTCGTGTTCGTGACGTCCCGTAGGCCTACTTTGTTGTTCGGGCGTTTTCGTTACCGGTGTGCCGCGAGGTTGTGTTGTGTGTTGTTGTTTTGTTGTGTGCAACCCGCCTCTCAAATCTCGTCTCGTTTGGACTCCGTTGACTTTTCCCTCCGTTGTCCGTGTGGGTCCGAAGTGCCCTTACTTCGTGTCCCGGAAATACCCCTGTTGCATTCTTTTATCTCCGTCTGGTCCTTTTTAAATCGTCCCCGCGATTGGGTCCGTTGGATCCAGATCGGAGGGCTCCTAGCGCCCTAAAACTCCTCCTAAACCTAAATCACTGCTATATATAGACCCCTAGTCTATTGGCTTGTTCCCTTCTTCTTCCTTCCCTCTCTTTTCTTTTTTTT
>LR738713.1:388978340-389009392 GCA_902687465.1 Secale cereale | reverse complement strand
ATTCTTGGCAAAAGAGGCGATCTAGCCTATCAGCTCGAGCTCCCTTCCAACTTTGCAAATGTTCATGATGTCTTCCATGTGTCTCAGCTTCGCAAATGCTTCAAGGCACCTGAGCGGATGATTCCGTTTGAGGAGATTGATCTTCAACAAGACCTTTCCTACCGAGAGCATCCAGTTGCAATTCTCGAAGAAACCGAACGCAAGACTCGCAACAAGACCATCAAGTTTCTGAAAGTCAAGTGGTCACATCACACAGACCGAGAAGCTACCTGGGAACGAGAAGATCATCTTCGTTCCGAGTACCCTTCCTTTTTCCAGTCCTAGATCTCGGGACGAGATCTTTTTGTAGTAGAGGAGAGTTTGTAATGCCCCGGATGTAATACTTTCCCTTTTGGGTATATAATAAATCTCCGGCTTCATCTATTTCCATTTCGGGTCCTTTGTCTTTCGGGCTTTCGTCGTTTTGTTGTGTGAGTGTGTGGCATTCTTTCATATCATGTAGACATGTGCATTGCATTTTGTTTGTGTTGTGGGTTGCATCCGGTTCGTGGCGTTTCTTCCCGTTGTCCGTTTCGTGTTCCGGAGCTCCCTCTCGTGTTCGTGACGTCCCGTAGGCCTACTTTGTTGTTCGGGCGTTTTCGTTACCGGTGTGCCGCGAGGTTGTGTTGTGTGTTGTTGTTTTGTTGTGTGCAACCCGCCTCTCAAATCTCGTCTCATTTGGACTCCGTTGACTTTTCCCTCCGTTGTCCGTGTGGGTCCGAAGTGCCCTTACTTCGTGTCCCGGAAATACCCCTGTTGCATTCTTTTATCTCCGTCTGGTCCTTTTTAAATCGTCCCCGCGATTGGGTCCGTTGGATCCAGATCGGAGGGCTCCTAGCGCCCTAAAACTCCTCCTAAACCTAAATCACTGCTATATATAGACCCCTAGTCTATTGGCTTGTTCCCTTCTTCTTCCTTCCCTCTCTTTTCTTTTTTTTCAGTTCTCCCGATCCATCAGATCGCGCCGCCAGCCGCAGCTTCGAGCAGCGCCGGGATCTGGACTCAGCGCCGCGAGTCAACGCTTCCTCCGCGCCTGCCCTCGACCGACCGCTTCGATTCCGCCCGCTTCGCGCCAGGCCAGCAGCGCGTCGATCGCGTCGGCCGCGGCCGGGCCGTACAACCAACCCCCGTGGACCACTTGGCCGGGCTCCGCGTCGCCGCATCGGGCCCTCCCGCGCCGCATCGCGTGGCCCGCCTCGCGCCTCGCCTCCAGCTTTCACCGCGCCGGCTCGGCCTCTCCCGTGAGCTGGGCCAGCCGCGCCAGGTCAGGCCACCGAGCCGCCGCCTCCCGCGCCTCCAGCCTCCCTCGCCGCACGGGCCGGCCCGCTCCACCGCCACCGCACCAGCACCCCGCGCCTGGGCCGGCTTCCCCTCCGCGCGCCGGATCGGGCCCGTTCACTGTTCAGGCCGGCCTATTACTGTTCATCCGGGCCACTTCATCCTCAGATCCAGATCTGAGAGGTCCAATTCAAACCCTAGCCCCTGTTTATTTTGTTCTGAGATGCCTACTTTGACCATGCATAACTTTTTACCTGTTGCTCCGTTTTGAGCGTGTGATATGTCCAGATGTTCGTGGAGATGCCCTCTACGTTTTACCTGTTGTTGTCATGCATGTTAGAGATCACCTAGGGCCTTGTTTTGCTGTTGCAAGAGTGTATGATGATATAAACTGCTGTTATGTGTTATTTTTGTGCCACCTTTGACATGTGATGTCTTTTAGCTCGTTTGTCCAAACGATGCAAATGACATGTCCACGTGTTCGTCTTGACACGAACTACGTGTTGTGTGTGATAGGTTGCATGGTAGATGTATCGTTTCCTTGTTATCTTCGTTGCAAGATGCCATGTTCAAATGTTGTGTTTTTACTTGTTTTGAAATGCCATCTTGTTGAGCTCGTTGCAATCGGTGTGTTCACCACATTGATGCATGCTTGTGTGTTTCGGGATCACCGTCATATGTATTTTGATGAGGTGCTTACCCTTTGCCATGTTTAGTTCCGAGGTGTCTTAAACATGCTCTTTTTGTTGCTATGATGATATTGCTGTTTTAGGACTTAGTGAAATTTCACTAAGTCTGAAATCTGTAACGTTCCGATGCCATGTTCGTGTGATGTTGTAGGACAAAGCATGATAGTTTTGGGGTGGATTTTGATTGTTCCATGAAGTATATATTGTTGTCTTTCCATCCATGTCCTCACATGTCCATTTGAGGTGCTGTAGCATGCTTATCTTTTGCTCCAAACTTTCAATAAAATTCTGCTGCCAGAATTTTATTTCAAAGTTCAATATGTCCAAGATCATTGCTAGTGATCCGTGACTCCGTTGGGGGTGCACTTTGGACCTAGTTGCTGTACATTATATCTAGTTTGTGTTCAAGTCCTTTGCCATGCTTTTTGGGTGCTGTAGATTAATTATTTTGTGCTCCCAAGATGCTATGTTGCTGTAATGTGCAGTTTTCGCTCAAATCTTGTTTCGGGCATAACTTTTAGCCCGTAACTCCGATTTCAGCGATCTTTATATCAAACTTGGGTGTTTTTCTGTGTAGATTAATAATATCAGGTTGTTATCTTGTTTTGAGGTGTTTTGCTTGAGTGATGTTTTCCGTGCTCCATGTGCATCTCTAGTGCATCCATCATGCATACATGTTTTTCGAGTGCGCATTGCATCGTGTTGATTGGTGCTTGTCGTGTTTGTCTTGTTTAGACCCGGAAGTTGAGCACGAGTTTTCCAACGAGGTTGAGCACGAGGTTTCCAACGAGTTTGAGCAAGAGGACCCTTCTTTTGATCCGAACGTCTTCTCTTCAGGCAAGATGACCGAACCCCGATAACATTACTATCTTTGTCTATTGCTAGTAGTCTCGATCTATAGTTTTGCCTCGATGCCCATGTTCTTCTTGTCAGCCTCCTACTTGTAACCAATTGCCATGTTTAACCACCCTACCTATGCAAACCGTTGCTTGGCTAAGTACGCTTCGCTCAGCCCTTCTTATAGCGTTGCTAGTTGCAGGTGAAGTGAAGATGCTTGCTCCATGTTGAAGTTTAGTTGGGTTATATCACACTATAAAAATGCTTTAACTGAAATCACATATATATTGGCAAGGGTGGAAGACTAAGCCTTTTGCTTGGTGTTTTGTTCCACTCATGCCGTTAGGATCCGTATAAGCCGGTTTTATGTTCCTTGATTATGCGTTCCTAACACGGTTGGGGTGTATGGGACCCCCTCGATAAACCGCTATGTGCTAAGTCTTTTCCAGCAAATCCCAACATTGGTACTTTTTGCCTAATAACCAAACTAAACTTGCATAAGGGAGTAATTAACCCTCTTTCTTAATCAACAACCCCGGGCCAGTGCTCCACATGAGTGTTGGTCCGAAACGGGGAGCCTGCGGGGCCGCCTTGAGGCAACTCGAGGTATTTGGTATCCACCCGTAGCTTCACCCATCCGGTCGTGTCCTGAGACCTAGATACGCGCGGCTACTATCAGGGTGACGACACGCCGGGAGGATTTGCTGGATTAGCCTTACCTTAGTTCGGTTTAACTTGAGCACGGGATTCCGAGGATACTCGGGTCTTCCCACTTTGGAGTTGCGACTCCGCGGATCGTGGGCTTGTAATGGGTCAAGTTGGAACACCCCTGCAGGGTTTGAACTTTCGAAAGCCGTGCCCGCGGTTATGTGGCAGATGGGAGCTTGTTAATTCCGGTTGTAGATTTTGACACAATGATGCTAATACACTACCAGCGTGTGTTCCGTGATTGTCAATTTCCGAATCGGGATTCGGGAGTTGAACACGGAGGGGTTTTGTTTGTGAGCTTGTAGCTAGGATCACTTAGTGATCACTTCTCGCGTTGCCTTCTCTTCTCGCTCTCACTTGCGTAAGCTAGATGCTAGTTGCTGCTGCAGACTCTTTGTTGATCCTTCATCTCATTTCTTTCTTCAGCCTTTTCCCTCACCTAAAGGCTTTGATAGTTCTGTTACCCGGGAACGGGATTGCTGAGTCCTCTGTGGCTCACAGTTACTTCACACCAGATGCAGGTCCAGCCGTGAGCTATCCAGGTGATGGCACCGAGCTGGATTGGGAGTACGACGAGGAGCGTAGTCGTTACTACGTGCGCTACCCGGACGATCAGTAGTGGAGACTCTTACTAGGATTCGATCCGCCTGTGGTTGTTTATTTATCTGAGTTTGGTACTTTGACATTTGGATTTTGCCCTTAGAGGGTTGTAGTGATCTTATTGTATGATGTTTGAGACTTGTAATGTTATTCTGTGACGTGGCGATTGTAAGCCGACTATTTTAAGTTTACCATCCCTCTTTTACATGAGTTGTGCAAAGATTACCAAACTTGAGATCATTCTAGGATGGGTTTATGCCTTTAAGTCGGGCCTCGACCCGTAGGAGGTATAACTCCATCCTGGGCATTACATTGCCGGGGACGATCTTGTGCCGACGGCAGAAGTACTCCCAGCCATGCCCGAGCACCATGTGCCCCTTGAACATTTGCACCTGGACCCAGAACTCGCACCACTTGTTGGCGGAGAGGCCGACGAGGCAAGGAGGGCCGCTGACCAGCCATTGCTTCATCACTGACCTGAAGGCAGGCAGGATGACGAGCATGTCGATGTCCTCCTGGTCATGGACCTGCACGTAGAACCTGGGTTCCCGTTCACCCTTCTCGTGGCCTGTCCTCGGCCTCCTGCCAGTGCCGAGCGACAGGCTCATGTACTCCATCCTTTCAGGCACCACCACCCTCTTCACCCACCGGTTCATGGGGATGAGGTCCACCGCACCCTCTCCGCCGTCGACAACTTGCGCTCCTCCGTCGGCTCTGTCCCACTCCGTCTTGATTATCTTGCCAGCAAGGTGGGCGAACAATTAGCAACAAGGAAAGATGATCATTGGTAGTGCAAATGCCAATGATCAGAGCTATCAAGCTTACAGACAAAAGCTTTCGCCCCGCTTTATAGATAAAGCAAACCGCCAAGAGCACATATACACAGACTAGTCCAGAACACACACACACCCAAGTCACACAACAAGGAATACAAAGGTTCGGCTGAGGACACAGCTCAACAAGCCCAAAAAACATAAAAAGAGGTGGCCAAAGCCGTAGAACATGTCGGGCGTCTAATCTGGCTCCGGAGGCGGCGGAGGGGGCGGCGGCGACAGACGGACGACCATCTAGCGAAGGTCGGCGATGAAGGCGGAGATGACGTCCCGATCCAGAGGGCGGCTAAGCGGCCGCCAGAGCTGCAAGAACCAGACAGTTTGAAGAGAGCGTTAGTAGCCCGTCGAAGAGGGAAGTGCTGAATCACAAACTTATTGCGGATCGTCCAGAGGGTCCACGCGAGTGCCCCAATCTCAAGCCACCTAATGTGGCGAGAAGGCAGGGGGGAGTTCTGGAGTTCGGCGAAGAGGTCATGGAAGTTGGTGTGGCACCAATCACCTCCCACCACCTCTCTAAAGCAGCTCCACATGAATTGGGCGGAGACACGGGAGAAGAAGATGTGATTCGAATCTTCTGGGGTACCACACAACATGCAGAGGCCGGAACCAGGGCAATTGCGCTTGCGAACCTCCACCCTAGACGGAATCCGCCCGCGGATCCATTGCCACATGAATATCCGGATTTTCAGTGGCAGGCGGATGGACCACACCGCCTGAAGGGGGGGGGGAGGGGCGGAGGAGGGGGCGATGGCCATATAGAGAGACTTGGTGGAGAATTTGCCCGAAGGCTCAAGACGCCACCGAACATCATTCGGTCCAGCATCCACAACCGGCTTGTGGAGAGCGACACAATCAAGCAGCTCCCGCCACGCGGCGGCTTCCGAAGGCCCAAACGGCCTCCGGAAAGCGAGGCGCCCTAAATCAATAAGGTCCCTCTCAACTGAGATCGAGGGGGCGACGACGATGGAGAAGAGGTCGGGGAAGCGAGCCGCCAAGGGGGAGTCGCCCGCCCATCGGTCAAACCAGAACAAAGTCGCAGCACCCGATCCAACTGAGATGGAAGTCCCAATGCGGAGGACGGGGGAGCAGTTGGATGACCGACTGCTAAAACTGGGAACCGCCGGACCTTTGGCAGAAGGCAAGGGGTTGCCCACGCAGGTACTTATTTCGGATGATGTCTAACCAAAGGCCGCCGTGCCCTTGCGAAATGCGCTAGAGCCAGCGGGAAAGGAGGGCAATATTCATGCGCTTAGAGCACATGGTACCGAGGCCTCCTTGATCCTGGGGCTTGCAGATGTCTGGCCAGCTAACCATATGGTATTTCTGCTTATTGTTATCGCTAGCCCAATAAAAGCGAGATTGGACTTTGGCGATCTCATGGTGTAGAGTCTCATGAAGGCTGCAGAAGCTCATGAGGAACAAGAGGAGGAGTTGATAAGGATCGTCCGAGCCGCCTTCGACAGCCACCTACCCTGCCATGGCTCAATGCGTGGTTGCAGCTTGGCCACTATTGGACGCAAGTCAGCAATGGTAAGCTGAGAGTCACTAATGGGCGCTAGCAATCTTCAGTGCTTAGTGATCAAAGTTAACACTGCTAACACTAATTCGTATTAGCAGTGATCAGTGCTAACAGTTATCAGTGCTACCATTGATCATTGGTAGCACCAATGATGGGACTGCACA
Organism: Secale cereale; assembly: GCA_902687465.1. Lineage (NCBI taxonomy): Eukaryota > Viridiplantae > Streptophyta > Magnoliopsida > Poales > Poaceae > Secale > Secale cereale. The sequence goes on along the minus strand of LR738713.1, from coordinate 389,002,725 downwards.
CCTTAATTGATTTGTTTCCATTGTGATAAATAAGATATTCTCTGGATCTAAGGTATTTATTTTACATGTGATGTCATGGTATTTCATTGAAATACTATGTGTGCCAGTGTACTGATGCAAGGCTGGCACATAATGCATAGAGGCTTGACCGTATTGGGTCGGGTTGCTACACGAGATGAGATAGCGTCCAATAGCATAGTACAGATATAGCATAAATAACAAATTTGCAGGATGGACTAGGATGCCAGTGCCACCCTACCTGTCAGCCATGGCGTACAACTTGCTCTTACTCATCCCCCCTCTTCTCTTTCCACCACCTTTCTCCCACGCCGCTCCTCTCGCCGCTCAAATCCTCCCATCGGCTCGCAGCCTAGCTTTAGTCGCTAGGATAAGACTAGGGTCCAAATGTGTTGTTTCTAGTTTCTCTTGTTAACCATGGGATCGATGCTCAATCACAAATATGGAAAGGGGAAGTCCCCACTCTCGCGACCGGGCCGTACCCTGTGGGTGACCGGCCACGCCACCACCCCCTCCACCTACCCCCTCCCCCGCTGTCGTCGGCGTGCGTCAGTGGGCAAGGACCGGGCGGCGGCAACGATGACCCCCTGCTTTCCCCCTCTTGGAGGTCCTCTTGTGCGGGGCTGCGTGGCTCTGGGTGATGCTTCCAGGCAGCGGGGCGACTTGGCGCTAGTGAGCGTGATCTGCAGCACGGCCGTTGACGGCGGGGCTACGTGGAGGCGCGGGCTCGCGGCGCCCGCTCCTCCTGATCTGGGTCCCTTTGAGCCCCATCTGGGATATGGAGGGCCGGCGGTTCTTCTGTCGATGGCCTAGCCCCCTGGAGGAGGAGATGGTGTGTCGGGATTCTGGTGGTGGCGGTGCTGTCACCGGCTTGCTGCAACATGGCGACGTGGCCTTTGCAGGCCTGATCCGGGCCCGTCCAGGCCCGGGAGGCCCGGTGTGCCCCTGTTGCCGCGTCCGCTCGGCTACCGCGACGACGCTGGAGGCAGTGACCTCCCGCGCGGCCTTGGTGCTGCCAACCCCGATTCCTTGTGCTCCCATATTCCGTCCTCTAGGCCTCGCGATGGTGATCTTAGTGTGAACGCAAGGGTGGCGTCAAGACCGCGGTGGCGCATGCTGGTGGGTGGAAGCTAGATGGAAGGCTACGAATAATCTGAACAATGGTTTTGGGGTTGGGAGAAATCCATGCAGCCTCGTCTGGCATCGATGCGGCCATTCCTTCCTGAAGGGTGTCAGATGTACACATTCCCCACTATCATCTGCGTGCCGGGGGAAACCCTAGGACATGTTCAGGCAGCATCGTCGTCGTTGTCGCATTCCTTCTTCAAGGTGTTGCTTGGTACGCGGCGTTTCGAAATACTAGGAGTGTGGTGGGACGACTCCGGAGGGCGCCACGGTGGCGGGTCATCCGCGTTTCGTCAAGCTGCCGTTGTTGGCATTAGTTTCTCTTTTCTTTCTCTTTTCTTTCTCTTTTCTTTTGGGCTTGATGTGTTGTTTGCCCAGATGTGCTGTTTGCCCCAGCAGATGTGCCGTGTGGTTGCTATATTAATATAGTGGGGCGTAAGCCTATTTCGAGAAAATATGGAAGGGAAATAACTAACCACGTAGGTGGGTACACGCATGGGGTTCTACATGTAGAGCCTGCAACATGTGACACATTTTTCATACGGGCAGTGCAGTCGTATTATAATATAAATGACAAGTAGTTAAAGGCATGACATGAATTACAGCTCAGAACACAGCTAGCACATAAATAGAGCATGCAACGTAATTTGTATCCATGTGTCTAAGTAGACACACTGTCACAACTGTCATACCAAATGAGACACTCTGTACCATGCATGTCAGGGCGTGCATAGTCTGTCAGATACACATGTATCCGACTGAGCTCTCGCAACCTGTTTCCATATATTTGTAGCTAGCCTAGCCACCTGTATATAAATTGAGAAACAAACACCTTAGTTTTGTAGAGACCAAACATCCAGAAGAGCGAGGGCATGTGTCCCCGGAGCAACTCAGCCTTGGTACCACCGCTGCAGAAGCCGCAGCAGAAGAAGCGGCGGCAGGAAGAGGAGTCAAGAGGCGGCTGCAGTGGATCCCGGGCCTCCCGGCGTGCGCTGAGGAACAGTGAGGAGGTGCGGAGGTACAGCGCGGTGGAGCGTCGTGAGTGCATCGAGAGATACCGGAGCAAGCGCAAGCGCCGAAACTTCCAAAAGAAGATCACCGTACGTATTTGCTTTCCGATCGATCTCCTGGTTAATTTGCATTCATTCGTTTACTCAGCCATGCATTTCTTTCTGTATTATTTTGCAGTATGCTTGCCGGAAGGCGCTTGCTGATAGACGGCGGAGGGTCAATGGGCGCTTCGCACACGCCGGAGAGGAAGATCAAAAGGCGTGCCTTGCAGAAACGACAAACCAAGGTTCAAGCAGCAGTAGCGGAAGGGCGGTGCCGGAGTGGTGGCCGGAAATGGAGGAGGCGCTGGCCAGGAAGGAGGAGGTGGATGGCATCACTAAGCTTTTCCCCTGGGACTATGAGATGCTCGTCTCATACCTCGGCCTAAACCTCTGCTGTGCTAGTGACCCTTCCAATCATCCATCCACCTGAACAATGTAGTGCAATCAGCAGACGCCGTCTATCCAAGGTCACAAGATTGAATTCCGAAGTTAAAAAAAAAAGGAGTCGTATGTTGTGTTTTTCATTTGTTTTTCTATTTCCATTTTTGAAATGAACTTTTGATCCATCTATGGAAGCTGTAATTTTTTTTCCTTTTTTTTAGATCCTATGCAAGCTGTAGGAATTGGAAGTTCTGGCCAACTCATGGGCCAAATCAAACTTGGGTTATGCATCTCAAATTGCTGTATCTTTGCGGGTTAATAATGCTTACTTTTTTAGAGAGAGAAGATTAATAATGCTTACTGGATGTGGTCTGGCACGACAAGTTTGGTCCGCGTGTTGTTGCGATGGAGTAGAGTAGAGTGAATGCCAACACTGAACTTCGACCTCATCGGATCGTTGTCTTCTTTATTGAAAAAGGCTTTCGCCCCGCTTTATATATATAAAAAAACACCGATCATCAAGCACCCAGTACAAACACCGCAACACATGCACACACACAGGGTCGTTGTCTTCTTTGCATAGCGACCTAAAGTCCGGTAGGGATATTCGGTCTGGTGTAGCCCTAGTCTTCCCGTGCTTATGGAAACACCACAGCAACATGGTCTTTCACGAGATGATAGCCTCTCCCCAACTGGTGTTGCACCACATTTAGGAGGACTTTCTTACATGGATCTCTGCAAAGTTGATCTACAACACCCCCAACCTCCTCATCTTCTTCGTCGCCGTTGGCAGGCTCGGTCTCACAAAGCTTAGCCTGAGCCGGCGGCCACGGGGCAACTTCATCTCCTCGCTTGCTGGGGCCGAAGTGGGGCACCTGATACGAGCCAGGGCGTAGCGCGGACAACGGACACCACGACACGACAATGCACGAGTGTGTCTACAGCGTGATGGGCAGCGCATCGAGTATTGGTTAGTGCTAGTGGTGTGATGCGGGGTCAACCCGATCTAGGCCGATCTTTCACGAAATGGAGTGGATCCCACGAAGAACACGATGAACACTGGGAAGAACAATGAGAAATCACAAGGGGAAACATTCAAGAACAAGTCCAATCACACATCCACTAGACAATCAAACACACAAGATCACAAGGTACATGGACAACAAAGGGAAAGATACAAGGTAGAGTTCATCTCCAAGAGGAGGTCTTGAATCTGTGAAGGATCTTCCCATTAGGGGTCTTGAATCCAAGGTGGATCTTCTCCGTAGAGGGGCCACGGTCTCTCTTGTGGAGTAGATCCGTAATGGATGAGCAAAGCTCTAGTCTAAAATGAGCTATCACATTTGCTAACCCTAGAAAGAGGAGGGGGAAGAGTATATATAGTCTAGGGGTAGGTAGATGGGTACACGGGCCAAAGCCCAAGTGGCTGCGCGCAGGCAGGGCCGGATGTCCGACGGTCGGGCTGGATGTCCGGGCATTGGAGAGGCGCCGGATGTTCGGGCATTTCGCCGGATGTCCGGGTTAGCGGGGCCAAGCCTCGGATGTGGTTCTGTTGCTGGCGTCGGATTTCCGGGCTGAATGCCGGATGTTCGATGTCCGGGGCACGGGCCGGATGTCCGACGGCTGCTGAGGCGCCGGATGTCCGGCAGCTGTAACTTCAGCCGCTTCGTCTTCTTCCGTCTTCGCTTCCATGCTTCCCTCGCTGATGGCATAGGTGTTCCTTGTCGCTTGCACTCCTCCTCATCGTCCGTGAAGCTCCAACAATACCTATGCATGCACACGAGTAGAGTGTCAAGTAGTATACCATCCTCGAAGGGTTAAGTGAGCACGTGTAAAGGAGATGATTCATCTTTATGTATGTGAAGTAGATGTCGCACATGTCACTTGTCAAACGGACTCTTGACATGGTGATGTCCTTAGGATGCTCCGCATCATCCCCTCCCCCTTGGAAAAGATCCGACCTCGGATTGAAAGCCAACTCACCATGGGAAAGAGATGGCGTCGCCATGTCGAAGCAGTCAATCACCAAGAACTCATCATCTTGAAGCTCGAAATGGGCACTCTCCAATGTCGCACCATCTAGTGATTCTTTCAAAAGGAGCAAGGACAACAAACACATGGAAAAACAAATGTGGTTAGCGTTAGTGCAAAACCAAGCATTCAAGAGGTGATTCACCCAACAAGTGTGGTCATCAAGCATAGCATGTGGTGTGACAAAGGATTGTGACATGGCATGTAAGCATATGAATTGAGCACAATCAAGGTCATCATGGAAACAAGCATGTAAATGTGAGGTAGAGATGCACATATGTGTGACAAGAGAGTAAGCATCTACCTCAAAGTCGTAGAAAGTATGCATAAAGCGCTTAATGAAAGTTCTATGGTAGACATAGGAATCATTCACAACACCAAATAAAATGAAGTGTCTAAACACATGAGTTAAGTGCAAGACAATCCAAGCATAACGTGCATAGGGTGTAGTGAAGGTGGGATGGCACTCAACACAATAGAAAGAGCAATTGTTCATCATGTGTGAGGAAATCATGTCAAGCATGTAGCAATCAATGGGACATGGCATATGTGAAGAGATGATATTGTTGCACCCAAGCATATGATAAGGACAAGTAATCCACAAGTCGGATGCAACACACAAGGCATATATATCACGAAGCATGGCAATGTGACAATGGCAAGTCGAAGCGAGATCTCTAACATGTGTGCAATCAATAAGTATCATGGTGCAAGCAACACATGTAGTGTGATTCACAATATCCATACTCATGGTTTTGGGTGTCTCGAAAGAGAAGGATATCACCTTGAAAGTGTGTCCTTGTGCGTCCTTCACGATGCTGAAGCACAAGCAAGTGCGATGTAGAAGCATCGTGAACAAAGGTGGTTCGCTCTCAAGAGGTCGAATGGTCAACTCACATGAAGTGGAAGTCGACACGAAGTCCAAGTATCCTACACATGCACACAACAAAACAAAGAACGTATGCGCATGGTAGATAAACACATCATCCATCATGATGGTTCTCTTCTCTTGCACATAACCATTAGAAGCACAAGTGCATGAATAATAGGATGCAACAATGGCTATTTTCATGGCACTAGGCATATGATGCAAAGAGGTAAGACAAGCATGCTTCACAAGTAATATGTTAAAATCTCCAAATATATGTGAGAATGCTATGGGGGCAATCTCTTTTGCAAGACGAAAGGCATTGTTGCACTCAATACATGGAAAATCATTTAGCATGCGAGAGGCAACATATGTAGACATATGGCAACATAGACTAGCAATCATGTGCAAAGCATGGAAATAGGTGCCATCAACCGCATGAAACAAGCATGTATGAATCATCGGTGATGCAATACACGAAGCAAGAAAATCTAACACGTCGTGCAAGCTAGTGGTGCAAAGATGCAACACACTAAAGGAACTCATGGCAATCATGTCATGTGAGCAAATGGTGGATATAGGCAATGCACATGACATATCCCAAGTATGAAAGTGAATCATGGCCAAAGTATCATCGTAAGCATTGGGCACAAAGCAATCATGGCAATAGCAAGCAATATCTCCACCAAGCTTGCAAATACACATATAAGGACTAGAATCATGGATCATGTGTAATGCAAAGCATGGGTCACAAATGCATGTCAAAGTCATAGTAACGAGCATATCATGCAAAGTGAACATGGCAAGATGGGAGTAAGAGATATAATGGACAATAACCCATAACCATGTGAGTGCCATGTAGAAGGAATGCGCGAAGTGTTTGCGCAAAAGGAGCGGTGTGAAAGACAATCCACGATATCCCAAGTCATCGTTGCTCCCTAGAGCTCTTTTCGTCAACTCGTGCTCTTGCGAGGTTGACGAGTAAGTATGGGGACCTACAAAAAAGACACACAAACCAAAGAAATTATGCGCGTGGTAAATGTACACATCATCCATCATGATGTGTATGTGTATGTGTGAGTTAGCATAAGATAAGCATTGCTCAAAGAAATTTGATGCATGGTATAAGAACATGTCATCCATCATGAATGAATAGTTATTATGTATAGCATGATGTGGATGCAAATTGAGCATACAAGTATGTGTCATAACAATAGCATTTTCATTCATGGGGAGCATATTATGCACACAAACATGGGAATCATGCAATGGATGGGATGGATCAAAATCTCCCAATATGTATGAGTAAACTATGGGGGTCTCCTCATGAGCAATAGTGGAAGCATAATATGGAGAAGTGGAACAACATCCAAAATAAGGCATGTCCGAAGCTAGGTATTCATGGCATGGCATATGAGATAAATGATGCAAAGGGAGCATATTAATGTCATCACAAGAAAAACTAATGCTAATAACCATGGGATTGTCATCTATGCCATAAGTTCAAATTGGGTTTATTTTAATGGCATATGCATAGTTACTACAAAGAGATTGAAAATATGACATATGGTCGTTCTCATTCATAGCATATGACAAGTCAAGCGGATTGTCAAACATGATGTGACCGAGAGAATTATCACATGAAATCCTATGCAACATGGCATCACAACTAATAGACTACACATGGCAATCATCGAACTCATCATAAATGGGTAAATCATCGCATGGGGAAATCATACTAGCACGAAGCATGGCAATAGGTGGATCAACATCATGCAAGCAATCAATGTCAACATAGTCCACTAGTGGGACGTGATCATCACCTTCACCTTTGTTACCTTTCTCATTCCACCCATGTGGTGTAGGTAAGGTGGGAAAGACCAAATGGTGGTCATCATCTTCATCTTGATGGAACCATGTGGGGGTGCATCATATTCCACCATGGCCATCGTCTTGTCCAAAGGAAGGACGAAGTCGTCGAGTATCGGCGCGTCATCATAAATGGGACCTAGCACCAAATGAGAAGACACAATAGAGGTAGAGGTCAAGTTGTTAGTGTTTAAAGTGGCCTCACATGACCTATGGACTATCTCACTCTCTCTATGTGGTGGCTCACTCACTCCCTCAAGGTAGGTGCACTCAATGTCGCATATGGTGGAGTCACTCATCTCACTCAAGTGGTGGGGGTTGTGGCTCTCCTCACATGGGAATTGGGGCAACTCGTCATATATGGGGCTAGTGGTGAACTTGCTCTCACTCTCAATATGGCGGCACAAGTCACTCAAGTCATCATACGTCGTCGTGGTCGAAGGGAAAATCCCATTCTCAACCATCTCGTCATCGTCGCCGTGGAAGAAGGCCGAAGATGGCACATCATCACTCTCGCCTCCAAAGATGGAAGCATCATCCGTTCTCGTCACCGTGTCATTCGCTTCCAAAGCTTGGTCCTCTAATGGCTCCGTAGTCGTATTCGTCGTCGCACCGTGTTGAAAAAGAGTCGAAGTAGACTCAACATCATCAATGCCACAAAGAGGGATGGTGACGAAGTCGAACTTTGGAACGTCGTCTTGGAGCTCGTTGGGCTTGTACATCATGGTGGTACTAGCCTCATGCTCACCGTCTTGGAGCTTGGTCTTCGAGAAGTGTGCTTGCGGTGGAGAAGCCTTGGCCTTCATGAGGTCTTGTTCCGCCTTGAGAGCACCAATGTAGTTGTTGTCGAGGGACTTGTAGTTCTCGAGGAAGATAGTCTTGTAGATGTCGTTGTGCAATCCCATCATGAAGTGGAGCTTCATCGAAATGGGGTCATCCACGCCGGCTCGTCGCAAGGAAATCTTCATGTCCTTGAAGTACTCGTCGATGGACTTGGATGCTTGGATGGTGTTCTCCAATTGGCATAGAAGTTGTTCCGTGTAGGTGGGAGGCACGAACTCTCGCCGCAAAGCTCTCTTCGTCTTGGGCCAACTCATGTCATAGTCCTCCGAAGGTGTGTGAAACCACCATGTCGACGCGTAGTTGAGGAAGTTCCTTGTGGCACACTTCACTTGATCTTGGGGAGGAACTTGAAGTAGCGTGAGGTAGTCGTCCATCAAGCGCTCCCACTCGAGATACTCCTCGGGTTCTTGAGTCCCATAGAAAGTAATAGCATGGTCGTTGTCGAGGTCGTAGTAGTTCATGGAAGTCGCAGACTTGAGCTTGGGAAGCTTCTCTTGAGCATAATCTTGAGGTGCTTGTGGGTGAAGATGTCGCATATCCAAAGGCGAAGATGCCTTGAAGTCACTTGGCGAAGATGCCAAGGTACATGGTGAAGTTGTTGATCGGTTGTTGGAGTTGAGCTCTTGACCTTCACGTTCTTGTCATTGATGGTGTCAATGCCAATGAGATCTTGCTGGGGATGGTAGCTCGGAAGGATGTGCACTTGAGCTTCTTCTCGAAGATGAGGGAGACCTCTTGCGGTTCTTGATGAGGGCTTTGAGGTCCTCCATTTGAGCATACATGTTGGCGCACAAGTTGTTCGTCATGGCATCGAACTTGTCATTGTTGGTGTAGACCGAAGTAGATGAAATGCTTTGCCTATCCATCACAAGACTCAAGCAAAGGTGAGTAGGAGATGAGATAAACAACACCAAGTTACCTTTTCCCAATGTTGAGGATGTATCCCGTTTCACTCAATGTGAAATGAAATAATAGTGGATTTGGTACCGGGCTTGTTCACTCACACATATCAAGTAAATCTTATCGAGTGGCTTGGTTAGGATAAGTGGCACACAAATTTGATGCAAAATGTTAGCAAGAGTCAATAATGTTGAAAGAGATTCACAAATTCGCACGTGAAACAAGTAGACCAATAGCAATGAGCGGCACACGGAAACACACACACAGATAGATAGATGGGGTCGTGCAACCAAGGAATGACCACAAAATGTGGAGTCCATGGAAAACGCTCGTGTTGCATAACTCTAGAGAGATGCTAGCACGATTGCTCTATAGGCGGATACGACACTTGTGCACAACCTATAAGATGCAAAATGTATCAACTTTCTATCACAAGTATGTTATGTATGTATGATGTTCCCGTGCTTGTAGTACAGGATGATCCAAGATGATCAAGTATGATATGATATTTTGTGATGCTATGGCTCTTGCTTACAAGCTTCTTTGTGGCTCTTTTGCTTAAAATCTTATTCTATTTTTTTGATGTGGCCACGATGCGAAATGCACAAACCAAGATAACAATTGTGTATATGCGGGAACAATCTTGTGACACAAGGGATGATATGATGATATCAATATGATATGGTATATACGCAATGGAAGGCGGATCGATGATCACTAATGTGCACAAGTAACGTTGCCGGCAATACTCAAAGGCTAGTCTCGATAGGCAAGTGACGAAAAATGGGCTAGGGGTTAACAATGCAATTGCAAGGGAATATACAATGATGTCGTCGAAGTTACCGTCCGTGTCGATGATGAGAGGTGGTGCTCTTGATGTAGACCTATTCCTAATTAGCCGAAACACCTTAGGAAACGGAAAAACCACAACTCAAAATCTCAAGGACAAATGTCAAATGTTGGTAGAGGACAAGCGGTGGTGGTTGCGGAGTTATTGGTGGAAACCCGGTCAAAATGGGTTATGGTGGTGGAAGTGTATGATGGGCTATACACAGTGTCAGAGTTGAAGTCACGGTCCCTAAGTAGCCGAAACACCTTAGGAGACACGAGCCACAACTCAAACAAGCTCACACAAAATTGGGTTAAGTTTCGTTGGCTATGTATAATGGACTAAGCTATGCGGAAGTGGTGGTGGCGGTTGATGAAGAAGCGATTGTCCCTAAGTAGCCTAAACACCTTAAGAGACTCAAATCACTACTCAAACAACCACAAATGCAATGGGGAACAAAATGGTTAGGTTGCGGAGGTCGGTGGTGGTTATGCGGATGATGTGGTGGAAGGCCTAGGCAAACTTGCCAAATTTGACAACATTTTCTGGAGTCAAATGATAATGGTGGTATTTTAGTGTGAAGGGGGATGTCAAGAGCTTCAAAATGAGCTAAAGAACGTCAAAATCGGAAACGGTCAAACGGAAAAGTCTGAAATATCAGGGTCCGGATGTCCGGACTGGAGCCCATATTTCCGGGGGCTGTGTACAGAAGCGTGCGGGATTTTGCCCTCCAGGAGCCAGATGTCCGGCCCGAAGATTCCAGATCTGAATCGGTACGGAAATTTTCGAATTGGGGACGGAATTAGATGATTCCAAGGGCAAAATTGAAGAGATTTCGTGGATGAAAAGTGGGGAAACTTGGGTAAATGCTAGATCCACTTGAAACCAAGCAAATCCACAGATCAAAATCAACAAAACATCATCAAACCAACAGATCACAAAAAAATTTGGGGCTATTTTTGGTGGGGAATTTTCAAATTTGGGGAAGAACACAACAAAACAAGGCTAGAAAACGGTGGGGAGGCTCCAAATTCGTGAGAAACCAAGGCTCATGATACCATATGATGCAGGGTCAACCCGATCTAGGCCGATCTTTCACGAAATGGAGTGATCCCACGAAGAACACGATGAACACGGGGAAGAACAAGGAGAAATCACAAGGGGAAACACTCAAGAACAAGTCCAATCACACATCCACTAGACAATCAAACACACAAGATCACAAGGTACATGAACAAGAAAGGGAAAGATACAAGGTAGAGTTCATCTCCAAGAGGAGGTCTTGAATCCGTGAAGGATCTTCCCGTTAGGGGTCTTGAATCCAAGGTGGATCTTATCCGTAGAGGGGCCGCGGTCTCTCTCGTGGAGTAGATCTGTAATGGATGAGCGAAGCTCTAGTATAAAATGAGCTATCACATATGCTAACCCTAGAAAGAGGAGGGGAAGAGTATATATAGTCTAGGGGTAGGTAGATGGGTACACGGGCCGAAGCCCAAGTGGCTGCGCGCAGGCAGGGCCGGATGTCTGGTAGTCGGGCCGAATGTCCGGGCGTTGGAGAGGCACCGGATGTCCGGGCATTTCGCCGGATGTCCGGGCTAGCGGGGCCAAGCCTCGGGTGTGGTTCTATTGCTGGCGCCATATTTCCGGGCTGAATGCTGGATGTCCGGGCCCGCCGGATATCCGGGGCACGGGCAAGATGTCCGACGGCTGCTGAGGCGCCGGATGTCCGGCAGCTGTAACTTCAGCCGCTGTGTCTTCTTCCGTCTTCGCTTCCATGCTTCCCTCGCTGATGGCGTAGGTGTTCCTTTTCGCTTGCACTCCTCCTCGTCCTCCGTGAAGCTCCGACAATACCTATGCATTCACACGAGTGGAGTGTCAAGTATGAGAGTGAGATCCCTTTACGGTCACTTATGAGAGTGAGATCTAATAGAGATGATAGTTTATATTTTTGGTATTTTTGGTTTAATAAAACAACAAATAAAAGCGGTAAAAGTAAAGTAGACGTAGATTGATATGTTGAGAATAGACCCGTGGGCCATAGTTTACTCTAGTGGCTTCTCTCATGATAGCGATATTCTATGGCGGGTAAACAAATTACTGTCGAGCAACTGATAGAAAAGCGAATAATTATGAGACTATCTAGGCATGATCATTGTATATAGGCACCACGTCCGAGACAAGTAGACCGACTCCTGCCTGCATCTACTACTATTACTCCACACATCGACTGCTATCCAGCATGCATCTAGTGTATTGAGTTCATATGAACAGAGTAACGATTTTAAGCAAGATGACATGATGTAGAGGGATAAACTCAAGCAATATGATGTAAACCCCATATTTTTATCCTCGATGGCAACAATACAATACATGCCTTGCTGCCCCTACAGTCACTGGGAAAGGACACCGCAAGATTGAACCCAAAGCCAAGCACTTCTCCCATTGCATGAACTATAGATCTAGTAGGCCAATCCAAATCGATAATTCGAAGAGACTTGCAAGGATATTATGAGCACACATGAAAAGTTCAGAGAAGAACCAAATATCTTTCATAGATAACATTGATCATACACTCACAATTCATCGGATTTCGACAAACACACCGCAAAAAGAGATTACATCGAATAGATCTCCTCGAAGACCGATGATAACTTTGTATTGAGATCCAGAGAGAGAGAAGAAGCCATCTAGATACTAGCTATGGACCCGAAGGTCTAAGGTAAACTACTCACAACTCATGGTGAGGGCGATGATGATGATGATGATGATGAAGGCCTCCGTGATGGATCCCCCTTCGGTGGAGCTTCGGAACAGGCTCCAAGATGGGATCTCCACGGGAACAGAAGCTACGGCGGTGGAATTAGGGTTTTCTCTTTGCGTATAGAGTTTCTGGGGTACGTGGACTTATATAGGAAGAAGGAGGGCACCGGGGGCCACTTGACGGGGCCTCGAGGCAGGGGGGGCGCGCCTTGGGAAGGGGGGCGCGCCCCCACCCTCGAGGGCCACCTCTCTGTCCCCTGACTTGGTCCTCAAGCTCCGCGTGTGTGATTTTCTCCAAAAATATCTCTCGCAAAGGTTTCATTCCATTTGGACTCCGTTTGATATTCCTTTTCTGCAAAACCCTGAAATAGGCAAAAAACAGCAATCTGGACTGGGCCTTTGGGTTAGTAGGTTAGTCCCAAAATGATATAAAAGTGAATGATAAAGCCCATTAAACATCCAAGACTTCATAAATAATAGCATGGAACAATAAAAAATTATAGATACGTTGGAGACCTATCAAGCATCCCCAAGCTTAATTCCTGCTCGTCCTCGAGTAGGTAAATGATAAAGAAAGAATTGTTGATGTGGAATGGTAACCAATATAGTTTTTCAATGTAATTCTCTTAATTGTGGCATGAATGTTCAGATCTGAAAGATTCAAGATAAAAGTGTATATTGACATAAGAAATAACAATACTTCAAGCAATACTAACAAAGCAATCATGTCTTCTCAAAATACCATGGCTAAAAAAGTTATTCCTACAAAATCATATAGTCTGGCTATGCTCCTTCTTCATCACACAAAATATTCATATCATGCACAACCCCGATTTCAGCCAAGCACTTGTTTTCATACTCTATCTTTTCAAACCTTTCAACTTTCACGCAATACATGAGCGTGAGCCATGGATATAGCACTATGGGTGGAATAGAGGTGGTTGTGGAGAAGACAAAAAGGAGGGAGATAGTCTCACATCGACTAGGCGTATCAACGGGCTATGGAGATGCCCATCAATAGATATCAATGTGAGTGAGTAGGAATTTCCATGCAATGAATGCACTAGAGCTAAATATGAATGAAAACTCAATAAAAGAAACTAGTGGGTGTGCATCCAACTTGCTTGCTCACGAAGACCTATGGCATTTGAGGAAGCCCATCGTTGGAATATACAAGCCAAGTTCTATAATGAAAATTCCCACTAGTATATGAAAGTGACTAAACATGGGACTCTCTACAATGAATAACATGGTGCTACTTTGAAGCACAAGTGTGGAAAAAGATAGTAGCAATCGTCCCTTTTTTTTCTTTTTTTGGGCCTTTTTTTCTTTGGCCTTTCCCTTTTTTTCTTTTTTTTGCGGAAGGGCTTTATAGATTTAGCCTTTCCTCCCATGGGACAATGCTCTAATAATGATGATCATCACACTTTCATTACAACTCGATACTACAACAACAAAGTATGACTCTATATGAATGCCTCCGGCGGTGTACCAGTATGTGCAATGAAACAAGAGTGACATGTATAAAAATTATGCATGGTGGCCTTGCCACAAATACGATGTCAACTACAATATCATACATGGCAATATGACAATATGATGCATGTCAATAAAAAGTTCAGAGAAGAACCAAATATCTTTCACAGATAACCTTGATCGTAAACTCACAATTCATCGGATCTCGACAAACACACCGCAAAAATAGATTACATCGAATAGATCTCCTCGAAGACCGAGGAGAACTTTCTACTGAGATCCAGAGAGAGAAGAAGCCATCTAGATACTAGCTATGGACCCGAAGGTTTGTGGTAAACTACTGACAACTCATGGTGAGGGCGATGATGATGATGATGAAGAACTCCGTGATGGATCCCCCTCCGGTGGAGCTCCGGAACAGGCTCCAAGATGGGATCTCACGGGAACAGAAGGTTACAGCGGTGGAATTAGGGTTTTCTCTCTGTTGTCGAAGGTTTCTAGGTATGTAGACTTATATAGGAAGAAGAAGGACACCGGGGGGTGCTCGTGGGCCCCACGAGGCAGGGGGTGCGCCCCCCACCCTCGTGGGCCACCCCTTGATCCCCTGACGTGGTTCTCAAGTCCCTCGGGCGTGATTTTCTCCAAAAATATCTCTCGCAAAGGTTTCATTCCGTTTGGACTCCGTTTGATATTCTTTTTCTGCAAAACCCTGAAACAGGCAAAAAACAACAATCTGGACTGGGCCTTTGGGTTAGTAGGTTAGTCCCAAAAATGATATAAAAGTGTATGATAAAGCCCATTAAACATCCAAGACTTCATAAATAATAGCATGGAACAATAAAAAATTATAGATATGTTGGAGACGTATCAAGCATCCCCAAGCTTAATTCTTGCTCGTCCTCGAGTAGGTAAATGATAAAGAAAGAATTTTTGATGTGGAATGCTAACCAATATAGTTTTTCAATGTAATTATCTTAATTGTGGCATGAATGTTCAGATCTGAAAAATTGAAGATAAAAGTCTATATTGACACAAGAAATAACAATACTTCAAGCATACTAACAAAGCAATCATGTCTTCTCAATATACTATGGCTAAAGAAAGTTATCCCTACAAAATCATATAGTCTGGCTATGCTCCCTCTTCATCACACGAAATATTCATATCATGCACAACCCCGATTTCAGCCAAGCACTTGTTTTCATACTCTATCTTTTCAAACCTATCACCTTTCACGCAATACATGAGCGTGAGCCATGGACATAGCACTATGGGTGGAATAGAGGTGGTTGTGGAGAAGACAAAAAGGAGGGAGATAGTCTCACATCAACTAGGCGTATGAACGGGCTATGGAGATGCCCATCAATAGATTTTAATGTGAGTGAGTAGGGATTGCCATGCAACGGATGCACTAGAGCTAAATATGAATGAAAGCTCAACAAAAGAAACTAGCGGGTGTGCATCCAACTTGCTTGCTCACGAAGACCTAGGGCATTTGAGGAAGCCCATCATTGGAATATACAAGCCAAGTTCTATAACAAAAATTTCCACTAGTATATGAAAGTGACTAAACATGAGACTCTCTACAATGAAGAACATGGTGCTACTTTGAAGCACAAGTGTGGAAAAAAACATAGTAGCAATTGCCCCCTTTTCTTTTCTTTTTTCCTTTTTTTGGGCCTTTCTTTTTTTCTTGGGCCTTTTTTTTCTTTTTTTTGCGGAGGGGCTTTATAGACTTAGCCTTTCCTCCCATGGGACAATGCTCTAATAATAATGATCATCACACTTTTCATTACAACTCGATACTACAACAACAAAGTATGACTCTATATGAATGCCTCCGGCGGTGTACCAGTATGTGCAATGAAACAAGAGCGACATGTATAAAAATTATGCATGGTGGCCTTGCCACAAATACGATGTCAACTACATGATCATGCATGGCAATATGACAATATGATGCGTGTCATATAAACGGAACAGTGGAAAGTTGCATGACAATGTATCTCAGAATGGCTATGAAAATGCCATGATAGGTAGGTATGTTGGCTGTTTTGAGGAATAATATGGTGGCTCTTTTGAAGAAGGATATATAGTGGGTTTATGGCACCTGCGAAAGTTGCGCGGTACGAGAGAGACTAGCAATGGTGGAAGGGTAAGAGTGCGTATAATCCATGGACTCAACATTAGTCATAAAAACTCATATACTTATTGCAAAAATCTACGAGTCATCAAAACAAAGCAATCAACGCATGCTCCTAGGGGGGAGGTTGGTAGGAGTTAACCATCATGCGCCCCCGACCTCCACACAAAGGTTGGCACTCTACAAATACCTCATGCTCTAACTTCGTCACATAGCGGTTCACCATACGTGCATGCTACGGGAATCACTAACCTTAACACAAGTATTTCTCAATTTCGTAATAACTCCACTAGCATGACTTTAATATCACTATCCTCATATCTCAAAACAATTATCAAGCATCCAACATCTCATTCTATTCAATGCACTTGGTGTGATTTTTTTTACTACATTGACATTGGATGTCTATCATGTGAAGACTAGTTTCTTTAGCCTAAACACATTACCATGATGTTTTAATAGACTCTCAAATAGATATAAGTGAAGCATGAGAGTTCAAAAATTTCTACAAAATCTTACCACCACCGTGCTCTAAAAGATGTAAGTGAAGCACTAGAGCAAAAACTATTCAACTCAAAAGATATAAGTGAACCACATAGAGTGTTCTAACAATTCCTATGCCATATTTAACACTCTAAAATAGGTGTGTACAGCAAGGATGATTGTGACAAACTAATAAGTAAAGACTCAAATTATACAAGACGTTCCAAGCAAAACACATAACAAGTTGCGAATAAAAATTTAGCTCCAAGTATAGTTACCGATGGATGAAGACGAAAGAGGGGATGCCTTCCCGGTGCACCCCAAGCTTAGGCTTTTGATTATATTGGATTTACTTAGGATGCCATGGGCATCCCCAAGCTTAGGCCTTTGCTACTCCTTGTTCCATAGTCCATCAAAGCAATACTCAAAACTTGAAAACTTCACAACACAAAACTTAGACAAAAATTCTCGTGAGCTCCCTTAGTATAAGAAAGCAAACCACTACTCAAAGGTGCAGCAATGAATTAATTCTTTGTTTATATTGGTGTTAAACCTACTGTATTCCAACTTCTCTATGGTTCATATCTCCCAATACTACTCATAGAAGCATTGAAATAAGCAAACAACACACGAAAAACAGAATCTGTCAAAAACAGATCAGTCTGTAGTAATCTGCAGGTTTCACCTACTTCTGGAACTCCAAAAAATTCAAACTAAATTGGTAAATTTGCGGAATTTGTCTACTAATCATCTGCCAAAATAATAAACTAAATAGCATGCTCCAGTAAAATCTGAAGACCACTTTAGCGAGCGCTAACGATTCTGTTTTTCACAGCAAGATCACATAAACTTCACACAAGTCTTCCAAAGGTTCTACTTGGCACAAACACGAAACAAAACATGAAACCACATCTAATCAAAGGCTACATGAAATATTTATTCCCTAACTGCAACAAAAACAAAAAATATAAAGTTGGGTTGCCTCCCAACAAGCGCTATCATTTTACGCCCCTAGCTAGGCACGATACAAGATAAATCTAGGGAATGCCATAGTGATACGATATATCGCGAAAGCTCATCTCATATTCCCTACGTTCAGCAGCAAGCTTCCTTTGTGGCAAGCAAAAGTAATCAATAGGGCTAAATTTAATGGGACAAAAGTCCCCTACATCAATCTCAGGAGGAATAGGTTCCTCTTTTGGCCCTTTGTAGTGAACAACCAATTCATCATTGTAGGCATTCTTTTGGCTCAAGGGAGAAGCCTAACCCATTGTTTTGAACAACAAAGTCATCATTCATCTCAGAAATTCTATCAATCAAGACCTCAATAGGAACCTTTTTTCTAAGATTTTCATTAAAAGCAACATGATCAGGCGATCGTAACCGCATTATGTCTTCTTGATTGAACAAGATAGCCTCTATGGGAGGTCGATCGGCATCTACCCCGTAATGAGCAAAGATTTCTTTGGCCTCTTTCATGATATATCTAAATTCAAGAGCCAAAAAGATAGTAGCTGCATGCTTAATAGAAGAATGCTCGATATTGGAAAACTCCAAAAAGATTTTCTGAATACAGGGATGCATATGGATAAATTGCCTTTCATTTTCTACTATAAGCTTGGATACAACATCCGCAAGGCTACTAGTTCTGTGAAGAATAGAGGCACCCATAGTGGGCAAAGCACCAGCACATTTAAAGAAGTCTTGAAGAACTCCTTTTCCAATGATATTACCACTACCAACCCAGAACTTCTTAATATGTAAAGTGGTAGCTTAATCCGGGGGATCAACATAGACGTTGCCCTCGACATTACTATCCTTCTCGATAGGATCGTCCCCCATCTCAGACATGAAGGCAATCAGGCAAACAAACAACACACGAGCAAACAAGAAGCAAGCGAACGATAAACACATGGCGGAAGAAGGGCAAATAAAACGGCAAGGGTGAATTGGGGGAGAGGAAAATGAGAGGCAAATAAATGTAATGCGAAGGATAAGGGTTTGTGATAGGTACTTGGCATATGACTTTTGCGTAAGCCTCCCCGGCAACGGCGCTAGCAATTCTTCCTGCTACTTCTCGAGCTTGCGTTCTATTCCCTCGAAGAGGAAAGGGAGATGCAGCACAGTAGCGTAAGTATTTCCCTTAGTTTTTGAGAACCAAGGTATCAATCCAGTAGGAGACCACGCGCGAGTCCCTTGCACCTGCACAAACAAATAAGAACTTCGCAGCCAACGCGATAAGGGGTTGTCAATCCCTTTACGGTCACTTACGAAAGTGAGATCTGATAGAGATGATAGTTTATATTTTTGGTTTATAAGAACAACAAATAAAAACAATAAAAGTAAAGTAGATGTAGATTGATTTATTGAGAATAGACCCGGGGGCCATAGTGTTCTCTAGTGGCTTCTCTCATGATAGCGATATTCTACGGCGGGTAAACAAATTACTGTCGAGCAATTGATAGAAAAGCGAATAATAATGAGACTATCTAGGCATGATCATTGTATATAGGCATCACGTTCGAGACAAGTAGACCGACTCCTGCCTGCATCTACTACTATTACTCCACACATCGACCGCTATCCAGCATGCATCTAGTGTATTGAGTTCATAAGAACAGAGTAACGCCTTAAGCAAGATGACATGATGTAGAGGGATAAACTCAAGCAATATGATATAAACCCCATCTTTTTATCCTCGATGGCAACAATACAATACGTGCCTTGCTGCCCCTACTATCACTGGGAAAGGACACTGCAAGATTGAACCCAAAGCCAAACACTTCTCCCATTGCAAGAACTATAGATCTAGTAGGCCAAACAAAACCAATAATTCGAGGAGACTTGCGAGGATATTATGAGCACACATAAAAAGTTCAGAGAAGAACCAAATATCTTTCATAGATAACCTTCATCATAAACTCACAATTCATCGGATCTCAACGAACACACCGCAAAAAGAGATTACATCGAATAGATCTCCTCGAAGACCGAGGAGAACTTTGTATTGAGATCCAGAGAGAGAGAAGAAGCCATCTAGATACTAGCTATGGACCCGAAGGTGTGTGGTAAACTACTCACAACTCATGGCGAGGGCGATGATGATGATGATGAAGAACTCCGTGATGGATGCCCCTCCGGTGGAGCTCCGGAACAGGCTCCAAGATGGGATCTCACGGGAACAAAAGGTTACGGTGGTGGAATTAGGATTTTCTCTCTTTTGTCGAAGGTTTCGCGGTATGTAGGCTTATATAGGAAGAAAGAGGACACTTGGGGGGTGCTCGGAGGCCCCACGAGGCAGGGGGCGTGCCCCCACCCTCGTGGGCCACCCCTTGATCCCCTGATGTGGTTCTCAAGTCCCTCGGGCGTGATTTTCTCTAAAAATATCTCTCGCGAAGGTTTCATTCCGTTTGGACTCCGTTTGGACTCCGTTTGATATTCTTTTTCTGCAAAACCCTGAAACAGGCAAAAAACAGCAATCTGGCCTGGGCCTTTGGGTTAGTAGGTTAGTCCCAAGAATGATATAGAAGTGTATGATAAAGCCCATTAAACATCCAAGACTTCATAAATAATAGCATGGAACAATAAAAAATTATAGATACGTTGGAGACGTATCAGCCAGTTGCTGTTTTCTGCTAGTTTTTTTACTTCGCAGAATATCAATATCAAATGGAGTCCAAATACAACAAAACTTTTTGGAGAGTTTTTTGGACCAGAATACATCCAGAGGGCCAAAGAAGTGCACGAGGGGAGGCTTGTGGGGCCCATGGTCCACCTGGGCGTGCCAGGAGGCCCAAGCGTGCCCTGATGGACCGTGGGGCCCATGGGTGACCTTTCCACCGCCTCTCAGCCTTATAAATTCTCGGATATTCCAGAAACCCTAGAGGAGTCAGAGAAAAATGGTTTCAACCATCGCAAGTTCCAGAACCACGAGGTCCAATCTAGAGCCCTTTTCCAGCACTCCGCTAGAGAGGAACACGATAATGGATGGGTTCATCATCGTCATTGGTGCCTCTCCGATGATGTGTGAGTAGTTTACCACAGACCTACGGGTCCGTAGGCAGTAGCTAGATGGCTTCTTCTCTCTTTTTGATCTTCAATACAATGTTCTCTTCGGAGATCTATTTGATGTAACTCTTTTGCGGTGTGTCTGTTGGGATCCGATGAATTGTGAGTTTATGACAAGGTCTAGTTGAAATTATATCCATAGATTATTATAGCCTCGTATTTCTTCTTCGATATTTCAGTTTTGTTTGGCCAACCTGATTGATTTATCTTGCAATGGGAAGAGGCGCTTTGTGATGGGTTCAATCTTGCGGTGCTCAATCTCAGCGACAGAAGGAGACATGACACTCATGTATCGTTGCCATTAAGGATAAAATGATGAGGGTCTATTCCTACATGAATGGATCTTGTCTACATCATGTCATCCTTCTTAAAGCATTACTTCGTTTCTTTTTGGAACTTAATACACTAGATGCATGCTGGATAGCAGTCGATGTGTGGAGTAATAGTAGTAGATGCAGGCAGGAGTCGGTCTACTAATCTTGGATGCGATGCCTATATACATGATCATTATTTGGATATCTTCATAACTATCCGCTTTTCTATCAGTTGCCCAACAGTAATTTGTTTACCCACCGTATGCGATTTTCTCGACAGAAGCCACTAGTGAAACCTATGGCCCCCGGGTCTATTTCTCATCATACATGTGACGCCCGAGACCGACGTCCCAGAAGATTCCAGAAGCTTCCCGAAGATCCCAGATGTTCCGGGTTGACCGTGTGTTCTTTTGTGCTTGTGTTTTTATTTTTCGCATTGCATCATGTCATCATGCCATCATGTCATTAATTTATTTTGCATCTCAACCTTAATAATCCGTGTGGGCCTTCGGTCCATTTAAATCGAGGGAAGATGACTTCTCTTTATAACATATAAAAGCCTCCTAATATTTATGGAGCTATATTAATAATTATTCCATTGCTTCGGAATCACCATAACACACTTGCATAATTTCCCCATGTCTTTTCACTTCAAGTTTGACTTCTATACCTTGCCTATAATTCTTTCCGTTGTTTCGAGGCTCCTCCAAAAATCTAAACTCCTTTTATTTGCAAGCTAAATGTTTTAGTTTGCACTTCCTTGTGTTGGAACTATTTTTGTGAGGTTGGAATTAATCCGTAAAGCCTTACAAAAATGTCCATCATTTTATTTTTTCCTTGCCTCTTTTCTTTTTATTTTTGACTCTCTCCTTTTGTCTTTTCTGCTAAGATTTTAAAAGAAGGCCTCCCTCAGGCCATCTCCTTTCTCTCCCAGGCCTCTCCTCCTCCCTCTTTTGGCCCAGGCCCCAGCGGCCCATGCTCCTCCAGGCCCGGCCCGATCTCCCCCCTAACCCTAGCTCTCGCAGTCCATCTCCCCTCGTCCCCCTCAGCCGCCGCGAGCCCCTCTTCTCTCGCTCGTGCCCGACCCCGCACCCTTCTTCCCCGCTCGATCGAACCCCTCGATCCCCTCTGGATCCCGCTTCTCCCTCTTCTCCTCTCCCATCGAGCCCTCTCGCTCGATCCCCTGCGCATGCCGCGCCAGTCTCCGACGCCAGGGCGCCTCGACTCCCTCTCCCCGCTGCCTGGTCGCGACTCCCCCTCGACCCCTTCCTCCCGCGCGGCAGGCAGCACCGCATCCCCTGCGCCCGAGCGCCTTGTGCCGGCCCTCCGTTGCCAGGGCGAGGCCCCGACGCGCCTCCTCCCGACCGCCGAGTCCTCTCGCCATCGGGTCCTCCGCCGAGCGCCCAGGGCCGCGCCGGCCTGGCCCGAGGCCTCCCCCTCGTTCTCCTCGACCAGGGCAGCGACCTCGCCGCGCCGGCCCTCTCCCTCCGGCCAGCCCCTGCCTCGGCCGCCCCGCTTCGCCCCAAGGCCGCTGGAGCACCCCTGCCGCGGCTCCTCCTCTGCCCGTCCCGTGAAGCTTCAGCCTCGCCTCCTCGTCGCGCCTGGAGCCGAGCTCTGTTGATTTTCCTGCTGCCTTGGCCAGCACCGGTTCCCGCGGCCTGTTTTTGCCGTGTCTTGTTGTACTGCTGCTGCCGTGGCCTCGTGCAACCCTTGTTTTGCTGCTATAGTTTTTGTGTTGTTCGGTTGCTTGTGTTGACCTTGACAGGGAACGCGTAAACGCCTACACGACAAGACGGCAAGACCGTAACGTCAAGTACCTCTACGGATACGTGTACATCTACGAGCCCCGTGAACGACTACATGACCAAGTACCCCTACGGCAAGTACCACTACCGTCGACAAGTTCGGAGACCACAAGTACCACTACGAACGCCGACGCGACAAGTACCTCTTCGGAAACGGAAACGCCTACGTGAACATCTACCGTCGCCCCGAGTACAACTACCATCGCCCGGAAATGAGGAATTCGCCAAGTACCACGACACGATGACGTGAACCTCTACTTCCTCTACGTCCCTCGACGATCTCGAACCGTCCCGAAACGAGTGTTTCGAAGGTATAACCCCGAGACGAGACCCGTGTGATGTATGCTTGTTGTGTTGTATGAAATGTTTCCCGTGTGTGCTTCGTGCCCGTTCCACCTTTTGTCATGTCCTCGGTTGCCTCGCCACCGACTCGTGGGAACCCGGCAACGGGATCACCCCATCATCTTGTTCAACTCGTTCACTCCACCTTTTGTTTTGCACCGGTCCCTCACCGAGTTACCGGAACCGAGATGTTGCGTTGCATCATTTTCGGATCGTTGTCGTGGCACCCTTTTCTTCCACCACGGTGACAATACTTCTTATCTCTTTTAAGTCAACCTTTTTAATAAAACTTGCATAAACTTGATCATGTCATCCGCATCATATTAACAACATGAGAATGTGTGAATTGTTGTTGCTATTATTACTAAACATGCTCATGGGGATTTTTCCGGATATGTTGTTGTTATTTCCGGCCTCATTTAAATTGCCTAAATAGTGTAGTTTGTTTTGCTTCACCTCTTGCCATGTTAAAAACATTTAACCTTGTCTTGTAAATAACAAGAGACAATTAAATAATTAATTGTGGTGTTTCGTCAATATGCAACTCGTTGCATATTGATCTCCACTTAACTTGTAGTATTTGTTTGTGCACTTTGCCATGCCATGCATATTTAAACCGGACATGCATCATACTTGTTTGTGCATCGTATGCCTTGTTTATGATATGTGTGTTTACCGTGTTGTTTCTTTCTTTCCGGTTTGCTTCTCTTCTTAGCTTCGGTTTCGTTCCGGAGTTGTGAGGTTTCTCTCGACTGTTGCTCCGTCTTCTTCTTGGATCCGTTCTTCTCCTTTGTGGAATTCCAGGCAAGATGACCGAACCCGGATACCATTACTATCTTTGCCTATTGCTAGAGTATCGCTCTTTAGTATATTGCCTCGATGCCCATGTTCTTCTTGTCAGCCTCCTACTTGTAACCAATTGCCATGTTTAACCACCCTACCTATGCAAACCGTTGCTTGGCTAAGTACGCTTCGCTCAGCCCCTCTTATAGCATTGTTAGTTGCAGGTGAAGATTGAAGATGCTTGCTTCATGTTGAAGTTTGGTTGGGTTATATCACACTATATAAATGCTTAAAA
>LR738713.1:388918353-388952831 GCA_902687465.1 Secale cereale | reverse complement strand
GGGGGGGGGGGGGGGCAGTGCTGATGGTGTTGGTCCCAAACGGGCAGACTGCGGGGTCACCACGGGGAAACTCGAGGTATCTGGCTCCCGTAGGCTTTCCCATTCGGTCGTGGCCTGGGACGAGATACGCGCGGCTACTATCAGGGTGTCGGCACGCCGGGAGGTCTTGCTGGACTTGTTTTACCATTGTCGAAATGTCTTGTGCACCGGGATTCCGAGTCTGATTGGGCTGTCCCTAAGATAAGGGGTAATATTATGATTATCTCTGCTGATCGCGAGAGCTTGTGATGGGCTAAGTTGGGACACCCCTGCAGGGTTATGATCTTTCGAAAGCCGTGCCCGCGGTTATGTGGCAGATTGGAATTTGTTAATGTCCGGTTGTAGAAAACTTGATAGAGGATCCGTAATAAAACACACAAACTGCGTGAGTAACCGTGACCGTCTCTTTTCATCTTGAGAATAGAAGACAGTGGGGTTATGTTTGACTCAGAGGTAGTTCAGGATCTTTAGCGATCATTACTAGCTTGCGATCGTTTGCGTAGATGCTCATCTTATTCTTGTACGCGTAAGTTAGCCACCATACATTTGCTTAGCCGCTGCTGCAACTTCACCACTTAACCATTCCATACCCCTTTAAGCTTTGCTAGTCTTGATACCCATGGTTATGGGATTTCTGAGTCCTCGTGGCTCACAGATACTACAACAACAGTTGCAGGTGCAGGCTTTCGATGACTTGACGTGAGAGCGATGTTACCTTTTGTTGGAGTTCTTTCTTTCTTCTTCTTTGTCAGTCTTGGGTTAGGTTCTTGGTCGGCAACCTGGGATAGCAGATGGATATCGTTGTGCTTTTCATGTTTGCATCAGTAGTTGGATGCCTTGTATTGATGTTGATGTAACGATATCCATCTTGCTAAGCGCCTGAAATGCGGTTGTGCCCCAATCGCGAGTGTGTCATGTGATCGGGATAGAATCACATCTTGGGCCTGACACCTATTGACATAGTGCCCAGTGCCAGTTGCTGTGTTTAGCTTGTTTTTTACTCCAAAGAAACTTTTTGGAGTTTTTTGGGACCAGAAGACATCCAGAGGGCCAACGAAGTGCACGAGGGGAGGCTCGTGGGGCCCACGATCCACCTGGGCGTGCTAGGAGGGACAAGCGCGCCCTAATGGACCGTGGGGCCCACGAGTGTCCTTTCCACTGCCTCCCAGCTCTATACATTCTGAGATATTCCAGAAACCCTAGAGGAGTCGGAGAAAAATTGTTTCAGCTGCCGCAAGTTCTAGAACGATGAGATCCAGTCTAGAGCCTTTTCCCGGACCCCATCGGAGAGGAACATGATCACGGAGGGGTTCATAATCCTCATTGGTGCCTCTCCGATGATGCGTGAGTATTTTACCACACACCTACGGGTCTGTAGGCAGTAGCTAGATGGCTTCTTCTCTCTTTTTGATCTTCAATACAATGTCCTCTTCGGAGATCTATTTGATGTAACTCTTTCGCACTGTGTTTGTTGGGATATGATAAATTGTGAGTTTATGATCAGATCTATTTCCAATTATATCCATACATGATTATCATAGCTTCGTATTTCTTCTTCGATATTCCGGTTTTGTTTGGCCAACTTGATTGATTTATCTTGCAATGGGAAGAGGTGCTTTGTGATGGGTTTGATCTTGTGGTGCTCAATCTCAGTGACAGAAGGAGACATGACACGCATGTATCGTTGCCATTAAGGATAAAACGCTGGGGTCTATTCCTACATGAATAGATCTTGTCTACATCATGTCATCATTCTTAAGGCATTACTCCATTTCTTTTTGGAACTTAATACACTAGATGCATGCTAGATAGCGGTCGATGTGTGGAGTAATAGTAGTAGATGCAGGCATGAGTCGGTCTACTAATCTTGGACGTGGTACCTATATACATGATCATGTCTTGGATATCATCATAACTATTAGCTGTTCTATCAATTGCCCAACAACAATTAGTTTACCCAACGCATGCTATTTTCTCGAGAGGAGCCACTAGTGAAACCTCCGCCCCCCAGGTCTGTTTCTCATCATACACTTGCTGATCTATATTGCTATTCGTGTTTTACACTATTTGCTTATTTTATTTTCATATCTATATTATCAAAAACCCAAAAATACCTTGCTGCATTTTATTTTCTTTTAGCTATTTGCATCTATCAATCTATCTATTTATCATGCTACCTTACCCAAGGAGGGATTAACAACCCCTCTGTGTGCCAGGTTTGTTGGATTCAGGGCTCCATAGACCCAAGGATGTTCAAACTCTGGGGCGTCTATGAAGATCTCCAAAGGATCTCCGTAGACCCAAGCTGCGAGCCTATCACTTCGTCGCCTAGCGTAGCCAGATTCGCATGAGTGGGGAAGAAGATTGACACGACAGTTTACCTAGGTCCGGGCCACCTTACGGTGTAAAACCCTACTCCTGCTTTGTGGTGGATTGTCCGCGTGAGGAGGTATGAAGATGAACTAGTACAGTGGATGAGCGACCTCTCGAGGGCTCAGCGGGTGATAATCCGTTGACCCCTACTATGGTGGTGGCTAGCCTATATTTATAGTGGCACAGATCCTCTTCACCCAAAACTTAGGCAGGAAGGGATCCCACAACAGACGATTTGAAAGGGGACAAGAGGTACATCTTATCTGGACGAAAGTGTAACGCCTCGGACACACCCGCCGGTGGTCGTTACTCCTCGCGGGATCTAGACTGGCCCCACATATCAATACTAATATTTTCTGCGCACTTTGTCCTCACTTGTGCGCACCCGGGACCAACTTCTAGGTCGGTCACTGAGGGAGTCCTGGATTGGGGAGTCCTCACGTGGCCGGACAAACTCATGGTGGGTCGTAAAGATTATTATAGAAGATCATCTCTCGAATCCGGATAGGACTCCTGGATTCTTGTAATGGCAAGTTTTTGGCTCGGGTGTAGATTTTCCTTTCTCTGCAAGATGATATGTACAAACCCTATGCCTCTCCGGTGTGTATATAAACCGGAGGGTTAGTCCATATAGGCAAGAGAAGAATCATAATATCCTCATAGGCTAGACCTAGGGTTTAGCCATTGCGATCTCGAGGTAGATCAACTCTTGAACACATATTCACTCATACTAATACAGTAGGAAGTAGGGTTTTACCTCGATCGAGAGGGCCTGAACCTAGGTAAACATCGTGTCCCCTGCCTCATGTTACCATCGATCCTCAGACGCATACTTCGGGACAACCTACCCGAGATCCGCCAGTTTTGACACCGACATTGGTACTTTCATTGAGAGTTCCACTATGTCATCGACAGAAGGACTGATGGATCACGTTGTCAACTGCAACGGTGACTGTCAGGGATATTACTAGCAGGTATAAACCGGCTAGGAATATCCGGATTACATTAATGTAGTTGTGTTATCATAAGCCCAGTAGGTTATGAGTTAGAGGTTACGGCCCGTGGAAGCTTAGGGCCCATATGTAAAGCTTACGGTTTATGAACCGTCATATCATGTAACTTGAGGTATAAGATAGGAAGAATAGAGACCGAGGCGGACACGATTATGAATCGGCCTCGGGACTCTATAAACCATACCGGGTGTTGCCTCCTATATAAAGGGACGACCCGACAGCGGTTCAAGGACAAGAAACAACCCGTCGAGACACAGGCAAGCAATCCGCTCCCTGTTCATCGACGCCCAAGCAATACCAAACCAAACTAGACGTAGGATTTTACCTTCATCGAAGGGCCGAACTAGTATAAACCCTCTGTGTTCTTTGTATGCTTTAACCTCTTCAAGCTAACCCGCGCGATGGCTCCACACCTAAGTCCTCTAAACCGGACATCTGCCGTGCCAATTCCATGACAGCGACGTCGAGCGGATTTTCCCTCCCGGCCAACTTTTCGTGTTCGGCGGCTTCACGCTTCATGCCAACACTGAAAGCCACCTTGAGCAGATCGAGAGCTACGCCCCTGGCCATCATGTTAGATTCGGTAGCTTGAACTACGTTGCTGATATCCGTGGAGACTTGATCTTCACCGGATTCAAGCCAGCGGCAACCCCTCTCTGCCACCACGATGATCATGACTTAACTCTGTCATCAGATCAGGAAATACCACCTGCAATAGTTCTGGCCTTAGATCCAGGACAGATTGCTTCAGCTGAAGATGGGAAGCTCAACCCCACCACGGGAGCCACAGACTCTACGGCGTTGGAGCCGGACACAGACCCAACTGATGGGGTCTGTGTTACCGGAACCCCGGACTCGGCTCCGGTCTCTGATTCCGAAGTGCGCGTAACTACGCCCCTGAAATCCAATCAGGCGCCTATTGCCGAATTTTGCGCTGCGGATATTTTCCAGCACTCACCACTTGGCGACATGTTAAGGTCGTTAAGATCTCTCTCCTTGGATGAGAGCACACAGCCTCACTATATCCGGTTCGAACTGGAGGCTGATGAACAACCGCGCTATACCCAGGGGGATGAAGAATTTCGTTCCCCACCCACCACCCACTTGGTAGCCACGATTGAAGATCTAACCGATCTACTCGACTACACTTCAGAACACTTCGACGGGATGGACCTCGAAGCCGAAGCATATACAGATCAAAGCCGACCCATAACAGGGCGGTGGAAAGCTACGTCTTCATAAAACGTGTATATGGTGGATACACCCAAAGAGGCGGAAGGCAACGGCGAAAACAATCCCGTAGAGGAAAAACCCGCCGAAGAACCTCCCAAGCGTCGGCGTCCAAAACGCCGAACAAAATCCCATAAAGGAAAGGACAACAACACCGTGACTAATGACGGTGATATTCTGGAACAAGCCAAAGACCCCGCTGATCCAGCGATAGAGCAGTAGGAGCGAGAGGACGACAAACAGAGTCTGAAGCCGCTGTCAGCATACTGGGAACCAGGGTACCCAGACTTGCCTGTCTGCGGGCCGCGACGCGCTCCTACAGGCGGCCTGGTACGGCCTGGCTACTGGACTGGCTGCTCAAGACCCTCGCGAGGGGCCAGGCCTCGCGAGGAGAACGACGCCAAGACCTCCTCGGGAGTGGCCTCGGCAAGGCGTTTCGGAGGGGCGGAGAATCCAAGGCCAAGCCTGCCTCAGGAGGAGGCAGTGATGTCAGCAGTGATGCACCGCGCCAGCGGGTGCAAGCGCCCGCTAGCGGCGCAGTTACCATTTCAGTGCAAGGGGGACAGCGCAGCCGCAAGTTCCCGAGGAGCGGGGCAAAGGTTTCCTCATTGGTGCAACAAGACCGAAGACCACAAGGATGATAAGGAGGATGTCATCATCGAGCCCACCACCGCATCATCGCCTGATCCTTTTGTAGGCAAAGACTGCTTTTGTTAGGGTAGGAACGCCCTTGTGTTCCCGCTCAAAAATGGCCGTTGTGGAATCCCTTCCCGCCTAACATTTCGAGGGAAGAGGTCCGTGGCCGCCTATATAAGTAGCTAGGATTCTCACCACACAGGGGAGAGGATCGACTCACACACTTGACTACCGCACAAGGAGCAAGAACACTAGCCTCCTGACCCTCCTGAGCTCGCCTCCTGAGCTCATGAACCCTTGTACCAGTTCGTTTTCTAGCTCACCCGGAGCCAATCCACCAAAGCAGGAAGTAGGGTCTTACACCTCGCGGTGGCCCGAACCTGGATAAACTCTTGTGTGTTTGTTCGTTGTTTGCTTGAATCCTTCCACCCAAACGAGGGCGAGGCGCTAGGTAGACGTGAGTGGGAGAGATCTTCGTTCACGCCCCTGTGTTCGAACTTAACGGGTTTTGCGGAGCCCTGAATCCGACATTTGGTGCGCCAGGTAGGGGGCGTGTCAAAATCTCGCCTCTCCGACGACCTCGCTTCCCGTCTCCGATGCAGCGCCTCTACGATGGTTGCAGCCAGCCACAGCCGCGCGGGGGCTGGCTCCTCCCCCGCCGACCCGGCAACATCAGCGGACCGCGCCACCAATGCGCACTCCTCCTCCTTCTTCCACGACGCTTATACCGGCCAGGCCACTGGAGGATGGCCTGCACCACCACTCCCACTTCCTATGGCTCGCCGGTCGCGCTCTTGGTGGGGCGGCGGCGGGCCCAGTACCGGCTGCCCACCGAGACCCGCACCACGCGGATGGCCCGCAGCTACGAGCTATGGGGCGTCAGCTGCGAGAGGCGGCCTTGCCGCGGGGTCGCCTGGATCCTTGGCGGGTCCCAAGCACTGGCGTCTTCTCGGCACGCCAAGTCGCACTTTCGGCAGGTTGGAGCTGCTGCCCAGCCGCGAGAGGCCTTGCGGGCGCAAGATGGGCCGGGGCTCGCCATCACCTTTGGCCCCGGTGACCTCGCCCCTCATGTGGCCGACGCTGGCATTCTCCCCACGGTATGCACGCCTACCATCTGCGGGGTGGCCGTGACAAGAACCCTCATCGACGGCGGCGCCGGCCTCAACATCCTCTCTCCCGAAGCCTTCGGTCACCTGCCTCTGTCCTATAGGCAGCTCCTTCCCACCAAGCCCTTCTCGGGGGCCGCGGGCTCGGCCGTCCCGCTCGGCCAGATCCGCCTCCTGGTCACCTTCGGTACACCGACTAACTACTGGACGGAGCTCATCGATTTTGACGTCGCACCCATCCGCCTACCGTACAACACCGTCCTCGGCTTCCCTACCCTGGCAAAGTTCATGGCGGCAACTCACCCGGGCAACAACGTCGTCAAGATGCCCAGGAGCAGCGGCGTCATCACCGTCAAAGGGGACCCTAAGGCCGCCCTTCAGGTCGTCGGGCACGCGTACAAGGCCGCCGCTGCCGCTGCTCATCCAACGGCGAAGGGGGCTCCGGAGCCTCCGGAGGCCACGCCAACCAAGAAGAAGCAACTCTTTTCTCAGGACCCCGCCGAGACGAAGCAAGTGCCTGCCGACGAAGAAGGCTCAGGAGCCACCTTCACTATCGGCACGGGCATGGGTCCAGAACAGGAGGCGGCGTTGGTTGGCTTCCTTAGAGCCAACAAGGACGTGTTCGCCTGGAAGGCCGCGGATTTGGTCGGGGTGCCAAGGCATGTCATTGAGCATCTCCTCACGGTGTGCCCCAATGCACGCCCCATCAAGCAGAAGGCACGTAGACAAGCCCCAGAGAAGCAGGCCTTCATCGTCCAGGAGGTTAGGTAGCCGGAGGAGGCTGGTGTCGTACGGGAGGTACGGCACCCGGAGTGGTTGGCCAACCCTGTCATCGTCCTGAAGAAAGGAGGCAAAGAACGCATGTGCGTCATCTTCACGAGCCTCAACAAGTTCTGCCCTCAAGACCCCTTCCCTCTTCCGCGCATCGACCAAATCGTGGATTCGATGGCTGAGTGCGACCTGCTCTGCTTCCTTGACGCATTCTCGGGCTACCACCAAATCAAGATGGCGGTGGAAGACGTGGAGAAAACATCGTTCCTGACCCCATGTGGGGTCTACTGCTACACCTGCATGCCCTTCGGGCTGAGGAACGCGGGCGCTATCGTCCAGCGCCTAATGCACATCACCCTCGGCCCCTAGCTCGGGAGGAATGCGGAGGCCTACGTCGAGGACATAGTGGTAAAGACCAAAGAGGCAACGACCCTCATCCAGGACTTAGAAGAAACATTCGCCAACCTGCGCAAGGTGAAGCTGTGCCTCAACCTGGAGAAGTGCGTGTTCGGCGTACCCTCCGACAAGTTGCTAGGGTTCCTGGTTTCGCACCAAGGCATTGAGGCCAACCCGGAGAAGATCAAGGCTATCAAGAAGATGAGGCCGCCCTCCGTGGGGCGCTTCATCTCTAAGCTCGGGGAACGCGCCCTCCCGTTCTTCAAGCCATGAAGAAGAAGGGGCCCTTTGAGTGGACTCCGGTGGCCGACGCCGCTTTCCAAGACCTCAAGAAGTACCTCACCAGCTCACCGATCATGGTAGCACCACGACCCCTGGAGCCCATGACGCTCTACCTCGCCACAACGCCTCATTCCGCCAGCGCAGCACTGGTCGTGGAGCGCGAGGAAAAGCTCCAGATCCCAAGGCCACCAGGCAGCTCAGCATCCTCAGGGCCCGCGCCGCCCCCTGACACGGACTAGAGGCAGGCTCGACCACGGGCACCGACGGACCCTCCGCTCAGCAAGAGGCTCCTGAGTCTCCAGAGGTGCCATCGGACCCTGCTGCGCCGACCCTCGTGGAGCACCCGGTATACTTCATCAGCACAGTACTGCACGACGCGTGTTCGCGCCACCCGATGCCCCAGAAGCTGCTTCTGGAGCTCCTCGTCGCCTCCAGGAAGCTGCGCCACTACTTCCGAGGTCACCCCATCAAGGTCGTCTCATCGTACCCCCTCAAGAAGGTGCTGCGGGGCCCGAATGTCGTCGGGAGGGTCACCGAGTGGAACATCGAGCTTCAAGCGTTCCAGCTGGAATTCAGCACCATGCGGGTGATCAAAGGAGCAGATCTGGCAGACTTCATGGCGGAATGGATTGATGCACCCAAGCGGGAGGCCAACGAAGATCGTTCGCTGGCCCCCGGCGATGAAGCCCCAGACGGATGGGTGGTGTATTTGACGGCGCCTTCTCACGCCTCGGCGCGGGGGCTGGCGCCGTGCTGGTATCCCCCACTCAGGATAAGTTGTACTACGCTGTGCAGTTCTGCTTCCAGCAGGGCGAGAAGGTCTCCAACAACATTCCGAGTATGAGGTCCTGATTGCCGGGCTCAAGGCCGCCGCTGCGCTAGGGGTCAAGCGTCTCACCATCAGGGGCGATTCGCAACTCCTCGTTGATTTCTCCAACAAGAAGTACAAGCCCAAGGATGAGCACATGGGGGCATACCTGGAGGAAGTGCGCATGATGGAGAAGCGGTTCCAAGGGTAGGAAGTGCAGCACGTGCCGCGAGGCACCAACAAAGAAGCGGACGACATTGCCAAGCGAGCCTCCAGGCAGGAGCCCCAAAGGCCAGGCGTCTTCGAGGAGCGACTACTCAAGCCATCAGCAGCACCATCAGTACCCGTGCCGGCCTCACCTCGGTAGGGGCTACCAACAGCGCCTCCAGACGGTGCCCCGCCCTGCGGACCACTGTCCGGAGCCCGCCTGTTGCTCGCGGCGGAGCCTGAGGAGGGGTGCTGGACCCAAGAACTCAAGATGTACCTGCAACACGATGCCCTACCAGACAAGGAAGAAGACGCAGAACGCGTGGTCCGACAGGCCTCAGCCTACTTCATCCAAGACGGTGAACTGTACAGGAGGCGCCCCAACGATGTCTCGCTAAGGTGCATCTCGAGGAAGCAAGGCCGCGAGCTGCTAGCTGATATCCACAGAGGGGACTGTGGCCATCACTCATCGTCCCGCACCCTCATGGGCAAGGCCTTCCGTAGCGGCTTCTATTGGCCCACAGCGCTCAATGACGCCATGGAGCTCGTGCGAGCCTGCGAGGCATGCCAGTTTCACGCCAAGTAGATCCACCAGCCGGCGCAAGGCCTCAAGACGATTCTGCTCTCCTGGCCCTTCGCAGTCCAGGGATTGGACATCCTAGGTCCTTTCCCTCGGGCCGCAGGGGGCTGCCGCTTCCTGTACGTCGCCATCGACAAATTCACCAAGTGGGCGGAAGTGGAGCATGTTCGCGCAATCCCAGCCGGGTCATCTATCAAGTTCATCCAAGGCCTCGTGAGGCGATTCAGGGTCCCCAACCGCATCATCACGGATAATGGTTCGCAGTTCACAAGCAATCTCTTCAGGTCATATTGTGCTAACCTTGGAACATAGATCTGCTACGCTTCGGTGGCCCACCCCAGGAGCAACGGCCAGGCTGAGCGTGCCAAAGCGGAAGTCTTGCGCGGCCTCAAGACGCGCAGCTTCAAGAAGAAGCTCGAGGCTTGCGGCAGGGGCTGGATCGACGAACTCCAGTCCGTGTTATGGTCAATCCGAACCACTGCCACCAAACCTATGGGGGAGACTCCCTTCTTTCTCGTCTATGGGGCGGAGGCGGTCCTCCCTCACGAGGACAAGCATCGCTCCCCACGGGTCTTGGCCTTTGATGAGGAATTCCAGGATGCCGCCTGGCAGATGGACCTCGTGCTCGGCGAGGAGGGCCTCCGCCGGGCTGCCCTCAGGGCGGCGCGTTACTAGCAGGCACTGCAGCGGTACGACTGCCGCAGCGTCCGCACAAGAACACTTGAAGTTGGTGACTTGGTCCTGAGGCGGGTACTCTCCCGTGAAGGGTTGCACAAGCTCTCGCCCATGTGGGAGGGCCCGTTGAGAATCGCCCGTGTCTCTAGGCCTGGTGATGTGCGCCTGGAGATGCTGGATGGGATACCTATCCAGAATTCCTGGAACATCGAACACCTCAGGAGGTTCTATCCATAATCAAGGCTCTGTGCCCGTGAAGGTCTCCGCCCGTGACACTCTCACGTAATAATGAGTTGGGGCTGTACACGCCTCGGAGTCTCCTGGGCGTTGCCTACGGGCCCTTAGACGGGGCTCCCACCCACGCCCCAGTGGCAGTCCTTAGCTCCACGCTGGGAAGAAGACGTAGTGTAGGGGTCGGACACGACCTTTTTGCTTTTTGCTTGGTGTTTGGCTGTCAGCCTTTTCTACTTCCTTGGCTATCATCCCTTCCTCTACCCCATGCTATGAAGTTCTCGTATTTCTCGCGCTTCTTGCGTTTCGTTGAGAGTTTTGTGTTTGGATCTTTCTCACCGGCTTTAAGTTCAGCTATGCCACTCGCTCTCCTTCACGCGCCTCGCGCGTGGGGGCTGGGGCACGGTCGGTCACCGGACCTCGTCCGTCGTGGCCCCGTGACCTCGCCTGCCCATGCCTGCTCAGGCACTAGCACATGCCTGCTCAGCCCGCGCAACCTATCGAGCCATTCAGGCTTTGGTGCTCTAACCCGCGCTCGACACTCTCAGCAGATTTCAGCGATTGACCCCCGCTCGGGGGCTGTACGAGTCGGACCCGACCACCTCCTCACGACCCGAAGGGGCTCACGACGCCAGAATCGGGAGGACTCCGCCTCAGGATGGCAGGACACATAAAAGCTAAGTGACTTCATTCAAGCAACAAAAGCATGACGACGAGTTCCCGCTTCTTACATACACTACAACCCATTACACGCCTCCTCAAGGCAAGTTGAAATGTTGATGCAGAAAAACATGAAGGAAAAGAAAGGAGAAGAACCAGAAGCCGCTCCCGCTCAGTCGGAATCCTCCGGCTCCTCCGGCTTCACCGAGCCGCAGCGGCGCGACAATCCCCTCACCACGCCATACCGAGCTCGGCGGCGTGGTGGTTCGTCATGGCCGCCACGGCTGGAGGAGCTGCTGCTGCCACAGAGGGGGGCCTCACGACGCCTAGGACTGAGGCCGTCTCCGGAGGAGGAACTGCTCCCCTGGATGTCTTTGCCCTCCTCGTCGTCAGCTTCGGGACATCACCCATGGCGCCTCCCTTCCTCTGAGAAGACCCTGACAAACAGCGTGGAGACGCCATCGTACCTGAAGTGGAGCGCACACCTCCCCTGTAGCCGGCGCGCGCGGGCAAACGACTGCCAGCCGTGCTACAAGAACACATTGCCCGAGGGAGCCACCTCGACCTCCACCCAGGATGCGCCGCTGCAACAACCGTCGGCATGCAGCCATATGCCCTGGAGGCCTCCGGCCGGGAGCACGTCGCCAAATGAGCGGGGAAGCTTGAGCCATGAGCCACCGGGCTTCTCCACCCACACCATGAACTCTGACGAGACATCGAAGGAATGGAACTGTGGGCGCGGAGGGCGCGCGACCAGCAGGCACCTTTGCGCGCCCCCTCTTCCTCCACGACCGCGACCACCTTCGCCACGGGAGGACGCCCGGTGCTGCCCACCGGCGGCCATAGCAGAGCTCAAAGGACCGCACCCGCCTCCCCGAGAAGACGCTGCGGGCACGGCGGCATGCTTGCGGGGACTACCGCGACCCCTCTTCGGCGGCAGCGGGACTGGATTCTTCGGGTTCTTCCCCTTCTCCACGGCGGATGGCTTCCTCGGCGGAGCCATGAAGATCTTGCGACGGGAAGGGAGAGCGAAGGACAAGCAAGGAGAAGACGGTGTTGGCTTGAAAATGGCATGGGGGCTTCCCCCCTAGCCCCATTTATAGGGCGGAGGAGTCCAACCGCCAGCCAATGGTGTCACAGCCATTACTCCCTGCGCCAAGGAGTTGTCAAGTCGCACGGTCGCCAAGGTTGCGTGGGAAGTGGAGCCGCCACGTCCCATCCAACAAATCGCGCGCCGCCTTGGTCTGCAGCCTTTTAGGGCCCGCGGCGCTTCGTCCTAGCCTAAGGCTTCGCCCCGAAGCCAACTCCGCGCGCGCCTTGGGCCCGGGGGCTATTGTCGGCGTACTGGGAACCAGGGTACCCAGACTTTCCTGTCCGCGGGCCGCGACGCACTCCTACATGCGGCCTGGTACGACCCGGCTACTGGACCAGCTGCTCAAGACCCTCGCGCGGGGCCAGGCCTCGCGAGGAGAACGACGCCAAGACCTCCTCGGGAGCGGCCTCGGCAAGGCGTTCCGGAGGGGCGGAGAATCCAAGGCCAAGCCTGCCTCAGGAGGAGGCAGTGATGCCAGCAGTGACGCACCGCTCCAGTGGGTGCCAGCGCTCGCCAGCGGCGCAGTTACCATTTCGGTGCAAGGGGGACAACGCAGCCGCAGGTTCCCGAGGAGCGGGGCAAAGGTTTCATCATTGGTGCAACAAGACCGAAGACCACAAGGACGACAAGGAGGATGTCATCGTCGAGCCCACCACCGCGTCATCGCCTGATCCTTTTGCAGGCGAAGACTGCTTTTGTTAGGGTAGGAACGTCCTTGTGTTCCCGCTCAAAAATGGCCATTGTGGAATCCCTTCATGCCTAACATTTCGGGGGAAGAGGACCGTGGCCGCCTATATAAGTAGCTAGGATTCCCACCACACAGGGGAGAGGATCGACTCACACACTTGACTACCGCACAAGGAGCAAGAACACTAGCCTCCTGACCCTCCTGAGCTCGCCTCCTGAGCTCAGGAACCCTTGTACCAGTTCGTATTCTACCTCACCCGGAGCCAATCCACCTAAGCAGGAAGTAGGGTCTTACACCTCGCGGTGGCCCGAACCTGGATAAACTCTTGTGTGTTTGTTCGTTGTTTGCTTGAATCCTTCCACCGAAACGAGGGCGAGCGCTAGGTAGACGTGAGTGGGAGAGATCTTCGTTCACGCCCCTGTGTTCGAACTTAATAGGTTTTGCGGAGCCCTGAATCCGACAGCCACAGTCCGATGACAAGACGGTGACTATGAACTGGTCTTCTAAGAAGAGGCTATCCTGGATGATGATGAATATACCATCCCAAAAGAACCCTCCGAACAAAAACGCTTCCATCGGCGGATTATAGCCACTGCACGGAGCTTAAAAAAGCAGCAGAGACAGCTTTGAGCTGCACAAGACACGCTCAATGATAGATGGAACGAGGTGCTAGATGCCGAACAGAAACATGGCTTTAGCGGCCAAACCAAAGGCTATCCCAAGCGCATGCTGCTGCCCGAATTCGAAGACGAGGCCGTTGCGCCCATTCCACCGAAAAATAACACCGCCAAAAAGCCGGACCGACCACCTCACGGACGGGATAGAGTCGCTAGCAATGGCGTAAACAAGCCCCCACCCCATAAAGGAAAGGAGGGTGCAGCCCAAGTCCGATAACACGATCTGCGTGAGGACCTAAACAAAAATGCTAGCAAGAACAGGTCCATATTCGGACCCAGAGACCGAGCTCCCACACGGGATGGCGGCTATCAAGCCAATCATGCTAGTGACATACCAGTTCGGGGTCAATACCAAACACCACAACCATCGAACATACGCCTCGATATAGCAAGATACAGAGGAGCTTCACACTGTAATGCCCAGGATGCGACTATATCTCCTATGTGTCGAGGCATGACTTAGAGACATAAGCGCATTCTGGAATGATCACAAGCGTGGTATCTTTGCACAACTCATGTAACAATACAGGGATGAAAGAGTAAAAAAATAGTTGGCTTACACTCGCCATGTCACACAATGAATACAATAGCATACATCATCCAAATAACATAGGGCCCGTCCACGGACGAAATCCAAAACGAGAAAGATACCAAAAACACAAGGACTGATCACCCCTAGTAGGAACCACTACTGCTCGTCGAAAAACGTCACATACATACGGCCAAGCTCTTCATCGAACTCCTATTGAAGTTCTGATCCATCTCCTGCATTGTTCTCGGTTATACCTGCAACTGGTGTGTGTTGAATCTGTGAGCCACAGAGGACTCAGCAATCCCATTCCCGGGTATCAAAACTAGCAAAGCCTTAGGTGAGGGAAGGCTATAAAAGTGTCTGCAGCAAGCACTAAGCATGTAGCTTACGAGTTTAGAGCGAGAAGAGAATAAGTGCCAATGGTTGCCAAGTTGATCAAGAAGTGATCCTAGCTACTCATGATCAAACATAACCCCACCGTGTTCACTTCCCGAAGCCCTTCGGAAAGAGACTGTCACGGTTACTCACACATGTAGTGTATTCTTAAGGATAAGGTGTCAAGTTATCTACAACCGGATATGAACAAATTCCCATCTACCACATAACCGCGGGCACGGCTTTTGAAAGTTCATAACCCTGCAGGGATGTCCCAACTTAGCCCATCACAAGCTCACGATCTGCGGAGTCGCAACTCCTTGTTGGGAAGACCCGAGTATTCTCGGAATCCCGTGCTCAAGATATTTCGACAAAGGTAAAACTAATCCAGCAAGACCTCCCGGCATGCCGACACCCTGATAGTAGCCGCGCGTTTCTCGTCTCAGGCCATGACCGGATGGGCGATTATACGAGTAAAACCAAACCCCGGGTTTCCCCAAGGTGGCCCCGCATATCCCCCGTTTGGGACCAACACCATCAGCATTGGCCCCCCTTGTTATGTAGAATTAAGAACCCGGGGACATGACCCCCTATGCAATTAATTAATTAAGTTTTTTATTATGAGGCAAATTAAAACCAAAGTTGGGCCTTGCTGGAAAAGCTTTGAGCAGTGCGAATTATCAAGGGGGGCCCATAAACCCCAACCGTGTTAGGAACGCAAAATCAAGGAACATAACACCGGTTTATCGGTTCCTAAGGTGGCATGAGTGGAACAAAACACCGAGCAAAAGGCCAAGCCTTCCACCCATTGCCAAGTATATATATATATATGTGTGTTAATATATTTAAGAGATATTGTGATATTCCAACAACAAGTTCCAACATGGAGCAATCTTCATCTTTACCTGCAACTAACAACGCTATAAGAGGGGCTGAGCAAGCGGGTAACATAGCCAAACAACGGTTTGCTGGGAAGGTGTCAAGGTTAGAGGTTTCATGGCAACAATAGAAGGCTGACAAACAGGAATAGGCATCAAGGCAATATGTAAAGAGCGAGACATCTAGCATAGGCAAAGGTAGAAGTGATACCTGTGAATGGTCATCTTGCCTGGGATTTCGCAAGGAAGAAGAACAAGTCCATGAAGTAGTCGAACAAATCCTCACAACTCCGGAACGAAACCGAAGCTAACGAGAGAAGCATACCGGGAAGAATCAAACAACATGGTAAACACACATATCATAACCATGGCATGATGCACAAACAAGTATGATGCATGTCCGGTTTAAATTTGCATGGCATGGCAAAGTGCACAAACAAGTACTACAAGTTAAGTGGAGCTCAATATGCAATGAGTTGCATATTGATGAAACACCACATGTTATTTATTTAGTTGACTCTCGTTTATTTACAAGACAAGATTAAATGTTTTTTATTAAACATGGCAAGAGGTGAAGCATGAGCAAAACTACACTATCTAGTAATTTTAAATGAGGCCGGAAATAACAACAACAAATCCCGGAAACTCCCCATGTGCATATTTATTAAGTTGGTAATGTTCTGCCTATTACCATATTTTAAAGTTGTTAAACTGGAAACCAAAGTGCACCATGTTAATCTACACATTTTTCCACCCCATTTACATATAAAGTTTATTAAATTTGGAGCTACGGTTATGTAGTTATGAATAAAACCATTTTGGCATGTTATTTAAGCAAACTTGTGCAAACATCATTTTAAACATTTTAAACATGGATGAACGGTGGCATATTATTAATATACACGGAATTCTAAGCAATTTTCATATATATAGCTTGTTTTAAACTGATGCATGTTTGTTAAGTTCTTAAATGCATGAACACAACGGGGTTTTCTGAAAAACTGCACTTACTGGATAAATTAGCAAAAATGTTGGACAGGAAAAAAAAAGGATTGTGCCGAAATCGGCTGGGAACTGGGCCGCAGGTGCTTCTCACCATAGGGCCCATAGGCCAGATCGATGGAGGAAGGCTGAACCAGGCTTCGCGGGGGGAGATGGGCATGCTCCAGGTCTTGGCGAGGCAGGGGATCGAGCGGCGAAGGCGCGGTCAACGCGCACGACCAGACGCTCGTCCTCGTCAGCACGCGAAAGCAGGGGAGCGAGCGGGACGCAGCCATCATCGATGGCGGGGACGCGCGGGATCCCGGCGAGCGGCGGGAACGAGCAGAAGCTCAGGCGGCGGGACTTGGGGCTCCATGGCATCCTTGGGGTCCCTGCAAGGGAGAGAGGGAGCGCTGAGAGAGGCCGACGGTGAGAGCTTCTGGCGACGGGGCACGAAGCAGGAGAGGCAGATGAGGCCTTGAGGCGGCGGCTCGACGCGCGGGATCCGACGAGGAGATGGCCGGATCGGGCCAGTTCGTGTCGGGGAGGCGAGGAGGCAAGGGCTCGTCCTCGAGTGCTCGCAGAAGCCGGTCTGGGACGGGCGTTACGCGCAGTGGAGGCCGATGGAGTGGGCGAGCTTGGCGAGGCCAATGCGGCGAGGCGGGGCGCCAATAGCTTGACGCTGGAACGGGGCAGCGAGGAGCTCAAGGCTCCGGAGGAGGAGGCATGATGGCGGCGACCTGCTGGTGACGTGGTGGCCGGCGACAGGTGGGGCTTGGGGAAGGAGCATGACGTGAGCTCGGGGACGAGGCTGAGGAAGGCGGGCCAGATCGATCTCGAGGCGAGGGCACAGTGCTGGTTGCCGGCGTTGAGCAGGGGCTCGACCGCTGCTGCGCTGGGGTGGATGGATCGATGGAATTCGGTGGGGATTGACCAGCGTTGAAACCCAGGGAGATCAGGTGGCATCGTTTGCGGTTGGTGGTTGGATCGGGAGCTGGATCGGGATGGATCCCGAGAGAACAGTGGCGGCGGCGGACACGGGATGGATGGGACAAGCCCCTATGATCTAGGGTTAGGCTGATATTTATATCAAACGAAATTAGGTTACGTGATATCACGTCCCTACGATCGTAATCGGACGGCTGGAAAAAAAGGTTAGGAAGTCCAATTAAGAAACGGAGATGTTTTATAGATGTTTGGGGATGATCCGGACCCAACGGTGACGACAGCCCGGTTTGGGTCCGGGGAAGTTTCTTGCGTGGGGTAATTGTGGGCTGCGTAGAGTGATTGGGCTGAGAAGAGAGGGAGAGAGAGGGGGCTCGGCGACTATTTCGAAACACCGAAACGTCCGACGTTTATCTGGCTATAGTGCCGCTATATGTTTATCGGTTGGGCTATCCAACCAACACCGAATGCGACGAAATTTGACGGGCGGTCTACCTACACTATAATAAGACCACACGCCAAGTTTCAACCCATTCCGAGAAGGTTTCTTGGCCACTTACAAAACAAAGTTCCGGAGGTGCCGCGGGCGCGTGCGAGTGTGTCTGGACTCAGAACGGACAACAGAGAGAACTGGGGAACCCGAACGAATGCAAGTTTTGAAAACATGCTGATGAAATGCACATGATGACATGACA
The DNA here is from genome assembly GCA_902687465.1 of Secale cereale. Lineage (NCBI taxonomy): Eukaryota > Viridiplantae > Streptophyta > Magnoliopsida > Poales > Poaceae > Secale > Secale cereale. The sequence continues at coordinate 388,934,960 of LR738713.1, read as the reverse complement.
AAGTGCAACACGCAAGCAAATGACATGGCAACAACGACGAATAACTGACTGACACCTGGCGCATCGGTCTCGGGACGTCACAACTCTCCCACACTAACATAGGATCTCGACCCGAGATCCTGGAGATGGCGCCGGATAAAAGCGGAAGAGGAACAGGTAAAACGAAGTTGCTTCTTTGACAAACGAGTGAAACTTTGAACCTTGAGAGGTTAAACAAGTTAAAGAAAGAATACAATGAAGATGAACAAAGATGAAAACACTCCGTTAGGAAAGAGGAACAAGGAACATTACGAGAACCTTGTAGGTTAAAAGGCATGAAACACGATCTCACGGATCGTGGAAGAATTTAAACCACTCCGTTTGAATAAAGCTAGAGAAGGAATAAGAACGAAGAATTTGGACAGCACTCCAACTGTAAATGGAAGGAATTGAACATGAACTTGAGGAGATGGGATGATACTTGATGAAATCAACAACACCCTGCCTCCAAAATTATTGAACGGATGGCACAAGGGGTAAGAAGGATTTCAGATAGCACTCCGGTTGAAAGAGGAAAAACTTGACAATATGAGAGAACTTGAATGGAGGACACAACACTCCTGTTAAATGGACCAGAAAGGAAAATAACATGATCTTGACACAACGAGATTATGGAACGGAGAAAAAAAATGACAACTTCTCCACAATTGAATTTGAAAGAGCATCCTTATACAGATGGATTGAACAGAGTTGTCGGAAGAATCAACAAGCAAAAGATAGGCTTGATGTGGGCTTATGGAGAACATCTCAAAACTTGAGGTGAAATTCTGCCACTAACGGAAACAATTGATTGGATTGATATCAACAAGGAGACGAAAAACTTATTTCACCGGGTGGATAAATGAAGAACTTGGGTCATTTATAAGCACCATAAATAGCAACAATCCTCGGGGAAAAGATTTATGTGAATTATGACCCAAGTTAACTCCAACGAGGAAATTGAAGGGGTTGAAAGGATCTCCTGGAAAAAGAAAATGATGGGTTTACATATTTCATTCTTGATAACTTGTTAATCATGAAACATGAAGGAAATTGTCAAGAATGACATAACACCACCTCAACAGAAAAAGGTAGAAATAATTGCACTTCAGAACGCAAGAAGAAGAATGCTTGAGCTCCAACAAGAATCTTGAAGAACACTTCGATGATGAATTAAATCATGATGAACCACCAAGAAGAACTCCGGTAATGAAAGGACGAGAAGTGAAAGATGAAACGAATAAGATTCAATGCCTGTGATGATTTAGATAGAGCTTCGTGACAAGATAATTGAGAGAGTTTGGAACTCCGGAAGAAAAGATGAACAACCAAACATTTGATATCACGAAATCCAGACGATGGAATTAAACACTTGGAAGGAACAAGAATAAGAATTATGTTATGAGTATCCATCACCAATTTAAATTGATGACAACCAATGGATTTTGCATACTACTTATTCTCATTGCAAAGAATTAAAGAGAGACCTCGCACAACTTGAGAAAGTATTCAACGAATCACCGGTACGATTTCAGAAAGAACGAATGAATTGATATGATAACATAGGAAAATAACTCTTGAATGAACCACCGTAAGAATTGAAACCGGGTGATGAAAGAGAATAATCACCGGGAAGAATAAGCACTAGAGGAAATTTAGATGCAACAGAATGAAGAGATCGCGAACTGGTTAAAGAATACTTGGACAAAACACCGGAAGAATTATGGAGACGAACGAAGAGGCATCAATAAAGAATAGCTGGAGGGCGAAGTTGCAAACTTAGAACGAAGAAATCTTCTAAAATGATGGCCTTCGGAGGATCACAATGGAAAGAATTTATGGAATGCTTCGGATAGGTATAAAAAGAATTGCTCACAATCGAAACAACTATGAGGATGGCATGAAGCTAGAACAATGAATCTTCAAGAGAACGGACCAAGTTTTAAGAGAAACTCTTCTCCGGTCTTCACATGTTGAGAAGAACGACGAGAATACCATGAAGAATTTTTTTGCGATACTCCGGAAGAATGAAAAAAAATATAAAGGTTGAAGCAACACTGAATGAAAGCGATCTTGGAGAAGGCATGCGACTGATGGAATCATTCTTATGTCACACTTTGAAAATAATTTTAGTATAACTCCGGAAAAAAAGAAGAGTCGGGCAAGATCCTGGGAAAAACTTATGGGTTTGGGCCCACTGAAAAGAAACACCGTTGGGAAAGATTGCTTAAGAGATATTGCACCATTTGAATTAAATGGCTTGAATAAGATGACAACCTCATAATAGATTGCACGGATTAAGAATGGAAATACGCATCTTCTGAGATACCTTGTACACTTCGGATAAGAGTTAGAGAGAGTTGAATAAACAAGAGAGACTTCGAATAAGAAATTTCAACATGGGAAAAAACAAGTGAAACAAGAGGAAAAGATATGATTAACATCGGAACTTGGATTTAGTCCACCGGAAAAGAAACGAGACAGAGAATGACAAACTTAATCTTCCTGAGCATCTTCCTGAGAATCACCGGATAAGGACATTGAAGGAAACAAATGAAGAAACATCACATGAATAAATGGATGTTTGACTAAGAAATCTGTCTCCGAGAATAAGAAGGGTGGGAGGGTGGGGAAAAACAAAGACAAATTGGGATGAATGAAACAGACACCGTTGAGAAAAGATTGAGAGTTGATCTTGCAAATGATGAAGAGATCGAATTAACTTGAAGAGAAGCCCGCCGGTTGAAAAGAATTTAACATAACAATCTCGATGATCAAGAAGGACTAGCACTCCCATAGAAATATGAGAACATCGATTAGGAAAGGTATGGAATCAACATTTGACATCGAAGCAACTCGGATACCACAATCAAAACAAAAACAAAGGATAGATATGTTGCAACATATAGTCTACACAATATCATTTGAACAGTGAATTGAACGAATGAATTTCGTAGGTACATCAACTTGTCGAGAAGCCACTTGGGGAACAAAAGACAAAATAAAACAACAAGGTACAGATGGAACTAATACATAATAGAGGTTTCATCCCACATGTTCATGCTGATGCCCCATGGCATGTGTTACAAAGGGTCTTGCAATCCCCGGATCAGCATAGCCAAGGATCCTTTAAGATGCAACTCCCAGTTGGAACAGCGCCCATGAAACCTTTTCACTAGATGTTGAACCCCAAACCTCATACCATGCACTCGTTGGAAGATTACCTACGAGCTACTTGAAACCCACCTATTAATTCCGAAAGTTTTCCGGTTATGCAATCTGGTGTTGGGGATACAGGGGAAGCACCGTGCACTCAACTCTAAACCTACATCCAGCTGTATCCATCCGTCAACACATAACCAGTCATCTTCGGAAACCGTTTACCTCTGACCTTCGAAACGCATCATCTTTACTAGCTGTGGCAATACTCCCGAACTATCCCACCAGTACTGGGTGACGTCGGGGTTATCTCACCACTAACCGCATAGAAGAGTTTTCGATGTCGGCCGGCTTAAGTATTCTAGAACCGCTGCGATACATTTGTGACAACAACACCTCAGAGCTCAACTCCTCGGGACACTGCCACAACCCCTAAATGACAGGAGGCATCAAGAACAATGTTCTTGTCACAAAGATATCAAAACAATCCAAACAATACTCACGAGATCCTAACAAAAATTAGTGAATTTTTGAGAGTAGAGGAGATAGAACCACGTCAGGAGTCCTCGCCAGAGCGATGAAGGGATGAGGAGTAAAAAGAAATCCTACTCTCTGATATATATATATATATATATATATATATATATATATATATATATATATATATATATATATATATATATATATATATATATATATATATATATATATATATAGGACTCAACCGTCAACGATTCGATCAATCAGGGGGCTCCTAGGTCGGAGAAGGCTCTGAATACCAACTTCTAATGCCTAGGATGCGACTATATCTCCTACGTGTCGAGGCACGACTTAGAGACATAAGCGCATTCTGGAATGATCGCAGGCTTGGTATCTTTGCACAACTCATGTAACAATACATGGATGAAAGAGTAAAAAAATAGTTGGCTTACACTCGCCACATCACACAATGAAAACAATAGCATACATCATCCAAATAACACAGGGTCCATCTACGAACGAAATCCAAAACGAGAAAGATACCAAAAACACAAGGCCTGATCGCCCCTAGTAGGAACCACTACAGATCGTCGAAAAACGTCACATACATACGGCCAAGCTCTTCATCAAACTCCTATTGAAGTACTGATCCATCTCCTGCATCGTTATCGGCTGTACCTGCAACTGGTGTGTGTTGAATCTGTGAGCCATAGAGGACTCAGCAATCCCGTTCCCGAATATCAAAACTACCAAAGCCTTAGGTGAGGGAAGGCTATAAAAGTGTCTGCAGCAAGCACTAAGCATCTAGCTTACGAGTTTAGAGCGAGAAGAGAATAAGTGCCAACGGTCGCCAAGTTGATCAAGAAGTGATCCTAGCTACTCACGATCAAACATAACCCCACCATGTTCACATCCTGAAGCCCTTCGGAAAGAGACCGTCACGGTTACTCACACATGTAGTGTATTCTAAAGGATAAGGTGCCAAGTTATCTACAACCGGATATTAACAAATTCCCATCTGCCACATAACCGCGGGAACGGCTTTCGAAAGTTCATAACCCTGCAGGGGTGTCCCAAATTAGCCCATCATAAGCTCACGATCTGCGGAGTCGCAACTCCATGTTGGGAAGACCCGAGTATTCTCGGAATCCCGTGCTGAAGATATTTCGACAAAGGTAAAACTAATCCAGCAAGACCTCCCGGCGTGCCGACACCCTGATAGTAGCCGCGCGTATCTCATCTCAGGCCACGACCGGATGGGCAATTATACGAGTAAAACCAAACCTCGGGTTTCCCCGAGGTGGCCCCGCGTAACCCCCGTTTGGGACCAACACCATCAGCACTGGCCCCCCTGTTATGTCGAATTAAGAACCCGGGGACATGACCCCCTATGCAATTAATTAATTAAGGTTTTTATTATGAGGCAAATTAAAACCAAAGTTGGGCCTTGCTTTAAAAGCTTTAAGCAGTGCGAATTATCAAGGGGGGGGCCATAAACCCCAACCGTGTTAGGAATGCAAAATCAAGGAACATAACACCGGTTTATCGGTTCCTAAGGTGGCATGAGTGGAACAAAACAACGAGCAAAAGGCCAAGCCTTCCACCCATTGCCAAGTATATAGGTGTGTTAATATATTTAAGAGATATTGTGATACTCCAACAACAAGTTCCAACATGGAGCAATCTTCGTCTTCACCTGCAACTAACAACGCTATAAGAGGGGCTGAGCCAGCGGGTAACATAGCCAAACAACGGTTTGCTGGGAAGGTGTCAAGGTTAGAGGTTTCATGGTAACAATAGAAGGCTGACAAACAGGAATAGGCATCAAGGCAATATGTAAAGAGCGAGACATCTAGCATAGGCAAAGGTAGAAGTGATATCTGGGAATGGTCATCTTGCCTGGGATTCCGCAAGGATGAAGAACAAGTCCATGAAGTAGTCAAACTAATCCTCACAACCCCAGAACAAAATCGAAGCTAACGAGAGAAGCATACCGGAAAGAAGCAAACAACATGGTAAACACACATATCATAACCATGGCATGATGCACAAACAAGTATGATGCATGTCCGGTTTAAATTCGCATGGCATGGCAAAGTGCACAAACAAGTACTACAAGTTAAGTGGAGCTCAATATGCAACGAGTTGCATATTGATGAAACACCACATGTTATTTATTTAGTTGACTCTCGTTTATTTACAAGACAAGATTAAATGTTTTTATTAAACATGGCAAGAGGTGAAGCATGAGCAAAACTACACTATCTAGTCATTTCAATGAGGCCGGAAATAACAACAACAAATCATGGAAACTCCCCATGTACATACTTATTAATTTGGTACTTTTCTGCCTATTACCATATTTTAAAGTTGTTAAACAGCAAAACAAAGTGCACCATGTTAATCTACACATTTTTCCACCCCATTTACATATAAAGTTTATTAAATTTGGAGCTACAGTTATTTAGTTATAAATAAAACCATTTTAGCATGTTATTTAAGCAAACTTGTGCAAACATCATTGTAAACATTTTAAACATGGATGAAAGTGGCATATTATTAATCTACACAAAATTCTAAGCAATTTTCATATATAGCTTGTTTTAAACTGATGCATGTTTGTTAAGTTATTAAATGCATGAACATCAGGGGGTTTTCTGAAAAACTATAGTTACTGGATAAATTAGCAAAAACGTTGGATAGGAAAAAAAGGATTGGGCCGAAATCGATTGGGAACTGGGCCGCAGGTGCTTCTCACCATAGGGCCCATCGGCCAGATCGATGGAGGAAGGCCGAATCAGGCCGCGGGGGGAGTTGGGCCGCCTCCACGTCTTGGCGAGGCAGGGGATCGAGCGGCAAAGGCGCGTCAACACGCACGACAGGCACCCATCCTCGTCAGCACGCAAAAGCAGGGGAGCGAGCGGGACGCAGCCAGCATCGATGGCGGGGACGCGCGGGATTCCGGCGAGCGGCGGGAACGAGCAGAAGCTCAAGCAGCAGGACTTGGGGCTCCATGGCATCCTTGGGGTCCCTAAGAGGGAGAGAGGGAGCGCTGCGAGAGGCCGACGGCGAGAGCTCCTGGCGACGGGGAACGAAGCAGGAGAGGCAAATGAGGCCTTGAGGCGGCGGCTCAACGCGCGGGATCCGGCGAGGAGATGGCCAGATCGGGCCAGTTGGTGTCGGAGAGGCGAGGAGGCAGGGGCTCGTCCTCGAGTGCTCGCAGAAGCCGGGAAGGTATGGGACGGGCGTGACACACAGAGGAGGCCGATGCAGTTGGCGAGCTCGTGACTGCCGGCGAGCTTGGCGAGGCCGATGCGGCGAGGCGGGGCGCCAACAGCTTGATGCTGGAATGGGGCAGCGAGGAGCTCGAGGCTCGGGAGGAGGAGGCACAATGGCGGCGACAGGTGGGGCTCGGGGAAGGAGCACGATGTGAGGAGCTCGGGGATGAGGCTGAGGAAGGCGGGCCAGATCGATCTCGAGGCGAGGGCACAGAGCTGGTGGCCGGCATTGAGCAGGGGCTTGGTCGCTGCTGCGCTGGGGTGGATGGATCGATGGAATTCGGTGGGGATTGACCGACGTTGAAACCCAGGGAGATCAGGTGGCAGAGTGTGCGGTTGGTGGTTGGATCGGAGCTGGATCTTGATGGATCCCGAGAGAACAGTGGTGGCGGCGGACACGGGATGGATGGGACAAGCCCCTATGATCTAGGGTTAGACTGATATTTATATCTGACGAATTTAGGTTATGGGATATCACGTCCCTACGATCGTAATCGGACGGCTGGAAAAAAATATAGGTTAGGAAGTCCAATTAAGAAACAGAAATGTGCAAAGTCATACGTGAGAATCTCAAGGCCGCTCAGTCGCGTCAGAAGAGCTACTATGACGGAAAGCATCGTGATTTGGCTTTCGACATCGATGATCATGTCTATCTCCGAGTTTCTCCGATGAAAGGAACCCAAAGATTCGGTATCAAAGGAAAACTTGCTCCTAGATACGTCGGGCCTTTCAAGATTCTTGGCAAAAGAGGCGATCTAGCCTATCAGCTTGAGCTCCCTCCCAACTTCGCAAATGTTCATGATGTCTTCCATGTGTCTCAACTTCGCAAATGCTTCAAGGCACCTGAGCGCATGATTCCGTTTGAGGAGATTGATCTTCAACAAGACCTGTCCTACCGAGAGCATCCTGTTGCAATTCTCGAAGAAACCGAACGCAAGACCCGCAACAAGTCCATCAAATTTCTGAATGTCAAGTGGTCACATCACACCGACCGAGAAGCTACCTGGGAACGAGAAGATCATCTTCGTTCCGAGTACCCTTCCTTTTTCCAGTCCTAGATCTCGGGACGAGATCTTTTTGTAGTAGAGGAGAGTTTGTAATGCCCCGGATGTAATACTTTCCCTTTTGGGCATATAATATATCTCCGGCTTCATCTATTTCCATTCCGGGTTCTTTGTCTTTCGGGTTTCGTCGTTTTGTTGTGTGAGTGTGTGGCATTCATTCATATCATGTAGACATGTGCATTGCATTGCATTTGTGTTGTCGGTTGCATCCGGTTCCGCGTGTTCCTTCCCGTTGTCCGTTTCGCGTTCCGGAGCTCCCTCACGTGTCCGTGACGTCCCGTAGGCCTACTTTGTTGTTCGGGCGTTTAACGTTACCGGTGTGCCGCAAGGTTGTTGTCTGTGTTGTTGTTTTGTTGTGTGCAACCCGCCTCTCAAATCTCGTCTCGTTTGGACTCCGTTGCTATTCCATCCGTTGTTCGTGTGGGTCCAAAGTGCCTTCACTTCGTGTCCCGGAAACACCCCTACACCAGTCTGTTATCTTCTCCTAGGCCCTTTAAAACTATCCCCGCGATCGGATCCGTCGGATCGCGATCGGAGGGCTCCTAGCGCCCCTAAACCTCCCTAACCCTAAAAATCCTGCTATTTATAGAACCCCTAGGTCTATTTTGGCATCTCTAGCTTCTTCTCCACCACTCCCCCTCCATTTTCAGATCTACCAACCCCCTCTTCCACTTGGCAGATTTCCTCCCGAAGGAAAAACCTGCCTGGAAGATCTCCCTCGAGCGACCCGAGCGCCGGGGTCAACGGCGGATCGACCGGACCGCGCCAGCCTCGCCTTTTCCTTCCGACCCGACCCCTTCGTCGATCGCCAGGGAGCCCGTACGCCACTTCCCCGGCCCAGGGGACCACATCGCCGCTGCTTCCGCGCCTGTGCCGCGCCAAGGCCGCCTCCCAGCAGCCGTCAGCCGCCCCGGCTGGGCTGGCTCTCCCCTCCGCGGCCCGTCCTCCTTCGCCCGACCGCCGCGGCCGGGTCCCCACTTCCCCGCGCCAGCCTCGGGGCCCAGCCCGCGCCGCGCCGCCTCTCGCCAGCTCCCTCCGGTCCCGCCTGGGCCGCGACCGCAGCCAGGCCCAGCGCCTCCTCGCCCGCCAGCCTGCCGCCTCCAGAGCCGCCGCGACCGGGCCGGCCCACTCCCGCGCCGGGCTGCGCCACCGCCAGGCCACCGCGCAGGCCAGCCGCCGCCAGGCCCACTTCGTCACGGCTCAGAGCCGCGCCTGGGCCGGATCCAGATCCGCCGGCCCGTCTCCTTTTTTTTCTCAGATCAGATCTGAGTGAGGTTGTTTCCCCATCACTAAGTCCCTGTTCTGTTGATCTGAAATGCAATGTTTGGACTGCCCTAACTTTTTGTCTGTTGCTCCGATTCGCGCGTGTAGCATGTCCAGACGTTCGTGGGAACGTGCTCTACGTTTTACCTGTTGTTGTCATGCATGTTAGAGATCATCTAGGTGCTTGTTTTGCTGTTACAAGAGTGCATCATGATATAAACTGCTGTTATGTGATGTTTTTATGTCAACTTTGCCATGTGATATCTTTTAGCTCGTTTGTCCGAATGATGCAAATGACATGTCCACGTGTTCGTCTTGCCATGCTCTACATGTTGTATGTGATAGGTTGCATGGTAGATTTATTATTGCCTTGTTATCATTGTTGCAAAGTGCCATGTGGCTGTGATGTTGTTTCACTTGTTATGAAATGCCATCTTGTTGAGCTCGTTGCAATCGTTGTGTTCACCTCTATGAAGCATGCTTGTGTGTTTCGGGATCACCTTCATGTGTACTTTGATGAGGTGCTTACCCTTGCCATGTTTAGTTTCGAGGTGACTTAAACATGCTCTTTTATATGCTATGATGTTATTGCTGTTTTAGGACTTAGTGATTTTTCACTAAGTCTGAAATCTGTAACGTTCCGATGCCATGTTCGTGTGATGTTCTAGGACAAAGCATGATAGTTTTGGAGTGGATTTTGATTGTTCCTTGTAGTATATATTGTTGTCTTTCCATTCATGTCCTCACATGTCTATTTAAGTGGCTGTAGCATGTTTATCTTTTGCTCCAAAGTTTCAATAAAATTCAGCTGCCAGAATTTTATTGTCAAGTTCCATATGTCCAAGATCATTGCTATTGATCCGTGACTCCGTTGGGGTGCACCTTTGGACATAGTTGCTGTAGTATATGTCTAGTTTGTGTTCATGCCCTTTGCCATGTTATTTAAATGCTGTAGCTCAATTATTTTGAGCTCCGAAGTTGCTATGTTGCTGTAATTTTCAGCTTTCGCTCAAATCTTGTTTCGGGCATAACTTTTAGCCCGTAACTCCGATTTCAGCGAATCTTATATCAAACTTGATTGTTTTTCTGTGTAGATTAATAATATCAGATTGATTTCATGTTTTGAGGTGATTTGCTTGAGTGATATTTCCCGTGCTCCGTGTGCATCCTTAGTGCATCCATCATGCATTCATCTTTTCCGAGTGCGCATTGCATCTTGTTGATTGGTGCTTGGTGTGATTGTTTTGTTTAGAGTCGGAAGCTGAGTCTGAGTTCGAGTACGAGCACGAGGTTTCCAATGAGGTCGAGCACGAGGACCCTTCTTACGATCCGAACGACTTCTCTTCAGGCAAGATGACCGAACCCCGATAACATTATTATCTTTGCCTATTGCTAGTAGTCTCGATCTATAGTTTTGCCTCGATGCCCATGATCTTCTTGTCAGCCTCCTACTTGTAGCCAATTGCCATGTTTAACCCACCTACCTATGCAAACCGTTGTTTGGCTAAGTACGCTTCGCTCAGCCCTTCTTATAGCATTGCTAGTTGCAGGTGAAGATCGAAGATGCTTGCTTCATGTTGAAGTTTGGTTGGGTTATATCACACTATATAAATGCTTAAATGAAATCATCTATATATTGGCAAGGGTGGAAGGCTAAGCCTTTTGCTTGGTGATTTGTTCCACTCATGCCGTTAGGATCCGTATAAGCCGGTGTTATGTTCCTTGATTATGCGTTCGTAACACGGTTGGGGTGTATGGGACCCCCTCGATAAACCGCTAAGTGATAAGTCTTTTCCAGCAAGTCCCAACATTGGTACTATTCGCCTAATAACAAACTAAACTTGCATAGGGAGTAATTAACCCTCTTTCTTAATCAACAACCCCGGGCCAGTGCTCCACATGAGTGTTGGTCCGAAACGGGGGTCCTGCAGGGCCGCCTTGGGGCAACCCGAGGTATCTGGCCTACACCTGTAGCATCACCCATCCGGTCGTGTACTGAGACTTAGACACTTATTCTTTTCTTCAGCCTTTTCCTCACCCAAAGGCTTTGATAGTCTTGTTACCCGGAGACGGGATTGCTGAGTCCTCTGTGGCTCACAGTTACTTCACACACCAGATGCATGTCCAGCTGTGAGCTATCCAGGTGATGGCACCGAGCTGGATTGGGAGTACGACGAGGAGCGTAGTCGGTACTATGTGCGATACCCGGATGATCAGTAGTGGAGACTCTTACTAGGATTCGATCCGCCTGTGGTTTATTTATCTAAGTTTGGTACTTTGACATTTGGATTTTGCCCTTAGAGGGTTGTGATGTTCTTAATGTATTATGTTTGAGACTTGTACTGTAATTCTGTGACGTGGCGAGTGTAAGCCAACTATTTTCGGTTTACTATCCCCTCTTTTACATGAGTTGTGCAAAGATTACCGAACTTGAGATCATTCTAGGATGGATTTATGCCTTTAAGTCGTGCCTCGACACGTAGGAGGTATAACTCCATCCTGGGCATTACAAGTTGGTATTCAGAGCCTTCTCCGACCTAGGAGCCCCCACTGTTTGATCGAATCGTTGACGGTCGAGTCTAGGCACACACTGAAAACTTTTTGAGTCCTATATTATATCGGAGAGTAGGATTTCTTTGCTTCTTATCCCCTTTCTCTCTGATGAGGACTCCTGACGACTACTCTTGTCTCTCCTATCTTCAAAAATTGCACAATTTTTTTTTTAGGAATCCCGCGAGTATTCTCGGATTGTTTCGATGTTCTTGTGACAAGGATATTGTTCTCGATGCCTCCTGTTACCGAGGAGTTGAGCTTCGGGGTATCATTGACACAAGCATATCGCGGCAGTACTAAATACTTAAGACGGCCGACATCGAAAATCTCCCCTATACGGCCAGTGGCAAGATAACCCCGACATCACCCAGTACTGGGGAGGTAGTTCGGGAGTATTGCCATAGCTTGTTATAGTGGATGCTTTTCGAAGGTCCGAGGTACACAGTTTCCGAGAAAAACTGGTTATGTGTTGAAGGATGGATACACCTGGATGTAGGTTAGAGTTGATTGCGCGGTGCTTCCCGTGTATCCCCAACACCTGATTGCATAACTGGAATCTTTCGGAAATCTATAGGTGGGTTTTTATCCAGTAGATCGTAGGCATTCTTCCAACGAATGCAGGTTAGTGAGTTCGGGGTTCGACATTGAGTGAAGGGGTTATATGACCGATGTTACTATCAGGAGTTGCATCTTAAAGGGTCCTTGGCTATGCTGATCCGGGGATTGCAAAACCTTTTCGTAACGCGTTCATATGCTTTCAGCACAAAGATGTTAGAACGAAACTCCTCTCTTGTGTTTGTTCCCGTCCGTACCTTATTGTTTTTCTTATTTTCATTTTGTCCCCTATGTGGCTTCTCGTGAAGATTGATGTTATCATTTAACTAAGAATATCATTCGTTCCTCTTGTTCGGATGATTTCATTCGTTCTTATTGTTCGAATGATTATTGTGAAGACTTGTTGCAATTCATTCCATTGATTCAGCTTATTCCTTTTGTCAATCAATTGCTGATTCGTGGTCATCTCTTACAGGATGGCTCCGAAAAGGGTTCCCAACGCTAACCCAGAGGGTGAAGAGGTTCCAGAACGTCCTCCTTCCCCTCCTCCTCCGCCTGAGGCTTGGAGAGCAATTATGCAGACTACTGCCCAGAACACTCAGCTGATGATGCAGATGATGCAAGCTAATCAAGCTAATCAGGGTGTTCCAGGGAATCAAGGCAACTTCTTCCAGCAGCACCATGCTACTCTCAACCAGTTCCTGGCTAACAATCCTAAAGCTTTCAGTTACTGTGTCGACCCTCTTGATGCTGAGGATTGGTTGACCGACATAAAGAAGCATTTTGAGTGCAGTAACGTGAAGGAAGATGACTATGTGAAGTTTGCAGCCTTCCAACTGAAAGATCAAGCAGCTGACTGGTGGCAGCAGTACAAAGACTCCAGGCCGGGTCAAGTGATCTCTTGGGAGAATTTCTGCAAGGATTTTCGCTCGCACCACATTCCTACAAGTGTCATCGAGGGTATGCGTGAGCAATTCCGCAACCTGAAGCAGGGCTCCATGACAGTCTATCAGTATAATGTCAAGTTCCAAAACCTCGCTCGCTATGCTAAGCAAGACATTCCTGATGCCAAGAGTAAAATCTATCAGTTCCGTGGAGGTCTCAAAGATGAACTTCAGCTTGCTCTCACTTTGTTCGAGCCCGATGAATTCGACAAGTTCTATAACATGGCTTTGAAACAAGAAGCAGCTCAGCTTAAGATGGAGGCTTCTAAGAAGAGAATTCGAGATGCTGTTCACTCTTCTTCATCGTCTCAGATGGTCTCGAAGCATCAAAAATTCTGGCTTCCTCCTCCTCCAGTGATTCGAGCTCCATACAACAACTCCAACAACAAGAACTCTAGTGGTCGTGGTTTCTCCCACCCACCCAACCCGAGCAACCAGTCGAAGAAGCAGTTTCAGTCTCAAGGCTCCAAGTCCAGTGGCTCTCATTTCCGTCCTCTCTCTGAAGTGGTGTGCAACAAGTGTGGCCAGAAGGGTCATTATGCCAACAGATGTCCGAATCCGAAGCGTCTTCCTCCTCCTCCACCTGTGAGTTCAACTATTGTCAGGCATGATCCAAAGGCAGCAAGGGTCAATCTGATGAATGCAGCACAAGCGGAGGCTTCTTCTGATGTCATTTTGGGTAACCTTCCAGTTAACTCTTTTCCAGCTAAAGTGTTATTTGATTCGGGTGCTTCATGCTCTTTCATGTCTCAACCATTTGCATCCAAGTATAATGTTGACATCAAAAGCTTGCCAAGGGAGTTATCAGTTGTTTCTCCGGGGAGACGAATGCATTCCAGTATATATGCTCCGAATGTGTCTATTCACATGGGTGATTATCGATTTTTGGCTTCTCCGGCGATTCTTGGTAATTCTGACATCGACCTCATCCTCGGAATGGATTGGCTCTCTCAGCACGATGCTCACATTGATTGTGCTCAGAAGGAAGTCAAGATGACTCATTCTGATGAAGATGTGATTATCTTTGCCTCAAGGGATAACACTATCCGGCTTTTCTCTCTCAATGATAAGGGCGAAATTAATGCCATAAATCAAATTCCGGTGGTGAACGAATATCAAGACGTCTTTCCTGAAGAACTTCCAGGCATGCCTCCACACCGTCAGGTGGAGTTTGTCATTGAACTCGAGCCGGGCACTGAGCCTGCATGCCGGCGTCCGTACAAGCTCTCTCCGGATGAATTGAAGGAATTGAAGAAGCAGCTTGATAAGCAGGAGAGTATGGGTCTCATCAGACCGAGTACATCTCCGTGGGGCTGTGGTGTCTTATTTGTCAAGAAGAAAGATGGCACGGAGCGTCTCTGTGTTGACTACCGGCCATTGAACAAGAAGACGATTAAGAACAAGTATCCGCTCCCCAACATCAACGAACTCTTTGAGCAGCTCAAAGGAGCTAAAGTGTTCTCTAAGCTTGACCTCCGAATGGGCTACCATCAAATTCGCATTCACGAGGAAGACATTCCCAAGACGGCCTTCAGAACGAGCTACGGTTCATACGAGTATACCGTCATGTCCTTCGGTCTCGCCAATGCTCCTCCTACCTTTTCAAGGATGATGCATTACATCTTCAACCCCTATACGGGCGAGTTCGTGCTTGTGTATCTGGATGATATTCTGGTGTTTTCCAAGAATGAAGAAGATCACGAAAAGCACTTACGACTGGTTCTTGATCGACTCCGAGAGCATAAATTCTATGCCAAGTTCTCCAAGTGCGAGTTTTGGCTCGATAAGGTTTTGTACCTGGGCCACATCATCTCAGCTGATGGTATTGCGGTTAATCCCGAGAAAGTTGAAGCAATTGTCAACTGTGAAGCTCCTCAGAACGTCAAGCAGCTCCGTAGTTTTCTGGGTCTTGCCAGCTATTGCAGTAGATTTGTTGAAAACTTCTCCAAGATTGCCAAGCCTCTTTCCAACCTGCTTCAGAAGAATGTCAAATACTTTTGGTCTCCCGAGTGTGAAGTTGCATTCAAAACCCTCAAAGAGAAGCTTGTTTCTGCTCCAGTTCTGACTCCTCCGGATGAATCCAAGCCCTATGAAGTTTTCTGTGACGCTTCTCTTCAAGGTCTTGGTGGTGTGCTTATGCAAGATAAGAGAATTGTGGCATACACTTCTCGTCAGCTTAAGCCAAGTGAGAAGAACTATCCCACACATGATCTCGAGCTAGCAGCTGTGGTACATGCTCTGATTACGTGGAGACATCTGTTGTTGGGCAGAAAGGTCGACATCTTCACTGATCACAAGAGCTTGAAGTACATCTTCACACAGCCGCATCTGAACCTCCGCCAGACTCGTTGGGTTGAAATGACACAAGAGTACAATCCCAGCATTGAATACACTCCTGGCAAGGCGAATGTGATTGCAGATGCTTTGAGCAGAAAGGTGTCAGGACCGGTTTTCCAATAAAACACTTATTGAAAAATCGCCCCTTTCATCAAACTAGTATAGAGAAATCCTCCATACTGGCAGACAAATCCTTGATACAGAAAATCCAGAAGCACTAAATATTATACAGGGTTGAGCTGAGGTTGCTCAACAATTTATTACAAGTACGCCAATATTATACATAAAGGCGGGAATGACACAACGGGTATGGTGGCATAACTACTAACTCGTAGATATAGTGGTAGTGGATATGTCACAACGATGTGGGTGGCGTGACTCCAATATCTTACACTCATCAAGCGCCGGAGTGAGGCTCGATGATTTTATTATGGTGGCGGAAGCGTATATAATACAAGTGACCAACTCCAGGATTGCAAGGGACTGACTGGGACTCCTCTAGGCGTCGGACTCGCTATCGTACTCTTCATCCATAAGATCGCCTTCGTCAACATCTGGCCAAATCAACAAGCCAGGTGAGTACTTTGAATGTACTCGCAAGACAGTTTGGACATAAGATATAACAAATGCAAACATGATGCATACGAGCAGATTAGTAATGCACACGCGAGTAATTAAATTGGCACTGCAACATAAATAAAATAGCTGAAGACCGATCGGGTGTCTGAAGCGACGCCTCGAAAGGTGAAATAGAATAGACATGCCGCAGTCGGGCGTCAAAGCGACACCGCGGAAAGGGCTTATATCAAAGGTAAATAACAAGGATGCCACAGTCGGACGTCTGAGCGACATCACATAAAGGGCTTATATCGAAAGTAAATGACAAGGATGCCACAGTCGGACGTCTGAGCGACATCACATAAAGGGCTTATATCAAAAGTAAATGACAAGGATGC
>LR738713.1:388890812-388917730 GCA_902687465.1 Secale cereale | reverse complement strand
ACAGTCGGACGTCTGAGCGACATCACATAAAGGGCTTATATCATACAAGAAAACAAATTGAGTAGTTCCTGGAGGTAGCACCATCCTAAGGAATACTCGGCACATAAAAGTAAACAGGTTAGTCCATTCACGGAGTAACATTCAACCGGGTTTACCTCTGTCAGAAGTATTAGTTCTACAGAGACTGACGCTGAGACTGACACTGATCTGCTAACCAACGTCCTTGACTAAGGACTTGATTATGCGAATGGTTTTGACTCTGCAGAGTTTGTACTTTACCACAGCCAACGGATTTCAGTAGTCACCAAGGACTAGTTCCGTTCACGGTATTTTAGAAGGAAACACATCCAACCAGTACACACCCATTCCACATTCCGTTGCCAGGAATCACCCTAGACAACGTTCAAGAAAAACTC
This sequence comes from Secale cereale, assembly GCA_902687465.1. Taxonomy (NCBI): domain Eukaryota; kingdom Viridiplantae; phylum Streptophyta; class Magnoliopsida; order Poales; family Poaceae; genus Secale; species Secale cereale. The sequence goes on along the minus strand of LR738713.1, from coordinate 388,917,314 downwards.
TTGAGGCGGGGAGGTCACTCCTCGAATAGCATGGGATCAAATTTATATCGCGCGCTCTAAGGGGTGCCCCCCTCTCGGTCCCAACCGGAAACACCCATGCCCCCTGACCGGATGACGGCTTTAATCCAGGGCCATGGAACCTTCATCACGGCCTCTCTATTTGGTGTGTACCAGGAAAGAGGTTTGCAACTTACTAAACCGTATTCTTTGCAGAAAATATGTGGCAACACAAAAAGGGAAATGGACGGGATCGAGACTTGATCCACGTCGACACCGGGGTTAAACAGTTGATATAGAACTGGCATGCTCCAACAATACCAGCTTACAACCTATCATGCCACCACATGATCAGGTTGTTTCTCCATCTTATGATCTCATCAAGTTTTGTAGCTCACTTGCAACTTACCTTGCATGGAATATAACATCCAACAAATGCTTATATAAACATGCCATAAGAAAAACCACACTAGCAAACATGAAAAACACTCATCATATCAAAGGTTCAAACATGCTTGCCTGGTTCGGAGTAGTTGGAGTCTAGCTCGGCGAAGTTTGCGGCTCCGTCACCTTCTTCGGTATCTACGGTATAAAAGGAATCGAATACTAACGTAAATACGTGCGTGCGTAAAAAGTGTTCCAAATATTTTTCAAATAAATATGACAAAAAAAACTAGGCAGGATTATGAAGATGACAGAAAAAGAATCAACTCAAAATCATTTTTAGTTTAAAAGTTATAAAGAAAACAAACCCAGGGACTAGTCTGTAATAAAACAGAAACTATCCAGGGGGTAGTTTGAATAGACAGAAAACGCTTCGGATGAAATACGCCAAGCCGAATAGGAAGCGTACTTTGCCCGAAGGCGCTTTCAGAAAACGTTTCGAATAAAAGAAAACGCTGACAAGGGGGTCCCGCATGTCAGGTTTGAAAGGGGAAAACAGAGCTCGCCGGCGCCAGGGACTTGCGATGATCGCCGGCGACGAACCACTGCGAGGCAGAGAGGGAGGGAAGTACCGGCGTGTTCAGGAGGTTCTTCCGCGTCGGTGGGTGGTGGAAGAGACCGACGGGAAACACCACAGCGACGGCTACTTCCTCTACGGCGGACGGCGGCGTCGGGCGATGATGGGTCTCACCGGATAGGGCTTCTGACTACAAATTGAGTCTTGGGTTAGACGAGGTGGTGGACCAGAAGGTTGCTGACCAAGTTTGGGAGGCGGGGGTGCTCTCACCAGAGCGGATCTTGCCGGAGCCCGAAGCGGATCGGGGCGGCCGGAGTCGGGGAAGAAGGCTCTTCCGAGGCCCTCTGAGGGGTTTTGGCGAGGCTGTGGTGGGGTGTGGTGGATGCGGTGGCTTCACAACGCCTCTGGGGTCCTATTTATAGGCGGGCGAGGGAGGTGCCGTGAGCAAAATATCTCCGGCGAGAGATTACGGCGAGGCAGTGGCCGGGCTGGTGGTTTAGGTGACTGGGCATCTTCGGATTGGTCCACTCGCTCCATTCAACAACTAAGCTTGATCGCATTTGGACTGCTCCCGCGGTTTCAACGGAACGGAGCTCACGGGCTCGTCGGCGGCAGGAAGCGTGCCCTGCGCGTCTCAGGCCGCGGCGAGTGTCCCTTAGCGCGCTCTGAGGATAAGATGGCCACGCGGAGGCTTGAGGAGGCTTGGGCGGTGCTGGATTACGGTGCTCTTTGCTGAGCTCGTCTGACGGCCGAGGCGGGCGGCTCTGCCATCGCTGCACTCGCCGGAGACGATGGGACGGCTCAGCACCGACGCCCACGTCCAGCCAACCGACCGTGCGGCGCGAGGATAAGGAGGAGGAGCAGTGAGCAAGAGGCCAAGCGAGGAACTGGTGAGATTGTCGACGATCGACTGAAGGAAACGACACTGGCGACTGAACTTTAATACTGAACCCTGAAACTTGACAGGAACAGTGCATGTAAGCTGCTCGATGAAATGTTTGACGCACGTGGAAAACTTTTCTTGAGCTGGGACTTGGTGAGGGGGTCTCTTGATGCATCTGGAGACTGCCTGAATTACCTCAGAATTTTTGGAAAGAAGAAAGAATGAAATTCACCAAAAATAGCAAATCTGCTCCAAACTTGCAGCAAGCATATTTTGAAAATTTTGAACTGATGACCAGTAGATCTTGATGGATTTAGGTTGAGGGCACTAAGGACTAGCCAGAGGAATTTATTTGGAACCAAAACTCAAAGGAAAAATAGTAGTTCCTTTGTAAGTCACTAAGGTCCAAATAAATGATAAAAAATGATTTTCAGGTTAAAATAAAAAGAAATAAAATCTAGGGAAAGTTGAAACTTGCTGGAATTGATGCTTGACTTGACCCAAGGTAGGGAGGAAGGTTTTGGAAGGAAATTTTTCAACATAGGTCATGGCAAGGGTGTATTTTTGAATAGGGAGGGATAAATCCAAAAATGATAGGAATTCTTTTTAACAAAAGAATTAGCAAAACAATCCAAGGGTATTTGTGTTGAACCCACATAAGTAGAAAGACCCTCAAGACCAGAATCAAGATTAAGAAGGGCTCAAAAAGATTTGTCAGAAACAAAATTTGGGAAGGAGGGTCTCTCTTAAATTTTTTTTTCAAATAACCTCCTTTAAATCAAATAAAGAATTTGGTAAAAACCAAACCAAAATTTTGGGGTGTTACAACACCCACCCCCTTAGGAAAAATCTCGTCCCCGAGATTCCAGCTGATCCTCAAATAGGTGTGGGTACTCTGCCCGAAGAAAATCCTCTCTCTCCCAAGTTGCTTCATCTTCGGTGTGATTGCTCCACTGAACCTTAAAGAACTTAATTGTCTTCTGACGGGTTCTTCTTTCAGACTCCTCCAATATTTTTACTGGACGTTCCCTGTAGGTGAGGTCCGGTTGCATGTCAATGTTCTCCTGAGATACACGCTTTTCTGGGTTGCTTACACACTTCCTCAATTGTGATATGTGGAACACGTCATGGACGTCTGACAGTTCTTCGGGTAGGTCTAGCTGGTAGGCTACTGTGCCTCTTCGTGCAGTCACACGGAAAGGTCCAATAAAACGTGGTGCTAGCTTTCCCTTAATTTTCAATCGCTGCAGGCCCCGCATAGGGGATACTCTTAGATACACATAGTCACCGGGTTCAAAACTGACTTCACGATGTTTCTGGTCATAATAACTCTTTTGTCGGCTCTGGGCTGTGTTGAGTCGATCCTTGATTAATTTAACCTTCTCCTCAGCTTCTTTGAGCATGTCTGGGCCGAAGATACGGCTGTCTCCTGTCTCTGACCAATTTAATGGGGTACGGCATCTTCGCCCATACAAAGCTTCAAAAGGTGCCATTTGTAGACTGGATTGGTAACTGTTGTTGTACGCGAACTCGGCATATGGTAAGCTTTCTTCCCAGCTGGTTCCATAAGTGAGAACACATGCTCTCAGCATGTCCTCTAGAATTTGGTTTACACGTTCAGTCTGTCCTCCAGTCTGGGGGTGATATGTCGTGCTGAATACCAGTTGAGTTCCCAGAGCTTGTTGTAAATGATCCCAAAATCTAGAGACGAATTGAGTGCCTCTGTCGGATATTATGGTCCTTGGAACTCCATGTAGACAAACAATACGGGAGAGATAAAGCTTGGCAAGCTTCTGAGTGGTGTGGGTTGTCTTTACTGGAATAAAATGTGCCACCTTGGTCAACTTATCTGTGATGACCCATATGGCATCATTTCCGTGTCGTGACTGAGGTAGTCCGACAATAAAATCCATTCCAATTTCGTCCCATTTCCATTCAGGTATCCTGTTTGGCTGTAATAGTCCTGCTGGTTTTTGGTGCTCGGCTTTAATGCGCTGACATGAATCACAACAGGCAATGAATGTGGCTATATCCCTCTTCATACCGTGCCACCAAAATCTTTCCTGAATGTCCTTGTACATTTTTGTTCCTCCGGGGTGGATGGAATATGGAGCGGTATGGCCTTCGGTCAAAATTTGTTGTTTGAGGTCTTCTACATTTGGCACGCAAAGCCTGTCCCCGTACCATAGTATTCCCTCACTGTCTACGACGAATTCTGAGGCCTTGCCCAGACTCACTTTTCTTTTTATGCCTTCGATGCTGGGGTGTCCATGCTGAGCTTTCTTAATTTGTTCCATTAGGGTGGGTTGTATTTCCAAATTTGACATAGTGCCTTCAGCGACCAACACCATGTTGAGCTTGGCAAACTCCCTCTGAAACTCAGGTCTCAAGTTTTGTGGACTGTCGTTGCTCGAGCTTGGGTTGCGGCTGAGAGCATCTGCCACTACATTTGCCTTTCCTGGATGGTAGTGAATGCCAACATCATAGTCTTTTACTAATTCCAACCAGCGTCGTTGTCGCAAATTGAGTTCTGGTTGTGTGAAAATATATTTGAGGCTTTTATGGTCTGTATATATTTCACAACGATTTCCAAGCAAAAAGTGCCTCCATTCTTTGAGTGCATGAATAACTGCTGCTAATTCCAAGTCATGAGTGGGATAGTTTTCTTCATGCCTTCGCAGTTGCCTGGAAGCATATGCGACTACTTTGCCTTCTTGCATTAATACGCATCCGAGGCCCTTCCGGGACACGTCGCAATATACTTCAAAAAATTTGTGTATGTCTGGTATGACCAGTACTGGTGCTGTTGTTAATCTCTTTTTGAGTTCTTGGAAACTTTTCTCGCAATCTTCAGTCCATACAAATTTCTTATCCTTCTTGAGTAGCTGTGTCATAGGTTTTGCTATGGTGGAGAATCCCTCAATAAATCTTCTGTAATATCCAGCCATTCCCAGAAAGCTTTGTACGTCGGTTACGTTGGCTGGTGGTTTCCAGTCGAGTACGGCCTTGACTTTTTCTGGGTCCACGGCAACACCTTCTTGGGTTAATACGTGGCCCAAAAAAACCAACCTGTTTTAGCCAAAATTCACATTTGCTGAATTTGGCGTACAATTGATGCTTTCTTAATTCCCCCAGCACAATTCTGAGATGTTCAGCATGTTCTTCTGGTGTTTTAGAATATACCAAAATATCATCAATGAACACCACAACAAATTTGTCCATAAATTTCATGAACACTTTGTTCATGAGGTGAACAAAATATGCGGGGGCGTTTGTCAGTCCAAACGGCATTACTGTAAATTCATATAATCCGTATCTGGAAGTGAATGCTGTTTTAGGGATATCTTCTGTCCGTACTTTTAATTGATGATATCCCGACCTCAAATCAATCTTTGAGAAAACCTTGGCTTGTGCAAGCTGGTCAAATAAATCATTTATCCGTGGCATCGGATATTTGTTTTTGATGGTAACCATGTTGAGTGCTCGATAGTCTATACATAATCTTAGTGTCCCATCCTTTTTCTTGGCAAATAATACTGGCGAACCCCAAGGTGAGGAGCTGGCCCGGATAAATCCTTTGTCCAGTAATTCCTTTATTTGCTTCTTCAATTCTACCAACTCGGAAGGTGCCATTCTATAAGGTTTCTTGTAAATGGGAGTGGTTCCAGGTGCTAGTTCAATAGTGAATTCTATTTCTCGGTCTGGTGGCATGCCTGGTAGCTCTTCAGGAAATACATCCGGAAACTCACACACCACTGGAACTTTATTTAAATCTGAAATATCCACCTTGTTCAATCTTGGTCGCAATGATACTGGTCTTACTTGAGCTGCAATCTTTATCGTCTTCCCGTGGTGATGAGTGAGGATCACAGTCCGATTGAAACAGTCGATAAATCCCTTGTTGGTGGTTAACCAGTCCATCCCTAGGATAACATCCAGTCCCTTATTTTCCAATACAATGAGGTTTGCTCGAAACTTTAATCCCTCGAGCTCAATAATCACACCTTGGCAATAACTCTGGGTGATTTGCTTAATCCCGGGGGACTTGATGGTCATAGAGTTTTCCAAGGGGAGAATTGAAAAATCATGTTGTAAAGCAAATTTCTTTGAAATGAACGAATGAGAAGCTCCAGAATCAAACAAAACCGTGGCAGGTATTGTGTTGACAGGAAACGTACCGAGTACGATATCCGGAGCATTCTGCGCTTCTTCCTTGGTCACATGGTTCACGTGACCCTTCTTGTGATTGTTGCTAGGATTGAAGTTGTTACGCTTGGGGGCTGAATTATTTCCACCATTGTTTGTCTTGGGGGCCGAGTTTCTTGGCTTTGGGCATTGCTTGGCATAGTGTCCTTCCTCTCCACAAGCGAAGCAAGTAACGCCTGGGTGATACGTAAAATCTTTATCCCTTGCATGAAAATTCTTGTTTGAGCGTGGAACACTGGTTGCGGATTTGTTCGCCCCGTTTTTTCCGAAGATCAATCTTGTTACGGTTGTCGCGAGATTGAGAAGTCTTGTCCCGCTTGCGCTTGCGAAAATCCTCCAAGCTGCGGCGTTCATTCTCCAAGGTAATAGCTTTGTCCACAAGTGTTTTGAAATCTGGAAAGGTGTGCACGACCAGTTGGCATTTAAGTGCTGGTACCAGACCGTCCAGAAATTTTTCCATCTTTTTATTTTCAGTCATATGTTCTTCGTTGGCATAACGAGATAGTTGAGTAAACTGACTATTGTACTCAGTCACTGACATGCTTCTTTGCTTGAGGTCATCAAATTCCCTCTTCTTGATCTTCATAACACTTCTGGGAATGTGAGCCCCACGAAAATTTTCCTTAAACTCCTCCCAGGTGATGTTGTTTTCATTGGGGTGCATGTGTAGAAAATTTTCCCACCACGATGCAGCTGCTCCAGTAAGGTAGTGAGGTGCATAAAGTACTTTCTCACGGTCTGAACATTGTGCAATAATTAATTTCCTCTCAATGTCTCGAAGCCAGTCATCAGCCTCAAGAGGTTTATCCGTGTGAGAGAACGTTGGGGGACGCGTCTTTTGTAGTTCAGCCAATTTGGAATGCTGCTGGTATGGTTCGCGGTGATTTCTCATGTTGATAATATGGCTCATCATTTCTTGATGTTGCTGCTGGCTTTGCTCATAAAGGCGGCATACTTGAGAAAATGCTGCTTCATTGTCTTGCTGACTTGACTGCCCCTGTGTGAAATTGTTACTTGCCTGGGTACCATAATTTTCTTCTGGCGGGCTTCGCATGGAACGAGTCCAGGGACGATGCATTTTCCACTCTGGGGTATTTTGCAGAACTCATGAGGAAAACCGAGTAGTAAAATTAAATAATTTTGCAAAGGCAGGAATTTAAAAACTCCGAGATTTTTCAAGAAAATACTTGATTGCGCATGGAGAAGGACCGCTCAGTATCTTACAAGCAAGCCATAATTATACAATACCTCACTCAGGATGCGCGTACACATTCCTGACATGTTATTTAGGCTAGTGCACTTCTCCGAGTTCCTACATGATGCGCACACAAACTACTTCTCACCAAGCCTATATACATATAAACATATCATACAAGCAGGTACATCACACGGCTGCTCGGCGTACTCAGTCAGAGATGGTAAATATTTCCCTCGGCCTGCCGAGGGTAAGTCCCAGTACTGCTGGGGACTCAACTTCTTCCTCACTAATAGGCTCTAGGCGCGGGGTACTGGGTTGTGCGGCTGAAACGGGTGTGGTAGGTGGTGCAGCATGAACTGGGGTAGGAGCAATGACTTGGTCAAACTCCTCAGTGGTAGGTAGGCGGCGAGCGGTGGCTCGGATGGCAGGTGCATAGGATGATGAGGACGAGATGTATGACAGTGGTGGTGCTGTATGGAGCAGCTCCCTCCTGTTGGCAACACAGCCCTGAACTGAGTCCATACAGGCAGCCACCAAGTCGTCCACGAGGTTATCAAAAGCTGCCTCAAGAGCCTTGAGATACTCAACAAGCATCTCAATAGCATCATCTCGTTCTCCCTTAGTGCAAGCAAATGCATAGTGACAAGTGTATGGCACGTGGCATGGGAGGTAGCGGTAGCGACGATCCTTCATCGAAGGAAGAGCATCCCGGAGACGAGCTATTGCCTCACGGGTAGCCATCTGCATGGCATGCCTCTCCGTAGGCATGGCCCTCCCAACAAATCGGAAGCGGCGTAATTCAGAACGCCCTCCCTTGAATTGCACCGCAGCCTGGTGCATAGACACGCTGTCGCTGATCTTGTGCTCGTAGAGTGTGAACTCCGGACGAGTCGATGGCCCGATCGCGATCTTGGCGATGGAGGCGAGGAGCTTGATAAACCCCTCAGGCACATTGGCGAACACCTGTGATTCACAGTCGCGGCCAGCCATCTACAAAAGTAGACAAAAATTCCAGATAGTCAAATCATAAATTTATGATGACTAACAGAAAAATTGCTACCATTGCAAATTGCTAAAATAGCACCTATTACGCTAATGACCGATTAGCGAGCGCACCTAGTGGCTTCCTACAGTCAGCCTGGCTCTGATACCAAGGTTGTCAGGACCGGTTTTCCAATAAAACACTTATTGAAAAATCGCCCCTTTCATCAAACTAGTATAGAGAAATCCTCCATACTGGCAGACAAATCCTTGATACAGAAAATCCAGAAGCACTAAATATTATACAGGGTTGAGCTGAGGTTGCTCAACAATTTATTACAAGTACGCCAATATTATACATAAAGGCGGGAATGACACAACGGGATATGGTGGCATAACTACTAACTCGTAGATATAGTGGTAGTGGATATGTCACAACGATGTGGGTGGCGTGACTCCAATGTCTTACACTCATCAAGCGCCGGAGTGAGGCTCGATGATTTTATTAGGGTGGCGGAAGCGTATATAATACAAGTGACCAACTCCAGGATCGCAAGGGACTGACTGGGACTCCTCTAGGCGTCGGACTCGCTATCGTACTCTTCATCCATAAGATCGCCTTCGTCAACATCTGGCCAAATCAACAAGCCAGGTGAGTACTTTGAATGTACTCGCAAGACAGTTTGGACATAAGATATAACAAATGCAAACATGATGCATACGAGCAGATTAGTAATGCACACGCGAGTAATTAAATTGGCACTGCAACATAAATAAAATAGCTGAAGACCGATCGGGTGTCTGAAGCGACGCCTCGAAAGGTGAAATAGAATAGACATGCCGCAGTCGGGCGTCAAAGCGACACCGCAGAAAGGGCTTATATCAAAGGTAAATAACAAGGATGCCACAGTCGGACGTCTGAGCGACATCACATAAAGGGCTTATAACAAAAGTAAATGACAAGGATGCCACAGTCGGACGTCTGAGCGACATCACATAAAGGGCTTATATCAAAAGTAAATGACAAGGATGCCACAGTCGGACGTCTGAGCGACATCACATAAAGGGCTTATATCAAAAGTAATTGACAAGGATGCCACAGTCGGACGTCTGAGCGACATCACATAAAGGGCTTATATCATACAAGAAAACAAATTGAGTAGTTCCTGGAGGTAGCACCATCCTAAGGAATACTCGGCACATAAAAGTAAACAGGTTAGTCCATTCACGGAGTAACATTCAACCGGGTTTACCTCTGTCAGAAGTATTAGTTCTACAGAGACTGACGCTGAGACTGACACTGATCTGCTAACCAACGTCCTTGACTAAGGACTTGATTATGCGAATGGTTTTGACTCTGCAGAGTTTGTACTTTACCACAGCCAACGGATTTCAGTAGTCACCAAGGACTAGTTCCGTTCACGGTATTTTAGAAGGAAACACATCCAACCAGTACACACCCATTCCACATTCCGTTGCCAGGAATCACCCTAGACAACGTTCAAGAAAAACTCTTGAGGCGGGGAGGTCACTCCTCGAATAGCATGGGATCAAATTTATATCGCGCGCTCTAAGGGGTGCCCCCCTCTCGGTCCCAACCGGAAACACCCATGCCCCCTGACCGGATGACGGCTTTAATCCAGGGCCATGGAACCTTCATCACGGCCTCTCTATTTGGTGTGTACCAGGAAAGAGGTTTGCAACTTACTAAACCGTATTCTTTGCAGAAAATATGTGGCAGCACAAAAAGGGAAATGGACGGGATCGAGACTTGATCCACGTCGACACCGGGGTTAAACAGTTGATATAGAACTGGCATGCTCCAACAATACCAGCTTACAACCTATCATGCCACCACATGATCAGGTTGTTTCTCCATCTTATGATCTCATCAAGTTTTGTAGCTCACTTGCAACTTACCTTGCATGGAATATAACATCCAACAAATGCTTATATAAACATGCCATAAGAAAAACCACACTAGCAAACATGAAAAACACTCATCATATCAAAGGTTCAAACATGCTTGCCTGGTTCGGAGTAGTCGGAGTCTAGCTCGGCGAAGTTTGCGGCTCCGTCACCTTCTTCGGTATCTACGGTATAAAAGGAATCGAATACTAACGTAAATACGTGCGTGCGTAAAAAGTGTTCCAAATATTTTTCAAATAAATATGACAAAAAAAACTAGGCAGGATTATGAAGATGACAGAAAAGAATCAACTCAAAATCATTTTTAGTTTAAAAGTTATAAAGAAAACAAACCCAGGGACTAGTCTGTAATAAAACAGAAACTATCCAGGGGGTAGTTTGAGTAGACAGAAAACGCTTCGGATGAAATACGCCAAGCCGAATAGGAAGTGTACTTTGCCCGAAGGCGCTTTCAGAAAACGTTTCGAATAAAAGAAAACGCTGACAAGGGGGTCCCGCATGTCAGGTTTGAAAGGGGAAAACAGAGCTCGCCGGCGCCAGGGACTTGCGATGATCGCCGGCGACGAACCACTGCGAGGCAGAGAGGGAGGGAAGTACCGGCGTGTTCAGGAGGTTCTTCCACGTCGGTGGGTGGTGGAAGAGACCGACGGGAAACACCACAGCGACGGCTACTTCCTCTACGGCGGACGGCGGCGTCGGGCGATGATGGGTCTCACCGGATAGGGCTTCTGACTACAAATTGAGTCTTGGGTTAGACGAGGTGGTGGACCAGAAGGTTGCTGACCAAGTTTGGGAGGCGGGGGTGCTCTCACCAGAGCGGATCTTGCCGGAGCCCGAAGCGGATCGGGGCGGCCGGAGTCGGGGAAGAAGGCTCTTCCGAGGCCCTCTGAGGGGTTTTGGCGAGGCTGTGGTGGGGTGTGGTGGATGCGGTGGCTTCACAACGCCTCTGGGGTCCTATTTATAGGCGGGCGAGGGAGGTGCCGTGAGCAAAATATCTCCGGCGAGAGATTACGGCGAGGCAGTGGCCGGGCTGGTGGTTTAGGTGACTGGGCATCTTCGGATTGTTCCACTGGCTCCATTCAACAACTAAGCTTGATCGCATTTGGCCTGCTCCCGCGGTTTCAACGGAACGGAGCTCACGGGCTCGTCGGCGGCAGGAAGCGTGCCCTGCGCGTCTCAGGCCGCGGCGAGTGTCCCTTAGCGCGCTCTGAGGATAAGATGGCCACGCGGAGGCTTGAGGAGGCTTGGGCGGTGCTGGATTACGGTGCTCTTTGCTGAGCTCGTCTGACGGCCGAGGCGGGCGGCTCTGCCATCGCTGCACTCACCGGAGACGATGGGACGGCTCGGCACCGACGCCCACGTCCAGCCAACCGACCGTGCGGCGCGAGGATAAGGAGGAGGAGCAGTGAGCAAGAGGCCAAGCGAGGAACTGGTGAGATTGTCGATGATCGACTGAAGGAAACGACACTGGCGACTGAACTTTAATACTGAACCCTGAAACTTGACAGGAACAGTGCATGTAAGCTGCTCGATGAAATGTTTGACGCACGTGGAAAACTTTTCTTGAGCTGGGACTTGGTGAGGGGGTCTCTTGATGCATCTGGAGACTGCCTGAATTACCTCAGAATTTTTGGAAAGAAGAAAGAATGAAATTCACCAAAAATAGCAAATCTGCTCCAAACTTGCAGCAAGCATATTTTGAAAATTTTGAACTGATGACCAGTAGATCTTGATGGATTTAGGTTGAGGGCACTAAGGACTAGCCAGAGGAATTTATTTGGAACCAAAACTCAAAGGAAAAATAGTAGTTCCTTTGTAAGTCACTAAGGTCCAAATAAATGATAAAAAATGATTTTGAGGTTAAAATAAAAAGAAATAAAATCTAGGGAAAGTTGAAACTTGCTGGAATTGATGCTTGACTTGACCCAAGGTAGGGAGGAAGGTTTTGGAAGGAAATTTTTCAACATAGGTCATGGCAAGGGTGTATTTTTGAATAGGGAGGGATAAATCCAAAAATGATAGGAATTCTTTTTAACAAAAGAATTAGCAAAACAATCCAAGGGTATTTGTGTTGAACCCACATAAGTAGAAAGACCCTCAAGACCAGAATCAAGATTAAGAAGGGCTCAAAAAGATTTGTCAGAAACAAAATTTGGGAAGGAGGGTCTCTCTTAAAAAAAATTTCAAATAACCTCCTTTAAATCAAATAAAGAATTTGGTAAAAACCAAACCAAAATTTTGGGGTGTTACAAAAGGCATATTGCAACAGCCTTCTTATCAAGCCGTACCAGCCTGAGCTTTGTGAAGCATTCAGGAAACTCAACCTTCAAGTTGTTCCGCAGGGTTTTCTTGCAAATCTCCAAATTGCTCCTACCTTGGAAGATCAAGTCCGTGAGGCCCAGCTCAGTGATACCATGGTGAAGAAAGTGAAACATGGGATTGCAAAGGGCACTCCAAAATACAAGTGCTTCCGTGTTGATGCGAGAGATACCTTGTTCTTCGAGGACAGACTCGTTGTTCCAAAAGGTGATCTCAGGAAGCTCATAATGGAAGAAGCTCATGATTCTCTCCTTTCCATTCATCCTGGCAGTTCCAAGATGTATCAAGATCTCAAGCAATCTTACTGGTGGACACACATGAAAAGGGAAATTGCCCAATTCGTGAATGAATGTGATGTATGCAGAAGAGTGAAAGCAGAACATCAACGTCCAGCCGGTCTTCTCCAACCTCTTCCTATCCCCGAGTGGAAGTTCGACCACATTGAAATGGACTTCGTCACTGGTTTTCCTAAATCCAAGCGAGGAAATGATGCTATCTTTGTGGTGATTGACAAGCTTACCAAAGTCGCTCACTTTCTTCCAGTCAAGGAATCAATCAATGCAGCTCAACTTGCAGAGCTGTACACTTCCAGAATTGTGTACCTACATGGCATTCCTCAAGTGATATCCTCAGACCGTGGAAGCTTGTCAAGGTTCTGGGACTCCTTTCAGTCCGCCATGGGCACTAAGATCAGGTTCAACACTGCCTTTCACCCTCAGACTAGTGGTCAAGTCGAGCGTGTGAATCAGATTCTAGAAGACATGCTCAGAGCCTGTGTCATCTCCTTCGGCATGAAATGGGAAGACTGCCTTCCATTTGCCGAGTTCTCTTACAACAACAGCTTCCAAGCAAGTGCAGGCAAAGCACCGTTTTAAATTCTCTATGGCAGAAAGTGTCGTACCCCTCTCAACTGGTCTGAAACAGGCGAACGCCAACTTCTTGGCAATGACTTGATCTCAGAAGCCGAAGAAATGTGCAAAGTCATACGTGAGAATCTCAAGGCCGCTCAGTCGCGTCAGAAGAGCTACTATGATGGAAAGCATCGTGATTTGGCTTTCGACATCGATGATCATGTCTATCTCCGAGTTTCTCCGATGAAAGGAACCCAAAGATTCGGTATCAAAGGAAAACTTGCTCCTAGATACGTCGGGCCTTTCAAGATTCTTGGCAAAAGAGGCGATCTAGCCTATCAGCTTGAGCTCCCTCCCAACTTTGCAAATGTTCATGATGTCTTCCATGTGTCTCAACTTCGCAAATGCTTCAAGGCACCTGAGCGCATGATTCCGTTTGAGGAGATTGATCTTCAACAAGACCTGTCCTACCGAGAGCATCCTGTTGCAATTCTCGAAGAAACCGAACGCAAGACCCGCAACAAGTCCATCAAATTTCTGAATGTCAAGTGGTCACATCACACCGACCGAGAAGCTACCTGGGAACGAGAAGATCATCTTCGTTCCGAGTACCCTTCCTTTTTCCTGTCCTAGATCTCGGGACGAGATCTTTTTGTAGTAGAGGAGAGTTTGTAATGCCCCGGATGTAATACTTTCCCTTTTGGGCATATAATATATCTCCGGCTTCATCTATTTCCATTCCGGGTTCTTTGTCTTTCGGGTTTCGTCGTTTTGTTGTGTGAGTGTGTGGCATTCATTCATATCATGTAGACATGTGCATTGCATTGCATTTGTGTTGTCGGTTGCATCCGGTTCCGCGTGTTCCTTCCCATTGTCCGTTTCGCGTTCCGGAGCTCCCTCACGTGTCCGTGACGTCCCGTAGGCCTACTTTGTTGTTCTGGCGTTTAACGTTACCGGTGTGCCGCAAGGTTGTTGTCTGTGTTGTTGTTTTGTTGTGTGCAACCCGCCTCTCAAATCTCGTCTCGTTTGGACTCCGTTGCTATTCCATCCGTTGTTCGTGTGGGTCCAAAGTGCCTTCACTTCGTGTCCCGGAAACACCCCTACACCAGTCTGTTATCTTCTCCTAGGCCCTTTAAAACTATCCCCGCGATCGGATCCGTCGGATCGCGATCGGAGGGCTCCTAGCGCCCCTAAACTTCCCTAACCCTAAAAATCCTGCTATTTATAGAACCCCTAGGTCTATTTTGGCATCTCTAGCTTCTTCTCCACCACTCCCCCTCCATTTTCAGATCTACCAACCCCCTCTTCCACTTGGCAGATTTCCTCCCGAAGGAAAAACCTGCCTGGAAGATCTCCCTCGAGCGACCCGAGCGCCGGGGTCAACGGTCGATCGACCGGACCGCGCCAGCCTCGCCTTTTCCTTCCGACCCGGCCCCTTCGTCGATCGCCAGGGAGCCCGTACGCCACTTCCCCGGCCCAGGGGACCACATCGCCGCTGCTTCCGTGCCTGGGCCGCGCCAAGGCCGCCTCCCAGCAGCCGCCAGCCGCCCCGGCTGGGCCGGCTCTCCCCTCCGCGACCCGTCCTCCTTCGCCCGACCGCCGCGGCCGGGTCCCCACTTCCCCGCGCCAGCCTCGGGGCCCAGCCCGCGCCGCGCCGCCTCTCGCCAGCTCCCTCCGGTCCCGCCTGGGCCGCGATCGCAGCCAGGCCCAGCGCCTCCTCGCCCGCCAGCCTGCCGCCTCCAGAGCCGCCGCGACCGGGCCGGCCCACTCCCGTGCCGGGCTGCGCCACCGCCAGGCCACCGCGCAGGCCAGCCGCCGCCAGGCCCACTTCGTCACCGCTCAGAGCCGCGCCTGGGCCGGATCCAGATCCGCCGGCCCGTCTCCTTTTTTTTCTCAGATCAGATCTGAGTGAGGTTGTTT
This sequence comes from Secale cereale, assembly GCA_902687465.1. Taxonomy (NCBI): domain Eukaryota; kingdom Viridiplantae; phylum Streptophyta; class Magnoliopsida; order Poales; family Poaceae; genus Secale; species Secale cereale. The sequence continues at coordinate 388,902,069 of LR738713.1, read as the reverse complement.
CCCCATCACTAAGTCCCTGTTCTGTTGATCTGAAATGCAATGTTTGGACTGCCCTAACTTTTTGTCTGTTGCTCCGATTCGCGCGTGTAGCATGTCCAGACGTTCGTGGGAACGTGCTCTACGTTTTACCTGTTGTTGTCATGCATGTTAGAGATCATCTAGGTGCTTGTTTTGCTGTTACAAGAGTGCATCATGATATAAACTGCTGTTATGTGATGTTTTTATGTCAACTTTGCCATGTGATATCCTTTAGCTCGTTTGTCCGAATGATGCAAATGACATGTCCACGTGTTCGTCTTGCCATGCTCTACATGTTGTATGTGATAGGTTGCATGGTAGATTTATTATTGCCTTGTTATCATCGTTGCAAAGTGCCATGTGGCTGTGATGTTGTTTCACTTGTTATGAAATGTCATCTTGTTGAGCTCGTTGCAATCGTTGTGTTCACCTCTATGAAGCATTCTTGTGTGTTTCGGGATCACCTTCATGTGTACTTTGATGAGGTGCTTACCCTTGCCATGTTTAGTTTCGAGGTGACTTAAACATGCTCTTTTATATGCTATGATGTTATTGCTGTTTTAGGACTTAGTGATTTTTCACTAAGTCTAAAATCTGTAACGTTCCGATGCCATGTTCGTGTGATGTTCTAGGACAAAGCATGATAGTTTTGGAGTGGATTTTGATTGTTCCTTGTAGTATATATTGTTGTCTTTCCATTCATGTCCTCACATGTCTATTTAAGTGGCTGTAGCATGTTTATCTTTTGCTCCAAAGTTTCAATAAAATTCTGCTGCCAGAATTTTATTGTCAAGTTCCATATGTCCAAGATCATTGCTATTGATCCGTGACTCCGTTGGGGTGCACCTTTGGACATAGTTGCTGTAGTATATGTCTAGTTTGTGTTCATGCCCTTTGCCATGTTATTTAAATGCTGTAGCTCAATTATTTTGAGCTCCGAAGTTGCTATGTTGCTGTAATTTTCAGCTTTCGCTCAAATCTTGTTTCGGGCATAACTTTTAGCCCGTAACTCCGATTTCAGCGAATCTTATATCAAACTTGATTGTTTTTCTGTGTAGATTAATAATATCAGATTGATTTCATGTTTTGAGGTGATTTGCTTGAGTGATATTTCCCGTGCTCCGTGTGCATCCTTAGTGCATCCATCATGCATTCATCTTTTCCGAGTGCGCATTGCATCTTGTTGATTGGTGCTTGGTGTGATTGTTTTGTTTAGAGCCGGAAGCTGAGTCTGAGTTCGAGTACGAGCACGAGGTTTGCAACGAGGTCGAGCACGAGGACCCTTCTTACGATCCGAACGACTTCTCTTCAGGCAAGATGACCGAACCCCGATAACATTACTATCTTTGCCTATTGCTAGTAGTCTCGATCTATAGTTTTGCCTCGATGCCCATGATCTTCTTGTCAGCCTCCTACTTGTAGCCAATTGCCATGTTTAACCCACCTACCTATGCAAACCGTTGTTTGGCTAAGTACGCTTCGCTCAGCCCTTCTTATAGCATTGCTAGTTGCAGGTGAAGATCGAAGATGCTTGCTTCATGTTGAAGTTTGGTTGGGTTATATCACACTATATAAATGCTTAAATGAAATCATCTATATATTGGCAAGGGTGGAAGGCTAAGCCTTTTGCTTGGTGATTTGTTCCACTCATGCCGTTAGGATCCGTATAAGCCGGTGTTATGTTCCTTGATTATGCGCTCCTAACAAGGTTGGGGTGTGTGGGACCCCCTCGATAAACCGCTAAGTGATAAGTCTTTTCCAGCAAGTCCCAACATTGGTACTATTCGCCTAATAACAAACTAAACTTGCATAGGGAGTAATTAACCCTCTTTCTTAATCAACAACCCCGGGCCAGTGCTCCACATGAGTGTTGGTCCAAAACGGGGGTCCTGCAGGGCCGCCTTGGGGCAACCCGAGGTATCTGGCATACACCTGTAGCATCACCCATCCGGTCGTGTCCTGAGACTTAGACACTTATTCTTTTCTTCAGCCTTTTCCTCACCCAAAGGCTTTGATAGTCTTGTTACCCGGAGACGGGATTGCTGAGTCCTCTGTGGCTCACAGTTACTTCACACACCAGATGCAGGTCCAGCTGTGAGCTATCCAGGTGATGGCACCGAGCTGGATTGGGAGTACGACGAGGAGCGTAGTCGGTACTATGTGCGATACCCGGATGATCAGTAGTGGAGACTCTTACTAGGATTCGATCCGCCTGTGGTTTATTTATCTAAGTTTGGTACTTTGACATTTGGATTTTGCCCTTAGAGGGTTGTGATGTTCTTAATGTATGATGTATGAGACTTGTACTGTAATTCTGTGACGTGGCGAGTGTAAGCCAACTATTTTCGGTTTACTATCCCCTCTTTTACATGAGTTGTGCAAAGATTACCGAACTTGAGATCATTCTAGGATGGATTTATGCCTTTAAGTCGTGCCTCGACACGTAGGAGGTATAACTCCATCCTGGGCATTACAAGATGATACAACGGTAAACGCCGGATTCAGCGGATCCAGACCCGGTCAACGGAAGAAGCCATTTAAAGGCAACAAAGACAGTCCATCAAGTTTGGACAGGATATTAGACAGGCCTTGCCAAATCCATGGCACCCCAGAAAAACCTGCCAACCACACCAACCGTAACTGTTGGGTTTTCAAGCAGGCCAGCAAGCTAAACGCCGAACCCAAGGGGAAGGAGCCTCAGAGCGAAGATGAGGATGAACCTCGCCAGCCGAATATAGGGGGGTAGAAGAAATTTCCACCGGAGGTCAAAACAGTGAACATGATATATGCCACTCATATCCCAAAAATGGAGCGCAAGCACGCACTCCGAGACGTCTATGCCTTTAAGCCTGTCGCCCCAAAATTCAACCCATGGTTAGCCTGTCCGATCACTTTCGATCGCAGGGATCATCCGACCAGTATTTGGCATGGGGGTTTGGCTGCCTTATTGCTCGACCCAATAATAGATGGATACCATCTAACCCGAGTCCTTACGGACGGCGGAAGTAGTCTCAATCTGATATAACAGGACACTGTCCGCAAGATGGGGATCGACCCATCAGGAATCAAGCCAAGCAGTATGACCTTTAAAGGAGTGATACCGGGCGTTGAAGCTCGTTGCACAGGCTCTTTAATGTTGGAGGTTGTATTCAGTTCTCCGGACAACTTTTGAAGTGAAGAACTACTCTTCGACATAGCTCCGTTCCGAAGTGGCTATCACACTCTACTCGGAAGAACGGCCTTCGCCCGCTTTAATGCAGTCCCGCATTGTGCCTATTTAAAGCTCAAGATGCCTGGACCATGTGGCGTTATCACGGTCAATGGAAATATGGAGCGCTCTCTCTGTACGGAGGAGGACACTGCGGCCTGCCAAACTGTTTAAAGAAAAGGTTAAAAGATGGCATGACAAAAGGATACAAAAGCAGGAGTTTAACGTAGGTGATTATGTCTTGCTATACAACTCTCATTTAAGGTTTTTTGCAAGAAAACTTCTCTCTAAATGGGAAGGTCCTTACGTTATCGAGGAGGTCTATCGTTCCGGTGCCATAAAAATCAACAACTCCGAAGGCACAAATCCGAAGGTGGTGAACGGTCAAAGAATCAAACATTATATCCCAGGTAATCCTATAAATGTTGAAACCAATGTTATTGAAACCGTAAACCCGGAGGAATACATAAGGGATACTTTCCAGAACGATTCAGACTCCGAAAAGGAAGAGGTATGTGGTACAGTAAGTAAACCGACTCCAAAACAGTTTTAATGGCATTTTTTTCTCCGTTTTGGAATATTTAGAAAAATAGAAAAAATAAGAGGCAGTCCGGAAAGGACACGAGGCGTCCACGAGGGTGGAGGGCACGCCCTATCCCCCTGGGCGCGCCCTCCTACCTCGTGGGCACCTCGTGTGCCTCCCAGACTTCGTTTTCTTGCATGTTACTTCTTTTGGTCGGTAAAAATTCATTATATATTCTCCCGAATGTTTTGACCACCGCACCACGTGAATATCCTCTGCTTTTTGTTTCGAGTTGTGTATCTAACAGATCTAGATCACCATGACGTCTTCAAGCACCCCCAAGGACAAGTTCTTCGAGAAGGTCATCAACCCCTACCTTGCGGAGGGGCTGCAACACCCTCAAGCCATCGAGGTGCGTCAGGGAGTGCTGCACATCCGTGATGTTGAGGGACCAAGAAGGACCGGAAGCGTGGAGACAAGACTCAAAGCCATGGAGCAGCAAGTTTTCAAGTGCCAAGGTATGGTGGAACAAGGACTCAACGCCAACCACATGATGGTCACGGAGCTCATCAACAACCACAAGCTGGACGCCAAGACCATTGGGGAGGCCATCTTCAAGATTCACGAGAAAATCGAGCACCTCCAAGCCCAGATCTATGTCCTGCAAAACCAAAGCTGTGAGTATGAATATAGATTCAAGAAGATGAGTTTGGCTACAGATTTGAGGATCCCAGAGACTCGATCTTCCTTCTATGATGGTGAGCCCATGCCTTGGAAGGTGGACGACAAACCTACATCATCAACAACTCCATCATCACCACCTTCAAAGACGGAGACAAAATCACATGGGTATGGGCACTCCCCTTGGCAACTGCCAAGCTTGGGGGAGGTTCCCCGGTATCGTATCACCATCACACTCCTATCTTTACCGTTTGTCTTAGTTCGATCCTTTTGGTAATATCTCGATTTAGTAGAATAAAGTCTAGTATGATCTAGTCGTGAGCCTTGCTTTATGATCCTTATCTTTGTAATTGAGTCCGTGAGCTATATATATAATAAAGATTAGTTTTGAATCAAGGGCTTGATTTTCTCGCTATGATCATGAGAGAATAAAAGAAAATATAAAAAGTACCAAGAGATCATATTGATCTTATGGAAAGTAATGACTTCACATATAAAGAGTATGGTGAATAAAAGTTGTTGAGAGTTGACAAACGAAGTTTTCGTCATCGTTGCAATTAATAGGAAGTAATAAAGAAAGAGAGGTTTTGACATACAAATATACTATCTTGGACATCTTTTATGATTGTGAGCACTCATTAAAATATGACATGCTAAAGAGTTGATGTTGGACAAGGAATACAACATAATGGGTTATGTCTTCTTATATCCGAAATAAAGTATATTGTCATGGATCATCCAACATGTTGAGCTTGCCTTTCCCCCTCATGCTAACCAAAACTTCTTGCACCAAGTAGAGATACTACTTGTGCTTCCATACATCCTTAAACCCAGTTTTGCCATGAGAGTCCACCATACCTACCTATGGATTGAGTAAGATCCTTCAAGTAAGTTGTCATTGTTGCAACTCTCTAAAATATGTATGATCTATTAGTGTGGAGAAAATAAACTTTATATGATCATGTGATATGGAAGCAATAAAAGCGACGGACTGTATAATAAAGGTCCATATCACAAGTGGCAATATAAAGTGATGTTCGTTTGCGCTAAGATTTCATTCATCCAACCATAAAAGCACATGACAACCTCTGCTTCCCTCTGTGAAGGGCCTATCTACTATTCCTACCTTATAATAGTCATGGTGATCTTCACCTCTCCTTTTTACAATTTATCCTTTGGCAAGCACATTGTGTTGGAGAGATCCTGACATATATACCCAATTGGTTGTAAGCTATCATGATTTATTATTGTTGACATTACCCTTGAGGTAAAAGGTTGGGAGGCGACACTATAAGCCCCTATCTTCTCTGTGTCCGGCTAAAACTCCATACCCATAAGTATTGCGTGAGTGTGAGCAATTGTGAAAGACTAAATGCTAGTTAAGTATGTGGACTTGCTGAAAAGCTCTTATTCTGACTCTTTCCGATGTTACGATAAATTGCAATTTCTTCAATGACCGAGATCATAGTTTGTTAGTTTTCAATGAAGTTTCTGATTCATACTCGACATTGTGAATAGATTGTTACTTTAGCATAAGAGTCATATGACAATATATATATATATATATATTGCTGTTATAAGATTGATCATGATGCCTTCATGTCCGTATTTTATTTTATCGACACCTCCATCTCTAAACTTGTGGACATATTTTTCGATATCGGCTTTCACTTGAGGACAAGCGAGGTCTAAGCTTGGGGGAGTTGATACGTCCATTTTGCATCATGCTTTTATATTGATATGTATTGCACTATGGGCCGTTATTACACATTATGTCACCATACTTATGCCTTTTCTCTCTTATTTTACAAGGTTTACATGAAGAGGGAGAATGCCGGCAGCTGGAATTCTTGGCTGGAAAAGGAGCCAACATTGGAGACCTATTCTGCACAACGCCAAAAGCCCAGGAACTCCACCAAACTCCATTTCAGAAAATATAAAAAATATCTGGCGAAAGAGGTACGAGAGGGGGGCCACCCAGTGTCCACGAGGGTGGGGGCACGCCCCGTGGGCGCGCCCCCGGCCTCGTGGGCCACCTGGTGACCCCCCCCCCCCGATGTCCATCTTCTGCTATATGGGGTGTTTTGACCTGGAAAAAATCATAAGGAGGCTTTCGGGACGAAGCGCCGCCTTCTCGAGGCGGAACCTTGGCAGAACCAATCTAGGGCTCCGGTGGAGCTGTTCTGCCGGGGATACTTCCCTCCGGGAGGGGGAAATCGTCACCGCCATCATCACCAACAACTCTCCCATCTTTGGCACGATTATCTTCATCAATATCTAGACCAGCACCATCTCCTCTCAAACCCTAGTTCATCTCTTGTATCCAATCTTTGTATCAAAACCTCAGATTGGTACCTGTAGGTTGCTAGTAGTGTTGATTACTCCTTGTAGTTGATGCTAGTTGGTTTACTTGGTGGAAGATCATACGTTCAGATCCATTATGCATATTAATACCCCTATGATTATGAACATGAATATGCTTTGTGAGTAGTTACGTTTGTTCCTGAGGACATGGGAGAAGTCTTACTATAAGTAGTCATGTGAATTTGGTATTCGTTCGATATTTTGATAAGATGTATGTTGTCTTTCCTCTAGTGGTGTCATGTGAACGTCGACTACATGACACTTCACCATTGTTTGGGCCTAGAGGAAGGCATTGGGAAGTAATAAGTAGATGATGGGTTGCTAGAGTGACTGAAGCTTAAACCCTAGTTTACGCGTTGCTTCGTAAGGGGCTGATTTGGATCCATATGTTTCATGCTATGGTTAGGTTTACCTTAATACTTCTTTTGTAGTTGCGGATGCTTGCAATAGAGGTTAATCATAAGTGGGATGCTTGTCCAAGTAAGGGCAGCGCCCAAGCACCAGTCCACCCACATACCAAATTATCAAAGTAACGAACGTGAATCATATGAACATGATGAAAACTAGCTTGACGATAATTACCATGTGTCTTCGGGAGCGCTTTCCTTTATATAAGAGTTTGTCCAGGCTTGTCCTTTGCTATAAAAAGGATTGGGCCATCTTTCTGCACCTTATTTACTTTTACTATTTGTTACTTGTTAACAATTACCCTATCACAAAACTATCTGTTACCGATAATTTCAGTGCTTGCAGAAAATACTTTACTGAAAACTACCTATCATTTCCTTCTGCTCATTGTTGGGTTCGACACTCTTACTTATCGAAAGGACTACGATAGATCCCCTACACTTGTGGGTCATCAACCGACAAGTACCACGACGATGAGCCCAGTACCTCTACCCGTGACCAGAACGTCTACGACCCTTGTACAACTACCGTCGCCAAGACCGAACCGACAAGTACCGCGACAACGTGTGTACCACTACATCAATGTTTGTACAACTAAGGGTAATCGTTGAGTACCCCTTCGGTTCGCCAAGACCGACTACACGATGTGACGCAGAGTACCAGGATGATCGTGTACCACTACCGTTGCGAGAACAAATACTTCCCACGACGACCCCATGAACAGCTACTTCATCTACGGCCCGTGTACCACTACTTCCTTCGATGAACTCGATCCATCCCGAATGCATGCTTCGAAGGTATAACCCCGAGACGATGCCCGTGGACCGAATGCATGTTGTATGAGATGTATCACTTGTTCGCACTATGTCCGAGTTGTCGCTTGCATGTTCCTCCTCATATGCCTTGCCGTCGTCCCGTGGGAACCCGGTAATCGGGAGCACCCCACCATCTTGCTTGACACGCTCCCATCATACTTTCGTTTGCACCGACATCTCAACGAGTTGTCGGATCATCCAAATGTTGTCGTGGCATCAATTTCGTTGTCGTTGTCATGACACCCCTTTCTTTCCATCATGGCGACCAAGTGCTTCATATCTCTTTTGCCAAACATTTCATAAAATTGCATAAAACTTGCATTTGTCATCCGCATCATGATAACAACATTTAAATTGTTTAAATTGTTGTTTGCTTAAAAATTGCTAAATGAATGGGGATTTTCTGGAATTGTTGTTGTTATTTCCGGCCTCATTTAAAATGTGTAGATAGTTAGTTTACCTATGCTTCACTTCTTGCCATGTTAAAGAACATTTAAACTCGTTGATTTCATAATCGATATTAAACTAAATAAATAGAATGTGGTGTTTCATCAATATGCAACTCGTTGCATATTGAGCTCCACTTAATTTGTAGTATTGTTTGTGCACTTTGCCATGCCGTGCATATTTTACACCGGACATGCATCATACTTGTTTATGCATCATATGCCATGTTATGTGTGTTTACCATGTTGTTTGCTTATTTCCGGTTTTCTTCTCTCGTTAGCTTCGGTTCCTTCTGGAGTTGTGAGGATCTATTCGAGTACGTCCGTTTGTCTTCTTCATGGACTCGTTCTTCTTCCTTGCGGGATCCCAGGCAAGATGACCATTCCTTGATATCACCTCTATCGTTGCTTTGCTAGTTTTCTCGCTCTATTGCCTTGTCGCGCTACCTATCTATTTGCTTGTCAGCCCCTACCTTGCCATGAAACCTCTAACTACCTTCCTAGCAAACCGTTGCTTGGGTAAGTTACACTTCTACTCAAGCCCCCTCTTATAGCATTGATAGTTGCAGGTGAAGATGAAGTTTGCTCCATGTTGGATTGGATATTTTGGGAGTATCACAATATCTCTATTTAAATTAATGCACCTATATACTTGGCAATGGCTGGAAGGCTTGGCCTTTTGCTCGGTATTTTGTTCCACTCATGCCACCTTAAGAACCGATAAACCAGTGTTATGTTCCTTGATTTTGCGTTCCTAACGCGGTTGGGGTTTATGGGACCCCCTTGATAGTTCACTTTGAATAAAACTCCTCCAGCAAGGCCCAACATTGGTTTTACCATTTTCCTAATAACTAAAATTTGCATAGGGACTTGCTACCCCGTGGATTCTTAATTAACAACTCAGGCCAGTGCTCCTCATGAGTGTTGGTCTAAACTGGGCAACCTGCGGGGCCGCCTTGGGGAAACCCGAGGTATCTGGTATTCACCCATAGCTTGACCTATCAGATCATGGCCTGAGACGAGATACGTGCGGCTCCTATCAGGGTGTCGGCACGTTGGGAGGTCTTGCTAGTCTTGTTTTACCATTGTTGAAATATCTTGTGCACTGGGATTCCGAGCCTGATCGGGTTGTCCCTAAGATAAGAGGTTTTACCTCTGCTAGTCGTGAGAGCTTGTGATGGGCTAAGTAGGGACACCCCTGAAGGGTTATGATCTTTCGAAAGCCATGCCCGCGGTTATGTGGCAGATTGGAGTTTGTTAATATCCAGTTGTAGATAAGTTGACATAAAAACTCAAACATAATACACTACCGCGTGAGTAGTTGTGATGGTCTCTTTTCGAGTGAGTTCGGGAAGATAACACGACTGGGTTATGGATGACTCGTAGGTAGACAGGATCATCTAGTGATCATGAATAGTTCACGACCGATGACTTTCACTTCTCTTCCCGCTCTGAAGTTACGTAAGCTAGCGACCTCATCTACGCTTAGTGCTTGCAGCAATGCACTTCAACACTTCCTCCTTACCCAAAGGCTTAGATAGTTTTCATACCCGGGAATGTGATTGCCGAGTCCTCGTGACTCACGGTTTACTAGAAACACAGGTGCATGTACAAGCGAGTACGATTCAGGTTATGACCAGGAACTCAAGTGGGAGTTCGATGAAGAGCGTGGGCTTATGTACGTGACGTTCCCCGACGATCAGTAGTGGTTCCTACTAGGGCCGATCGGGCATAGTGGGTGGTTATCTTCCTTTTCATCTGTAATCGTCCATAGTCGAACTTGTGTGTACTCTAGATGATGTATGACTTATTTATGCATTGTGTGAAGTGGCGATTGTAAGCAGACTATATTATTTTTACCTTTGTTCTTGTAGATGGGAATGTGTAAAGGACCATCTTGCGATCATACCAGAATGCGGTGATGCCTCTAAGTCGTGCCTCGACATGTAGGAGATATAGCCGCATCTTGGGTGTTACAAGTTGGTATCAGAGCCTTCCCCAACCTAGGAGCCCCTGCTTGATCGAAGTGCTGCCGATGTTGGGTCTAGAAACAAAAACTATTTTGAGTCTTAGGATTATATATATTGGAGAGTAGGAATTCTTTTTCTCCTTATCCCCTTCATCGCTCTGGTGAGGACTCATGACGTAGAAGTTTTGACTTCCTACCCTCTTTTCCACCAATTTTTTTTGGATCACGTGGATATTGTTGGGATTGTTCCGATATCTTTGTGACGAGGATTCTGTCTTGGTGTCTCCCGTCTGTTGGGGTTAGTCCCGGGGAGTTGAGCTCTGAGGTCTTGTCGTCGCATTGTGTATCATTATAGTTCCGGAATACCACAGGTCGCCGACATCGAAAATGCTTCTATGCATGTTTGGCGGTGAGATAACCCCGACGTCACCCAGTACTGGGGGGATAGTTCAGGAGTATTGCCACAGCTAGTATAGCGGATGCTTTTCGAAGGTCTGAGGTACACGGTTTCCAAAGGTGTCTGGTTATGTGTTGACGGATGGATACAGCTGGATGTAGGGATTGTTACTTGTGTAAGATAGTGTTCTACCCCTGTATCCCCAACACCAGATTGCATAACCAGAAAGTTTCAGGAATTGATAGGTGGGAATTCAAGTAGATCTTAGGTAATCTTCCAACGAATACATGATATGAGGTTGGGGTTCAACGTCTAGTGATTCACTTGCCAATGTCGATTTTACACTGGTTACGTTGCGTCTTAATGAATCCTTGGCTATGCTGATTCAGGGATGCAATGTCCTTTGTAACGTCGTGCCCGGGGGGGGG
>LR738713.1:388871402-388890740 GCA_902687465.1 Secale cereale | reverse complement strand
GGGGGGGGGGGCTCATCACGAAAACTTTGGAAGGAATCTCTATCATATGTTTGTTCGGGCTTCTTTCGCATGCCAAATCCTTTGTTTTTTTTTATTGTGGTATTCGAGTTGCTTCGATGTCAAGTGTTGATTCCATACCTTTCCAAAGCGGTGTTCTCATATTTCTATGAGAGTGCTAATCCTTCTTAATCATCGAGATTGTCATGTAAATTCTTCTCAACCGGCGTGCTTCTTCAAGTTAACCCGATCCTTTCAATATATGCAAGACCAATTCTTGGTTTTTCTCAATGGTGTCTGTTTCGTTCGTCCCAAGTTTTCTTTGTTTTTCCCACCCTCCCACCCTTTTTCTTCAAGGAGTCAGAAATCTCAAGTCAAGTATCCATTATATTCATGTGAAGTCTCTTCATTCTTACCTTCGATGTTGTTTATCTGGTGATTTCACATGAAGACACTAAGGAAGCTTCAACTTCATCGTTGTTCCATTCTCATTTTCTTCTCCGGTGGATTTAATTCAAGATTTCGTTGTTGATCTTATCCATTTCCTCATTTCACAATGCTTTCTCATTCCGGTGCACCAATTAATCATTCACCTCTCGCTATTCATTTGTTTCGGAGTGCTAAAGAAATCTTAGAAGATTCGCGTTCCCATTCTTAATTCATTCAAGCTATTTTGAGGTTGTTATCTCATTCAAGCCATTTAATTCAACTGATGAAATCTCTCTTTCAAGTAATCATTCCAATGGTGTTTTCTTGAGTGGGCTCTAACCCACATGTCTTTTCCCAAGATCTCACCCGACTCTTCTAATTTTTCTGGAGTTATTCTCAAAGTCTTTTCAAAGTATGATGTAAGAATGGATTCCATCAGTCATATGCTTTCTTTAAAATCGCTTCCAAATTCTTTTCATCGTTGGTTCAATCTTATATCCTTCATTCTTCCAGAGTATCACAAAATCCTTCATGGTATTCTCGTCTTCATTCTCAACATTTGAAGACCGAAGAAGAGTTTTCCTCTAAATCTTTTCTTACCCATCCGAAGCATTTCATGAATTCTTTCCATTGTGATCCTCCGAAGGCCATCATTTCAGAAGATTTCTTCGTTCTCAGTTTTCAACTTCGACCTCCAACTATTCTTAATTGATGCCTCTTCGTCCGTCTCCATAATTCTTTCGATGCATCGTTCAAGTATTCTTTAATCAGCTCGTGATCCCTTCATTCTTTTGTATCTAAGTTTCCTCAAGTGCCTTGGTTCTTTTTCCAATTATTTCCGGCGATTAGTTCTGTTTTCTTCATTCGTTTCAATTCTTATGGTGGTTCATTGGACATTCCTCTTCCATATTATCATATCAGTTCACTCGTTCTTTCCAAAAATCCTACCGGTGGTTCATTGAAGAATTCCCAAGTTGCGCTATATCTCCCATCAATCTTTGCTGAAGAATAAGTAGCATGCCTATCCATTGCTTCTCATCAATTTAAGTTGATGCAGTGTAAGCATGACAGAATTTTTATTCTTATTCCTTCAAGGTGATTTAATTCCTTCGTCTGGAGTTCATTCATGATATCAAATTCATGATTGTTCGTCTTTTCTTTATGGAGTTCCAAACTCTCTCAATTACACCGTCATAACCTCCATTCAAATCATTGCAAGGCTTCAATATTATTATTTTCATCATAGATCATGTTGGATTACTCTTGATGCCTATGAACCTGATCCTTGTTGGTATTGGATGCATGTAATCTGTACTTTGAGTTCATGACATGCTTGTGCCTATCTTGTACTTGTAGCATGTTGTTTTGATGCTTGTGATGACCCACAAGTGTAGGGGATCTATCGTAGTCTTTTTGGTAACTAAGAGTGTCGAACCCAACGAGGAGCAGAAGGAAATGATAGACTGTTTTCAGTAAGGTATTTTCTGCAAGCACTGAAATTATCGGTAACAGATAGTTTTGTGATAAGGTAATTGGTAGCAAGTAACAAAAGGTAAAAGTAAATAAGGTGCAGCAAGATGGCCCAATCCTTTTTGTAGCAAAAGACAAGCCTGGACAAACTCTTATATGAAGGAAAACGCTCCCGAGGACACATGGGAATTATCCTCAAGCTAGTTTTCATCACAATCATATGATTCACGTTTGGTACTTTGATAATTTGGTATGTGGGTGGACCGGTGCTTGGGTGCTGTACTTACTTGGACAAGCCTCCCACTTATGATTAACCTCTATTGCAAGCATCCGCAACTACAAAAGAAGTATTAACATAAACCTAAGCATAGCATGAAACAAGTGGATCCAAATCAGCCCCTTACGAAGCAACGCATAAACTAGGGTTGAAGCTTCTGTCACTCTAGCAACCCATCATCTACTTATTACTTCCCAATGCCTTCCTCTAGGCCCAAACAATGGTGAAGTGTCATGTAGTCGACGTTCACATGACACCACTAGAGGAAAGACAACATACATCTCATCAAAATATCAAACGAATACCAAATTCACATGACTACTTATAGCAAGACTTCTCCCATGTCCTCAGGAACAAAAGTAACTACTCACAAGACATAATATTGTTCATGATCTGAGGGGTATTAATATGCATAATGGATCTGAACATATGATCTTCCACCAAGTAAACCAACTATCATCGACTACAAGGAGTAATCAACACTACTAGCAATCCACAGGTACCAATTTGAGGTTTTGGTGCAAAGATTGGATACAAGAGATGAACTAGGGTTTGAGAGGAGATGGTGCTCGTGAAGATGTTGATGAAGATAACCCCCCCCCCCCAAGATGGGAGAGTTGTTGGTGATGACGACGGTGACGATTTCCCCCTCCCGGAGGGAAGTATCCCCGACAGAACAGCTCCGCCGGAGCCCTAGATTGGTTTCCGCCAAGGTTCTGCCCCTAGACGGCGATGTCTGGTCCCGAAAGCCTCCTTACGATTTTTTCCAGGTCAAAATACCTCATATAGGAGAAGATGCACATCGGGGGGTCACCGGCTGGCCCACGAGGCAGGGGGCACGCCCAGAGGGGGGCGCCCCCACCCTCGTCGACAGGTGGTGGCCCCCCTGGTAGATCTCTTTCGCCGGATATTTTTTGTTTTTATGAAGCGATGTTTCGTGGAGTTTAGGAGCTTTTTGAGTTGTGTAGAATAGGTCTCCAATGTTTGCTCCTTTTCCAGCCCAGAATTCCAGCTGCCGGCATTCTCCCTCTTCATGTAAACCTTGTAAAATAAGAGAGAAAAGGCATAAGTGTTGTGACATAACGTGTAATAATAGCCCATAGTGCAATAAATGTCAACATAAAAGAATGATGCAAAATGGACGTATCAACTCCCCCAAGCTTAGACCTCGCTTGTCCTCAAGCAAAAGCCGATATTAAAAAATATGTCCACATGTTTTAGAGATAGAGGTGTCGATAAAAATAAAATACGGACATGAGGGCATCATGATCATTCTTATAACAGCAACGCACATATATTGTCATATGATTCTTATGCTAAAGTAACAATTCATTCACAATGTCAAGTATGACTCAGAAACTTCATTGAAAACCCACAAACTATGATCTCGGTCATTGAAGCAATTGCAATTTATCGTAACATCGGAAAGAGTCAATATAAGAGCTTTTCTGCAAGCCCACATACTCAACTATCATATAGTCTTTCACAATTGCTCTACTTATGGGTATGGAGTTTTAATCGGACACAGAGAACAATAGGGGCTTCTAGTATTGCCTCCCAACCTTTTACCTCAAGGGTAATGTCCACAGTAATAAACCATGATAACTTACATCCATGTCGGTATATATGTCACGATCTTTCCAACACAATGTGCTTGCCAAAGGATAAAATGTAAAAAGGAAAGGTGATTTTCACCTTGACTCTTATAAGGCAAGAATAATAGATAGGCCCTTCGCAGAGGGAAGCAGAGGTTGTCATGTGCTTTTTTGGTTGGATGCACAAAATCTTAGCGCAAAAGAACGTCACTTTATATTGCCACTTGTGATAAGGACCTTTGTTATGCAGTCCGTCGCTTTTATTACTTCCATATCACAAGATCGTATAAAGCTTATTTCCTCACACTAATAAATCATGCATATTTTAGAGAGTTTGCAACAATGACAACTTACTTGAAGGATCTTACTCAATCCATAGGTAGATATGGTGCACTCTCATGGCAAAACTAGGTTTAATGATGTATGGAAGAACAAGTAGTATCTCTACTTGGTGCAAGGAGTTTTGGCTAGCATGATGGAGAAAGGCAAGCTCAACAGTTGGATGATCCATGAAAATATACTTTATTTCGAATATAAGAAAACATAACCCATTATGTTGTCTTCCTTGTCCAACATCAACTCTTTAGCATGTCATATTTTAATGAGTGCTCACAATCATAAAAGATGTCCAAGATACTATATTTGTATGTGAAACCTCTCTTTCTTTATTACTTCCTATTAATTGCAACGATGACCAAAACTATGTTTGTCAACTCTCAACAACTTTTATTCATCATACTCTTTATATGTGAAGTCATTACTTCCCATAAGATCAATATGATCTCTTTGATACTTTTTTATATTTTCTTTTATTCTCTCATGACCAAAGTGAGGAAATCAAGCCCTTGACTCAACACTAATCTTTATTATATAGCTCACGGACTCGGTTACAAAGGTAAAGATCATAAAGCAAAAGCTCACAACTAGATCATGCTAACTTTATTTTACGAGATCAAGATATTACCAAAAGGATCGAACTAGGAAAAGCGGTAAAGATAGGAGTGTGATGGTGATACGATACCAGGGCAACTCCCCCAAGCTTGGCAGTTGCCAAGGGGAGTGCCCATACCCATATGATTATGCATCTTTCTTCGGAAGTGGGGACGATGGGGTTGTTGAAGATGTAGGCTTGTCGTCCATCTTCCAAGCATGGCATCATCATTGTAGAAGGATGATCGAGTCTCCGGGATCCTCAAATCTACAGCCAAACTCATCTTCTTGAATCTATATTCATACTCACAGTTTTGGTTTTACAGGTCATAGATCTGGGCCTGGAGGTGTTCGATTTTCTCTTATAGATTGGAGATAGCTTCCCCGAAGATCCTTGCGTTCAGCTTGTGGTTGTTGGCGAGATCCGTGATCATCATGTGGTTGGCGCTGAGTCCTCGTTCCTCCATACCTTCACACTTGAAAACTTGCTGCTCCATTGATTCGAGTCTTGTCTCCATGCTTCCGGTCCTCATTGGTCCCTCAACATCGCGGATGTGCAACACCCCTTCACGCAACTCCATGGTTTGAGGGTGATGCAGCACCTCCGTGAGGTAGGGGTTGATGACCTTCTCAAAGAACTTGTCCTTGGGGGTGCTGGAAGATGCCATGATGATCTAGATCTGTCAGAAACAACAGCTCGAAACGAAAACAGAGGATTTTTGCGTGATATGGTGGTCAAAACCTTCGGGAGAATATATAATGAATTTTTACCGACCAAAAGAAGTAACATGCAAGAAACCGGACTCCGGGAGGCACATGAGGTGCCCACGAGGCAGGGGGGCATGCTCAGGGGAAGGGGGGCGCCCTCCACCCTCATGGACGCCTCATGTCCTTTCTGGACTGCCTCTTATTTTTCTATTTTTCTAAATATTCCAAAACGGTGAAAAATTGCCATTAGAACTGTTTTGGAGTCGGTTTACTTACCGTACCACATACCTCTTCCTTTTCGGAATCTAAATCATTCTGGAAAGTGCATCTTATGTATTCCTCCGGGGTTACGGTTTCAATGACATTGGTTTCAACATTTATAGGCTTACCTGAGATATAATGTTCGATTCTTTGACCGTTCACCACCTTCGGATTCGTGCCCTCGAAGTTGTTGATTTTTATGGCACTGAGTGATAGATCTCCTCGATAACGTAGGGACCTTCCCATTTAGAGAGAAGTTTTCCTGCAAAAAATCTTGAACGAGAGTTGTATAGCAAGATGTAATCACCTGCGTCAAACACACACTTTTGTATCCTTTTGTCATGCCATCTTCTAACTTTCTCTTTGAACAACTTGGCATTCTCATAAGCTTGGGTTCTCCATTCATCAAGCGAGCTAATGTCAAATAACCTCTTCTCACCGGCAAGTTTGAAATCATAATTGAGCTCTTTAATAGCTCAATATGCCTTATGTTCTAGCTCGAGAGGTAAGTGACAAGCTTTTCCATAAACCATTTTATATGGAGACATACCCATAGGATTTTTGTATGTAGTTCTATAGGCCCATAATGCATCATCAAGTTTCTTGGACCAATTCTTTCTAGACCTATTAACTGTCTTTCGCAAAATTAGTTTCAGCTCTCTGTTACTTGGTTCTACTTGACCACTAGACTGTGGGTGATAAGGGGATGCAATTCTATGATTAACATCATACTGAGCAAGCATTTTATGAAAAGCACCATGAATAAAGTGTGAGCCACCATCAGTCATTAAATATCTAGGGACTCCAAACCTCGGAAAAATAACTTCTTTAAGCATCTTAATAGAGGTGTTGTGATCAGCACTACTAGTTGTAATAGCTTCTACCCACTTAGTAACATAATCAATAGTAACTAAAATATGTGTATACCCATTATAGGAAGGAAACGGTCCCATATAATCAAAGCCCCAAACATCAAATGGCTCAATAACAAGTGAATAATTCATAGGCATTTCTTGACGTCTACTGATATTACCAATTCTTTGGCATTCATCACAAGATAAGACAAACTTACGAGCATCCTTGAAGAGAGTAGGCCAATAAAAACCAGATTGCAATACCTTATGTGTAGTTCTATCTCCAGCATGGTGTCCTCCATAAGTTTCGGAGTGGCACTTGCGTAGGATATGTTCCTGTTCATGTTCAGGTACACAACGTCTGATAATACCATCTACTCCTTCTTTATAAAGGTGTGGGTCATCCCAGAAGTAATGTCTCAAATCATAGAAGAACTTTTTCTTTTGCTGGTATGTGAAATTAGGCGGTATAAACTTAGCAACAATGTACTTAGCATAATCAGCATACCATGGAGCAGTACGAGACGTATTTATGACAGCTAATTGTTCATCAGGAAAGCTATCATCAATAGGTTGTGGGTCATCAAGAATATTCTCTAGCCTAGACAAGTTGTCTGCAACGGGGTTCTCAGCTCCCTTTCTATCAATAATATGCAAATAAAATTCTTCCAGCAAGAGAACCCATCTAATAAGTCTAGGTTTAGCATCTTTCTTTTCCATAAGGTATTTGATAGCAGCATGATTAGTGTGAATAGTTACTTTAGAATCAACAATATAAGGTCTAAACTTACCACATGCAAATACAACTGCTAAAAATTCTTTCTCAGTAGTAGCATAATTTCTCTGGGCACCATCTAGAGTTTTACTAGCATATTGGATAACATTCAATTTCTTATCAACTCTTTGTCCTAGAACAACACCTACAGCATAATCACTAGCATCACACATAATCTCAAAGGGTAAATTCTAATCAGGGGGCTGGACAATAGGTCCAAAGATCAATGCTTTATTAAGTGTTTCAAATGCTTCTAAACAGTCATCATCAAAGACAAAAGGAACATCTTTTTGTAAAAGAATAGTCAGAAGCCTGGAGATTTTGGAGAAGTCCTTAATGAACCTCCTATAAAACCCAGCATGACCAAGGAAACTTCGTATACCTTTGATGTCCTTGGGACACGGCATCTTTTCAATAGCATCAACCTTAGCCTTGTCAACTTCAATACCTCTTTCAGAAATTTTATGTCCCAACACAATGCCTTCATTAACCATAAAGTGGCACTTCTCCCAATTCAAGACAAGATTAGTGTCTTCACATCTCTGCAAAACTCGATCAAGGTTGCTCAAGCAATCATCAAAAGAAGTTCCGTAAACGGAAAAATCATCCATGAAAATCTCAACAATCTTTTCACAAAAATTAGAGAATATAGCCATCATGCATCTTTGAAAGGTAGCAGGTGCATTACATAAACCAAAAGGCATACATCTATAAGCAAAGGTACCGAAAGGACAAGTAAAAGTGGTCTTTTCTTGAACCCCTTTTGACACAGGTATTTGAGAGAAACCAGAATAACCATCTAGAAAGCAAAAATGAGTATGTTTGTATAACCTTTCTAGCATTTGATCAATAAAAGGGAAAAGGGTAATGATCTTTCTTATTGGCTTTATTTAATATGCGGAAATCAATTACCATCCTATAACCTGTAACAATTCTTTGCGGGGTCAATTCATCTTTATCATTAGGAACAACAGTCACACCTCCCTTCTTGGGGACACAATGGACAGGACTTACCCACTGGCTATCAGAAATTGGATAAATTATACCTGCCTCTAGAAGCTTTAGTATTTCCTTCCTTACCACTTCTTTCATCTTAGGATTTAACCGTCGTTGATGATCGATAACCGGTTTAGCGTCCTCTTCCAATTTTATCTTGTGTTGACATAGAGTGGGACTAATGCCCTTAAGATCATCCAGAGTATATCCAATAGCAACATGATGCTTCTTTAGAGTTTTCAATAATTTTTCTTTTTCCTGCTCTGAAAGGTTAGCACTGATAATAACAGGATATATCTTCTTTTCATCAAGATAAACATACTTAAGATTATCAGGTAATGGTTTGAGTTCAAACACGGGATCACCCTTGGGTGGAGGAGGATCCCCTAGGCTTTCAACAGGCAAGTTGTTTTTCAATATGATTCCCTGCTTAAAGAATATTTCATCTATTTCCCTTCTCTCATTCATATACATATCATTTTCATGGTCTAGCAGATATTGTTCTAAAGGATCGTTAGGAGGCACAGCAGTAGAAGCAAGACCAATAATTTCATCCTTACTAGGTAATTCTTTATCATGGGGTTGTCTACAAAATTTAGCAAAGTTAAAATCATGAGACATATCCCCTAAACCAACGGTAAAAATATCTTTTACGCAGTCTATCTTAGCATTAACAGTATTCAAGAAGGGTCTACCAAATATGATGGGACAGAATCATCTTGCAAGGAACCAAGAAGAAGAAAATCAATAGGGTATTTAACTTTCCCACACAAGACTTCAACATCTCTAACAATCCCAATTGGTGAAATAGTGTCTCTATTAGCAAGCTTAATAGTGACATCAATACCTTCTAGCTCAGCAGGTGCAATGTCGTGCATAATTTCATCATATAAGGAAATAGGGATTACACTTGCACTAGCACCTACGTCACATAAACCATGATAGAAATGATCTCCTATTTTAACAGAAATAACAGTCAAGCCTACAACAGGTCTATGTTTATTCCTAGTATCGGGTTTGGCTATTCTAGCAGCTTCCTCTTGGAGGTAAATAACATGTCCATCTAAATTTTCAACCAAGAGATCTTTAACCATAGCAACACTAGGTTCAACTTTAATTTAATCAGAGGGTGTAGGTGTTCTAATATTACTCATACGAACCACAGTTGAAGCTTTAGCATGATCCTTTATTCTAACAGGGAAAGGTGGTTTCTCAATATAAGCAGTAGGAACAATAGGATCAACATTATAAGTGATAGTATTTTCTTCAACTTTAACAGGTTCAACTACTTTTAATTCAATGGGAGGATGATATTTAAACCACTTCTCCTTGGGGAGGTCAACATAAGTAGCAAATAATTCACAGAAAGAGGCTACTATCTCAGAGTCAAGTCCATATTTAGTGCTAAATTCACGGAAAACATCGGTATCCATAAAAGCTTTAATGCAATCAAACTTAGGGGTCATACCTGACTCCTTACCTTTGTCGAGATCCCAAACTTAAGAGTTGCATTTAATTCTTTCCAATAAATCCCATTTGAATTCAATAGTCTTCATCATAAAAGAACCAGTAAAGAATTATCGAGCATGGAGCGATTATTGAGAGAAAGCCGAGCATAAAAATTTTGAATGATCATTTCTCTTGAGAACTCATGATTGGGGCATGAATATAACATTGACTTAAGCCTCCCCCAAGCTTGAGTGATGCTTTCTCCTTCGCGAGGCCAAAAATTATATATATAATTACGATCACGATGAACCTGATGCATAGGGTAGAACTCCTGATGAAATTCCAACTTCAGTCGATTATAGTTCCATGATCCAATATCATCGCATAGCCTAAACCATGTCAATGCATCTCCCTTCAAATATAAAAGGAATACCTTTTTCTTGATAACATCCTCGGGCATATCTGCAAGCTTAAATAATCCACAAACTTCATCCACATAGATTAGGTGTAAATCGGGATGCAGTGTTCCATCTCCTGTAAAGGGATTATCTAGCAGCTTCTCTATCATACCCGAAGGAATTTCAAAGCAAACATTTTCAGTATGTCTAGTAGGTTGAGAAGCAACTCTTTGCTCTACTGGTCAGGGTGAAGATACCCCGAACAAGCCCCTCAAAAGATGATGAGCCATAGTAACAAGTGACGGTAAATTTCAGCCCACTATATAAATCTTTCCTTACCAAAGGCGCTTCACTCCCCGGCAACGGCGCCAGAAAAGAGTCTTGATGACCCACAAGTGTAGGGGAAATATCTTAGTCCTTTCGATAAGTAAGAGTGTCGAACCCAACGAGGGGCAGAAGGAAATGATAGGCAGTTTTCAGTAAGGTATTTTCTCCAAGCACTGAAATTATCGGTAATAGATAGTTTTGTGATAAGGTAATTGGTAGCAAGTAACAAAAGGTAAAAGCAAATAAGTTGCAGCAAGATGGCCCAATCCTTTTTGTAGCAAAGGACAAGCCTGGACAAACTCTTATATGAAGGAAAACGCTCCCGAGGACACATGGGAATTATCGTCAAGCTAGTTTTCATCACGATCATATGATTCGCGTTCGGTACTTTGATAATTTGGTATGTGGGTGGACTGGTGCTTGCGTGCTGTCCTTACTAGGACATGCCTCCCACTTATGATTAACCTCTTTTGCAAGCATCCGCAACTACAAAAGAAGTATTAAGTTAAACCTAACCATAGCATGAAACAAGTGGATCCAAATCAGCCCCTTACGAAGCAACGCATGAACTAGGGTTTAAGCTTCTGTCACTCTAGCAACCCATCATCTACTTATTACTTCCCAATGCCTTCCTCTAGGCCCAAACAATGGTGAAGTGTCATGTAGTCGACATTCACATGACACCACTAGAGGAAAGACAACATACATCTCATCAAAATATCGAACGAATACCAAATTCACATGACTACTTATAGCAAGACTTCTCCCATGTCCTCGGGAACAAAAGTAACTACTCACAAGACATAATATTGTTCATGATCTGAGGGGTATTAATATGCATAATGGATCTGAACATATGATCTTCCACCAAGTAAACCAACTAGGTTTTGGTACAAAGATTGGATACATGAGATGAACTAGGGTTTGAGAGGAGATGGTGCTAGTGAATATGTTGATGAAGATAACCCTCCCCAAGATGGGAGAGTTTTTGGTGATGACGGCGGTGACGATTTCCCCCTCCCGGAGGGAAGTATCCCCGGCAGAACAGCTCCACCGGAGCCCTAGATCGGTTTCCACCAAGGTTCCGCCTCGAGACGGCGGCCTCTGGTCTCGAAAGCCTCCTTAGGATTTTTTCCAGGTCAAAACACCTCATATAGGAGAAGATGGGCATCGGGGGGTCACCGGCTGGCCCACGAGGCATGGGGCGCCCCCCACCCTCGTGGATAGGTGGTGGCCCCCCTGGTAGATCTCTTTCACTAGATATTTTTTGTATTTTCTGAAACGGTGTTTCGTGGAGTTTCAGAGCTTTTTGAGTTGTGCAGAATAGGTCCCCAATGTTTGCTCCTTTTTCAGCCTAGAATTCCAGCCGCCGGCATTCTCCCTCTTCATGTAAACCTTGTAAAATAAGAGAGAAATGGCATAAGTATTGTGACATAACGTGTAATAACAGCCCATAGTGCAATAAATATCAACATAAAAGCATGATGCAAAATGGACGTATCAGCTTGTAAGATGCATAGTTGCTGTTTTGGACAACTTGTTCTTTAAACTTGTTTCGTGTGTATGTGTTGAACCGTGGCTCCGTTTGGAGCATGCTCTATATGAAACTTGCTTGGTTTTGCATGTATATGCATCATGTCATGTTGCATCCATGTTTTGAGAGTGTTTGCTTTATGCTTGAATGCACTGTGCATCAATGCCATATGTAACTTGTTTTGCTCATATCTTCTAGGCCATAACTCCGAATTAAATGACTTTATATGTAACTTGACTAGAAATCTCGTGTAGATTATCATGGTGCATGTTAACTTGCTGTTTGACAACTTTAACTTAAGGTGTGTTCAGATCTGGACTAATTTTAAAATTTGCATATGAGGACTTATCGAAATTGTTATGGGTCTTTTACATTTGTGTCCCTAACTCGAACCCACTACTCAGATTTGCCCCTAATTTCGAAGTGTGCTCAAATTTGCCCCTCCGTCGTCATGTTCCCTTACAAAATTACCCTTCCGTGCCGTTTCCGTCCAGTCAAAGCTCTTTGACCGGTATCTGGCCGTTTATTTGACATTTTTGCCCTTGTCTTCATGTGTCACTTACTAGTGGGACCCACTCTAATAAAATAAAATGAAAAAACTCTTTCTCTCACCCCCTCTTTCTCACACTTACATGTGGGGACAAACTATAATAAAAAAAAAGATAAGGACTATTCAAACTAGATATTGGGCCCACATCTCATTAGCTAATCAATATTTTTTGAAATATTTTGTTTTCTGACTCAGCCGTGACGTGTGGGGCTACTCTGCTTATAGTATACCTAAAATGTCTCAATAGAGGTTAATAATGCCAGTGGGTCCATGTGGCTGTGGCTCAGGGGGCTATTAGCGGGGTAATTAATACTTAATTAAGGACCTCATCGGAGATTATTCGTCGGCGACAAAAATCCATGGCAGAGGTTCACCGGGAGGCCCCGAGGACGACGGCTGAGGTGCGGGGTGGCTAGCGCTACCTCTCCCGCTTCCAGGGCTGCTAGCAGGAGGGCACATGGTGGCTAAATTTGCCAGCAGGAACGAGGCCAGCGGCGGCGCTGCCACGGACTCGGCAGGGATGGAGATATGGCGTGAAAACGAATGGGGAAGGAGAGGGGAGAGGAGGAGGGTATCACGGCAGGTCTCGAGATGCACTCGGATCAGGCGGGATAACTTGTACGTCAACGAATCTACGCCGGCGGTCTTCGATCGGAGGCGATGAAGGGGAGGTCGATTGAGAGAAGGGAGAGCATCCAGAGAGAGGCAGATGATTCGGGGGGATGCGGCAGTCTTATCTCGCAGGATGGGGTCCAGTGGAGAGGAGGAGGTGGACGCCGGCGGCTGGTGCCCGATGTCCAGTCACCCTCGGTGCTACTGGCACGAGGTTGAAGATAACCTCGGCTCGGTTGGGCTGGGCTGGACCAGGCCTATGCCACTGCATCATGGCCCAATCGCTACAGTAGCATTTCCTTTTTTGTTTCCTATTCGATTTGGACCCACGTGTAAGGACGCAAGGGCAAATATGTCAAATAAACGGCCAGATACCGGTCAAAGAGCTTTGACTGGATGGAAACGGCACGGAAGGGTAATTTTGTAAGGGAACATGACGGCGGAGGGGCAAATTTGACCACACTTCGAAATTAGGGGCAAATCTGAGTAGTGGGTTCGACTTAGGGACACAAATGTAAAAGTCCCAATTGTTATATGTTGTCTCCGGCCTCATTTAAACTTTCTTTGATGTGATGATCTTCTGTGCTTCATCTATTGCCATGATTATCATCATGTAGCCTTGTCATGCATCATACTTGGTTGAGCATAATGTCTTGTTATGTGTTGTGTGTTTACCGTGTCTTTTGCTTCTTCTCGGTAGTTCCTGTTTTGTTGCGATCGTGAGGATTCGTTCGACTACAATTGGTTCGTCTGCGTGACTTTGTCTTGTACATGGACTTGTTCTTCTTCCTAGCGGGATCTCAGGCAAGATGACTGTCACCTTGGATCTCATTACTATCATTGCTATGCTAGTTGTCTCAATGCTATCGCTATATGTCGCGCTACCCACCACTTGTTTATCAAGCCTCCCATCATGCCATGAAACAACCTCTAACCTTTGACACCATCCTAGCAAACTATTGTATGGCTATGTAACCGCTTGCTCAGCCCCTTCTTATAGCGTTGTTAGTGAAGGAAATATGCCCTAGAGGCAATAATAAAGTTGTTATTTATATTTCCTTGTATATCATGATATATGTCTTTTATTCATGCTAGAATTGTATTAACCGGAAACTTGATACATGTGTGAATACATAGACAAAATAGAGTGTCCCTAGTATGCCTCTACTAGACTAGCTCGTTAATCAAAGACGGTTAAGTTTCCTAAATATAGACATGTGTTGTCATTTGATCAACGGGATCACATCATTAGGATAATGATATGATGGAAAAGACCCATCTGTTAGCTTAGCATAATGATCGTTTAGTTTTATTGCTATTGCTTTCTTCATGACTTATACATGTTCCTCTGACTATGAGATTATGCAACTCCCGAATACCGGAGGAACACCTTGTGTGCTATCAAATGTCACAATGTAAATGGGTGATTATAAAGATGCTCTACAGGTGTCTCTGAAGGTGTTTGTGGTGTTGGCATAGATCAAGAATAGGATTTGTCACTTCGAGTGTCGAAGAGGTATCTTTGTGCCCTCTCGGTAATACACATCATAATAAGCCTTGCAAGCAAATGACTAATGAGTTAGTCACGAGAGGATGTATTACAGAACGAGTAAAGAGACTTTCCTATAACGAGATTGAACTAGGTATGATGATACCGATGATCGAATCTCGGGCAAGTAACATACGGATGACATAGGGAACAACATATGTTGTTGTGCGGTTTGACTGATAAAGATCTTCGTAGAATATGTAGGAGCCAATATGAGCATCTAGGTTCTTCTATTGGTTATTGATCGGAGATGAGTCTCGGTCATGCCTACATAGTTCTCGAACCTGTAGGGCCCGCATGCTTAACGTTCGATGACGATCGGTATTATGAGTTTATGTGTTTTGATGTACCAAACGTTTTTCGGAGTCCCGGATGAGATCACGGACATGATGAGGTGTCTCGAAATGGTCGAGACATAAAGATTGATATATTGGAAGGTTATATTCGGACACCGGATGGGTTTCGGGGGTCACTGGATAAATACGAGAGTACCGAGGAGTTACCGGAACCCCCCGGGGGGTCAATGGGCCTTCATGGGCCTTAGTGGAAATAGAGGGCAGCAAGGGAGGTGTGGGGCGTGCCCCCCCTAGGCCCAAACCGAATTGGTTTAGGGCTTGGGGGCGGCCCCCTCTTTCCTTCTCCCCTCCTCCTCTTTCTTTCCCCTCCTAGTTGGACTAGGAAAGGGGGAACCTACTCCTAGTAGGGGTAGGATTCCCCCCTTGGGGCGCACCCTATGTGGCCGCCGACCCCCTCCCCTTACTCCGTTATATACGGGGGCAGTGGGCACCCTAGTACACACAAGTTGACAACCGAGCGCCATTGTTGCGGTTGTGCCCGTCGGTGGGAGGAGGGGGTGCGGACGGAGTGACCCCCTCGCCCGCACCGTGCGGAGCGTGACCGTCGAGGCGCTTCTAATGTTGTTCTCCTCCGACATCTCCTGCCCCTGTGCCGGCCGCGGGGGGAGTGGTGATGGCGCCACCTGCTCCAACCACGTCCCAAGCAGTGTTCACGCCCTCGCTCGCATCCGCATCCCCCGCGGCATTAGAGGCCGCGGGCGGCAAAGCCTTCTAGGTGGACGGATGGGCCGAAGTAGCGGACATCTTCTTGGGCGCCATGGTTGATGGCGTCGTCAAAGATGGAGATGGTGATGAAGATGATGCGTTGAGAATGCTTTCAGGTTCGCGCAAGCGAGACCCCCTACCTGGCGCGCCAAAGATGTCGCGGGATATCCGCGGCCACCTATGGGACCAGGAGGCCCCTTGCTGGTTCGGCATGGGGATGTCCTGTTGCACAAAGAGCAGACCAACGCACGGCAACACGACAGAGAGCACATAAGCAATTTACCCACGTTCGGGCCGCTACAAGGCATAAAACCCTACTCCTGCTTTGGTGGATTGATGGTGGAATGGAGGTGGGGGAGCGTAGTACACTTGCCCGGCAGGGGTTGCCTTAGGGCAGCAGCGACTACGTGCGTATGGCGGTGTGGGTTCATCAACTTTCCAACCCTTTCGATTGCCATGGGCCTCCTTTTATAGAGCAAGGGGCTACCACAGTGGCAAAGTAGTCATTCTGCACTAATATGATAGCAAACAGTGCTATCATACCTAACTCTACGGGCTGACATGGTGCATTAAATGCACCGCTTAGTGTCACATCACTGGTTGCCCGGCAAGGCTTGTCGGACTATCTTGCCAGCTCTGCACCTGTTCTCTTGACACGCCGCGGGATGGGTGTCATCTACGAGTTCTTCTCGTAAGGAAAGGCTGCCATGTGGCTAATGGCTGCCACTTAATCATCTTGCGGCTTGACATCGCATTGATCGACAATGTGGATCGTGCTTGAGTGATTGGTGAGGTGGTTTTGCCTCCGCGAGCCCCGGCAGGTCCTGTCGGGGTGTCTTGACTGCCTCCTTCTGAGGATGACCTTGCCCCTTGCCGGGCTCGCCTGCCCGGCAAAGGAGGCCCTTTTCTTGGCGACGCCTTGCTTCTCTGGCCTGGCCTTGGTTTCTCTGATTTTCTTGTTGGCCCCTTGGACCTCTCGGCCTCTTGTACATCTTGGTCTGGTGCTTCAATCTTGTTTTTGTGCATTTGCACAGTCTGGTCAACAGACCCATGGTTTGTTGCACCGACAGATTGATACCTTGGTTATCAAACTAAGGGAAATTCTTACTCTACTTTGCTGCATCACCCTTTCCTCTTCAAGGGAAAAACAACACAAGCTCAAGAGGTAGCAGCGTGGTTCTGATAGGTGGGGCTATTGTACATCTACGTTGATGGAGACTTCAACCCAGGAAGGGTAACGTCTATGCGAGTCCACGTAGGGCTCCACCCACGAAGGGTCCACGAAGAAGCAACATGTATATCCCACCATGGCCATCACCCACGAAGGACTTGCCTCACTCGGGTAGATCTTCACTAAGTAGGTGATCTCCTTTCCCTTACAAACTTCTTGCTTCAACTCCAAAATCTTGTTGGAGGCTCCCAAGCGACACCTAACCATTCTAGGAGACACCACTCTCCAAAAGGTAATAGATGGTGTGATGATGTTGAACTCCTTACTATTGTGCTTCCTATGATTGTCTCCCCAACACTCAACTCTCTCTCACAGATTTGGATATGGTGGAAAGATGATTTGAGTGGAAAGCAACTTGGGGAAGGCTAGAGATCAAGATTCTTGTGGTAGGATTGGTATATCTTGGTTCGAACACATGAGTAGGTGGTTCTGTCTCAGAAAATGTATGCTGGAAGTGTAGGCACACTCTGATGGCTCTCTCTCAAATGGAAAAGGGGTGGAGGGGTATATATAGCCTCCGCACAGAATCCAACCATTACACACATTTAACCCAACTCGGTCAGACCAAATAGAAGAACTCGGTGAGATCGATCCAGTTCAAAATGTGAACGTTAGGAATCTCGGTGGGACCGCATGGAACAACTCGATGGGACCGATGTGCTAGTGCTTATGGAAAACATCAACTCGGTGGCACTGATTGTATCAACTCGGTTAAACCAAAGTGAAGCAATAAGGCAATAGATAACATGTCAAGCCAACTCGATGAGACCGAAATAATTGCAACAGGCAATAGAGAATTGGCAAGGCCATCTCGGTGAGACCGAGATCCATATCAGTGTGGCCGAACTGTTTGGGTTTCTGGCAGTGGCTATGTCATGTGAACTCGGTGGCGCCGGATAGAAAGAAGCGATGAAGCCGAGTTTGACTTAGGTCTTTGGACAAATTTGGAAATGAGAAAGTGGCTGAGGGTTTCAGAGCAATATCACCAAGCACTTGAGCAAGTATACCATTAAGAAACACCTCATCCCCTTTTAATAGTATTGGCTTTCCTATGGACTCAATGTGATCTTGGATCACTAAAATATAAATGAAGAGTCTTGAGCCTTTGACAATATGTGTCCTTAGCATTTTGAGGGGCCCACATCTCTAGTACATGCCATGCCATTCATTGAACATTCTGAAATATCAAACTTGAATGGATATTAGTTCAATGAGCTATATATTGTTATGAATTACCAAAACCACCCGGGGATTAGTTGCACTTTCATCGAGGCATGTTCCACATCAAAGTTGTGCATTTTGGGTATTCAACTTATGTTTGTCCAACATACAAAACGATGGTGGTTGTCCTCTTGCACCCACTCACGTGTTTATCAACGATATCGATGCTTTCCGTCTATGGGCCCGCTTGGTCCATCACTACTTTGCCTGACAACGAGAGAGGTTAATTTGACTCATGAGGGGATTAATTATTATTTTGTATTACGGTACATACGTCATGCTCTGGGATGACATGATACAGTTCGAGCACACAAGCATGTGTACGCATGAATCCCTCCCATTGAGTCAAAGTGGCAAGTACCACGACACGTCATGAACCGATCTCGCTCTGTGTGGGGACTGTATGATATTCAATGCACAATCCACATCAATGTTGTGAATGGTATTCAAACATGCATTCACGTATCACCTCCATACATACATATGCATGTAGGGGTTGTCTTTGAACGGTACACCCTCGTGTGGTTATCGGCGACAAGCCTATATATTCGTGGGCCCGCGTGGACATCCACATGATCACCTTGACCGACAACAAGATATCTTACCATGGAGGATTCTTCCTTTTGGTTCATGTTATCGTAGTAGGTCATGGTGAGATTCAGGCCTAATTAAGTTTGAGCGCATACTATCCATGCATGCATGCATGAATCCCGGTCATCGGCTCAAAGTGTGGTGTGACATACATATGCATCGTCAACTAACCCTCACTCCGTGTAGGGATTTCTGGTTCCAAAGCACGGTGCTACATCAAAGTATTTCCATTGTGTATTCAAACATCAACACCTCCATACATATGTTTGGGCCACACATACATGCAGTGGTTATCTTCCGGGACAAGCTACTTGCATGATTATTGGTGAGCTAGCCCATCTCTCTGGACGCATGGACGACCATCACTTTGACCGACAATAAGAGAGAGATTGTACGACCAAGGTGGATTATTCTTGGCCAGTTTTACGATACATATTGGTGAGATGCCCTATCCCGCGAACTGAAAGTGTGTGTGTGTGTGTGTGTGTGTGTGTGTGTGTGTGTGTGTGTGTGTGTGTGTGTG
>LR738713.1:388848521-388871128 GCA_902687465.1 Secale cereale | reverse complement strand
CCTCCGCCGCCGCAAGGCCTCCATTCTCAACATATGCCTATTTGCCAGTGCAGCTTACCCACCGATCTCCATACCCAGGTAGCCCTAAGTTTCTTAGATGACACCTCCCAAACGCTCCCTTTCCCACAGATCCCCATCCCCATCCCCATCCTCCACTATAGAGCGTCGCCGCCTAAGCCCGGCTACGCTTCCCGTGGAGCTGGGGGAGCAACTGGCCCGAAAGAGGTGTATTGCGGCCTCTTCGCCCAACGTCGCCAAGGTGGCCGCCGAGGAAGCCGATGACCATTACTGGCCGCATGCACTCAATCAGCTGGCTAGAGTATGTGGGTATGTCACGGACGTCGGCTACGATATTGAGGTCGCCGACAGCGATGGCCTGACGCGGGCTATGTCATAGGTTAAGTGGACCACCCAACCCCTCGGGTTCAACCGACGTCGATCTCATTCATGGCCCCGCCTTCTGATCTCCTCTAGCTCGCCGTCAAGAATTTGCCATCCTACATCGCCATCGAGCCCGTTTTTTCATTTCTGAAGGACACATTCTGCGACGCTGGCTTGGGATCCACAGCTTCCAAGTCAGACCTCATCGATGGCGACCACAAGGAGGGCAGCCTCTCCGGCTCTTCCAAGGGGAAAGAGCCAATCTTCTCTTCCATGGGGGAAGAGCCTGTTTGCGACATCAGGGAGGGCACCCAACAGGCGTGCTCTTCCAAGGGGAAGGAGCCCATCTGCGACAACATGGAGCGCACCCAGGGTCCATGCTCTTCCCGCGGGAACGAGCCCATCTATGAAAAGTGAGGACACCCATGATTTGTTTTGCCGTGCCTCTTCACAGGGGGGACCCATGGTTTGTTTTGTCGAGTCACTTTTGTAGTGTAGTGAGAATATGTTTAGTTGTAATTGCTATATTTGGTTGTTTGCTATATGCCTTGTTTATTTCAGTTGTTCACAATGTGATGCTCTATATGTGCAACTATTTACTGTGCAGTACATTTTAATCAATACCAGTTTTAAACGTACCGATAGGAATGCATATATTTGCTTGCTGTTAAGCCTGTTATAGCTAGCATATACCTCTTTTAAAGTTTTTTGGTTGTTCAGTTGTTTGTAGTTAGCATATGTCCAGTTTGAAATGCTATATTTGGTTGTTCGTAGTATGCCTTGTTTATTCCAGTTATTCACAACGTGATGTTCTATATGTGCAAGTATGAACTGTGCAGTTCAATTTCATCAATACCAGTTTCAAAATACCAGTCTGAATGACTACATTTGGTTGTTGCATGTTTTAGTTAACACACCTTTCCATTTTTATTTAACAATAACTAGTATACATAGACCGACACAATACCAGTTTGAATGACTATGTTTGCTTGTTGTTAAATGTTAGGCCTGTTGCAGTTAACACACCTTTCCACTTGTTTTGCTTAACTAGTGTGCTTAAACCTGCACACTGAAGCTATCTTTTGGAGATTATTTTGTCAGCCATGGATATATTTGGTTGATGTTTAGCCTGTTGTGCTTAACATGCCTCTCGATGTACTTACACATGACAATTTTGGCAACGACTGTTGTTCTCCCTCGAGGTTAATTTCATCCCATAGCTTATATATACTCACTGTTTAGGATATCGGTAGCGGATACATCTCCAACGTATCTATAATTTATGAAGTATTCATGCCATGTTTACAACAATTTTATATGGTTTTGGTATGATTTGCATGGAACTAACCTGGACTGGCACTGTTTTCAGCTAAACTACCGTTGTGTTGTTTTTTGTGCAGAAATGAAAGTTCTCCAGATGAGCTGAATCTTTTTGACGATTGTTTTTTGGACAAAAGAGACCCCCGAAGCTTTGTGGGAGGGCCAAAAGAGCCACAAGGAGGGCACAACCCACCACGGCGCGCCAGAGGGGCAGGGCTTGCCCCGGTGGGTTTTGCTCACCTCGAGGCCCATCTTCGCGTGAAAATGATGCAAAAAATCCTATAAATAGAGAAACCATCAGAAATAACCCTAGATCAGAAGTTTTGTCGCCGCAAGCCTCTATAGCAATGAAAAACCAATCTAGACCCCGTTCCGGCACTCCGTCGAAGGGGGAAATCATCACTGGTGGCCATCTTCATCATCCTCGCCGCCACCATGATGAGGGAGTAGTCCATCCTCGGGGCTGAGGGTTTGTACCAGTAGCTATGTGTTTAATATCTCTCTCGTGTTCTTGAGATGGCATGATCTTGATGTATCGCAGTCTTTGTTTACATAGGTGGATCATATGGTGTTTCTCCCTCTCTATCTTGTTATGAGGAATTGAGTTTTCCCATTGAGAATTTATTTTATCGGATTGAATAACTTTATGGATTTGAGAACACTTCATGTATGTCTTGCTATAAATACCTTTGGTGACAATGGGGTAACATATTGATTCACTTGCTATGTATTTTGGCACTCAACCCGCGGATTCCTGAGGTGACATTGGGGTAAACTATGCATAGGGGTTGATGCACGTTCTTGTCTTTGTTTCTCTAGTAGAAATCTTGGGGCACTCTTTGAGGTTCTTTGTGTTGGATTGAGTATTATGAATCTGAATTTGTTTTGGTGTTATTTTAGTACAAACTCTTGATAGATCGATCGGAAAGTATAACTTGGTGTTATTTTAATACGAACTCTTGGATAGATCGATCGGAAAGAATAGCTACACACAGTTTCTTCTATGTTCTTTGGTAGATAGGAACTTTGGAGTGAGTCTTCATCGCACGTTGAGGGATGGTTATGTGATCCAATTATATTAGCATTGCTGAGATATTGCATCAGCGAAAGTACGGACCCTAGGCCTCATTTTCAAGCATTCAAATGCTGTTTGTGCTCACTTTTGTTACTTGCTACCTTGTTGCTTTTTATTTTTCCTATTACAAAAGACAATATCTACCATCCATATTACACTTTTATCACCATCTCTTCACCGAACTAGTGCACCTATACAATTTTCCATTTGTATTGGGTGTGTTGGGGACACAAGAGATTCTTTGTTATTTGGTTGTTGGGTTGCTTGAGAGAGACCATCTTCATCCTACGCATCCCACGGATTGATAAGCCTTAGGTAATCCACTTGAGGGAAAACTGCTACTGTCCTACAGAACTCTGCGCTTAGAGGCCCACCACGAGTCTACAAGAATAAAGTTGCGTAGTAGACATCAAGTTCTTTTCTGGCGCCATTATCGGGGAGATGAGTGCTTGAATGTATATCTTTAGATGTTGCAACTGAATCTTTTAGTTTCTTGTTTTATCACTAGTTTGGTTTATGAAAGAAAACAAAAAATTGAATTAAGGATGCATCATATTGTTCATCTTTATAATGTCTTTCGTGATAATGATGGAAAAGAAAATTGTGCACAATTGTTAGCAGGAGAATGCTATAAAATGTTTGGCATAGAATCCATGAATGATGAGCAAGATTGCAATGTTGTTGGATGAATTCTTTGAATATCCATTATGCTAATTATATGCAAAGCTACAAGCTTGGGTATGCTATGTTTGATGAAGGTGATATTTTTAGTCCCCCAAGATTTCATGTGCAAATTTGTTATAATGGTAGCATGCCTCCTATTTATGATGATTACAATGATGAATGTGTGTTTGGAAGAGTGTCAACTCTAGGTAATGATCCCACTATTTTGGAGGGTGTTGAATCTTTTTACAATATTAATGAAAGTGGATTTGAAGAGGTCATGACTTCATTTAGTGATGAATCCACTATTTTGGAAGAGGGTTCATTGATTACTATGAGAATAAAGTTGCTATATATGATGATTATGGTGATGACATGTATACTATAAAGAATAATAATAACTATGAAACTTATCATCATGATTTTAATCAAGTATCCCATGATAGTAATTTTGTTGTGTTTGCTCCCACTACTATTCATGAGAAGAAATTTGCTTATGTGGGGAGTAATAAAGATTCTATGCTTGTGGATCATGAAAAGAATTCTTTATGTGATAGTTATATTGTTGAATTCATTCATGATGCCACTGAAAATTATTATGAGAGAGGAACATATGATTTTACATATCTCAATAATATCAAGTTTCCTCTCAATGTGTTGAAAGTCTTGAAGTCATGCTTGTTTTGCCTTCTTATGCTAGTTGATTCTTGTTTCCAAAAAATGTTTGATCACAAAATTCCTATGCATAGGAAGAGGGTTAGGCTTAAATATGCTTGCCATGTGATTCATGATGCTCTATATGTATTTCAATTCTTTACTTTTGTGTGAGCATCCTTGAAATCTTCATGCCTAGCTAAAAGGCATTAAAAAAACGCTTGTTGGGAGACGACCCAACATTTAACCTTATTGTTTTAGTGTGTTCACATGATTATTCTACTGTACTAATCATGTTTCAATAAAGTACCAAATAAAGTCTTTGAGATAGTGTGGATGATAGTTTACTTGATTATGTGCAAAAAACAGAAACTTTTGCGTCAAGTACTGAAATTTCTGTGCTTCACTGGAACGTTATAAAATTGTGAATTTTATACACACGATTGATATGCAAATTTCCTACATTGTCCTAACTTTTCAGAATTTTGGTAGTTACATAAGTATGACTTTAATTCAGATCTTTACAGACTGTTTTGTCTTCAACGCATTGTTTGCTTGTTTTATAGTTTCTATGGTTTATATTGGTCAATATAAATTGTAGAAATGATATGCTATAGTAGGAATTGTGTAAAAACAATTATTAATCTTGTATTTGACCGTACTCAAAGTGAATGATTTGTTTATCATCTATACCTACTAATAAAGTAAGGTGCATTTCTCTGATTTTTTTCATCCGTTCACCATCATTTTTCTTATCCGAGGTGGTACTCAACTATTGTAATCCGTCTGTTAGCAAAGGAAATTGATTTTCCCAGAATTACGTACATGGCCCGCGCACGCTATGTCCCAGTAAACTCAGCCAAGTTTTTCCAGCCCACGCAGTAATAAAAACAATGCTATTTTACACACTACGCCGCAAATAGATCGACGTACACCCAAGACTGGGCCACCGATTTTTTTTTCTGTTTTTTTTTCTTCTTTTGTTTCTTGTTTCTTTTTTATTTTCCCATTCCATGTCTATTTTTTCCTTTTTATGAAATTCGAAATTAAAAAAAATGTTTGGCATTTATAAAAAACCTATGAATTCCAACATTGTGATCCTATTTGTAAAATGTTTGCAATTTTGTTATTCCATTTTTTCAAAATGGGATAAAATAATCATTTAACAAAATTGGGTTCTTCCAATTTTGTTCAGGATTTAAAAATTGCATTTAAAATATGTTACAAAATTTATAATATTCTTCTTTTAGTGAGATGTTCAAAAATTGGAAATAATTTTGCATTAGAAACATATTTTCTAATTTTCAGAACATGCTCCCATTTCCAAAAACAAATCAAAAATTTATGAAATGTTCGTATTTTTATAAAAGTTTCATGATTTTAAGAAATTTTTGTGAATTTCAAAAAAAAGTTTCTTGCAATTTTTTTGTTCGTGTTTTTTTTAATGTATGGAATTTTCAAAGAACTACTCATAATTTGAAAAATTGTTCGCTTTGCCAAGTATATTTAGCAGCTCATACGCACTATATTTTATAATATGTGTGTTAGCAAAGAAAAACCAATTTTCCCAGAATTACGTACGTGAGCCGCGCATGCTATGGCCCAGTAAACTCAGCCCATTTTTCTCCACCCGCGCAGCAATAAAAACAATCATATTTTACGCACCGCGCGTAAAATAGCTAGACGTATGCACAAGGCGCCCAAGACTGGGCCACCCAATTTTTTTGTGATTTACTTTTATATTTCTTCTTTTGTTTCCCTTTCCTTTTTTATTTTCCCATTCTAAGTCTATTTTTCCCTTTTACTGAAATTCTAAATTTTCAAAAAATGTTTGCATTTATAAAAAACATATGAACTCCAAAATTATGATCCTATTTGTAAAAAGTTTGCAATTTTGCAATTATGTTATTCTATTGTTTTTTCAAGTTGGGATAAAATAATCATTTAAAAAAATTATTTGGGTTCTTCCAATTTTGTTCAAGATTTTAAAATTGCATTTAAAAAATTTATAATATTCTTCTTTTAATGAGATGTTCAAAAATTGAAAATAATTTTGCATGAAAACACATTTTCTAATATTTTTTCTTCTAAATTTTCCAAACCTTCTCCCATTTCCAAAAAATGTTCACAAATTTATGAAATGTTCAAATTTTTATAAAGGGTTCATGCTTTGAAGAAATGTCTGTGAATTTCCAAAAAAAACTGTTTATAATTTGTAAAATTGTTCGCTTTACGAAGTATATTTGGCAGCTCATACTTCTCATTTTTTGAGAAGTTCAAAAAAATGGAAAAATGTTTCGAATATGAGATTTCAATATATTCCTAAATATTCACTTCCGTATTGGGCCTGCTCTGCACTGGTTAACAGGACGGGTTTGTTTTCGTGGCGAGCAACATGTGATCGGGTCTTTGAGGTCGTGTGTTCGATCACTCACATACTTGGACTGCTCCGCATTTGGCATATCGAACTTCTCGCCTTGTTCTGAATAAGGGACACCATGAATTATTAATGGTGGTAGCTTTCATGTGCCAATAAAAGAGAATAGGCTGGTTAATTATAATTGAAGGAAATTGTGGGCACGTGCCAATAAAAGAGAATATACTGGTTTGGCTCTAATTAAATGGTGCCATGTTGAACTTGAGAATACGAACATTCGGGGGTCATGATCCATTCTTATATTGAGCCAGATGCATGTAATTTTATTTATCCCGTTGTAATGCAGGGGCATGTGTACTAGTACTAACCCATCTCATGAAGTTCCTTTAAGTTTTGTGTGATTGAATTTTCAAGTTTTGGGTGAGACATCGATATGAGAAGAATAAGGAGTGGCAAGACCGTAAGCTTGTGGATTGCCAAGTCACACCAAGGTAATATTCAAGGAATACCCAAACAACTAAGCTTGGGGATACCCCGAAAGGCATCACCTCTTTCATCTTCAACATTATCTGTAACCTCACATGAAGTTATATTTTTATTCGTCACATGATATGAGTTTTGCTTGAAGCGTAATTTCCTTTTTTATTTCCTTGATGTTATTTAGAATAGTGTTTTTCATCTTTTTATTTAAATAAAAATGTCAAGTATAGCCTTTACCATACTTATTTTGCAAGTCAACATGTTGTTGTTTGAAAACAGAAAGTTTTCTATCATTGTCGAAATTCTTCTGGACAGTCAGAACATGATAAAATCTTCAAATTTTTACACAATGAGAATTAATAAGTTATCTGTAACATGGTAATTAAATATGTAGAGGCATTGATTATGCATTGTGAAATTATATTTTTAGTGATTTGCTACAGTAGGGAGTGATAAGGTTTTGAGTTGATTTATACTAACTTAGCTGACGAGTTCTTGTTGAGTTTTGTGTGGATGAAGTTTTTAAGATTTAGGGAAACCGTGATATAAAAGGAATTAAGGAGACACAAAAGCTCAAGCTTGGGAATGCCTAAGGCATCCCAAGATAATATTCCCAGAAGTCTCAGGTATCTAAGCTTGGGGATGCCCCGGTAGGCATCCCACCTTTCCTCATCAACTATTATTGGTTAGCATTAGTTGATCCTAAGTTTTTGCTTCTTCACATGATGTGTGATATCCTTGGAATGTTATTTTATTTTGTTTGCTTTTTGTTTGAATAAAATCATTAGATCTGAAATTTTTAATTGGGAGAGAGTCCTCACATAGCTTCACTTAACTACTCATTTGAACTTCACTTATATCTTTTTGGAGTAGTTTGTTGAACACTCTCATGCTTCACTTATATTATGTAAAGAGTTGATAATAGTGATGACAATTTGCAGAAGCTATGAAATTAGTCCTAATATGATGAATATCCAAGAAGGATATAATAAAAACTTTCATGTAGACCATTGGATATGATAAGTTTGATTCCTTGCAATAGTTTTGTGATATGGAGATGATAATATGTGAGTCATGTTTGTGACTAATTGTGGTTTAGTAAGAATATTGGTGTTAATGTTTGTGATTCCCTATGCATGCACATTAAGTCAATAGTTATGCAATGAAATTACATCCTACTTGTGTTGCATTATTTGGTGTTAGTTACGTTTAATGTTCGTTTATGATGGTTTTCGTTCCTTGGTTGGTCGCTTCTCAATATATTTGCTAGTGTCCACCTTGTACTAAGTAGAAATACTACTTGTGTATCCAAATCCTAAAACTCAAGTTGTGCCAAATGAGTCCATCGTACCTACCTTTTTGCGGTATTTCTGTGCCGTCCTAAGCAAATTTATATGTGCCAACTCTAATTTCAAAATAAACTTCTGTTTTGTGTGCCCGTAGCGCTCATGGAGTGGTGAGGGGTGGCCGATATTTTTTCATGCTAGATGTGTTATTCTCAAGATGAGTGTTTATTCACTTGTCATTACATGAGAGTATGGCGGTAATAGGGATTCTCAGTCCCGAAATGAAAAAGAAATTTACTTTATGTTGTCAAATAATAAATTCCTTAGAAAGTGTTGGTATGGATGGTACTCGTGGATACGGCTTGCCGTGGAATGTGAAAGTATGGTGGAAAAAGGAATAAACTTTATTTTATGTTTGCTAACCTCCTATGATGTATCTAGCATGGAAAGTATTAGGAACTCTCAGTCGTTCTCGTTGATGAGAAAAGCATGCCACCCAGAATAATTTTATCTCTCAATTTAAACTTTGAGCTCTAGCACCTCTACAAATCCCTACTTCCCTCTGCGAAGGGCCTATCTATTTACTTTATGCAATTTTTATTTTTTAAGTCTCATCTTTTCTTATAAAGCACCAACTACGGAACACTATTATAAAACTTGAGCACTCGATGTTGCAAATATTTGAGTGTGTTTCATGAATGGATTACTGATTGAGCATAATGGCCTAGGGATAGCTTTCTTTAGAATTGATATTTTGAAAGACATGGTTGCTTGTTACTATGCTTGAGTATTGATGTCTTCATGTCAAATTATAGACTATTGCTTTGAATCATTCAAGTCCAAATGTCCATGCTACAAAAGAAAAGAGTATATGATAAGTAGCATTCCACATCAAAAATTCCATTTTCAATTGCTACTTTATCATGATGAGTTCTATGAGAAAGAATTGTTGTTATGTGATGCTAGAAAAAGTGATTGAAATTATCACTGATCAAACTTGTGCACTATGATAGCATTCACACTTCATTAATGATTTCTTTTATTATTTACCTACTCGAGGACGAGTAGGAATTAAGCTTAGGGATGCTGATATGTCTCCAATGTATCTATAATTTATGAAGTATCCATGCCATGTTTACAACAATTTTAAATGATTTTGGTATGATTTGCATGGAACTAACCCGGACTGACGATGTTTACAGCAGAACTACCATGGTGTTGTTTTTTGTGCAGAAATGAAAGTTCTCCAAATGAGCTAAAACTTTTTGACGATTTTTTAAACAAAAGAGGCCCCCAAAGCTTCGTGGGAGGCCAGAAGAGCCACGAGGAGGGCACAACCCACCACGACGCTCCAGAGGGGCCCGACTTGCCCCGGTGGGTTGTGCTTACCTCGGGGCCCATCTTCGCGTGTAAATGACGCAAAAAATCCTATAAATAGAGAAACCATCAGAAATAACCCTAAATCAGAAGTTCCGCCCTCGCAAGCCTCTATAGCCACGAAAAACCAATCTAGAGCCCGTTCTGGCACTCCACTGGAGGGGTAAATCATCACCGGTGGCCATCTTCATCTTCCTGGCGGCCACCATGATGAGGAGGGAGTAATCCACCCTCAGGGCTGAGGGTTAGTGCCAGTAGATATCTGTTTAATATCTGTGTGTGTGTGTGTGTGTGTGTGTGTGTGTGTGTGTGTGGGTGTGTGTGTGTGTGTGTGTGTGTGTGTGTGTGTGTGTGTCTGTCTGTCTCTCGTGTTCTTGAGATGGCATGATCTTGATGTATCGTGGGCTTTGTTAATATAGTTGGATCATATGGTGTTTCTCTCTCTCTATCTTGTTATGATGAACTGAGTTTTCCCTTTGAGATTTTGTTTTATCGGATTGAATACTTTTATTGATTTGAGAAAACTTGACATATGTCTTGCTATGAATATTCGTGGTGACAATGGGGTATCATATTGATTCACTTGATATATGTTTTGGCACTCAACTCGCGGATTCCCGAGGTGACTGTCAGCGTTCTAGGAACGGGGTTACCCAGACTTGCCTGCCTGCGGCCCAGAGCGCGGCTCATCCAGCGGCCTGGCACGGCCCAACTTCATCAGCAGCCAATCAAGATCCTCACGAGGGGCCTAGCCTCGCGAAGCGGACGACGCAAGACCTCCCCTGGGGCGGCCTCACTAGGCAAGCTCCCAACGAGCGGAGATATCAACGCAAGGGGAACCTCACGAGGTTCCCGTGACGTGAGTCATGACGACCAAGACCAGGCGGGCGCCAGCGGGCGCATGATGCCAGTTTCCTCTTTGGTGCTAATGGGGCAAGCGCATGCGAAGAGTCCTGAGGCGTCAGACAAAGGTTTCCATATCGGTGCAACATGACCAAGACCAGTAGGACGGCAGAGCGAAGGTCACCACGGAGCCCACGACGGCGTCACCACCAGAGCCTTTAGCAGGCGAAGACCACCTTTTATCAGGATAGCTTGTACTAGCTGTCCCCCTTCAAAGTTAGCCGTTGTGGGATCCCTTCCCGCTCAATATTTGGGAAGAGAACCCGTGCCTCTATAAATAGGATTAGCCACCACCATATGGGGCATCTCATTGGATCCGGAGCTAACCCAACTTGGGACAATCGGATCATTGAGACCACCATCACACCCACAAGCTCGTCGAGCACAAGAACACCTATCCTCAGGAGACCGTTCTTCCCATGTACTAGTTTATCCTCAGCCCACAAGGCAATCCACCACACCACATTAGATTAGGGTATTACACAACAACGGTGGCCCAAACCATTATAAACCCTTGTGTCTCTTGTTCTTTGGATTCGACGAGCTAGGCCTAGGAATTGGTGCGAGAGCGAGCTAGAGCGGAAAGGAGAGATCTTCGTGAGCACCCCAGTGTTCAAACCTCAAGCGTTTGTTGGAACCCACGATCCGACATTTGGCGCGCCAGGTAGGAGTGTGCTGAAGCTTCCCTTCCGTCGATTCATGCTCCGTCATCCCGCCGGTTCCATGGCCGGCACTCACCGAGCCCGTGCTGAGCGGCGGGCCGCCCTTGCCGCCCGTGTCGCTCAGACACCTCCCGCCGACGGACCTCCTCGCCGTTCTCCATCGCCCGCTGCCAACGCTGCCACCGACCCGGTGCGGCACTGATACACCTCCAACGTATCTATAATTTTTGATTGTTCCATGCTATTATTTATGAAGTCTTGGATGATTAATGGGCTTTATCATTCACTTTTATATCATTTTTGGGACTAACCTACTAACCCAAAGGCCCAGTCCAGATTGCTGTTTTTTTGCCTGTTTCAGGGTTTTGCAGAAAAAGAATATCAAACGGAGTCCAAACGGAATGAAACCTTCGCGGGAGATATTTTTGGAGAAAATCATGCATGTGGAGCTTGAGAACCACGTCAGGGGTTCAAGAGGTGGCCCACGAGGGTGGGGAGCGCCTCCCCCTTCCCGGGGCGCACCCCCTGCCTCGTGGCCCCCTTGAGCGTCCCTCGGTGTCCTCCTTCTTCCTATATAAGTCTACGTACCCCAAAACCTCCGTGAATAGAGAGAAAACCCTAATTCCACCACTGTAACCTTTTTTTCCCGTGAGATCCCATCTTGGAGCCTGTTCCGGAGCTCCACCGGAGGGGGTTCCATCACGGAGGTCTTCATCATCATCATCATCGCCCTCACCATGAGTTGTGAGTAGTTTACCACAGACCTTCGGGTCCATAGCTAGTATCTAGATGGCTTCTTCTCTCTCTCTCTGGATCTCAATACA
This sequence comes from Secale cereale, assembly GCA_902687465.1. Taxonomy (NCBI): domain Eukaryota; kingdom Viridiplantae; phylum Streptophyta; class Magnoliopsida; order Poales; family Poaceae; genus Secale; species Secale cereale. The sequence continues at coordinate 388,859,126 of LR738713.1, read as the reverse complement.
AAGTTCTCCTCGGTGTTCGAGGAGATCTATTCGATGTAATCTCTTTTTGCGGTGTGTTTGTCGAGATCCGATGAATTGTGAGTTTATGATCAAGTTTATCTATGAAAGATATTTGGTTCTTCTCTGAACTTTTTATGTGTGCTCATAATATCCTTGCAAGTCTCTTCGAATTATTGGTTTGGTTTGGCCTACTAGATCTATAGTTCTTGCAATGGGAGAAGTGCTTGGCTTTGGATTCAATCATGCGGTGTCCTTTCCCAGTGACAGTAGGGGCAGCAAGGCACATATTGTATTGTTGCCATCGAGGATAAAAAGATAGGGTTTATATCATATTGCTTGAGTTTATCCCTCTACATCATGTCATCTTGCTTAAGGCATTACTCTGTTCTTATGAACTCAATACACTAGATGCATGCTGGATAGCAGTCGATGTGTGGAATAATAGTAGTAGATGCAGGCAGGAGTCGGTCTACTTGTCTCGGACGTGATGCCTATATACAATGATCATGCCTAGATAGTCTCATAATTATTCGCTTTTCTATCAATTGCTCGACAGTAATTTGTTTACCCGCCGTAGAATATCGCTATCATGAGTGTAGCGACCACGATCCGAATGGACCAAAGTCTCTGTGTTTCAGTGTCATCCCTGGATCGGTAATCTTGACACACACAGTACTTGAAGGATTTATAACAGAGTGGCAATCACACACTTATTACATCGAATGTCTCCAATGAGAACTTATTACAAAAATCTATGGCTTAAGGCCATCTAGCAAAATAACAGCGGAAGGCTTGGAAGATAAGTGAGTCCATCAACTCCAACGACATAGCTGAGTGCATGACAAACGACCTAGCACGTCTTATTCCTCGTCTGAAAAGTCTGCAACGTAATATGTTGCAGCCCGAAAATGGGTCAGCACATGGAATATGCTGGCAAGATAACACAGAAGATGCAAGTGGCAGAATAAAGGCTATACTATATGCATATTTGGCTAGTGGAGGCTCTAAGGTTAAAGTTTTTGCGTAAAGCCAATTTTTCCCTACAACAAAGGAATAGATTTTATTTTAACTATCATGTTGGTTGAAAATCATTGAGAAGGTACCCCCAACTCAATCCCAAATTAAAAGTTCATCATTAACCCAACAATTTAAATTATAGAGTGATGAGATCAGCCAATAATTCAAGTACCAGATACTCAAGATGTCCATAACCGGGGACACGGCTAATCATGATCAGTTTGTACACTCTGCAGAGGTTTGTGCACTTTTCCCACAAGACTCGATCGCCTCCGTTTGGTTTCTCGCACTGCATGGTGTTTGAGAAATGGATGACCAAGACACAGTCTTTCCGAAGAGGTCCCCTTAACCGGATAGATAGGCCAGTACACCTACAATCCCTCTACATCTGCTAGCCCATCACGGAAAGGTTTCCCACAATTTACTCAACTATGCCAGAGCCCATATTGGCATGTGGCTGCACACGGAAGTTTCTAGCATGAATAGTTTTATGATCCCTTTGAGCCTGGGTGGCCTTCCATAGGAAAAATCACACGGAACCCCGGGATTTCCAAGGACAACACTGGATTCCCCAGGTGCCCTGCAACCAATCGACCGAGATGTGTATTCAAGTAACCACATTCAGTTGAATCCTTAATTAACAACTCACATCTATCATGGATTTCACTCAAACCCAAACCACGTCTACGAGCATAGCATAGCAACCTAAGCAAACATAGAAGTAACTCCCAAGGGTTTGAAAGTAATGCAGGTAATAGGTTCTACCTCAATCTACTTCCCAGTCCCACAAGTTAAGAGATCCTACTCATGCAATGTGTGAGGTTTTCATCTAATGCATAAAAACTGGGTAATAAAAGTATGATCAAAGTGTTACTTGCCTTGCTGACGATTCGCAAAACCTAGAGACTCGTAGTAGCACGCTTCACAGTCCGGGTATTCTATCGCAAGCAAACAATAGCATACATAAGCAAACAAGCAACGATGCGCAAACAAAACTCCAAAAGGTAAGATCTAACCGGAAAGTTCAACTTAAGAACTCCGGTTTGTAAAAAGAATCAAATCGAAAGAAGCAACGAAAGTCAAACTGCGAAAGAAACGAGCTCTGGTTACTAATTGATCTAAAGTCAAATTTTACATTAGCCAAAACTTTGTTCAAGTTGGTTAAACGGAAAGAGGGTGTCGAGACGAAGATCTGGGATTTTGAATCACCTGATTCCGACTCTCGAGCGAAAAGAAAAACAAAAACAAGATCAGTGCAGAAATCGCGATCGGAATAATCGCGGATAAATACCCCGAAAAAAGAAAACTGACGAACATACTAACGAACGAACGTTCGCTGTCTGCGGCTAACGGACGAAAAGCGTTCGCTAAAACGAACGTACGGACGAACATCCGCTAAATAGCTAAACCGGAGAAAAACCGATCTAATCCTAAAAAAACGAATCTATGGTTTTACGGAAAGAACCGATCGTTTTTTTTAAATACCCATGGCTACCTCGAAGTCGGCGTACTCCGGCGAAGTCCCGGCGGCGGCGGGTGGTGGGTCCGGTGGAGGCGGCGGCGGTCAGCGGCGGCGGCGGCAGCGGCGGCGAGGCGCGCGGCGGGGCGCGGCAGCGGCGGCGGCTCGCGGTGGCGAGTGCAGCGGTGGCAGGCGGCTAGGGCAGGGGCGAGGTGGGCGGCGGCTAGGCTGCCTCGGGCTGGGGTGGCGGCTTATAAAGCCCAGAGTCCTGGGCACTTACGGCCCGGAGTCGGTTCGCTTTTTTTTTTAAAAGAGTCCTCACGTAGCAAAAGTAACGAAAGAAATACTAATCTGACACCAAAAATCCCGAAATAAATTTTCACCGTCCTTTGATAATATTTAGGACAAAGTGAACATTTTTCCCGGACCTAAATGCAATTTTTAAAAACACGCATTTTTTCTATGCAAATAAAATCGCAAATAAATTCAGAAAAATACCAAAAGTTATTTTAACATTTTTCCTCCAATATTTCTGTTATTTTGGAGAAGTCTTATTATCCCCGCTCATATATTGTATTTAGAAATATTTTTAGGAGAGAAAAATAATTAAAATCACACTGTCCTCGTACCGGTATTCGAGCGAACTCAAATACGAAAACAGTAACATTCCCAACTCTCTCCGTAGGTCCTTGAGTTGCTTAGAATTTCGAGGAGCGCCACAACCATAATGCAAATAAACATGCAATGCAATATGATCTATGTATAACATTCCAAATTGAAAATTTGGGATGTTACAATGAGAGAAGCCACTAGAGAACACTATGGCCCCCGGGTCTATTCTCAACATATCAATCTACATCTACTTTACTTTTATCGCTTTTATATTCTATTCTTATAAACCAAAAATATAAACTATCATCTCTATCAGATCTCATTTTTGTAAGTGATCGTAAAGGGATTGACAACCCCTTATCACGTTGGCTGCAAAGTTCTTATTTGTTTGTGCAGGTGCGAGGGACTGGCGCGTGGTCTCCTACTGGATTGATAGCTTGGTTCTCAAAAACTAAGGGAAATACTTACGCTACTGTGCTGCATCTCCCTTTCCTCTTTGAGGGAATACAACGCAAGCTCGAGAAGTAGCAAGAAGAACTTCTGGCGCCGTTGCCGGGGAGGCTTACGCAAAAGTCATATACCAATTACCTATCACAAACCCTTATCCTTCACATTACATTTATTTGCCTCCCGTTTTCCTTTCCCGCACTTCACCCTTGCCGTTTTATTTGCCCTTCTTCCGCCGTGTGTTTATCGTTCGCTTGCTTCTTGTTTTCTTGTGTGTGTTGGATTGCTTGCTTGTCACTATGGCTCAGAACAATACCAAATTGTGTGACTTCCCCAATACCAACAACAATGACTTTATTAGCACTTCAATTGCTCCTATTACCGATGCTGAATCTTGTGAGATCAATGCTGCTTTGTTGAATCTTGTCATGAAAGATCAATTCTCCGGCCTTCCTAGTGAAGATGCCGCTACCCATCTAAACAACTTTGTCGATTTGTGTGATATGCAAAAGAAAAGGGATATGGATAACGATATTGTTAAATTGAAGTTATTTCCATTTTCACTTAGAGATCGTGCTAAAACTTGGTTTTCCTCTTTGCCTAGAAATAGTATTGATTCGTGGAATAAGTGCAAAGATGTTTTTATCTCTAAGTATTTCCCTCCTGCTAAGATCATCTCTCTTAGAAACGATATTATGAATTTTAAGCAACTAGATCATGAGCATGTTGCACAAGCTTGGGAGAGAATGAAACTGATGATACGTAATTGCCCTACACATGCTTTGAATCTATGGATGATTATTCAGAACTTTTATGCTGACTTGAATTTTGCTTCTAGAAATCTTTTAGATCCGGCCACCGGAGGCACTTTCATGGAAACTACCTTAGGAGAAGCTACCAAACTCCTAGATAATATTATGGTTAATTATTCTCAATGGCACACCGAAAGATCTACTAGTAAAAAAGTGCATGCTATCGAAGAAATTAGTGTTTTGAGTGGAAAGATAGATGAACTTATGAAATTGTTTGCTGCTAACAGTGCTTCTTCTGATCCTAATGATATGCCTTTGTCCACTTTGATTGAGAATAACAATGAATCTTTAGATGTGAATTTTGTTGGTAGGAATAATTTTGGTAACAATGCTTATATAGGTAATTTTAATCCTAGGACTTTTCCTAGTAATTCCTCTAATAATTATGGTAATTCCTACAACAACTCTTATGGAAAGATGCCTTCTGAATTTGAAACTAGTGTTAAGGAGTTTATGATCTCGAAAAAGAATTTCAATGCTTTGCTTGAAGAGAAATTGCTTAAGGTTGATGAATTGGCTAGTAGTGTGGATAGAATTACTCTTGATGTTGATTCTTTGAAACTTAGATCTATCCCACCTAAGCATGATATAAATGAGTCTCTCAAAGCCATGAGAATTTCCATTGATGAATGCAAAGAAAGAACCGCTAGGATGCGTGCTAAAAGAGAGGATTATATTAAAGCGTGTTCTTCTAGTTATCATGAAAATAAAGATGAAGATCGGAAAGTTATTGATGTGTCTCCTATTAGATCCTTGTTTTCTAGTATTAATCTTGATGAAAATAGGATTGGATATGATTCTACTTTAAGGTGTCCCAATGTTTCGGAGTTTTTAGATCTTGATGCTAAAATTACTAAAAGTGGGAGTGAAGAGATTAAAACTTTGCATAGTGATGAACCCACTACTTTGGATTTCAAGGGATTCAATTATGACAATTTCTCTTTTATTGATTGTATTTCCTTGTTGCAATCCGTGCTAAATTCTCCGCATGCTTATTGTCAAAATAAAGCTTTCACCAAACACATAGTTGATGATTTGATGCAATCTTATGAAGAAAAACTTGAGTTGGAAGTTTTTATACCTAGAAAGCTTTATGATGAGTGGGAACCTACTATCAAAATAAAAATAAAATATCATGAATGCTATGCTTTGTGTGATTTGGGTGCAAGTGTCTCCACTATCCCAAAAACTTTGTGTGATTTGCTAGGGTTCCATGAGCTTGATGATTGTTCTTTAAATTTGCATCTTGCAGATTCCACTATTAAGAAACCTATGGGAAGAGTTAATGATGTTCTTATTGTTTCCAATAGGAATTATGTGCCCGTAGATTTCATTGTTCTTGATATAGATTGCAATCCTTCATGTCCTATTATTCTTGGTAGACCTTTCCTTAGAACGATTGGTGCAATTATTGATATGAAGGAATGAAATATTAGATTCCAATTTCCATTAAGGAAAGGCATGGAACACTTTCCTAGAAATAAAATCAAATTACCATATGAATCTATCATGAGAGCCACTTATGGATTGCCTTCCAAAGATGGCAATACCTAGATTTATCTTGTATAGTGCCTAGCTAGGGGCGTAAAACGATAGCGCTTGTTGGGAGGCAACCCAACTTTATATTTTTTTGTTTTTGTAGCTGTTAGGGAATAAATATTTCATCTAGCCTCTGATTATATGTGGTTTCATGTTTTTTTTAGTGTTTGTGCCAAGTAGAACCTTTGGGAAGACTTGTGTGAAGTTTATGTGATCTTGCTGTGAAAAACAGAATCGTTAGCGCTCGCTAAAGTGATCTTCATATTTTACTGGAGCGTGATTTTTAGTTGATTCTTTTTGTAGATGATTAGTAGACAAATTCCGCAAATTTACCAATTTAGTTTGAAGTTTTTGGAGTTCCAGAAGTAGGCGAAACCTGCAGATTACTACAGACTGTTCTGTTTTTGACAGATTTTGTTTTTCGTGTGTTGTTTGCTTATTTCGATGCTTCTATGAGTAGTATTGGAGGATATGAACCATAGAGAAGTTGGAATAAAGTAGGTTTAACACCAATATAAACAAATAATGGATTCATTGCAGCACCTTTGAGTAGTGGTTTGCTTTCTTATACTGACGAAGCTCACGAGAATTTTTGTCTAAGTTTTGTGTTGTGAAGTTTTCAAGTTTTGAGTATTGCTTTGATGGACTATGGAACAAGGAGTAGCAAAGGCCTAAGCTTGGGGATGCCCATGGCACCACAAGTAAATTCAAGATAATCAAAAGCCAAAGCTTGGGGATGCCCCGGGAAGGCATCCCCTCTTTCGTCTTCATCCATCGGTAACTATACTTGGAGCTATATTTTTATTCGCAACCTGTTATGTGTTTTTCTTGGAGCGTCTTGTATAATTTGAGTCTTTGCTTGTTAGTTTGTCACAATCATCCTTGCTGGACACACCTATTTAAGAGAGCTAAATATAGCCTAGAAATTGTTAGAACACTCTATGTGCTTCACTTATATCTTTTGAGTTGAATAGTTTTTCCTCTAGTGCTTCACTTACATCTTTTAGAGCAGGGTGGTGGTAATATTTTGTAAGAATTGTTGAACTCTCATGATTCACTTATATCCATTTGAGAGTTTATTAAAACATAATGTTAATGTGTTTAGGCTAAAGAAACTAGTCTTCACATGATAGACATCCAATGTCAATGTAGTAAAAAAAAATCATGCCAAGTGCATTGAATAGAATGAGATGTTGGATGCTTGATAATTGTTTTGAGATATGAGGATAGTGATATTAGAGTCATGCTAGTGGAGTTATTCTGAAATTGAGGAATACTTGTGTTAAGGTTAGTGATTTCCGTAGCATGCACGTATGGTGAACCGCTATGTGACGAAGTTAGAGCATGAGGTATTTGTAGAGTGCCAACCTTCGTGTGCAGGTCGGGGGCGCGCGATGGTTAACTCCTACCAACCTCCCCCCTAGGAGCATGCGTTGATTGCTTCGTTTTTATGACTCGTAGATTTTTGCGAATAAGTATATGAGTTCTTATGACTAATGTTGAGTCCATGGATTATACGCACTCTCACCCTTCCACCATTGCTAGCCTCTTTTGTACCGCGCAACTTTTGCCGGTACCATAAACCCACTATATATCCTTCCTCAAAACATCCACCATATTGTTCCTCAAAACAGCCACCATACCTACCTATCATGGCATTTCCATAGACATTCCGAGATCTATTGCCATGCAACTTTCCACCGTTCCGTTTATAAGACACGCATCATATTGTCATATTGCCATGCATGATCATGTAGTTGACATCGTATTTGTGGCAAGGCCACCAAGCATAATTTTTATACATGTCCCTCTTGTTTCATTGCACATATATACCGGTACACCGCCGGAGGCATTCATAGAGAGTCATACTTTGTTGTTGTAGTATCGACTTGTAATATTGAGTTGTAATGAAAAGTGTGATGATCATCATTATTATAGCATTGTCCCATGGGAGGAAAGGCTAAATCTATAAAGTCCCTTTGCAAGAAAAAAAAGAAAGGCCAAAGAAAAAAAGAAAAGGCCCAAAAAAAGGAAAAAAAGAAAAAAATTAAAAGAAAAAGGGGACAATTGCTACTATCTTTTTTCCACACTTGTGCTTCAAAGTAGCACCATGTTCTTCATTGTAGAGAGTCTCATGTTTAGTCACTTTCATATACTAGTGGGAATTTTTGTTATGGAACTTGGCTTGTATATTCCAACGATGGGCTTCCTCAAATGCCCTAGGTCTTCGTGAGCAAGCAAGTTGGATGCACACCCACTAGTTTCTTTTGTTGAGCTTTCATTCATATTTAGCTCTAGTGCATCCGTTGCATGGCAATCCCTACTCACTCACATTGATATCTATTAATGGGCATCTCCATAGCCCGTGATACGCCTAGTCGATGTGAGACTATCTCCCTCCTTTTTGTCTTCCACACAACCACCTCTATTCCACCCATAGTGCTATGTCCATGGCTCACGCTCATGTATTGCGTGAAAGTTGAAAGGTTTGAAAAGATAGAGTATGAAAAGAAGTGCTTGGCTGAAATCGGGGTTGTGCATGATATGAATATTTTGTGTGATGAAGAGGGAGCATAGCCAGACTATATGATTTCGTAGGGATAACTTTCTTTAGCCATAGTATTTTGAGAAGACATGATTGCTTTGTTAGTATGCTTGAAGTATTATTATTTCTTATGTCAATATAGACTTTTATCTTGAATCTTTAAGATCTGAACATTCATGTCACAATTAAGAGAATTACATTGAAAAACTATATTGGTTAGCATTCCACATCAAAAATTCTTTCTTTATCATTTACCTACTCGAGGACGAGCAGGAATTAAGCATGGGGATGCTTGATACGTCTCCAACGTATCTATAATTTTTGATTGTTCCATGCTATTATTTATGAAGTCTTGGATGATTAATGGGCTTTATCATTCACTTACTAACCCAAAGGCCCAGTCCAGATTGCTGCTTTTTTGCATGTTTCAGGGTTTTGCAGAAAAAGAATATCAAACGGAGTCCGAACGGAATGAAACCTTCGCGAGAGATATTTTTGGAGAAAATCACGCACGCGGAGCTTGAGAACCACGTCAAGGGATCAAGAGGTGGCCCATGAGGGTGGGGGGGGGGGCGCCCCCTGCCTCGTGGACCCCTCGAGCGTCCCCCGATGTCCTCCTTCTTCCTATATAAGTCTACGTACCCCAAAACCTCTGTGAACAGAGAGAAAACCCTAATTACACCGCGTAACCTTCTGTTTCAGTGAGATCCCATCTTGGAGCCTGTTCCAGAGCTCCACCGGAGGGGGATCCATCATGGAGGTCTTCATCATCATCGCCCTCACCATGAGTTGTGAGTAGTTGACCATAGACCTTCGGGTCCATAGCTAGTATCTAGATGGCTTCTTCTCTCTCTCTGGATTTCAATACAAAATTCTCCTCGGTCTTCGAGGAGATCTATTCGATGTAATCTCTTTTTGCGGTGTGTTTGTGGAGATCCGATGAATTTTGAGTTTATGTTCAAGGTTATCTATGAAAGATATTTGGTTCTTCTCTGAACTTTTTATGTGTGCTCATAATATCCTTGCAAGTCTCTTCGAATTATTGGTCTAGTTTGGCCTACTAGATCTATAGTTCTTGCAATGGGAGAAGTGCTTGGCTTTGGGTTCAATCTTGCGGTGTCCTTTCACAATGACAGTAGGGGCAGTAAGGCATGTATTGTATTGTTGCCATCATGGATAAAAAGATGGGGTTTATATCATATTGCTTGAGTTTATCCCTCTACATCATGTCATCTTGCTTAAGGCGTTACTCTGTTCTTATGAACTCAATACACTAGATGCATGCAGGATAGCGGTCGATGTGTGGAGTAATAGTAGTAGATGCAGGCAGGAGTCGGTCTACTTGTCTCGGACGTGATGCCTATATACAATGATCATGCCTAGATAGTCTCATAATTATTCGCTTTCCTGTCAATTGCTCGATAGGAATTTGTTTACCCGCCGTAGAATATCGCTATCATGAGAGAAGCCGCTAGAGAACACTATGGCCCCCGGGTCTATTCTCAACATATCAATCTACATCTACTTTACTTTTATCGCTTTTATTTTCTGTTCTTATAAACCAAAAATACCAAAAATATAAACTTTCATCTCTATCAGATCTCACTTTCGTAAGTGACCGTAAAGGGATTGACAACCCCTTATCGCATTGGCTGCGAAGTTCTTATTTGTTTGTCCAGGTGCGAGGGACTGGCGCGTGGTCCCCTACTGGATTGATACCTTGGTTCTCAAAAACTGAGGGAAATACTTACGCTACTGTGCTGCATCTCCCTTTCCACTTCGAGGGAATACAACGCAAGCTCGAGAAGTAGCAGGCAGGAGCAGCAGGCCTCGTCCTTGCATCCCTCTGTGCGGTGAGACGGACGCACCACAACCCCGTCGCTGACCCTGGCGGGCTCGTCATTTCACGCTCGCCACGGACCCGCGGACGTGCAGGCTGCGTTGCTCATGGCACGCGAGCTCCTGCGCTATGGCCCGGTCGACGACTTCTACGAACACTGGCTCGACCGCATCGCCGAGCTCGTCAGCGCCGCTGGGGGCTCCCCTGCACCGTCCCTCTTGCTGCGTCATCCGCCTCCCCATGTGGGCGACGTGGCCCATGAAGCGCCTCCACCATCACTTCCACATCAAGGCATCGTCCACGATCCAAGGCACGTGGCCCCGTGGCGTGCCCC
>LR738713.1:388778998-388848467 GCA_902687465.1 Secale cereale | reverse complement strand
CCCCCCCCCCCCGCGACGCCCGTGCACAAAGAAGGAAGCTGCCAAGAGATCCAGCGGCCTCGAGGAGGAGCGCCGGCGCTCCCTCCACCGCCGCGTCGAGACCCCGCGCCCCCTGCCGCGGTGGCGCGCGAGGACCAAGACCAAGCTCTGCCTCCACAACAAGCCGAAGTGTCAACAGCAGGTTGCAAGGCACTCGCCCCTGAACTGCGCAACGTCAACTAGCCCGGGAAGTTCAAGCTCGACCTGCCTCCACGCTACGACGGCACCCCCGACCCTGCCGAGTTCGTGCAGCTCTACGAGCTGAGCATCGAGCCATCCAGCGGCATCGAGAAGAGCATGGTGAACTGGTTCCCCATGGTTCTCAAGGAGGGCACGTGCTCGTGGCTCCTGAACCTGCCCGCGGGATCGATCTCCACCTGAGGTGAGATGCACGAGCGGTTCATTGCCAACTTCCAAGGCACCCGCGACTGCCCCCCGGCCGCAGGTGACCTACGGCGCATCAAGCAACAACGAGGAGAAACCCTGCATAAGTTCATCCAGTGCTTCAACAACGTCTGCGTAAAGATCGCCAAGGTCACAGACGAGGCCATCATCTCAGCGTTCTCAGATGGCATCCGCGATGTCAAGATGAAGGAGGAGCTCGCCATCCATGAAGATCTGTGCACGACCCTGGAGCTGTTCAACCTCACGACCAAGTGTGCCAGAGCTGAGGAGGGGTGCCTCTCCCTCGTCAAGATCCCCACTGCTGAACCTGAAGACAAGAAGGCCAAGGGCAAGGACGTGAAGCGCAAAGGAGTGGCAGTGCTCGCGGCTGAGCCAGAGATGAAGCGTGGCCGCGACTACCCTAAGTCATCCAAGAACAGCCGTTTGTTCTGCGCCTTCGACAACGTGGACAGCCATAACACCAATGACTGTCAAGAGCTTAGGGCCGTCCGTGAAAGGCGCATCGGCCAATGCCCCAAGCGCAGAGACCATGGCTATGGCCGTGGAGGAATCCAGACCGGGGGGCGCTGGGACGACCGCGGCCCCCGTCAGGAGTGGCGTGATCAGCCTTGTGAGGACCGCTGGTGCGATCAGCCTCGCGAGGGCGCCTAGAGGGACCAGCCTCGCGAGGACTGCCCTCAGGGCAAGGCTGGCCTCCCTTCATTGCCACCACCAAGAAGGAACGTCGACCAGTACGAGGGGGCTGGGGGCTTCCAGGAGCCTCGCACCATCACCTGCATCTTGGGCGGAGCGCAGGATCAAGCCTCTCAGCGCCTCTTCAAGCAGTTCGCCCGAGATGTAAACGCGGCTCTTCCCAACCTCAAAGCCACGCGCCCACTCAGGTGGTCCATGTGCCCCATCATCTTCAGTTCAGCAGGCCAGCTTAAGTGCGCGGCGACTGCCGGCGCCCCCCCGATGCTCTAGTCACCTGTCATCAGCAACGTTCAAGTTACCAAGACCCTCATCGATGGTGGCGCAGGGCTCAATGTTCTGCCCGTCGAGACGTTCGATAGCCTCCAAGTACCATACGATCAGCTGCTGCCTACCAGGCCCTTCTCCGGAGTGACCGACGGCTCCACCACCCCGATAGGGCAGGTCCGCCTGCCTGTCACCTTTGGCAAGCACGACAACTACCACACCGAGCTCATCGACTTTGATGTGGCCCACATTCATCTTCCCTAGAACACCATCCTCGGGTACCCAGCCCTGGCCAAGTTCATGGCAGTGACTCACCACGGCTACAACATTCTCAAGATGCCTGGAAGCGGCGGCGTCATCACCATCACTTGTGAAGAAAAGGATGCGGTGTGCTCGCTCGAGCGCGCTTACCAGGCTATGGCGGTCGAGGATCCAGACAACGATGGCGCCATCTACCCACCTGAGGCCGCCCCTAAGAAGAAGAAGAAGCAGCTGCTCGCCCTGGAGCCTCACGAAGATGCAGCACCCGGTGGCCGTACCTCAGGACTTGCGCCCAAGGATGGGGCGCCTCCCTCCCTCTCATAGGAAGGCGCGCCCGGCGCTCCCCTCAGGCTGAGCTCGGGGGCTCTCTTCCATAGGGCTGCGACCTAGCCACTGTCTCGAGGGAGGCGCTCGGGCACCATGTGGAGGCGTGCTTAGCCGCACGTTTCCCTCCGGAGGCCTCATGGCGTGAGGCACCAAGCGCTCAGGAGTTCATCAGCTAGACCATCAAAGACTTGGACGTGCCAAGAGCAATGCGGGGCGAGCACCGCCCGGCACCTCGAAGTGCAGCTGTCGCCCCAGGATCGGGCGACTGGCTGCGCGTCTGTATTAACGTCCCAACACTCAACATGATGGCATCTCAGGAGCTCTACTGGCCCTCCCAGGTGGGCCGGTGTGAGGGTCCCCCTCGCAGCTACGTCCGCATGCCCTTTGGCTTGCCGAATCAGGCGACCCTACACCAGCACCACATGTGGGAGGTCCTGGCGACTCGCGAGGCCAGGCATCAGGAGATCTTGGTGGAGGTGGCCTCGGTTCTTCGCGAGCTCTGGGAACCTCCGGAGCCTCGCGAGGCCCAGGAGTCAAGCAGCTCGTGAGGAATGACATCTGCATCTAGCGTCTTCAGCTACATCAGCACTACTTCAACAACTGTGACAGGTGACATTTTCCAGTTTTGTTCAGCTGGGACCGCCCCTTGGGCTGCATTATTCCCAGGTCGCACGGGCTTGTTCCTGCAACGTGTATCCTTTTGCATCTTTAGCTTACCCTGTTGGGGGCACCCCCTCGGGCCGCATCATCCCCAGGCCGCACGGGTCCGTCCTTGTGGCATGCATCTCATTTTACATCGCTTGGTTTAGCTCATTTCCTCCTACAATTTTCCTTACGAGCATCACGTACTCACTGATCACCTCTTTTGGCTTCCCTCGCTGCCTAATGGACTTCTTCTCATCCCGCAACGGGGGCTGCATACGTTGGCACGACGCTTGTGCTCGGGTCCATCCCCGCAATGCCGACAAATTCGAGAGATTGAGCTCTAACTCGCGGACTGCTCCGCATACGTCACCTCACCAGGTCCTCGGTGCCTTCTTCTTCCTGCAGAATTATCAGAGACCCAGCGGTAGGCGCGGTTCTAAGTGGTGCTACTTCAGGCTAACCCAATGGAATCTCAGGAGCATGACGGCTGGCGACCCTGCCGGTCTCCCCTTCTCACGTAATTCGCTTGCGGGTTAAAGGGGGGGCCTCTTAGCATCCTGCCTCAGGGGCTCCTACTGAATCTCCATCCCTCACCCCTAGCATTGACCATGGCACCGCGATCTGGCATACCAGCAGCGGCTGAGCTTCGCTCGAGGGTCGGGACCCGAGGACGTAGAGCATCAAGAAGGATGGGGGAAGGGGAGGCCGGCTTAGAGAGCTCAGGTCTGTTCGTACGTCAAGGGGGACCCTTGGGCATCGCGACCCAAGGGCCTAACTGGCCACGTAGCCCCTCACTCCCTGGTCTTGCCCTGGCGATCCGGACAAGCCAACGGCGACTGAGTTATGCGTGGGGCCGGGCCCTGCCGACGCAGAACAACATGTCCTTCCTGAGGGTCGTTCGTACGTCAAGGGGGACTCCTGAGCATCGCGACTCAGGAGCCTAACTGGTCACGTAGCCCCTCACCCCTTGGTATCGTCCTGGTGATCTGGACAACCCAATGGTGGCTGGGGTACGCACGGGGATGGGCTCTACCGACGGAGAACTCTAGGGCAAGCGGGAAGGAAATCGCAAAATCTTAGCCACGCGACATCTGAAGCAAGCCAGGCACACTGCTTGAGGGATCACCTCATACCCATCAAGATCAGTTGTTAATCCCATCAGTGTGCCATCATCACTTGAAGAGTTGGGTTCTGCCATCACGCATCGGCAATGTCACCTCCCTTTTTAGCCTCCGGAAACTACTAGCACGCCAATGGGGACCTATTGAGCATCGCACCTCAGGAGCTCTTACCGGACCCCGGGCCGCCCACCTCTTGGCCTTGACCACGACATCGCGACCTGGCATACCAGCGACGGCTGCAGCTTGCCTTGGGACTGGGACCTACCGGCGTAGAGCACCAAGCTACTAAAAGGGTAAAAAGGAGCAATATTGCCGGAACGAGGCTTGCAGACAGAGTCTATTAGCAAGGATAGTAAACACTGGAGCAAAAATGTTACAAGTTCTTTGCATGCCCCCATGGGTTGGCTTTGATTCCTCAGAAGGAACACCAGAGAAGGGTTTCAGGAGGCCCTAGCTATGGCTACCGTCGTCGATGCCATCATAAATAGTGGGCCACGGGAGCCATGACGACCAAGGCCACGCGGGCGCCAGCGGGCGCAGGATGCCAGTTTCCTCTTTGGTGCTAAAGGGGCAAGCGCAGGCGAAGAGTCCCGAGGTGTCAGGCAAAGGTTTCCATATCGGTGCAACAAGACCAATACTAGCAGGACGCAGAGCGAAAGTCGCCACGGAGCCCACGACGGCGTCACCACCAGAGCCTTTGGCAGGCGAAGACCACCTTTTCTCAGGATAGCTTGTACTAGCTGTCCCCCTTCAAACTTGGTCGTTGTGGGATCCCTTCCCGCTCAATAATTGGGAAGAGGACCCGGGCCTCTATAAATAGGACTAGCCACCACCATATGGGGCATCTCATCGGATCTGGAGCTAACCCAACCTGGGACAATTGGATCATTGAGACCACCATCACACCCACAAGCTCGCCGAGCACAAGAACACCTCTCCTCAGGAGACTGTTCTTCCCATGTACTAGTTCATCCTCAGCCCACAAGGCAATCCACCACACCACACTGGATTAGGGTATTACACCACAACGGTGGCCCCAACCAGTATAAACCCTTGTGTCTCTTGTTCTTTGGTTTCGACAAGCTAGGCCTAGGAATCGGTGCGAGAGCGGGCTAGAGCGGAAAGGAGAGATCTTCGTGCCCACCCTAGTGTTCGAACCTCAAGGGTTTGCCGGAACCCACGATCCGACAGTGACATTGGGGTAATCTATGCATAGGGGTTGATGCACGTTCTCATCTTTGTTTCTCCGGTAGAAATCTTGGGGCACTATTTGAGGTTCTTTGTGCTGGATTGAGTATTATGAATCTGAATTTGTTTTTGTGTTATTTTAGTATGAACTCTTCATAGATCGATCAGAAAGAATAACTTGGTGTTTTTTTAGTATGAACTCTTGGATAGATCGATCGGAATGAATAGCTACACACAATTTCTTCTTATGTTCTCCGCTAGATAGGAACTTTGGACTGAGTCTTCATCGCACATTGAGGGATGGTTATGTGATCCAGTTATGTTAGCATTGTTGAGATATTGAACTAGGGAAGGTACGAACCCTATGCCTCATTTTCAAGCATTGCAATACCATTTCTGCTCACTTTTGTTACTTGCTACCTTGCTGTTTTTTATTGTTTCTATTACAAAAATTAATATCTAACATCCATATTACACTTTTATCACCATCTCTTCGTCAAACTTGTGCACCTATACAATTTTCCATTGTATTGGGTGTGTTGGGGACACAAGAGAGTCTTTGTTATTCGGTTGCAGGGTTGCTTGAGAGAGACCATCTTCATCCTATTCGTCCCATGGATTGATAAACCTTAGGTCATCCACTTGAGGAAAAATTGCTACTGTCCTACAAAACTCTGCGCTTGGAGGCCCAACACGACTCTACAAGAATAAAGTTGTGTAGTAGACATCACTAGCTGGTACCATATAGGCCGGGAGCTGATAAGGGACTAATCGGTTAATCGGACCTTTGAGTGAATATATCTGTAACTCATTTATCATTAGGTTAACTATGGCCATATGTAATATATATGAGGCTACATTGCAACATGCACTGTACTGAATGTTTAAATATGAATTCTAGGCTACATAGCAACAAGGAAGATCGTTACCTTAATTTTCTGATGATGTTTAAATATACGTAGAAGAGCAGCAGAACAACAAGAACGACACAGCAGTAGTTAATCAGCCTATAATTTGTAAAAATTCGATAAACTACCTCCGGCCCATAATATAAGATGTTAATTCATCCAATATGTGACTATATTGGTGTTGGGGAACTTAGTAATAATTCAAGAATTTTCGTACGTGTCACCTATATCAATCTAGGAGATGCTAGCAACGAGAGAGAGGGAGTGCATCTTCATACCCTTGAAGATCGCTAAGCGGAAGTGTTGCAAAGAATGCGGTTGATGGTGTCGTACTCGCGGCAATTCAAATCGCAGAAGATCCGATCTAGCGCCAAACGGAAGACGCCTCCGCATTAAACACACGTACATCCCAGGGACATCTCCTCCTTCTTGATCCAGCAAGGGGGGAGGAGAAGTTGAGGGAGAGCTCCGACAGCACGACGGCGTGGTGGCGGTGTATATCGTGGTTCTCCGGCAGAGCTTCGCTAAGCACTGCGAAGGAGGAGGAGGTGTAGGGGGGAAGGGCTGCGCCAGGGGGAAGGGTCCGGCCATCCTTCCACCACCTATATTTATAGGCTGGAGGGGAGAGGGGGCCAGCCCCCTAGATGCATCTAGAGGGGGCGACGACCAAGGAGGGGAGACTTGCCCCCCAAGTTGGTGGGGGGTGCCCACACACCTAGGGTTTAAACCCTAGCACCTTGGGCCACTTGGGGGGAGCACCAGCCCACTAGGGGGCCTGGTTCCCACCCATATTCAGACCATTTGGTCCCCCGGGGCAGGTGGCCCCTCCCAGTGGACCCCTGGAACCCTTTCAGTTGTCTCAGCACAATACCGATAACCCCCGAAACTCTTCCGACGACTGAAACTGACTTCCCATATATAAATCTTCATCTCCGGACCATTCAGAAACTCCTTGTGATGTCTGGGATCTCATCCGGGACTCCAAACAACTTTTGATAACCACATACAATTCCCATTACAATTCTAGCGTCACCGAACCTTAAGTGTGTAGACCCTACGGGTTCGGGAACCATGCAGACATGACCGATACACCTCTTCGGCCAATAACCAATAGAGGGATCTGGATACCCATATTGGCTCCCACATGTTCCATGATGATCTCATTGGATGAACCGTGATGTCGGGAATTCAGTCAATCTAGTATACAATTCGCTTTGTCCATCGGTATGTTACTTGCCCGAGATTCGATCATCGGTATCCCCATACCTTGTTCAATCTCGTTACCGACATGTCTCTTTACTCATCCTGTAACACATGATCCCGTGACTAACTCCTTAGTCACATTGAGCTCATTATGATGATGCATTACCGAGTGGGCCCAAAGATACCTCTCTGTCACACGGAGTGACAAATCCTAGTCTCAATTCGTGCCAAACCAACAGAAACTTTTGGAGATACCCGCAGTGCACCTTTATAGTCACCCAGTTACGTTGTGACGTTTGATACACCCAAAGCATTCCTATGGTATCCGGGAGTTGCATAATCTCATGGTCTAAGGAAATGATACTTGACATTAGAAAAGCTCTAGCAAATGAACTACATGATCTTGTGCTATGCTTAGGATTGGGTCTTGTCCATCACATCATTCTCCTAATGATGTGATCCCGTTATCAATGACATCCAATGTCCATGGTTAGGAAACCATAACCATCTATTGATCAAAGAGCTAGTCAACTAGAGGCTCACTAGGGACATGTTGTGGTCTATGTATTCACACATGTATTATGGTTTCTGGTTAATATAATTATAGCATGAACAAGAAATATAATAATAACAATTTTATTATTGCCTTTAGGGCATATTTCCAACAGGCTCCCACTTGCACTAGGGTAAATAATCTAGTTACATTGTGATGAATCGAACACCCATAGAGTTTTGGTGCTGATCATGTTTTGCTCGTGGAAGAGGTTTATTCAATGGATTTGTGACATTCAGATCCGCGTGTACTTTACAAATATCTATGTCTCCATCTTGAATATAACCACAAATGGAGTTGAAGCGGCGCTTGATGTGCTTGGTATTCTTGTGAAACCTGTTCTCCATGGCAATGGAAATATCTCCAATGTTGTCACAGAAGAGAGTCATGGGGCCCGGCGCATTGGGAATCACTCCTAGGTCGGTGATGAACTCCTTCATCCAGACTCCTTCATGTGCTGCTTCCGAAGCAGCTATGTACTCCGCTTCACATGTAGATGCCGCCACGACGCTTTGCTTGCAACTGCACCAGCTGACTGCCCCACCATTCAAAATATACATGTATCCGGTTTGTGACTTGGAGTCATCTGGATCTTTGTCAAAGCTAGCATCGACGTAGCCTTTACAGCGAGCTCTTCGGCACCTCCTTAAAGGAGAAACATATCCTTAGTCCTTTTCAGGTACTTCAAGATATTCTTGACCGCTGTCTAGTGTTCCATTCCGGGATCACTTTGGTACCTCCCTACCAAACTTATGGCAAGGTTCACATTAGGTATGGTACACAACATGGCATACATAATAGAGCCTATGGCTGAGGCATAGGGGGTGACACTCATCTTTTCTCTATCTTCTGGCGAGGTCGGGCATTGAGCTGCGCTCAATCTCACACCTTGCAATACAGGCAAGAACACCTTCTTGGACTGATCCATTTTGAACTTCTTCAATATCTTGTAAAGGTATGTGCTTTGTGAAAAACCAATGAGGCATCTCGATCTATCTCTGTAGATCTTGATGCCTAATATGTAGGTAGCTTTTCCAAGGTCCTTCATTGAAAAACACTTATTCAAGTAGGCTTTATGTTTTCCAAAAGTTCTATATCATTTCCCATCAACAATATGTCATCCACATATAATATGAGAAATTCTACAAAGCTCCCACTCACTTTCTTGTAAATACATGCTTCTCCATAAGTCTGTATAAACCCAAACGCTTTGATCACTTCATAAAAGCGAATGTTCCAACTATGAGATGCTTGCACTAGCCCATAGATGGAGCGCTGGAGCTTTCATACCTTGTCAGCATTCTTAGGATTGACAAAACCTTCTGGCTACATCATATATAATTCGTCCTTAAGGAAACCGTTAAGGAATGCCATTTTGATGTCCATTTGCCAGATCTCATAATCCTAAAATGCGACAATTGCTAACATGATTCAGACGGACTTCAGCATCGCTACGGGTGAGAAAGTCTCATTGTAGTCAACTCCTTGAACATGTCGATAACCCTTAGCGACATGCCGAGCCTTATAGACGGTCACATTACCATTCACATCAGTCTTCTTCTTAAAGATCCACTTATTATCTATGGCTTGCCGATCATCGGACAAGTCCACCAAGGTCCATACTTTGTTCTCATACATGGATCCTATCTCGGATTTCATGGCTTCAACCCATTTGTTGGAATCCGGGCCCGCCATCACTTCTTCATAATTCAAAGGTTCACCACTGTCTAACAACATGATTTCTAGGACAGGGTTGCCGTACCACTCTGGTGCGGAATGTGTCCTCGTGGACCTACGAAGTTTAGTAGCAACTTGATCTGAAGTTTCATGATCATCATCATTAACTTCCTCTCTAGTTTGCAGGCACCACAGAAACATCTTCATGTTTTGGTCTACTCTCCGGTTCAGGAGGGGGTACAATTACATCATAAAGTTCTACTTTCCTCCCACTTACTTCTTTCAAGAGAAACTCTTTCTCCAGAAAGGACCTATTCTTGGCAACAAAGATCTTGCCTTCGGATCTGAGGTAGAATGTATACCCAATAGTTTTCTTAGGGTATCCTATGACGATGCACCTTTCCAATTTGGGTTCGAGCTTTCCAGGTTGAAGTTTCTTGACATAAGCATTGCATACCCAAACTTTTGGAAATGACAGCTTAGGTTTCTTTCCAAACCATAATTCATAAGGTGTTGTCTCAACGGATTTAGACGGTGCCCTATTTAAAGTGAATGCGGCAGTCTCTAAAGCATAACCCCAAAATGATAGCGGTAGATCGGTAAGAGACATCATAGATCGCACCATATTCAATAGAGTGCGATTACGATGTTCGGACACACCATTACGCTGAGGTGTTCCAGGCGGCGTGAGTTGTGAAATAATTCCACATTTCCTTAAGTGCATGCCAAACTCATGACTCAAATATTCTCCTCGACGATCAGATCGTAGGAACTTTATTTTCTTATCACGTTGATTCTCTACCTCGCTCTGAAATTCCTTGAACTTTTCAGAGGTCTCAGACTTGTGTTTCATTAAGTAGACATACCCATATCTACTTAAATCATCAGTGAGGGTGAGAATATAATGATAGCCACCGTGAGCCTCAATGCTCATTAGACCGCATACATCAGTATGTATTATTTCCAACAAGTTGGTTGCTCGCACCATTGTTCCAGAGAACGGAGTCTTGGTCATCTTGCCCAGGAGGCATGGTTCGCATGTGTCAAATGATTGATAATCAAGAGACTCCAAAAGTCCATCTGCATGGAGTTTCTTCATGCGTTTGACACCAATATGACCAAGGCGGCAGTGCCACAAGTATGTGGGACTATAATTATCAACCTTACATATTTTGGCATTCACACTATGAATATGTGTAACATCACCTTCGAGATTCAATAAAAATAAACCATTGACTAGCGGAGCATGACCATAATACATATCTCTCATATAAATAGAACAACCATTATTCTCGGATTTAAATGAGTCGCCATCTTGCATCAAACGAGATCCAGATACAATGTTCATGCTCAAAGCTGGTACTAAATAACAATTATTGAGATTTAAAACTAATCCCGAAGGTAGATTTACATAGAGGTAGCGTGCCGACGGTGATCACATCGACCTTGGAACCATTCCCGATGTGCATCGTCACCTCGTCCTTCGCCAGGCTTCGCTTATTCCGCAGCTCCTGTTTTGAGTTACACATGTGAGCAACCGCACCGGTATCAAATACCGAGGAGCTACTACGAGTGCTGGTAAGGTACACATCAATAACATGTATATCATATATACCTTTGACGTTGCCGACCTTCTTATTCGCTAAGTACTTGGGGTAGTTCCGCTTCCAGCGACCATTTCCCTTGCAATAAAAGCACTCAGTCTCAGGCTTGGGGTCCATTCTTTGGCTTCTTCCCAGCAATTGACTTACCAGGCGCGGCAACTCCCTTGCCATCCTTCTTGAAGTTCTTCTTACCCTTGCCTTTCTTGAAACTAGTGGTCTTATTCACCATCAACACTTGATGTTCCTTTTTGATCTCCACCTCCGCTGATTTCAGCATCGACTATAACTCAGGAATGGACTTCTCCATCCCTTGCATATTGAATTTCATCAAAAAGCTCTTGTAGCTAGGTGGAAGCGACTGGAGGATTCTGTCAATGACCAAGTCATCTGGAAGATTAGCTCCCAGCTGAGACAAGCGGTTGTGCAACCCAGACATTTCGAGTATATGCTCGCTGACAGAACTGTTTTCCTCCATCTTCCAACTGAAGAACTTGTCGGAGACTTCATATCTCTCGACCCTGGCATGAGCTTGGAAAACCATTCTCAGCTCTTGGAACATCTCATATGCTCTGTGTTGCTCAAAACGCTTTTTGAGCCCCGGTTCTAAGCTGTAAAGCATGCCCCACTAAACCAAGGAGTAATCATCACTACGCGACTGCCAGGCATTCATAACATCTTGAGATGCTAGGAAAATGGGTGCTTCACCTAGCGGTGCTTCGAGGACATATGCTTTCTTGGAAGCTATGAGGATGATCCTCAAGTTACAGGCCCAGTCAGTATAGTTGCTTCCATCATCTTTCAGTTTGGTTTTCTCTAGGACCGCATTGAAGTTGAGGGCAACATTAGCATGGGCCATTAGATCTACAAGATAGATTTTAAAGACAACTTCAGACTAAGTTCATGATAATTAAGTTCATATAATCAAATTATTTAATGAACTCCCAGTCAGATGGACATCCCTCTAGTCATCCAAGTGATACATGATCCAGATTGACTAGGCCATGTCCGATCATCACGTGAGATGGACTAGTCATCAATGGTGAACATCTCCATGTTGATCTCATCTACTATACGAATCATGTTCGACCTTTCGGTCTCTCGTGTTTTGAGGCCATGTTTGTACATGCTAGGCTCGTCAAGTCAACCTAAGTGTTTCACATGTGTAAATTTGGCTTACACCCGTTGTATGCGAACGTTAGAATCTATCACACCCGATCATCACATGGTGCTTCGAAACAACGAACCTTCGCAACGGTGCACACTTAGGGGGAACACATTTATTGAAATTTTAGTGAGGGGTCATCTTATTTATGCTACCTTCGTTCTAAGCAAATAAGATATAAACATGATAAACATCACATGCAAATCATAAGTGACATGATATGGCCAATATCATCTTGCGCCTTTGATCTCCATCTTTGAGGCGCGGCATGATCACCATCGTCACCGGCATGAAACCATGATCTCCATCATCATGATCTCCATCATCGTGTCTTCATGAAGTTGTCTCGCCAACTATTACTTCTACTACTATGGCTAATGGTTAGCAATAAAGTAAAGTAATTACATGGTGTTTTTATTGACTCGTAGGTCATACAATAAATTAAGACAACTCCTATGGCTCCTGCCGATTGTCATACTCATCGACATCCAAGTCGTGATTCCTATTACAAGAACATGATCAATCTCATACATCACATATGTAATTCATCGCATCCTTTTAGCCATATCACATCACATAGCAAACCCTGCAAAAACAAGTTAGACGTCCTGCAATTGTTGTTGCATGTTTTACGTGGTTGCTATGGGTTTCTAGCAAGAACATTTCTTACCTACGGAAAAACCAAAACGGTGATATGCCAACTGCTATTTACCCTTCATAAGGATCCTCTTCATCGAATCCGATCCGACTAAAGTGCGGGAGACAGACACCCGCTAGCCACCTTATGCAACAAGTGCATGTCAGTCGGTGGAACCTGTCTCACGTAAGCGTACGTGTAAGGTTGGTCCAGGCCGCTTCGTCCCACAATGCCGCCGAATCAAGATAGGACTAGTAACAGCAACCAAATTGACCAAATCATCGCTCACAACTACTTGTGTTCTACTCCTGCATAGAATCTACGCATAGACCTAGCTCATGATGCCATTGTTGGGGAACATAGTAATAATTCAAAAAAATTCCTACGTGTCACCAAGATAAATCTAGGATATGCTAGCAAAGAGAGAGAGAGGGAGTGCATCTTCATACCCATGAAGATTGCTAAGCGGAAGCATTGCAAATAACGCAGTTGATGGAGTCGTACTCACGGCGATTCAAATCGCAGAAGATCCGATCTATCGCCGAACGGACGGCGCCTCCGCGTTCAACACACGTACAACCCCGGGACGTCTCCTCCTTCTTGATCCAGCAAGGGGGGAGGAGAATTTGAGGGGAGCTCCGGCAGCACGACGGCGTGGTGGCGGTGGAGCTCGTGGTTCTCTGGTAGAGCTTCGCCAAGCACTACGAAGGAGCAGGAGGTGTAGGGGGAGGGATGCGCCAGGGGGAAGGGTGCAGCCACCATCCTACCCCTCTACTTATAGGATGGAGGGGAGAGGGGGCCGACCCCCCTAGATGCATCTAGGGGGGGCCAAGGGGAGACTTGCCCCCGAAGTTGGTGGGGGGCGCCCCCACCCGTAGGGTATCAACCTTAGGAGCCTTGGGCCCCTTGGGGGGAACACCAGCCCACTAGGGGGCTGGTTCCTACCGATATTCACCCCATTTGGTCTCCCGGGGCAGGTTGCCCCTCCCGGTGGACCCCCGTAACCCTTTCGGTGGTCCCGATACAATATCAATAACCCCCGAAATTCTTCCGGTGACTGGAACTGGACTTCCGATATATAAATCTTCACCTCCGGACCATTCCAAAACTCCTCGTGATGTTCGGGATCTCATCCAGGACTCTGAACAAATTTTGGTAACCACATACAGTTCCCATTACAACTCTAGAGTCATTGAACCTTAGGTGTGTAGACCCTACGGGTTCGGGAACAATGCAGACATGACCGAGACACCTCTCTGGAAAATAACAATAGCGGGATTTGGATACCCATATTGTCCCCCACATGTTCCACGATGATCTCATCGGATGAACCACGATGTCGGGGATTCAATCAATCCCGTATACAATTCCCTTTGTCCATCGGTATGTTACTTGCCCGAGATTCGATCGTCGGGATCCCCATACCTTGTTCAATCTCGTTACCGGCAAGTCTCTTTACTCGTTTCGTAACAAATGATGCCGTGACTAACTCCTTAGTCACATTGAGCTCATTATGATGATGCATTAACGAGTGGGCCCAGAGATACCTCTCCGTCATACGGAGTGACAAATCCCAGTCTCGATTCGTGCCAACCCAACATAAACTTTCAGAGATACCTGTACTGCACCTTTATAGTCACCCAGTTACGTTTGTTGGGGAACGTAGTATTTTAAAATTTTCCTACGATCACGCAAGATCTATCTACCAGATGCATAGCAACGAGAGGGGAGAGTGTGTCTACGTACCCTCGTAGACCGGGAGCGGAAGCGTCAAGTGACGCGGTTGATGTTGTCGAACTTCTTCGCGATCCAACCGATCAAGCACTGAACGTACGGCACCTCCGCGTTCAGCGCACGTTCATCTTGATGACGTCCCACGAGCTCTTGATCCAGTTGAGCTTCACGGGAGAGTTTCGTCAGCACGACGGCGTGGTGACGGATATGATGTGTTCACCGGCGCAGGGCTTCGCCTAAGCTCCGCGACGGTATGACCGAGGTGTGATTCTGTGGAGGGGGGCACCGCACACGGCTAAAACAATTCAACTTCTGTGTGTTTGGGTGCCCCCTGCCCCCGTATATAAAGGAGCAAGGGAGGGAGGCCGGCCAACCTCTCCTGGTGCGGCAAGGGAAGGAGTCCTACTAGGAATAGGATTGCAATCCTATTCCTAGTAGGATTCACCAAAAGGAAGAAGGGGGAAAGGAATAGGAGAGGTGGCGCCCCCCCAATCCTAGTCCAACTAGGAACCCTAGGTGGGGGCGCCGGCCAGCCCTATGGGCTGCCTCTCTCTTTCCCTTTTGGCCCACTATGGACCATCCCCTCTCGTAGGGGGTTCCGGTAACCCCCTCCGGCATTACCGATAAATCCGAAACTTTTCCGGTATACTTCCGGTGTCCGAATATAGCCGTCAAATATATCAATCTTTATGTCTCGGACATTCCGAGACTCCTCGTCATGTCCGTGATCTCATCCGGGACTCCGAACTACCTTCGGTACATCAATACTCATAAACTCATAATACCGATCGTCATCAAACGTTAAGCGTGCGGACCCTACGGGTTCGAGAACTATGTAGACATGACCGAGACTCATCTCTGGTTAATAACCAATAGCGGAACTTGGATGTTCATATTGGCTCCTACATATTCTACGAAGATCTTTTATCGGTCAGAACCGCATAACAACATACGTTGTTCCTTTTGTCAAACGGTATGTTACTTGCCCGAGATTCGATCGTCGGTATCTCTATACCTAGTTCAATCTCGTTACCGGCAAGTCTCTTTACTCGTTCCGTAACACATCATCTCGTGACTAACTCATTAGTCTTTTGCTTGCAAGGCTTATTGTGATGTGTGTTACCGAGAGGGCCCAGAGATACCTCTCCGACACTCGGAGTGACAAATCCTAATCTTGATCTATGCCAACACCACAAATACTTTCGGAGACACCTGTAGAGCATCTTTATGATCACCCAGTTACGTTGTGACGTTTGATAGCACACAAGGTGTTCCTACGGTATTTGGGAGTTGCATAATCTCATAGTCATAGGAACATGTATAAGTCATGAAGAAAGCAATAGCAGTTAAACTAAACGATCATAGTGCTATGCTAACGGATGGGTCTTGTCCATCACATCATTCTCCTAATGATGTGATCCCGTTGATCAAATGACAACTCATGTCTATGGCTAGGAAACATAACCGTCTTTGATCAATGAGCTAGTCTAGTAGAGGCATACTAGGAACACTCTGTTTTGTCTATGTATTCACACATGTACTAAGTTTCCGGTTAATACAATTCTAGCATGAATAAAAGACATTTATCATGATATAAGGAAATATAAATAACAACTTTATTATTGCCTCTAGGGCATATTTCCTTCAGTCTCCCACTTGCACTAGAGTCAATAATCTAGCTCACATCGCCATGTGATTTAATACCGATAGTTCACATCGTTATGTGATTAACACCCATAGTTCGCATCGCCATGTGACCAACACCCAAAGGGTTTACTAGAGTCAATAATCTAGTTCACATCGCTATGTGATTAATGCCCAAGAGTAATAAGGTGTGATCATGTTTTGCTTGTGAGAGAAGTTTAGTCAACGGGTCTGTCATATACAGATCCCTATGTATTTCGCAAATTTCTATGTCTACAATGCTCTGCATGGAGCTACTCTAGCTAATTGCTCCCACTTTCAATACGCATCCAGATTGATACTTAGAGTCATCTGGATTTAGTGTCAAAGCTTGCATCGGCGTAACCCTTTACGACGAACTCTTTATCACCTCCATAATCGAGAAATATTTCCTTAGTCATCCAATTACTAAGGATAATTTTGACCGCTGTACAGTGATCTACTCCTGGATCACTATTGTACCTCCCTGTCAAACTCTTGGCAAGGTACACAACGTGTTTTGTACACAGCATGGCATACTTTATAGAACCTATGGCTGAGGCATAGGGAATGACTTTCATTCTCTCTATATTTTTCTGCCATGGTCTGGCTTCGAGTCTTACTCAACTTCACACCTTACAAGTCAGGCAAGAACTTCTTCTTTGACTGATCCATTTTGAAGTACTTCAAAATCTTATCAAGGTATGTACTCATCGAAAGTCTTATCAAGCGTCTTGATCTATCTATATAGATCTTGATGCTCAATATGTAAGCAGCTTCACCGAGGTCTTTCTTTGAAAAACTCTTTTCAAACACTCCTTTATGCTTTCCAGAAAATTCTACATCATTTCCGATCGACAATATGTCATTCACATATACTTATCAGAAAGGTTGTAGTGCTCCCACTCACTTCTTGTAAATACAGGCTTCTCCAAAAGTCTGTAAAAACCATATGCTTTGATCACCTCATCAAAGCGTATATTCCAACTCCGAGATGCTTGCACCAGTCCATAGATGGATTGCTGGAGCTTGCATAATTTTTTAGCACCTTTTGGATTGACAAAACCTTCTGGTTGCATCATATACAACTCTTCTTTAAGATATCCATTCAGGAATGCAGTTTTGTCATCCATTTGCCAGATTTCATAAAATGCGGCAATTGCTAACATGATTCGGACAGACTTAAGCATCGCTACAGGTGAGAAAGTCTCATCGTAGTCAACTCCTTGAACTTGTCGAAAACCTTTCGCAACAAGTCGAGCTTTGTAAACAGTAATATTACCGTCTGCGTCGGTCTTCCTCTTGAAGATCCATTTATTTTCGATGGCCTGCCGATCATCGGGCAAGTCAACCAAAGTCCATACTTTGTTCTCATACATGGATCCCATCTCAGATTTTATGGCTTCAAGCCATTTTGCGGAATCTGGGCTCATCATCGCTTCCTCATAGTTCGTAGGTTCATCATGGTCTAGTAACATGATTTCCAGAACTGGGTTGCCGTACCACTCTGGTGCGGAATGTACTCTGGTTGATCTACGACGTTCAGCAGAAACTTGATCCGAAGTTTCATGATCATTATCATTAACTTCCTCACTAATTGGTGTAGGAATCACTGGAACAATTTCCTGTGATGTACTACTTTCCAATCCGGAAGAAGGTACAATTACCTCATCAAGTTCTACTTTCCTCCCACTCACTTCTTTCGAGAGAAACTCTTTTTCTAGAAAGGATCCGTTTTTAGCAACGAATATTTTGCCTTCGGATCTGTGATAGAAGGTGTACCCAACAGTCTCTTTTGGGTATCCTATGAAGATTTACTTCTCCGGTTTGGGTTCGAGCTTATCATGTTGAAACTTTTTCACATGAGCATCGCAGTCCCAAACTTTAAGAAACAACAACTTTGGTTTCTTTCCAAACCACAGTTCTTAAGGCATTGTTTTAACGGATTTTTAGATGGTGCCCTTATTAAACGTGAATGCAGCTGTCTCTAATGCACAACCCTAAATGATAGTGGTAAATCGGTAAGAGACATCATAGATCGCACCATATCTAATAAAGTACGGTTACGACGTTCGGACACACCATTACGTTGTGGTGTTCCAGGTGGCGTGAGTTGTGAAACTATTCCACATTGTTTCAAATGAAGACCAAACTCGTAACTCAAATATTCTCCTCCACGATCAGATCGTAGGAACTTTATTTTCTTGTTACGATGATTCTTTACTTCACTCTGAAATTCTTTGAACTTTTCAAATGTTTCAGACTTGTGTTTCATTAAGTAGATATACCCATATCTGCTCAAATCATCAGTGAAGGTCAGAAAATAACGATACCCACCGCGAGCATCAACACTCATTGGTCCACATACATCAGTATGTATGATTTCCAACAAATCTATTGCTCGCTCCATAGTTCCGGAGAACGGAGTTTTAGTCATCTTGCCCATGAGGCATGGTTCGCAAGCACCAAGTGATTCATAATCAAGTGATTCCAAAAGTCCATCTTTATGGAGTTTCTTCATGCGTTTTACACCAATATGACCTAAACGGCAGTGCCACAAATAAGTTGCACTATCATTATTAACCTTGCATCTTTTGGTTTCAATATTATAAATATGTGTATCACACGATCGAGATCCAACAAACTATTTTCATTGGGTGTATGACCATAGAAGGTTTTATTCATGTAAACAGAACAACAATTATTCTCTAACTTACATGAATAACCGTATTGCAATAAACATGATCAAATCACATTCATGCTCAACACAAACACCAAATAACAGTTATTTAGGTTCAACACTAATCCCGAAAGTATAGGGAGTGTGCGATGATGATCATATCAATCTTGGAACTGTTTCCAATATTCATCGTCACTTCATCCTTTAACTAGTTTATGTTCATTATGCAACTCCTACTTCGAGTTACTACTTTTTAGCAACTGAACCAATATCAAATACCGAGGGGTTGCTATGAACACTAGTAAAATACACATCAATAATCTGTATATCAAATATACTTTTGTTCACTTTGCCATCCTTCTTATCCGCCAAGTATCTAGGGCAGTTCCACTTCCAGTGACCATTTCCTTTGCAGTAGAAGCACTTGTTTCAGGCTTGAGTTTAGTTTTGGGTTTCTTCACGGGAGTAACAACTTGCTTGTCATTCTTTTTGAAGTTCCCCTTCTATCCCTTTGTCCTTTACTTGAAACAAGTGTTCTGGTTAACCATCAACACTTGATGCTCTTTCTTGATTTCTACCTTCGCCGATTTCAGCATCGTGAAGAGCTCGGGAATTACTTACGTCATCCCTTGCATATTATAGTTCATCACGAAGTTCTACTAACTTGGTGATAGTGACTAGAGAACTTTGTCAATTACTATCTTATCTGGAAGATTAACTCCCACTTGATTAAAGTAATTGTAGTACCCAGACAATCTGAGCACATGCTCACTGGTTGAGCTATTCTCCTCCATCTTGTAGGCAAAGTACTGTCAGAGGTCTTATACCTCTCGACACGGGCATGAGTATGAAATACTAATTTCAACTCTTGGAACATCTTATATGCTCCATGGCGTTCAAAACGTTTTTGAAGTCCCGGTTCTAAGCCGTAAAGCATGGTGCACTTAAACTATCAAGTAGTCATCATATCGAGCTTTTGTCAAAACGTTCATAACGTCTACATCTGCTCCTGCAATAGGTCTATCACCTAGCGGTGCATCAAGGACATAATTCTTCTATGCAGCAATGAGGATAATCCTCAGATCACGGAACAATTCCGCATCATTGCTACTAACATCTTTTAATCTTGGTTTTCTCTAGGAACATATGAAAAATAAACGTGGAGCAACATCGCGAGCTATTGATCTACAACATAGATATGCTAATACTACCAGGACTAAGTTCATGATAAATTAAAGTTCAATTAATCATATTACTTAAGAACTCCCACTTAGATAGACATCCCTCCAGTTATCTAAATGATCACGTGATCCAAATCAACTAAACCATGTCCGATCATCACGTGAGATGGAGTAGTTTCAATGGTGAACATCTTATGTTGATCATATCTACTATATGATTCACGCTCGACCTTTCGGTCTCCAGTGTTCCGAGACCATATCTGTATATGCTAGGCTCGTCAAGTTTAACCCGAGTATTCTGCGTGTGCAAAACTGGCTTACACCCGTTGTATTTGAACGTAGAGCTTATCACACCCGATCATCACGTGGTGTCTCGGCACGATGAACTTTCGCAACGGTGCATACTCAGGGAGAACACTTATACCTTGAAATTTAGTAAGGGATCATCTTATAATGCTACCGTCGATCTAAGCAAAATAAGAAGCATAATAA
The DNA here is from genome assembly GCA_902687465.1 of Secale cereale. Classification (NCBI taxonomy): domain Eukaryota; kingdom Viridiplantae; phylum Streptophyta; class Magnoliopsida; order Poales; family Poaceae; genus Secale; species Secale cereale. Next base: position 388,828,031 of record LR738713.1, on the reverse strand, counting down.
GATAAACATCACATGCAATCAAAATATGTGACATGATATGGCCATCATCATCTTGTGCTTTTGATCTCCATCTCCAAAGCACCGTCATGATCACCTTCGTCACCGGCTTGACACCTTGATCTTCATCGTAGCATCGTTGTCGTCTCGCCAACTATTGCTTCTACGACTATCGCTACCGCTTAGTGATAAAGTAAAGCAATTACATGGCGATTGCATTTCATACAATAAAGCGACAACCATATGGCTCCTGCCAGTTGCCGATAACTTTACAAAACATGATCATCTCATACAAAACCGTATAACTCATCATGTCTTGACCATATCACATCACAACATGCCCTGCAAAAACAAGTTAGACGTCCTCTACTTTGTTTGTTGCAAGTTTTACATGGCTGCTACGGGCTTAGCAAGAACCGTTCTTACCTACGCATACAAAAACCACAACGATGTTTCGTCAAGTATGTGCTGTTTTAACCTTCACAAGGACCGGGCGTAGCCACACTTGATTCAGCTAAAGTGAGAGAGACAGACACCCGCCAGTCACCTTTAAGCAACGAGTGCTCGTAACGGTGAAACCAGTCTCGCGTAAGCGTACGCGTAATGTCGGTCCGGGCCGCTTCATCTCACAATACCGCCGAAGCAAAGTATGACATGCTGGTAAGCAGTATGACTAGTATCGCCCACAACTCATTGTGTTCTACTCGTGCATATCATCTACGCATAGACCTGGCTCTGATGCCACTGTTGGGGAACGTAGTATTTTAAAATTTTCCTATGATCACGCAAGATCTATCTACCAGATGCATAGCAACGAGAGGGGAGAGTGTGTCTACGTACCCTCGTAGACCGGGAGCAGAAGCGTCAAGTGACGGGGTTGATGTTGTCGAACTTCTTCGCGATCCAACCGATCAAGCACCGAACGTACGGCACCTCCGCGTTCAGCACACGTTCAGCTTGATGACGTCCCACGAGCTCTTGATCCAGTTGAGCTTCACGGGAGAGTTTCGTCAGCACGACGGCGTGGTGACGGATATGATGTGTTCACCGGCGCAGGGCTTCGCCTAAGCTCCGTGACGGTATGACCGAGGTGTGATTCTGTGGAGGGGGGCACCGCACACGGCTAAAACAATTCAACTTGTGTGTGTTTGGGTGCCCCCCTGCCCCCGTATATAAAGGAGCAAGGGAGGGAGGCCGGCCAACCTCTCCTGGTGCGACTAGGGAAGGAGTCCTACTAGGAATAGGATTGCAATCCTATTCCTAGTAGGATTCACCAAAAGGAAGAAGGGGGAAAGGAATAGGAGAGGTGGCGCCCCCCCCCCCCAATCCTAGTCCAACTAGGAACCCTAGGTGGGGGCGCCGGCCAGCCCTATGGGCTGCCTCTCTCTTTCCCTTTTGGCCCACTATGGACCATCCCCTCTCGTAGGGGGTTCCGGTAACCCCCTCCGGCATTCCCGATAAATCCGAAACTTTTCCGGTATACTTCCGGTGTCCGAATATAGCCGTCCAATATATCAATCCTTATGTCTCGGACATTCCGAGACTCCTCGTCATCTCCGTGATCTCATCCGGGACTCCGAACTACCTTCGGTACATCAATACTCATAAACTCATAATACCGATCGTCATCAAACGTTAAGCGTGCGGACCCTACGGGTTCGAGAACTATGTAGACATGACCGAGACTCATCTCTGGTCAATAACCAATAGCAGAACCTGGATGTTCATATTGGCTCCTACATATTCTACGAAGATCTTTTATCGGTCAGAACCGCATAACAACATACGTTGTTCCTTTTGTCAAACGGTATGTTACTTGCCCGAGATTCGATCGTCGGTATCTCTATACCTAGTTCAATCTCGTTACCGGCAAGTCTCTTTACTCGTTCCGTAACACATCATCTCGTGACTAACTCATTAGTCTTTTGCTTGCAAGGCTTATTGTGATGTGTGTTACCGAGAGGGCCCAGAGATACCTCTCCGACACTCGGAGTGACAAATCCTAATCTTGATCTATGCCAACACCACAAATACTTTCGGAGACACCTGTAGAGCATCTTTATGATCACCCAGTTACGTTGTGACGTTTGATAGCACACAAGGTGTTCCTACGGTATTCGGGAGTTGCATAATCTCATAGTCATAGGAGCATGTATAAGTCATGAAGAAAGCAATAGCAGTTAAACTAAACGATCATAGTGCTATGCTAACGGATGGGTCTTGTCCATCACATCATTCTCCTAATGATGTGATCCCGTTGATCAAATGACAACTCATTTCTATGGCTAGGAAACATAACCATCTTTGATCAATGAGCTAGTCTAGTAGAGGCATACTAGGAACACTCTGTTTTGTCTATGTATTCACACATGTACTAAGTTTCCGGTTAATACAATTCTAGCATGAATAAAAGACATTTATCATGATATAAGGAAATATAAATAACAACTTTATTATTGCCTCTAGGGCATATTTCCTTCAACGTTGTGATGTTTCATACACCCAAAGCATTCCTACGATATCCAGGAGTTGCTCAATGTCATGGTCTAAGGAAATAATACTTGACATTAGAAATGCTCTAGCAAACGAACTACATGATCCTGTGCTATGCTTAGGATTGGGTCTTGTCCATCACATCATTCTCCTAATGATGTGATCCCGTTATCAATGACATCCAATGTCCATGGTTAGGAAACTGCAACCATCTATTAATCAACGAGCTAGTCAACTAGAGGCTCACTAGGGACATGTTGTGGTCTATGTATTCACACATGTATTATGGCTTCCGGTTAATACAATTATAGCATGAACAATAGACAATTATCATGAACAAGAAAATATAATAATAACCATTTTATTATTGCCTCTAGGGCATATTTTCCAACAATTGGATGTAATAAGTATTATATAATGGGACGGAGGGAGTTTTGTACTACATCATTGTGCCATCGATGTTTAGCTTCTAATATTAACTTGGTGCTTTTAGGTACATATGTGATTGGTAAAGATCTGCACTTTGACCCTTTCTGCGTATGGGGCAATGAGATATTGATGAACTAGCATCAAGTGAGGAAGCTTATAAAGATTGTTAGTAAAATGGGTCAAAAGATTGCAATTAAACTATTTGTGTACACTTCATCCCAGACAATAGCAAACTGCAGGATGGTAAGTAAGAACTACAGCCTTCTTTTTATTGCCCGTAATGAGTTGTGTTAGATGACAATGTCTAAATCTTTTTCCTTTGCAATGGTTCTCAAAGCAGTTTACTCAAGATTACCGCTCAAACTACATGATTGGTGGACATGCAAAGGTTAAAGTATTTCTACCAGAACATGATGATTCTCTAGATGTTTTCATGAAGACAGCGAAGGATGGGCGGTCGGCCATCACATGGGGTTGTACTAGAGTCGTGCGTGCCTTCTGCATGGAGGAGGGCACAATATGAGCATTCCGCTTCACCTTGTTCAGCAATCAGCATGTATTTCACCTCTGTATTTACCATCTTTAATAGTACAAGTATACAACTGTGGTTCATCATTCTATATTTGCTGCTTATGTAATTCTTGAACATATGTACCTGTGAATCAAATAATGCATTGGTTGTTTGAACCTGATGGATATGAATAAAGCTATAGCATACTTTCAAATTCAAATCTGGTACAATTTGAAATAGCAGCAATTAAATATCGGTGAAATTACGCTCTGTAGTTCATTACGGCGCGCACGGTCGGTAAAACACAAACGTTTGTGATATACACCATAAGCCGACAGGGTTCACAGAAACGGAACGTGTGCGAGCATGCACACAATTGCCGTTTGCAAACCGTGTGTGATGTCAGACAATATCACAAAAGGTGCGGGCAAACTAAACATTTGTGATAGTCACCTTATCATACACGATTCGCAACCACGAACTATTTCTGATGTGGTATGCATCCTAAACGTTGCACCACAGAATAGCGTGTGCGATAGATATCATGTACGACGATGTTACGACGGTGCAACGTTTCATAATCCTATCTGACACTCGTGTCGGCGTTCTGGGAACTGGGATACCCAGACTTGCATGCCTGCGGCCCAGGGCATGGCTCACCATGCGGCCTGGTGCGGCCCAGCATCTTCAGCGACCACTCAAGACCCTCGCGAGGGGCCAAGCCTCGCGAGGCGGACGACACAGGGCATCCCCTGGGGTGGCCTCACCAGGCCGGCTCGTGAGGATCGGATATATCAAGGCAAGGGACACCTCGCGAGGTCCTCGTGACATGGGCAGTGACGACCAGGGCCAGGCGGGCGCCAACGGGTGCAGAGTGTCAGTTTCCTCTTTGGTGCTAAAGGAGCAGGTGCAGACAAAGAGTCCCGAGGCGTCAGGCAAAGGTTTCCATATCAGTGCAACGAGACCAAGACCAGCAGGACATCAGGACGGAGGTCACCGCGGAGCCCATGGCGGCGTCACACCAGAACCTTTGGCAGGCGAAGACCACCTTTTGCCAGGATAGCTTGTACTAGCTACCCCCCTTAAAATTTGGCCGTTGTGGGATTCCTTCCCGCTCAATATTTGGGAAGAGGACCCGGGCCACTATAAATAGGACTAGCCACCACTATTGGGTTCATCTCATCAGAGACGGGGTTGATCTCACCCAAAGTTGAGTAGATAGAAGGCCACATGCCACCAGCTCACTCGAGCCCAAGAACTCCTCTCCTCAGGAGGCAGCTCACGCATGTACTAGTTCTTCCCCAGCCTACAAGGCAATCCACCACACCACACTAGATTAGGGTATTACACCACAACGGTGGCTCGAACCAGTATAAATCTTGTGTCCCTTGTTCTTCGGATCTGATGGGCTAAGCCTAGGGTTGTTGAGTAGACAAGCTAAGGCAGAAGGATAGATCTTCATGCGCACCCCAGAGTTCGAACCTTAAGGGTTTTGCCGGAACCCTAGATCCGAAATTTGGCGCGCCAGGTATGGGTGTGCCGAAGCTTCCCTTCCGTCAATCGGTGCTCCGTCGTTCCAGCAGTTCCATGGCCGACGCTTGTAGAGCCCGTGCTGAGCGGCGGGCTGCCCTCGTTGCCTGCGTCGCTCAGACGGCTCCTGCTGGCAAACCACCCTGCCGCTCTCCATCGGCTACCGCCAATGCCGCCACCGGTCCGGCGCGGCATGAATAGCATGCATCGTCCCTGCACCCCTCCGTGCGGCATGATGGACACACCGCTACCCCGTCGCTGATTCCGGTGGTCTCTTCGTCCCATGCTTGCCGCTGACCCGCGGACGCACAGCCTGCGTTGCTCATGGCACGCGAGCTCCTGCGCTACCACCCCGTCAACGACTTCTACGAAGAATGGCCGACCGCATCACCGAGCTCGTTAGCGCCGCTGGGGGCTCTCCAGTGCCGTCCCTCTTCCTACCTCGTCCGCCTCCCCATGAGGATGACGAGGCCCAAGAAGCTCCACTGATACCCCCGCGTCAATGCATCGTCCAAGACCCAAGGCATGTGGCCCCGCGGCGTGACCGCCCACGTGTGACGCTAGTGCACGAAGAAGGTAGCTGCCATAAGATTCAGCGGCCCCGCGGAGGAGCGCCCGCACTCCCTCCACCGCTACGCTGAGACCGCGCGGCCCCACCGTGGTAGCGCACGAGGACCGAGATAAAGTTCCACCTCCCCAATAAGCTCAGGTGTCGACAGTAGGCTGCAAGGCCCTCGCCCCCAAGCTGCGCAACGTCAACTGGCATGGGAAGTTCCAGCCCGACCTGCCTCCACGCTATGATGGCACCCTCGACCCTGCGGAGTTCCTGCAGCTCTACGAGCTGAGCATCAAAGCGTCCGGCGGCAACGAGAAGATCATGGCGAACTGGTTCCCCATGGCCCTCAAGGATGGCGCGCACTGATGGCTCTTGAACCTGCCCGTAGGATTGATCTCCACCTGGAGTGAGATGCGCGAGTGGTTCTTCGCCAACTTCCAGGGCACCCGAGACCGTCCCCCGGTCGTAGGTGACTTGCGGCGTATCAAGCACCAACCTGGAGAAACCCTACAGAAGTTCATCCAACGCTTCAATAGTGTCCGCGTCAAGATCCCCAAGGTCACAGACGAGCCATCATTTCGGCGTTTTCTGATGGCGTCTGCGACGTCAAGATGAAGGAGGAGCTCGCCATCCACGAAGATTTGTGCACGTCCTTGGAGCTGTTCAACCTCGCGACCAATTGCACCAGGGCCGAGGAGGGGCGCCTCTCAATCGCCGAACTCCCCGCTGCTGAACGCGAAGACAAGAAGGCCAAAAGCAAGGACGTAAAGCGCAAGGGAGCGACAGTGCTTGCAGCCGAACCAGAAATGAAGCGTGGCCTTGACTACCCAGAGCCGCCCAAGAACGGTCGAGCATTTTGCGCCTTCCACAACGTGCACAGCCACAACACTCATGACTGTCAAGAGCTGAGGGCCCTCCGTGAAGGACGCGTCATCCAACACCCCGAGCGCGGCAACTTTGGCTACGGCCGTGGGGGAAGTCGGACCGGGGGACGCTGGGATGACCGCGGCCCCCGCCAGGAGTGGCGTGATCAGCCTCGAGAAGACCGTTGGCGCCGTCAGTCCCATGAGGACAACTGGAGGGACTAGCCCAGAGAGGACCGTCCTCAGGTCAGGGCCGGCCTACCACCTCAGCCACCGCCAAGGAGAAATGACGACCAAGACGAGGGGGCTGGGGGCTTCCAGGAGCCGTGTGCCATCACTTGCATTTTGGGCGGAGCACAGGCCCCAGCTTCTCAGCGCCTCTTCAAGCAATTCGCCCGTGAAGAAAACATTGCTCTCCCCAAGCTCGCGGCTACTCACCCACTCAGGTGGTCCAGATGCCCCATCACCTTCATTTCAGCAGACCAGCTCAAGTGCGCAGCTACGGCTGGCGCCCTCCCGATGCTTTGTTCACCCGTCATCAGCAACGTCCAAGTTACCAAGACCCTCATCGATGGTGGCGCAGGACTCAACGTCCTGTCCATCGAGACATTCGACAGCCTCGAAGTACCCTACGAACAACTGCTGCCTACCAAGCCCTTCTCCAGAGTGACTGACAGCACCACCACCCCCGTAGGGCAGGTCCGCCTGCCTATAACCTTCGGCAAGCGCGACAACTACCACATTGAGCTCATCGACTTCGATGTCACCCACATCCAGCTCCCTTACAACGCCATCCTCGGGTACCCAGCCCTGGCCAAGTTCATGGCAATGACTCACCACGGCGACAATATTCTCAAGATGCTGGGAAGAGGCGGCGTCATCACCATCGCCTACGAGGAGAAGGACGTAGTGTGCTCAGTCGAGCGCGCTTACCAGGCGGCAGCGGTCGAGGATCCAGATAGCGACAACATCATGTACCCACCTGAGGTTGTCCCCAAGAAGAAGAAGCAGCTGCTAGCCCTGGAGCCTCATGAGGATGCAGTGCAAGGCGGTAGCACCTCGGGACCTACACCTAGGGAGGGGCCTCCTCCCTCTCTCGCATAGGAAGGCATGCCCGTCGCCCCCCTCAGGCTGGGCTCGCTGGGCTCTCCTCTTGAGGGCCTCTGACCTAGCCAATGTCACGAGGGAGGCGCTCGGGCACCATGTGGAGGAGTGCTTCGCTGCACACTTCCCTCTAGAGGCCTCAAGTCATGAGGCACCAAGCGCTTAGGAGTTCATCAACCAGACCATTGAAGACCTACAGGAGCAGAGAGCCATGCGGGGAGAGAGTCGCCCGCCTCCTTTGAGGGCAGCTGTCGGTCCAGGCTCAGGAGACGGGCTGCGCGTGTGCGTCAACGTCCCTGCACTCAACAGGATCGCGTCTCTGGAGATCTTCTGGCCTTCCCAGGTGGGCCGGTGCCAGGGCCCCCCTCACAGCTATGTGCGCATGCCCTTCGGCCTGTCGAACCAGGCGGCCCTGCACCAGCGCCACATGCGGGAAGTCCTGGCGGCTCGCGAGGCCAGGCACAAGGAGATCCAGGCGGAGTTGGACTCGGCCCTCTACGAGATCTGGGGAGCCCCGGAGCCAGGCGGCACGTAAGGAGCAGCGTCTGCGTCGAGCATCTTCAGCTACACCAACACTACTTCAGCAACTATGCCAGGTGACATCTTCAGATTTTCGTTCAACTAGGAGCGCCCCCCGGGCCGCATCATTCCCAAGTCGCACGGGCCTGTCCCTGCGACGTGTATCCTTTTGCATCTCAGATCATCTTGTGGGGGACGCCCCTCGGGCTGCATTATACCCAGGCCATGCAGGTTCGTCCTAGTGGCGTGTATCTCCCTTGCATTTTACCTAAGCTAGTGTTGCCATCTCTGTCATGTTGCATCTGAATCACTTGTTTTACCATCACTCTTATGCCATGAACATCCTGCACTCTCGCAAGCTCGCTTGCATCTGTCTTATGGCCAGGGGCTAGCACGGCGTCTGTGCTTAGGTTCGTCCTTGCAGCGTTGCCAAATCCAAGCGGCTAAGCTCTGGCTCACGGTCCAGTCTCATGTACGTCACCTCCTGTGGCCCTTGGTGCCTTGCCCAAGCTCAATCCGGATGCTAGCAATGGAGTCTGAGCGCACGTCACCATGTCCCGTCATTGTGGGAGTCGCCCGCCGGATGACTCCCATTAGGACGTCCGCGTGAGAAGACTAGGCACGACGTCTGTGCTCGGATCCGTCCCTACAGCGTCGATAAATCCAAAGGCTGGGCTCTGTCTGACGGGCCGGCCCCATTCACGTCACCTCCTGGGGTCGTTGTTTCCCTGCCTTCTCATAGGAAAACCTCGAGGGATTCACCCGGCGCAGGTTGCTTAATCACCTTGCAGGATCTCCTCGAGCGCTCCCATCCAAGACCAGGCGCAACCCGCCTTGAGGTAGGGCCTCGTGAATCCCGCGTTGGCTCACGGGTGCCCAAATACACCTCGTCTAGCCCCACCATGCCAGCCACGTGTCCGGGTGGGGCTGTATACGCCCGGGGGCTCCCCGCAGTAGGGAGTCCCCTCCCATGGTCCTGTAGAAGCACCATGCGCTGCGCTGGCTGACGACACGGTTAAGGAGCGGCTATGCCCGCGCAAGAGCGGCAACACTATGCTCCGCGCTGGTGATAAACAACTGGGAGTGGTTTCACGGCCGCATTAACCTGAGGGAGCCCCTCAGCTCAATGGCCAACCCTACCGCGCTGCGCTCCCCTCAGGAGGGTAGCGTGAGGGGGCTGGGCACGTGGTCTGCGTCCAGGTCACGCCTGGCGCACGCCCCGCCAGGTCCCTCGGTCCTGGTCGATGCGCAACCCTCCCGAGCGCAAGCCCGACGAGGACAGGTATGGGGTCTGTTTGTACGTTAAGGGGGACCCTTGGGCATCGTGACCCAAGGGCCTAACTGGTCTCGTAGCCTCTCACTCTCTAGTCTTGTCTTGGTTTCTAGTCAAGGCCAGCGATGGCTGAGGTACGCACGGATCCGGGCCCTGCCGACGCAGAACATCAAGGCCTAAGTCCAGCACTCACTTCCCTCAGGGCTGTTCGTACGTCAAGGAGGACCCTTGGGCATCGCGACCCAAGGGCCTAACTGGTCCCGTAGCCCCTCACTCCCTGGTCTTGTCCTGGTTTCCGGTCAAGGGCAGCGGCGGCTGAGGTACACGCGAGGCCGGGCCCTACCGACGCAGATCACCAAAGCCCTGCCTAGCGCTTCCTACCTAGGGATCATTTGCATGTTAAGGGGGACTCCTAAGCATCGCGACTCAGGAGCCTAACTGGCCACGTAGCCCCTCACTCCCTGGTCTTGACCCAGTGACCTGGGAAAATCAGCTGGCGGCTGAGGTATGCGCAGGGTCGGGCCCTGCCGACATAGAACGATAAAAAAGGAAGGAAGCGTGAATATTTAAGCAATTATTACAAGCCAAGTTGTCCTTCGAAACATCAAATAGAAGTCTTAACGCCTCCACGAGGCTCGTTCATGTCGCAGGGGAATGAAGATAAAGGGGAGCGCCGTCACCCACTAGGAGGCCCTTCCTTCAGCCCTGGGCGCTGCTGCTTGAAGGGACCTTCTCCCCAGCGGCACCGCCGCACCTTGGGGAAACGGTCTCGGCTGCAGCGTCGGTGGCGCCATCGGCTGGAGGAGAAGGATGGACGATGAGGACCTCCTTCAGCAAAGCCTCCACACGGTCCTTCACAGGTTCAGCGCCGGCCTCGTAACGCTCCGCCTCCACGGGCTCGAGCAGTGCCCCGAGGACGGCGTTGGGTCGCGAAGGTGCAGGTGGCTGAGGACGCGCGTCAAGGCAGAAGAAGAAAGCACGCGAGCTTCCTCCTCCGCCAGGGGGTTGATCTCGCGGACGACATCCTCGAGCGCCAGGACTAGATAAGGAAGCAACTAGGCAGGGCCTTCATCGTCCGTTGCCAGTGGCTTATCCAAGCCCCTCTCATAGAGTGCCCCCAACGCTTGGCGGGACCGCTCCTCAAGAGACTTGAAGGCCGCGCGGTCCTCAGTCAGGACCCTCGCCTTGGCCTCCAGCTGGGCCTCCCTCGCTTCCATCGCCCGCTTCAGCTCCTCCAGCCGGCCCCGCTCCGCAGATAGCTCCCTCGTCAGCTACTCCAGCTCGGCATCATGGCTGGCCACGACATCTTCTCGGGCCTTCATCCTCTCCTCGTCCACCTCGCATTTCCCACGCAGGTCCCTCAACTCGGTCTCCACCAACTAACAGCGCTCCTGGGCGGTCCGAGCGTCCTGCAGCGCCACCTCGCGAACAGCTGCGGCCTGGTCAGCGGCCCGCTTGTCCTCCTTGGAGGCCGCCACGACCTGCCTCAGCGCGTCCCGAACAGACTCGTTGGAACTCAGCCAGCCGGAGACCAGCTCCAGACGCCCAGCAACCAGACGACGATCGGCACCCTAAAGGTCATCCTGGAGTTGCTTCAGTGCCGAGAAGGCCTCCGTCAAGGCACTAGGCGAAGCGAGAGGGCCGCGAGCTGGCGGCATGGTCACAGTAGAGAACTGTGGCGCGGCCAAGACCTCCTGAGCCCTGGCAACTCCAATAGTGGAGACTGGGGTCCCCAAAACCTTCTCGGCGGAGACCGTGACCCCCGCAGAAGCTCCTCCACCACCCGTCTGCGCCGGAGGGGACGGGGCCAAGCTAGGCCGCGGGACCTCTGGTGGGGGCGCCTCTCCCTTCGTCTTCTTCATCGACGATGCTGACCTATCAACACGGGGTAAGATGTTGAGAACCAACAACGGAATCAAGAACGAAGACAGAAACAGGCCAAGGTACTCACCGATCCACCGCGACAACATCCCGAGACCTCTTCAGGACCATGTGGCCCAAGGACCCCGCGGCCTCAGCCACGGTACACGGGCCCCCAAGACAGGCGGCACGGCAGTGGTGCTTGGCGATGCCGTGGCTGGGGCGCTACCTCGAGTTATCAGCGCCGACTGGCTCTTCGTCGGGACCCCGGCTAGCGACTTCTTCAAGGGGGTGTGCTTTGACCTTGTGACAGCTCTGGCAGGGGGCGGCACCTCTTTTGTCGGGCGGCCGTCGTCATCGTCGTTGTCAAGCAGGGCACGTAGGAGGTCGGCCTTGCAAGAAGGGGAGGACTCTCCGGCCCCTTCCACGGTTGTCTCCGAATCATCGTCCTCGCTGAAGTCACCTGAGGATACCTCCACCGGCGTGGCGGCCACTTGAGCTTCAGGGGCCGCCGGAGGCACAAGCCCGCGTGCATCAAAGGTGGGCATGGAGGCCGCCACCGCTACCGCATCCTGGCGGCGATACAAGGGAATATGGGAAGCCTGCGGATATCCCAGTTCGACCCCTACCAGAAGACGGAGAGCCGCCTCAAGCTAATCGGCAGACAGGGCATCGCGGCACAGCCGGAGGTTGTCCGACTCGTCCCCAAGCGTCCACAAGGGGCGCGAGCGGGCCTGAAGCGGAGCCACGCGGCGTGTCAATAATTCCTTGACGATCATGGCCCCCATCAGTTTTGCCGCCTCGGGGTCATCCGGCTTCAGGTCTGCGGCCATCTTCTCCAACACCTTCTCCGCCCGAGGATCTGTGAGCTTCGCGCTGAGCCACCTATCGCTCCACTCGGGCACAGCCACCGGTAGCGCCAACCGAGGATGGGAGCACTTGGCGTCCATGAAGACCCACTTGTTCCTGAAGTTCTCAGCCTTCTTCCCAGCCCTCAAAATTGGCGCACCCTGAGCAATGGCCTTCAGTGGTGAAGTAGTGCCACAAACGACATCACCCCCACGAATGCCTCGCAGTAGAAGGCAAAGATGGACAGAAGAAGAATGGAGTTGGGATGAAGATGAAGGGCCTGAAGCTTGTAGTGGCTAAGGACGGAGTAAAAGAAATCGTAGAAAGGAGGGACGAGCCCCGTAACAATACTTCTCGAAAAGAAGGGATATAAGATACTCTTGGGGTCCTCCGACACGGCAGAGGCAGCTCGGACGGCGGTCTTCCCCTTCTCGTTGGTACCCTCCGCCGTCATCAGGAGCAAGGCGGTATTGTTCGCCTTTGAGAAGGTTGGCGCCTTCAAAGCCGGCTCATACCAGGCAGGCGAAGCGGCGGCCTTCAACTTGCCGGACGCCATAGGTGCAAGCTTGGAAGGGAGGCGGCGATGATCTGGAACTTCGCGAAGGAGAGGAGCAAGAAAGAGGATCTGGAGAAGGACAAGGGCTAGCAATGAAGGCACAGCGGCACGCACTTGCCTTTTGTCAGTTGTGCAGTTGACGAGGCGGCGTGGGAGCGCAGACGCCCACGTCGCATCAACCGCCAAGCGTCAGACAAGGCCGCAGGCCTTGAGGGCCCGCGGCGCTCCGTGCTTAGCCACTGGCTTCGCCGCGAAGCCAAGCCCGAGCACACCTTGGGCCCGGGGGCTACTATCGGCGTTCTGGGAACGGGGGTACCCAGACTTGCCTGCGTGCGGCCCAGGGCGTGGCTCACCAGGCGGCCTGGCGTGGCCTGCTACCTCTTGAGCTTGCGTTGTATTCCGTCGAAGAGGAAAGGGAGATGCAGCACAGTAGCGTAAGTATTTCCCACAGCTTTTGAGAACCAAGGTATCAATCCTGTAGGAGACCACGCGCCAGTCCCTCGCACCTGCACAAACAAATAAGAACTTTGCAGCCAACGCGATAAGGGGTTGTCAATCCCTTTACGGTCACTTACGAGAGTGAGATCTAATAGAGATGATAGTTATATTTTTAGTATTTTTGGTTTTAATAAAACAGAAAATAAAATTAAGAAAAGTAAAGTAGATGTAGATTGATATGTTGAGAGTAGACCCCGGGGCCATAGTTTTCTCTAGTGGCTTCTCTCATGATAGCGATATTCTACGGCGGGTAAACAAATTACTATCGAGCAATTGATAGAAAATCAAATAATTATGATACTATCTAGGCATGATCATTGTATATAGGCATCACGTCCGAGACAAGTAGACAGAAACGATTCTGCATCTACTACTATTACTCCACACATTGACCGCTATCCAGCATGCATCTAGTGTATTGAGTTCATACGAACAGAGTAACGCCTTAAGCAAGATGACATGATGTTGAGGGATAAACTCAAGCAATATGATGAGAACCGCATCTTTTTATCCTCGATGGCAACAATACAATACGTGCCTTGCTGCCCCTACTATCACTGGGATAGGACACCGCAAGATTGAACCCAAAGGCAAGCACTTCTCCCATTGCAAGAACTATAGATCTAGTAGGCCAAACCAAACCAATAATTCGAAGAGACTTGCAAAGATATTATGAGCACACATAAAAAGTTCAGAGAAGAACCAAATATCTTACATAGATAACCTTGATCATAAACTCACAATTCATCGGATCTCGACAAACACACCATAAAAAGAGATTACATCGAATAGATCTCCTCGAAGACTGAGGAGAACATTGTATTGAGATCCAGAGAGAGAGAGAAGAAGCCATCTAGATACTAGCTATGGACCCGAAGGTCTATGGTAAACTACTCACAATTCATGGTGAGGGCGATGATGATGATGATGAAGGCCTCCGTGATGGATCCCCCTCCCCGGAACAGGCTCCAAGATGGTATCTCCACGGGAACAAAAGCTACAGCGGTGGAATTAGGGTTTTCTCTCTGCGTATGGAGTTTCTGGGGTATGTAGGTATATATAGGAAGAAGAAGGGCACCGGGGGCCGTGTGGGCCAACCTCGAGGCAGGGGCGCGCCCTGGGAAGAGGGGCGCGCCCCCCACCCTCGATGGCAGCCCAGCTGTCCCCTGACTTGGTCCTGACGTTTTCCATGCGTGATTTTCTCCAAAAATATCTCTCGCAAAGGTTTCATTCCGTTTGGACTCCGTTTGATATTCCTTTTCTGCAAAACCCTGAAATAGGAAAAAAACAGCAATCTAGACTGGGCCTTTGGGTTAGTAGATTAGTCCCAAAAATGATATAAAAGTGAATGATAAAGCCCATTAAACATCCAAGACTTCATAAATAATAGCATGGAACAATAAAAAATTATAGATACGTTGGAGACGTATCAAGCATCTCCAAGCTTAATTCCTGCTCGTCCTCGAGTAGGTAAATGATAACGACATAATTTTTGATCTGGAATGCTAACCAATATAGTTTTTCAATGTAATTCTCTTAATTTTGGCATGAATGTTCAGATCTGAAAGATTCTAGACAAAAGTCAATATTGACATAAGAAATAACAATACTTCAAGCAATACTAACAAAGCAATCATGTCTTCTCAAAATACTATGGCTAAAGAAAGTTATCCCTACAAAATCTATAGTGTTTGCTATGCTTCCTTATTATCACACAAAATATTCATATCATGCACAACCCCGATTTCAGCCAAGCATTTGTTTTCATGCTCTATCTTTTCAAACCTTTAAACTTTCACGCAATACATGAGCGCGAGCCATGGACATAGCACTATGGGTGGAATAGAGGTGGTTGTGGAGAAGACAAAAGAGGGAGATAGTCTCACATCGACTAGGCGTATCAACGGGCTATGGAGATGCCCATCAATAGATATCAATGTGAGTGAGTAGGGATTGCCATGCAACGTATGCACTAGAGCTAAATATGAATGAAAGCTCAACAAAAGAAACTAGTGGGTGTGTGTAATGCCCTGGATGTAATGCTTTCCCTTTTGGGCAATATATAATATCTTTGGCTCCATCTATTCCATTCCGGGTTCTTCGTTATTCGGGTTTTCGTCGTTTTGTTATGTTGCGTGTGTGCATTCATCCATATCATGTTGTCATGTGCATCGCATTGCATTTGTGTTGTCATTTGCATTCGGTCCCACTCGTTCCTTCCCGTTTTCCGGTTCGAGTTCCGGAGCTCTCTCACGTGTCCGTGGCATCCCCGAGGCATACTTTGGTGTTTGGCCGTGTAACGTTTCCGTTTTGGCGTGAGACTTGTCGTGCGATGTTGTTTTGTTGTGTGTAACCCGCCTATCAAATCTCGTCGCATTTGGAGTTCGTTTGATACTCCAACAGTTATTCTCGTGGGCTGAAAGTACCCCCTCTTTGAGGCCCAAGACACCCCTCCAACAGCCCACCAAACCAACCCAAACCCCTCCCTTCATCTAGGCCATCCAATTGTGATCATGTGGCAGAATACCTCACCTCATTTGGACAACCCTAGCTCCTTGTGCCTATATAAACGTCCATATCCCCCAATTTTCGCGTCCGAAACCCTAATGCTTCCACAATTCACCGACGGTGCTTCCACCGTTGCTCCGCGGTGCTTCCACTGTTGAAATCCGTGCTTCCGACGTCCCAGGAATTCGTGCTTCCGAAGTTGTCGCCGTGCTTCCGTAGTGTCGCGACGGTGCTTCCGTCCGACGCGCGGGCCCCGCCGAGCCATCTTCTACCTCGCGCCGCCCGTCCCCTTCCTCGCCTCCGGCGACCCGCCGCTGGAGCAGCTCACCTCGCCGCCGGCCCCTCTCCACCGCCGCCGGCCGCGCCCTCCAGCCGGGCATCGCCGCCGCCCCGGCCCCTCTCGCCGGAGGCCGCCGCCCCCTCAGGCCGCCGCCGCGCCGGTCCTCACCGCCGACCGGCCAGGCCCCGCCGGCGTTCCCCCGCCTCGCCGCCGCCGGCCAGGGAGCCGCGCCGCGCCACGGGAATCGCCAGCGCCGCCGTCCCTCGGGAGCACGAGGAGTCGCCCGAGCCGCCGGCTCCCTCGATCCAGATCCGCCGGGTGGGCTGGATCCCTAACGGGCCAGGGCGCCCGATCCGCTTCCCCGCCGGCCCGATCCGCTTCCCCCCGGGCCCGATCCGCTTTCCCGCCGGCCCGATCCGCCTCAGCCAGCCCGCGTTGACTTTCCGTTGACCCGGAGGTAGCCCCTTTTTTTTCTCTAAGTCCTGTAGGATTTTAGTTGTCTGATGCTGTTTTGCAATGGTGATAACTTTTTGTGTGTTGGTCCGATTTGAGCAAATGATATGTCAAAATGATCGTGGACACTTGTACTACGTTTTGTTCCTTTGTGCCATGCATGTTTGAGGTCATCTAGATGTATTAATCTTCATGAAAAGAGTGCTACTTGTTATAAACAGCTGTTAGTAGTTGTTTTCATGCCATCTTTGCAATGTGATAACTTGGTGCATGTTTATCCAAATGAAGCAAATGATATGTCCACGTGTTCATCATGAAATGCTCTACATGTTGGGTGCTTTAGCTTGCATGATAGATTTCATCTTGCCATGTTTATTTCCTTTGCATAGTGCTATGTGGCTGTTATGTCGTTAAACTCGTTACGAGATGCCTCGTTAAGGAGCTCGTTGCTATTGATGTGGTTGTCCCCTTGATGCATGCTTAGATGTTTTGGATTCACCATCATGTGTACTTTGCTGTGGTGCTTACCACTTGCCATGCCATGCTTTGAGGTGACTTAAACTTGCTCACAAAGATGCCATGATATTACTACTGTTTTAACACTTAGTGAAATTTCACTAAGTCTTGAATCTGTAATTTCCAGATGCCATGTTTGCTTGTTGTTCTAGGCCAATCCATGATAGTTTTGGGGTGACTCTTGATGATTCCTTGTTGTATATATTGTTGGCTATCCATTCATGCTCTCACATGCTTATTTGAGTGGCTGTAGCATATTTAACTCTTGCTCCCAAGTTGCAACAAATTACCGTTGTCAGGATTTTGTTGTCAAGTTCAATATGGCATAGCTTGTTGCTATTGATCCATGGCTCCTTTGGGGATGCTTCAATGGATTTGTTTGCTGTAGGATATGTCTAGTTTATGTCCATGCTCATTGCCATGATGTTTGAGTGCTGTAGGCCATTTATCTCTTGCTCCGAAGTTGCTATGTGGCTGATATTTTCAGCTTGTGCATGTTTATTGTTTCGGGTGTAACTTTTAGCCCGTTGCTCCGTTTTGAGCAAGTCCTATATGTAACTTGTGTGTTTTTGCATGTAGATTCATAATATCCTATTGTTATCATGTTTTGAAGCATTTTGCTTGATGCATATTGTTGTGCTGTAACACTGTGCTTCCTAAGTAGACTTTCTGTGCTTCCATAGTGCATCTGTTTTGCTTCCATAGTGCATCAATCATGCATCCAGTGATTTTCTGCGCATTGCATCTTGTTTGATTCGTTGCCTTGTGCTCTTGTGTTTGAGTAGAGCCAGAAGCTGAGACCGAGTACGAGCACGAGGTTACTACCGAGGACCCCTCTTACGATCCCATCGACAACTCTTCAGGCAAGATGACCGAACCCCGATATCATTACTATGTTTGCCTATTGCTAGAAGTCTCGATCTATAGTTTGGCCTTGATGCCCATGTTTTTCCTGTCAGCCTCCTATTGTAACCATGAACCTGTTTAATCACCCTACCTATGCAAACCATTGATTGGCTATACGTAGGCTCCGCTCAGCCCCTCTTATAGCATTGTTAGTTGCAGGTGAAGATTGAAGATTCTTGCTTCTTGTTGAAGCTTGTTGGGATATCACACTATACTAATTATTAAATGAAATCATCTATATATTGGTAATGGGTGGAAGGCTAAGCCTTTTGCTTGGTGATTTGTTCCACTCATGCCGCTAGGAACCGTATAAACCGGTGTTATGTTCCTTGATTATGCGTTCCTCACACGGTTGGGGTTATGGGACCCCCTCGATAAACCGCTAAGTGCTAAGTCTTTTCCAGCAAGTCCCAACATTGGTGCTATTTGCCTAATAACTAAAACTTGCATAGGGAGTAATTAACCCTCTTCTTAATCAACAACCCGGTCCAGTGCTGCACATGAGTGTTGGTCCAAACTGGGGGTTACGCGGGGCCACCTTGAGGGAACTCAAGGTCTGGTAAAAACCTGTGGGATCGCCCATCCGGTCGTGGCCTAAGACTAGATACGCGCGGCTACTGTCAGGGTGTCGGCACGCCGGGAGGATTTGCTGGATTAGCCTTACCTTAGTCGGAGTATCTTGAGCACGGGATTCCGAGGATACTCGGGCCTTCCCAACTTGGAGTTGCGACTCCGCGGATCGTGGGCTTGTCATGGGCCAAGTTGGAACACCCCTGCAGGGTTTTGAACTTTCGAAAGCCGTGCCCGCGGTTATGTGGCAGATGGGAGCTTGTTAATATCCGGTTGAAGAAAACTTGACACCATGTTCCAATACACTACCAGCGTGAGTACCGTGATGGTCATTTTCCGAAAGGGATTCGGGAAGTGAACACGGTGGGGTTATGTTTGACTTGCTTTAGTTAGGATCACTTCGTGATCATCTCTCGACCGAGGCACCTTCTCTTCTCGCTCTCTTTTACGTAAGCTAGTGCTAGTGCTGCTGCAACCTCTTGTTCTTTCTTCAGCCTTGTTCCACACCCAAGGCTTGGATAGTCGTGTTACCCGAGAACGGGATTGCTGAGTCCTCTGTGGCTCACAGTTACTTCAACACACCAAATGCAGGTACGATGGTGAGCTACACAGGCGATGGCACCGAGCTAGACTGGGAGTACGACGAGGAGCGTAGCCGTTACTACGTGAACTATCCGGTTGATCAGTAGAGCTTCTACTAGGATTCGATCTAGACCTGTGGTTTAATGTTATGTTTGGTATCTTGTCATTTGGATCTTTACCCTTAGATGGGCTGTGATGTTTATCTGAATGATGTTTGAACATGTAATGTATTTGGGTGACGTGGCGAGTGTAAGCCAACTATCTTTTTAGTTTTCCATCGCTATTTTTAAATGAGATGTGCAAAGGTACCAAACTTGCGATCATTCCAGAATGGGCTTATATCTTTAAGTCGTACCTCGACACGTAGGAGATATAGTCCCATCCTGGGCATTACAAGTTGGTATTCAGATCCTTCTCCGACCTAGAAGCCCCCACTGTTTGATCGAATCGTTGACGGTCGAGTCTAGGCACACACTTAAAAAGTTTTGAGTCCTATATTTATATCGGAGAGTAGGATTTCTTTGCTCCTCATCTCTTTTCATTCTGGTGAGGACTCCTGACGACTACTCTTGCCTCTTCTACTTTCAAAAATTGCACCAAATTTTTTTAGGAATCTCGCGAGTATTGTTGGATTGTTTCGATGTCTTTGTGACGAGAATATTGTTCTCGATGCCTCCTGACATTAGGGGTTGTGGCAGTGTCCCGGGGAGTTGAGCTTCGGGGTATTGTCATCACAAACATATCAGGACAGTACTAGAATACTTAAGACGGCCGACATCGAAAACTCTCCTATACGGTTAGTGGCAAGATAACCCCGACATCACCCAGTACTGGGGAGGTAGCTCGGGAGTATTGCCATAGCTTTGTATAGTGGATGCTTTTCGAAGGTCCAAGGTAGACGGTTTCCGAGAACAACTGGTTATGTGTTGAAGGATGGATACAGATGGATGTAGGTTTAGAGTTGATTGCGCGGTGCTTCCCCTATATCCCCAACACCTGATTGCATAACTGGAAACTTTCGGAAATTAATAGGTGGGTTTATCCAGTAGATCGTAGGCATTCTTCCAACGAATGCAGGGTAGCGAGTTCGGGGTTCTACATTGAGTGAAGTGGTTTTATGGCTGATGTTCCGATCAGGAGTTGCATCTTAAAGGGTCCTTGGCTATGCTGATCTGGGGATTGCAAAACCCTTTCGTAACGCGTTCCATAATCTTACAGCACAAAGATGTCGAACGAAGCTCCTATCTTGTGTTTGTTCTATCTGTACCTTGTGGTTTTTCTTATTTACCTTTTGTCTCCCAGTGGCTTCTCGTGAAGATTGTTGTTATCATTTAACTAAGAATTTCATTCGTTCCTCTTGTTCGAATGATTCTTATGAAGACTATGTTCCATTTCAATCCGTTGTTTCAGCTTATACCTTCTTTCAATCAATTGCTGATTGGTGGTCATCTATTTCAGGATGGCTCTGAAACGGGTTCCCAACGCTAAACCAGAGGGTGAAGAGGTTCCAGATCGTCCTCCTTCCCCTCCTCCTCCGTCGGAGGCCTGGAGAGCGATTATGCAAACTACAAATCAGAACACCCAGATGTTGATGCAGATGATGCAGCAAATGCAAGCAAATCAAGCAAATCAGGGTGCTCCAGGGAACCAAGGCAATTTCTTCAACCAACAGCACCATGCTACGCTCAACCAGTTCTTGGCCAATCAACCAAAGGCTTTCAGTTACTGTGTCGACCCTCTCGATGCTGAAGATTGGATTACCAATATCAAGAAGCATTTTGAGTGCAGCAACGTAAGGCCTGAGGACTATGTGAAATTTGCAGCCTTCCAACTCAAGGACCAAGCAACTGACTGGTGGCAGCAGTACAAAGACTCCAGAGAAGGGCGTGTGATCTCTTGGGATGATTTCTGCAAGGACTTTCGCTCTCACCACATTCCAACAAGTGTCATCGAGGGTATGCGTGAGCAATTCCGCAACCTGAAGCAGGGCTCAATGACTGTCTACCAGTATAATGTCAAGTTCCAGAATCTTGCCCGCTATGCTAAGCAAGACATACCAGATGCCAAGAGCAAGATCTATCAGTTTCGTGGAGGTCTGAAAGATGAACTTCAACTTGCTCTCACCTTGTTCGAGCCCGATGAGTTTGACAAATTCTATAACATGGCGCTTAAGCAAGAGGCAGCCCAGCTCAAGATGGAGGCTTCCAAAAAGAGGATTCGAGATGCTGTTCACTCCTCCTCATCTTCTCAAGTTGTCGCGAAGCAACAGAAATTTTGGCTTCCTCCTCCTCCTGTGATCCGAGCTCCCTACAACAACAACAACAAGAACTCTAGTGGTCGTGGTTTCTCCCACCCACCCAACCCAAGCAACCAGTCGAAGCATCAGTCTCAAGGTTCCAAGTCAAGTGCTACTCATTACCGTCCTCTCTCAGAAGTGGTCTGCAACAAGTGCACTCTGAAAGTTCACTATGCTAACAAGTGCCCCAACCTAAGGCGCCTTCCGCCTCCTCCACCTGTCAACACAGCTATTGTCAAGCATAATCCAAAGTCTGCAAGGGTGAATCTGATGAATGCAGCACAAGCAGAGAATTCTTCTGATGTCATTTTGGGTAACCTTCCAGTTAACTCTTTTCCTGCTAAAGTGTTGTTCGATTCGGGTGCTTCATGTTCTTTCATGTCATATCCATTTGCATCCAAGCACAACATTGTCACCAAAAGTTTGCCAAGGGAATTATCAGTTGTTTCTCCGGGCAAACTAATGCATTCAAAGATATTTGCTCCGGATGTATCTATTCGCATGGGTGATTATCGATTTCTGGCCTCTCCGGTGGTTCTCGGCAATTCTGACATCGACCTTATCCTCGGAATGGATTGGCTTTCTCAGCATGATGCTCAAATTGACTGTGCACAGAAGGAAGTCAAGATTACTCATTCTGATGATGATGTGATTATCTTCGCCTCGCGGGATAACACAATCAGGCTTTTCTCTCTCAATGACAAGGGCGAGATGAATGCCATCTCTAAAATTTCGGTGGTTAACGAATACGAAGACGTCTTTCCTGAAGAACTTCCAGGCATGCCTCCACACCGTCAAGTGGAATTCGTCATTGAACTCGAACCTGGTACTGAGCCAGCATGCCGGCGTCCGTACAAGCTCTCTCCTAAAGAGTTGAAGGAGTTGAAGAAACAGCTTGATAAATAGGAGCGTATGGGTCTGATCAGGCCTAGTACGTCTCCTTGGGGCTGTGGTGTCTTATTTGTCAAGAAGAAGGATGGCACGGAGCGCCTTTGCGTCGATTACTAGCCATTGAACAAGAAGACAATAAAGAACAAGTATCCGCTCCCCAACATCGACGAGTTGTTCGAGCAGCTCAAAGGAGCTAAAGTATTCTCAAAGCTCGATCTCCGAATGGGCTATCACCAGATTCGCATTCGAGAAGAAGATATCCCCAAGACTGCCTTCAGAACGAGTTACGGCTCATATGAGTATACAGTCATGTCCTTTGGTCTCGCCAATGCTCCACCTACCTTCTCGAGAATGATGCACTACATTTTCAACCCCTACACCGGCGAGTTTGTGCTTGTGTATCTGGATGATATTTTGGTTTTCTCCAAAAATGAAGAGGATCACGAAAAGCACCTCTGTCTGGTTCTTGACAGACTCCGTGAACATAAGTTCTATGCCAAGTTCTCCAAGTGCGAATTTTGGCTCGATAAGGTCTTGTATCTGGGCCGTATCATCTCCGCTGACGGTATTGCTGTGAACCCTGAGAAAGTTGAAGCAATTGTCAACTGGGAACCTCCTCAGAACATCAAGCAACTCCGAAGTTTTCTTGGTCTTGCCAGCTATTGCAGAAGGTTCGTTGAGAACTCCTCCAAGATTGCTAAACCTCTTTCTAACTTGCCGCAGAAGAATGTCAATTACTACCGGTCTCCAGATTGTGAAGTGGCATTCAAAACTCTCAAAGAAAAGCTCGTCTTTGCTCCAGTTCTTACTCCTCCAGATGATTCCAAGCCCTATGAAGTATTCTGTGATGCTTCTCTTCAAGGACTTGGTGGTGTGCTTATGCAGGACAAGAGAATTGTGGCATACACTTCGCGTCAGCTGAAGCCAAGTGAGAAGAACTACCCCACACATGATCTTGAACTAGCAGCTGTGGTACATGCTTTGATTACGTGGAGACACCTTCTGTTGGGCAGAAAAGTCGACATCTTCACCGATCACAAGAGCTTGAAGTACATCTTCACACAGCCGAATCTGAACCTCCGCCAGACTCGTTGGGTCGAAATGATCCAAAAGTATGATCCCAGTATTGAATACACACCTGGCAAGACGAATGTGATTGCAGATGCTTTGAGCAGAAAGGCATATTGCAACAGCCTTCCTATCAAGCTGTTCCAACCTGAGCTTTGTGAAGCATTCAGGAAGCTCAACCTCCAAGTTGTTCCGCAGGGTTTTCTTGCAAATCTTCAAGTTGCTCCTACCTTGGAAGATCAGATCCGTGAGGCCCAACTCAGTGATGCTATGGTGCAGAAAGTGAAACATGGTATTGCAAAGGGTACTCCCAAATACAAGTGCTATCGCGTTGATGAGAGAGATACCTTGTTCTTTGAGGGCAGACTTGTGGTTCCCAAAGGTGATCTCAGGAAGCTCATAATGGACGAAGCACATGATTCCCTCCTTTCCATTCATCCCGGCAGTTCCAAGATGTACCAAGACCTCAAGCAATCTTACTGGTAGACTCGCATGAAAGGGAGATTGCCCAATTCGTGAATGAATGTGATGTCTGCAGAAGAGTGAAGGCAGAGCATCAACGTCCAGCCGGTCTTCTCCAACCTCTTCCTATTCCCGAGTGGAAATTCGACCACATTGAAATGGATTTTGTCGCTGGCTTTCCTAAGTCCAAGAGAGGGAATGATTCTATCTTCGTGGTGATTGACAAGCTTACCAAAGTCGCTCACTTCCTTCCAGTCAAAGAATCCACCAATGCAGCTCAATTGGCAGAGTTGTACACTTCCAGAATTGTGTCTTTACATGGCATTCCTCAAGTTATCTCCTCAGACCGTGGAAGTTTGTTCACTTCTAAGTTCTGGGACTCCATTCAGTCTGCCATGGGCACTAAGATCAGGTTCAGCACTGCTTTTCACCCTCAGACTAGTGGTCAAGTCGAGCGAGTGAATCAGATTCTAGAAGACATGCTCAAAGCCTGTGTCATATCTTTTGGCATGAAATGGGAAGATTGCCTTCCATTTGCCGAGTTCTCTTACAACAACAGCTTCCAAGCAAGTGCTGGTAAAGCTCCGTTTGAAATCCTCTATGGCAGAAAGTGCCGTACCACTCTCAACTGGTCCGAGACGGGTGAACGTCAACTTCTTGGCAACGACTTGATCTCAGAAGCCGAAGAAATGTGCAAAGTCATACGTGAGAATCTCAAGGCCGCTCAGTCGCGTCAGAAGAGCTACTATGACGGCAAGCATCGTGATTTGGCTTTCAACATTGGGGATCATGTCTATCTCCGTGTTTCTCCGATGAAAGGAACCCAAAGATTCGGTATCAAAGGAAAGCTTGCTCCTAGATACGTCGGGCCTTTCAAGGTCCTTGGCAAAAGAAGCGATCTAGCCTATCAACTTGAGCTCCCCTCCAACTTCGCCAATGTTCATGATGTGTTTCATGTGTCTCAACTCCGCAAGTGCTTCAAGACACCTGAACGCACCATTCCGTTTGAGGAGATTGATCTTCAACAAGACTTGTCTTACCGAGAGCACCCAGTTGCTATTCTCGAAGAAACTGAGCGCAAGACCCGCAACAAGTCCATCAAATTCTTGAAAGTCAAGTGGTCACACCATACCGACCGAGAAGCTACGTGGGAACGAGAAGATCATCTTCGTTCCGAGTACCCTTCCTTCTTCCAGTCCTAGATCTCGGGACGAGATCTTTTTGTAGTAGATGAGAGTTTGTAATGCCCCGGATGTAATACTTTCCCTTTTGGGCAATATACAATATCTTTGGCTCCATCTATTCCATTCTGGGTTCTTCGTTTTTCGGGTTTTCGTCGTTTTGTCGTGTTGCGTGTGTGCATTCATCCATATCATGTTGTCATGTGCATCGCATTGCATTTGTGTTGTCATTTGCATTCGGTCCCACTCATTCCTTCCCGTTTTCCGTTTCGAGTTCCGGAGCTCTCTCACGTGTCCGTGGCATCCCCGAGGCCTACTTTGGTGTTTGGCCGTGTAACGTTTCCGTTTTGGCGTGAGACTTTTCGTGTGATGTTGTTTTGTTGTGTGTAACCCGCCTGTCAAATCTCGTTGCGTTTGGAGTTCGTTTGATGCTCCAACAGTTATTCTCGTGGGCTGAAAGTACCCCCTCTTTGAGGCCCAAGACACCCCTCCAAAAGCCCACCAAACCAACCCAAACCCCTCCCTTCATCTAGGCCATCCAATTGTGATCATGTGGCCGAAAACCTCACCTCATTTGGACAACCCTAGCTCCTTGTGCCTATATAAACGTCCATATCCCCCAATTTTCGCGTCTGAAACCCTAATGCTTCCACAGTTCACCGACGGTGCTTCCACCGTTGAAATCCGTGCTTCCGGCGTCCCAGGAATTCGTGCTTCTGAAGTTGTCGCCGTGCTTCCGTAGTGTCGCGACGGTGCTTCCGTCCGACGCACGGGCCCCGCCGAGCCATCTTCTACCTCGCGCCGCCCGTCCCCTTCCTCGCCTCCGGCGACCCGCCGCTGGAGCAGCTCACCTCGCCGCCGGCCCCTCTCCACCGCCGCCGGCCGCGCCCTCCGGCCGGGCAACGCCGCCGCCCCGGCACCTCCAGTCGGCCCCTCTCGCCGGAGGCCGCCGGTCCTCACCGCCGGCCGGCCAGGCCCCGCCAGCGTTCCCCCACCTCGCCGCCGCCGGCCAGGGAGCCGCGCCGCGCCGCGGGAATCGCCAGCGCCGCCGTCCCTCGGGTGCACGAGGAGTCGCCCGAGCCGCCGGCTCCCTTTATCCAGATCCACCAGGTGGGCTGGATCCCTAACGGGCCGGGGCGCCCGATCGGCTTCCCCGCCGGCCCGATCCGCTTCCTCCCGGCCCGATCCGCTTCCCCGCCGGCCCGATCCACTTCCCCGCCGGCCCGATCTGGCTCAGCCAGCCCGCGTTGACTTTCCGTTGACCCGGAGGTAGCCCCTTGTTTTTTTCTCTAAGTCCTGTAGGATTTTAGTTGTCTGATGCTGTTTTGCAATGGTGATAATTTTTTGTGTGTTGTTCCGATTTGAGCAAATGATATGTCCAAATGATCGTGGAGACTTGTACTACGTTTTGTTCCTTTGTGCCATGCATGTTTGAGGTCATCTAGATGTCTTAATCTTCATGAGAAGAGTGCTACTTGTTATATACTGCTGTTCGTAGTTGTTTTCATGCCATCTTTGCAATTTGATAACTTGGTGCATGTTTATCCAAATGAAGCAAATGATATGTCCACGTGTTCATCATGAAATGCTCTACATGTTGGGTGCTTTAGCTTGCATGATAGATTTCATCTTGCCATGTTTATTTCCTTTGCATAGTGCTATGTAATTGTTATGTCGTTAAACTCGTTACGAGATGCCTTGTTAAGGAGCTCGTTGCTATTGATGTGGTTGTCCCCTAGATGCATGCTTAGATGTTCTGGATTCACCATCATGTGTACTTTGCTGTGGTGCTTACCACTTGCCATGCCATGCTTTGAGGTGACTTAACCTTGCTCACAAAGATGCCATGATGTTACTACTGTTTTAACACTTGGTGAAATTTCACTAAGTCTGGAATCTGTAATTTCCAGATGCCATGTTTGCTTGTTGTTCTAGGCCCATCCATGATAGTTTTGGGGTGACTCTTGATGATTCCTTGTTGTATATATTGTTGGCTATCCATTCATGCTCTCACATGCTTATTTGAGTGGCGGTAGCATATTTAACTCTTCCTCCCAAGTTGCAACAAATTACCGCTGTCAGGATTTTGTTGTCAAGTTCAATATGTCATAGCTTGTTGCTATTGATGCATGGCTCCTTTGTGGATGCTCCAATGGACTTGTTTGCTGTAGGATATGTCTAGTTTATGTCCATGCTCATTGCCATGATGTTTGAGTGCTGTAGGCCATTTATCTCTTGCTCCGAAGTTGCTATGTTGCTGATATTTTCAGCTTGTGCATGTTTATTGTTTCGGGTGTAACTTTTAGCCCGTTGCAACGTTTTGAGCAAGTCCTATATGTAACTTGTGTGTTTTTGCATGTAGATTCATAATATCCTATTGTTATCATGTTTTGAAGCATTTTGCTTGATGCATATTGTTGTGCTATAACACTGTGCTTCCTAAGTAGACTTTCTGTGCTTCCATAGTGCATCTGTTTTGCTTCCATAGTGCATCAGTCATGCATCCAGTGATTTTCTGCGCATTGCATCTTGTTTGATTCGTTGCCTTGTGTTCTTGTGTTTGAGTAGAGCCAGAAGCTGAGACCGAGTACGAGTACGAGCACGAGGTTACTACCGAGGTTGAGAACGAGGACCCCTCTTACGATCCCATCGACAACTCTTCAGGCAAGATGACCGAACCCCGATAACATTACTATCTTTGCCTATTGCTAGAAGTCTCGATCTATAGTTTGGCCTTGATGCCCATCTTTTTCCTATCAGCCTCCTATTGTAACCATGAACCTGTTTAATCACCCTACCTATGCAAACCATTGATTGGCTATACGTAGGCTCCGCTCAGCCCCTCTTATAGCATTGTTAGTTGCAGGTGAAGATTGAAGATTCTTGCTTCTTGTTGAAGCTTGTTGGGATATCACACTATACTAATTATTACATGAAATCATCTATATATTGGTAATGGGTGGAAGGCTAAGCCTTTTGCTTGCTGATTTGTTCCACTCATGCCGCTAGGAACCGTATAAACCGGTGTTATGTTCCTTGATTATGCGTTCCTCACACGATTGGGGTTATGGGACCCCCTCGATAAACCGCTAAGTGCTAAGTCTTTTCCAGCAAGTCCCAACATTGGTACTATTTGCCTAATAACTAAAACTTGCATAGGGAGTAATTAACCCTCTTCTTAATCAACAACCCGGGCCAGTGCTCCACATGAGTGTTGGTCCAAACTGGGGGTTACGCGGGGCCACCTAGAGGGAACTCAAGGTCTGGTAAAAACCTGTGGGATCGCCCATCCGGTCGTGGCCTGAGACTAGATACGCGCGGCTACTATCAGGGTGTCGGCACGCCGGGAGGATTTGCTGGATTAGCCTTACCTTAGTCGGAGTATCTTGAGCACGGGATTCCGAGGATACTCGGGCCTTCCCACCTTGGAGTTGCGACTCCGCGGATCGTGGGCTTGTCATGGGCCAAGTTGGAACACCCCTGCAGGGTTTTGAACTTTCGAAAGCCGTGCCCGCGGTTATGTGGCAGATGGGAGCTTGTTAATATCCGGTTGTAGAAAACTTGACACCATGTTCCAATACACTACCAGCGTGAGTACCGTGACGGTCATTTTTCGAAAGGGATTCGGGAAGTGAACACGGTGGGGTTATGTTTGACTTGCTTTAGTTAGGATCACTTCGTGATCATCTCTCGACCAAGGCACCTTCTCTTCTCGATCTCTTTTATGTAAGCTAGTGCTAGTGCTGCTTCAACCCCTTGTTCTTTCTTCAGCCTTGTTCCACACCCAAGGCTTGGATAGTCATGTTACCCGGGAACGGGATTGCTGAGTCCTCTGTGGCTCACAGTTACTTCAACACACCAGATGCAGGTACGATGGTGAGCTACACAGGCGATGGCACCGAGCTAGACTGGGAGTACGATGAGGAGCGTAGCCGTTACTACGTGAACTATCCGGTTGATCAGTAGAGCTTCTACTAGGATTCGATCTAGACTTGTGGTTTAATGTTATGTTTGGTATCTTGTCATTTGGATCTTTACCCTTAGATGGGCTGTGATGTTTATCTGAATGATGTTTGAACATGTAATGTATGTGGGTGACGTGGCGAGTGTAAGCCAACTATCTTTTCAGTTTTCCTTCCCTATTTTTACATGAGATGTGCAAAGGTACCAAATTTGCGATCATTCCAGAATGGGCTTATATCTTTATGTCGTGCCTCGACACGTAGGAGATATAGTCCCATCCTGGGCATTACAGTGTGCATCCAACTTTCTTGCTCACGAAGACATAGGGCATTTGAGGAAACCCATCGTTGGAATATACAAGCCAAGTTCTATAACGAAAATTCCCACTAGTATATGAAAGTGACTAAACATGAGACTCTCTACAATGAAGAACATGGTGCTACTTTGAAGCAAAAGTGTGGAAAAAGATAGTAGCAATTGTCCCTTTTTTTTCTTTTTTTTTCTTTTTTGTTGGGCCTTTTTTTCTTTGGCCTTTCTTCTTTTCTTTTTTTTGCGGAGGGGCTTTATAGATTCAGCCTTTCCTCCCATGGGACAATGCTCTAAAAATGATGATCATCACACTTTCATTACAACACAATATTACAACTCGATACTACAACAACAAAGTATGACTCCATATGAATGCCTCTGGCGGTGTACCAGTATGTGCAATGAAACAAGAGTGACATGTATGAAAGAATTATGCATGGTGGCTTTGCCACAAATACGATGTCAACTACATGATAATGCATGGCAATATGACAATATGATGCGTGTCATATAAACGGAATGGTGGAAAGTTGCATGTCAATATATCTCGGAATGGCTATGGAAATGCCATGATAGGTAGGTATGGTGGCTGTTTTGAGGAACAATATGGTGGCTGTTTTGAGGAAGGATATATAGTGGGTTTATGTCACCGGCGAAAGTTGCGCGGTACGAGAGAGGCTAGCAATGGTGAAAGGGTGAGAGTGCGTATAATCCATGGACTCAACATTAGTCATAAGAACTCATATACTTATTGCAAAAATTTACGAGTCATCAAAACAAAGCAATCAACGCGTGCTCCTAGAGGGAGGTTGGTAGGAGTTAACCATCGCGCGCCCCCGACCTCCACACAAAGGTTGGCACTCTACAAATACCTCATGCTTTAACTTAGTCACACAACGGTTCACCATATGTACATGCTACGGGAATCACTAACCTTAACACAAGTATTTCTCAATTTCATAATAACTCCACTAGCATGACTCTAATATCACTATCCTCATGTCTCAAAACAATTATCAAGCATCCAACATCTCTTTCTATTCAATGCACTTGGTGTGATATGGAGTCCACTACGTCGTCGTTTGGCTGTCGAGTAGCTATCGTCGAGGCCCACCACTATGTCAACTAAATAATGTACATATGTGCAGCAGCTCCATGTGTGCAGCTTGGCCTCGCTAACTCATGTATCATCGAACCTATGTTCCCGCAAGAGATCAATAAAGCAGGTGTATTTCTGTACCAAGTTGTTGTGTGTTGCTAGAAGACATGATCTCTGGGCTGACAATGCAAGGTAAACCGGTTACTCCTAGCCGGGGTGCCACAATGCATGGTATGCACTGATTGTAGGACGCCCTAGACTGCCAACACGCTAGTTAAGCTATCGCTAGTAGTCGTGAGTGCCATGTATGTGCTTTTGCATCTGGTTGTTGCATTGCATGAATTTAGGTTATTTTTATTACAAACAGACTAATGGTTGTGAGTGTAGATGGCTCCAGTGCCGTACTCGTACCAGTCTGAGCCAGCACCTTTCACCTTTCCGCACCTTCTTCGAAACATGTGGCATCGACTCTACCCCGACGGTGATGACTCGGTGTGTACCAGGAACGATTGGGTGGATTCAGTGTACGAGGACCACGTGGAGGTCACCTTGCAAAACGTACCCTGACCGACACCTACACCTGTTTTGCTAGGAGTGGTTTCGCTTCTACCCCTGGTCAGGCGATTGAGTTCGCTGCATTTGAGGCTCTCGTGGACTTGCGTTACAACGAGGTCCGGATGTAGACCCACCGAGGTTTCCACTTCAATCCTTCCATGTTCGATGATGGCCATATTCGTTTCCCTTCCATTGATCTAGACACCTTTCTCGCTACATAACAGCTGGTTACCTTCTAATTTTCAACCTGGCCCAGGAGCTGACTCATACCCGGGTAGCTTTGGATGCCGCTAGGTCTGCTTTCACTCCACCCTCACTCGGTTTTACCCTACTCGTTTCCTCAGCTACTCTGGTAACCCTGACACTTCAATAGTGACTCCCCATGAGTCTCCTCTCGAGTGGGCTTTACTTCTCGCTACTCCCACCGCCCATATGCTTCAGTCTCACCCAGCACATGCCCTGAGGGAGAGCCCTTGAGGCAGCGTCATCGTGTTTCCTTTTCTTTGGAGGTTTCCGTTAACGTCGTTAGTTCATGATAAGAGACCAAGACTGAGGAGACCCCAGAAGGATCTGTGGAGCACTAGTGCGGTCACGTTCTTCAGGAGTAGACGAGGTTTCCATGATGGTTGGTTGCATGAGTGTAGTCATACTTGTCATTATGTTTCCTTTCATGTATGAATATATGTATAATTATGTTGGAACTTTTTATTCGCCTTGGTTTTTCGTCGCCTTTCTCTTGGATTTGTCGCTTGCTTTTCTTCCCTATTTATGGATGTTGCTCATCTCGATGCTTCATATTGGGAACAATAATAGGATGACTCGACGCGGCAGCAGCAGCCATGGTGGTGACGATGTTCCTGTGTGTCTCTCCGCAAGGCCAGCAGACATTCCCCAGAATAGTACCAACCACCACCACCTCCTCGACCGCATCCACCCACAACAGAGCAGATTATGCGCATGTTCGAAGAAAGGAGGAACCAAGATTTTCTTGAGCTTCTGAAGAGTGTACATGCTATTGTGGGTCAGAATAGTAATCAGAATGGTAATCATTCCAAGATTTCAGATTTCCAGAGGGCTAAGCCTCCCAGCTTCAGTCAAGTCATTGACCCTATGGAGGCCGATGATTAGCTGGGAACTATTCAGAAGAAATTAGATATTGCTCGCATCGAAGAGGTTGACAAGGTTCCATTTGCTACTCACTATCTCGAAGGAGCCGCTGTTGTATGGTGGGAGAATACTAAAGCCATGTGGCCTGCTATCGACGATCTCACTTGGGATAAATTCAAGGACAAGTTTCACAAGTACCACATTCCCGCCAACATTATGAAGGTCAAGCAACCTGAGTTCCTCATCCTCGTCTTCACGCAAGAGAACCTGTCAGTCAATGAGTATTTAGACAAGTTCAATCACTTGGGTCGTTATTCCCTTCATGATGTGGCTGCTGAAGAAAGGAAGATAGTCCGATTCCTCGAAGGACTCAACCACAACCTCAGATGCACGCTCAGCACGCTCGACTTTCCAGATTTCCAAACTTTGGTAAACAAGGCTCTTATCGCAGAAAGGGAGCACAAGCTCGTCCATGGTAACAAGCCAGCTTATGAAGACCGCAAATGCAAGTTTGAGCCTAAGAAAGATGGACAAATGGTTCAGAAGACTCGCACCTGGCAACAACCTCAGTTTGAGTTCAAGCCTACATGGCAACATAATGCTAACAAGACCGACAATCGAGTCAAGAATATTGTGACCATCCCTCTACCAGAAGACTGACAGCATAACAACGCATGCTTCACTTGTGGACAGACCAGGCACTATGCAAGACAGTGTCCCAAGAATAGCAAGCCGAATACACCACTCAAGCCGCAAGTCAACAACATGGGATCCTTCCCCGCTCAGAAGCTCATCCAAGGGAAAGTGCATCATCTCTCCGCCGAAGAAGCCCAAGAAAACCCTGAAGTGGTCATTGGTATGTTCCTTGTTAACAACATACCTGCAACAATTTTATTTGACTCTGGGGCTTCCCATTCTTTTGTTTCGTGGAGTTTTGTTGCCCAAAACTAGCGTTCTTGCTCTCTTCTTAGGAAATTCATAGTGATACAATCCCCGAGATCCATGCTCAAAACAAATGTGGTATGTCGTGGCATGGAAATAAACATCCATGGAGTCATTTTTCCCGCCACCTTTTTGTCGATTGAATCAGCAAAGATGGATGTTATACTAGGAATGGATTAGCTGACAAGGCATCAAGTCTACATCAATTGTGCGATCAGAGAAGTCACATCAATAAATCCGGAAGAGAATTAAGCCACCATATGAATCAATTATGAGGGACACATATGAGTTAAAAACTAAGGATGGCAATACTTGAAACTATGCATTACGCCTAGTTAGGGACGTAAAACCATAACGCTTGTTGGGACGCAACCCAATAGATATCTAATTTTTTTTACTTTCTGTTTTCTTGTATTCACACAATTATTCTACTGTTATGATTGTGTTTTTTATGTTTTAATTAGTTTTGTGCCAAGTAAAGCCTTTGCGAAGATTTGGTTGATAGTTGACTTGATTCTATGGAAAAAATAGAAACTTTTGCGTCCAGTGCAGAAATTCTACAATTTACTGGAGTGTGGTAATTTCCCGAAATTTTTACACATGATTGATATAATAATTGACCATGTTGTCCTAATTTTTCATAATTTTTAGTGTTCCAAAAGTATGCCCATTGTTTAGATTTTTACAGGCTGATCAGTTTTTGTTGCATAGTTTACTTGTTTTGATGATGCTATGGATTATATCAGGGGTTATAAATCATGGATAAGTTAGAGTCCAGTAGGTACTATGCAATAATAAAATATGAATACGTTTAGAACAATACCTAAAGTTGTGATTTGCTTGTTATACTAACGGATCTCATGAGGCTTACATCGAGTTTTGTGTGCTGAAGCTTTCAAGTTTTGGTTGAGATCGCGATGGATGAAGGAATAAGGAGCGGCAAGACCCTAAGCTTAGGGATGCCCAAGGCACCCCCCAAGTAATATTCAAGGAACACCAATCATCTAAGCTTGGGGATGCCCCGGATGACATCCCTCTTTCGTCTACAATCCATCAGTATGTTACACGGAGTTATATTTTTATTCATCACATCATATGAGTTTTGCTTGGAGCATCTTGTATTATATAATTCTTTTCTTTGTTTTATTTAGTTTGCCACAATCATTGTTTTATGCACACACCTTTTGAGAGGGATACACATTTATTTGCGATTTATTAGAATACTCTATGTGCTTCACTTATATCTTTTAAATTAGGTAGTCGCTCTAGTGCTTTACTTATATCTTTTAGAGCACCTCGGTAGTTATATTTAAAAAATAATAATTGCACTCTCATATTTCACTTATGTCTTTTCTAAAGTCTAATAAATAGTAATGTAATTATGCATGAGTTATGAAATTGGTCCTGATATGATTGGTATTCAAAAAGGATATAATAAAAACATTTCTGGTAGATCACTGAATATGATAAGTTTGATTCATTGCAATAATTTTGCAATATGCAGATGGCGATATGTGGGTTGTACTAGTGGACTATTATAGTTTAGAAGAATATTGATGCTAAGGTTTAGAAGAATATTTATGAAAGCATACGCTTTCTCAAATGTTAACCACGTGTAGAGCCGGACTCGGCAAACGAAGGCCATTTGTCGGGTTTTGTATGGTGGCAAACTTCCACAATTTCCGAGTTTCGTGACATTGCTGAATTCGTTTCAGTCGGTTCGCTGCCATTGCCTAGTTCCCGATAAAAAACACTCGCAAACACGAGGAACTAGGCATCTTGGCCGATTCCAGTAGTGCGTTTTGAACTGGTCGGGACAAGCAGGATGCAAATATGACAATGTGTACATACGGCTTAATCAAATGAGATTAATACAATTATATTATTTCACTACAGTGCCAAAAGTAACCTAACAAGTAGTGGACTTGAGCATACATATGTTACAAAAACTAGCAACACACTGGGCTTACAAACTCAACGGCACAAATTAGGAAACAAAATAGAGTACTTAGCATCAATGCGTCAAGTCAAACACAAGCAACACACTGCTCACCGTATTAGAGAGGAGCAGGTCCATAGAAAGTCTAAAAAAAACTAAAAACACACACATCACCAGGAAAACCCACAGGTAACTTTAGCTAGAGATAATATATAGTGAAGTAGAGATCATGTCAAGCTAGCTAGTTTGTGGAGGTGGAGCAAGAGGAGGACTTGGAGCTGCTGCACTCGTCCCTGAGGCCGCCGCCGGTGCTCTTTGTAGGGAAGAGCTCTAGGGTTCTGAGCGGCCGGCAGCATGGCCATGGCGGCGGGGTCATATTATTCATACCACCGCCGGCTGCCGTGGAGCTACCTCCAACTGCTGCTACACTGTTGTTAATGTTGCTGTTCTCCATCACCATCTGCTGCTGCGTCATCCATTCCTGCTGCTGGCTTGTCTTGCCTGCAAACTCCAACCCTGAAACTGGAAGAGCTCCTGCTGCTGCTGTTTCCTGCTGCAAGTAGCCCTACATATGTATATTCCATGAGTTAATTGTTATGGCTATATTGTTTTTGTTTCTTTAGAAAAGAAGTAGTAGAGGAATAAATATAGGTATGCGGGCATAGAAATTACTCCTAAGTTAGCAATAGAAAATTTAAAGACCTGAGGCGCCATGAAGCAGCTGGTAGCGTATGTGTGGTGGTGATGGTGCAGCTGCATCACCGCGGGGTGCATCGCGTTCACGCCCGCAGCAGCAACAGCAGCATTGCCTCCACCACCGGCAGCACCAGTATGAGGAGGAGGAGGAGGAGGAGCCGCCGGCGAGGAGGGTTGCTGGTGGCGGGCGCAGAGGCGGCGGCGGAGACGCTGGCGCTCGCGGGCCTTGTGGTTCTGGAACCAGTAGAAGACGTTCTTTCCCTCGATGCGGCCGTAGTAGGCGAGGTGCGCCGTGATCTGCTGGATCTCCGCCGCGTTAGGTGTGCGCACGCCGCTCCGGTACATCTCCTCCAGGATCATCAGCTGCTCAGGCGTCGGGCACCAACGGGTCGATGGCGTCTGCGGCATCTTCCTCCGCCTTAACTACTGCTCTTGGATCTCGATCTTTGTGTCTAGTTAACTGCGTGCTAGAGCTAGCTCCTGCAAGTGCTAGTGTACGTACGTTGGTGCTAGGTATATATTCCAAGCCTAAGGTTGAGTGAGTTATATAGACCGAGCTGGCCGGGCTAGCTAAGGTAGCAAGAGCTAGCTGAGTCAATTACTAGTGAGCAGGTGGTGAGAGGAGACGCGAGAGACAAATTGGTGCAGTGAATTGTCAGAGTCAAGGCTTGACACACTTATTTAGCCACTACTGGAATCGCCCTAGGGTTAGCTCCTCATTTTCCCACTGGGACTTGGATAGTTGCATGCATTTTGAAATTAATACTTCCTCCATTTTTACATACAAGGCAACAAACTCAGATTATATGTACTAATGTAAAATTTAATGTCTACTTTGTAAGCTAGTTTTTTTACTGGGATCATTAATATGCCATATGCAAGGAAACTGAGTGAAGGAAGTAGCTAACTGTCATTAGACTGCATGCATGCAAATATTAAACATGTTGCTAGTACAAGAAAATATCATTAGTTTTGCATCGATTGGCCTTGTATAGATGTAAAATATATATTCCATAGTGGCCTTGTATAAGTAAATAGAGTGAGTATCATTTCTCCATATGTGACTATTTATTAATTTATATGGAGTATAAGTAGCATGAGATAAATACATAATCTCACTTTTTTTGTGCATGAACAAAAAATGTTTCTCCACGTGTAGATAAAATTTTGTATCTCATAGTAAATGCATCTCACGACATTGTTGTCCATGCCATTTCCTGATTTCGTGCTCGGCTGAGTTTTATCTAAGGAAGAGTTTGTTTGCAAAGATGAGAGAACAAAATTTGCTGGTGGACTGAATTTCGAATCCGGAAATCGGGTAAGTTTTTTTTTGAGGTAACATCAACTCTCTGCTGTGTGTTTTTATATATTTTGTGTAATAAGGTACAATAACAAGAATACAGGAAAAATAAACAAATAACTAAATATCTAGCTATGAAAGCTACAAGAAGGACTTGATCCAGGTATGAAAATGAACATATTTATTTCTCTTTACACTCAGAGCAACCATAGCAAGTTCCTCTTTGAACTTCTTGCATCAAAATAAGTTAGGTCGAGTGCCTTTGAATATATGATCATTTCTAGTTTGCCAAACTGCCAAGTGTCGAGAATCAGAATCTCCATGAAAAAAATTGCTTATTGAAGTAGGCTTTGAAGGATAGTAGGGCGCCCTTGAATTGAGATCATGGCAATCCCAACATTGGTGCTTCGAGCAATTTGTTGCAAAGGGGAAAGCGATGAACAAGTGATATGTTCACTACTCAGGAACCGCTTATAGGTAGGGTCAAATCATTGGCTTGTAAGCTGAGCGATCCGCCATTGGTAATCTAGCCAAATACCATAGGCTGGTGCTAAACCAGGCCCTTTACATTATCAACGGCGGGCGACATGTGCCTCTCGCCACTGGTATTTGGAGCAATAGTGGGGTGAGCCCTGGCAATGGTGAGTCCATATGGGCGCCCTACATTCTTAAAATAATTAGGTATTTTGGTTTTTGAATTTTTTAGTATGTTATTTTATGGTATTGCCTGAGAAATGGTTTGAACAATTGATAGAGGCAAAGGTGTCCCGTCCTTCGATGAGATGGTGGCTATCGTTTTGGAGGAAGTCGACTTTGACGATCCGACTACGAACGTGCGAGGACGTCACTCCTTAGCAATCGCTAAACTAACTCCGAGAGGTTATTGACCTCGTCGGAGCACGATCAACCAGACCACGAAGGTCTGTTTCCTACATGCAAACGAAGAACAATCAAGAAACAGGGATTGCAATATGGATATTGCGAATTTAAGAGCAAAGCTTTATTGATCAAGTGGGGTTATGTGACGTCTTTGTCTGGTCGTTAAACACAAACGAAGTACAAGAAGTTGCAGCTATGAAAAAATTTAATCTAAACAAAACTCAGTCTAAACGACGCCCTAAGGGATGTATATATGGAGGAAGAGGGGGGAATTTCGTGACCCTTGGAGGAGGGGTCCGAAACCAACCCTAACTTTTATTTCCCCACACATACAGACTCTAAAAACAGCCTATACTCAAGTATTTTGAAATTACATGGGTCTGGCCCAATAATAAGGTGACGCAGCACCTATAATAGTCTCTAGACGAAATTTATGAAGTGGCATCTTATATATTTCGTCCAATGCTTCACGCACTCATTATGGTGGCTTCAAAGTCCTAAAATCATCACTTGTAACTCCGTTCTTGTTCCCCTTGCGCATGCCATCATCTCCATGCTTGATCTTGCTCCAATGATCATCCTTCTTGTCCAATCTAGGTCCTTCATTTGTAAGCAAGATAATTGTATCCAATTTAGGTAGCATCATATTCTCATGAACATTAGAATTATTACCAAGAAACGAAAGTACCTGGTAATTTAATTGGCATGTGCGAGCTCTAGTAATTGGTCATGTATATGTATTAGTAGGGGATGTGGGTGTAACTTTGTTAGGGATGTCCTCATTATCCTCCCCTTCTTGAATTGAAGTCGTCCTCGACAGGAGCTCATCTTCCTCACCCAAGTAAAGGCTTCAAATCTGCAATGTTAAAAGTGGGACTAACCCCAAAATCTGCAGGCAACTCAAATTTATATGCATTATCATTTATTTTCTCTAACACCTTAAAAGGACCATCAGAACGTGGCATTAGCTTTGACTTGCGCAAATTAGGAAATGTATCCTTACGAAAATGTAACCAAACAAGATCTCCAGGTGCAGAGACAACACGTTTTCTATCCTTATCTCCAACAAGTTTATATTTAGCATTCACGCGTTCAATATTTTCCTTAGTGAACTCATGCATTTTGAAGGTCAATTCAGCATGTTGTTTAGCATCAAAATTAACCTTCTATGAAGATGGAAGGGCAACAAATCAATAGGTGCACGAGGTAAGAAACAATACACAATTTCAAAAGGGCACATCTTAGTTGTAGAATGCAGTGAACGATTATAAGAAAATTCGATATGAGGCAAGCATTCTTCCCACATTTTCTTGTTATTCTTCAAAATAGCCCTAAGCATAGTAGATAAAGTTCTATTGACTACTTCAGTTTGCCCATCAGCTTGGTGGTGACATGTAGTACTAAAAAGCAGTTTAGTCCCCAACTTAGCCCATAAACATCTCCAAAAGTGGCTAAGAAATTTAGTATCATGATCTCAAACAATAGTATTTGCCACACCATGCAAGCCAATAATTTCAGGAAAGAACAAATCAACAACATTAGCAGCATCATCGCTTTTATGACATGGTATAAAGTGTGCCATTTTCGAGAACCTATCCACGACAACAAATATGATATCCCTCCCCTTCTTTGTTCGAGGTAAACCAAAAACAAAGTCCATAGATATATCTTCCCAAGGAATACTAGGGACAGGCAAAGGCATATATAAACCATGAGGATTGAGTCGTGACTTCGCTTTTTAACATGTAGTGCAACGAGCAACAAAACGCTCAACATCCCGTCTCATCTTTGGCCAAAAGAAATATGTACCAAGTACGTCCTCTGTCTTCTTCACGCCAAAGTGTCCCATTAATCCTCCTCCATGTGCCTCCTGCAACAAAAAAAGACAAACAGAGCTAGCTGGAATGCATAGCTTGTTAGCACGAAACACAAATCCGTCATTAACGATAAACTTCTTCCATGTTCTCCCTTCTTTACAGTTCTACAATACATCTTTAAATTCAACATCATGCACATATTGATCTTTGATGGTCTCCAAACCAAATATTTTAAAGTCAAGTTGTGAAAACATAGTATAACAACGAGACAATGCATCAGCAATAACATTTTATTTTCCCTTCTTGTGCTTAATAACATAAGGGAAAGTCTGCATGAATTCAACGCATTTAGCATGTCTACGGTTCAGTTTTGCTTGACTTTTAATGTGCTTCAAAGATTCATGATCAGAATGTATAACAAATTCTTTGGGCCATAAATAATGTTGCCATGTTTCCAAAGTCTTAACAAGAGCATATAATTCCTTATCATAAGTAGAATAATTCAGACTAGGCCCACTCAGTTTTACAGAAAAGTATGCAACATGTTTACCATCTTGTAATAACACACCTAACCCAATTCCACTAGCATCACATTCAAGATCAAAAGTCTTATTAAATCAGGAAGTTGGAGTAAAGGAGCATGTGTCAACTTATCTTTCAATACCGTGAATGCTTCTTCCTGTGCAGACAAAAGGCACATCCTTCTCTGTAAGCTCATTGAGAGGTGCAGCAATGGTGCTGAAATCTCTCACAAAGCGCCTATAGAATCCAGCGAG
Organism: Secale cereale; assembly: GCA_902687465.1. Lineage (NCBI taxonomy): Eukaryota > Viridiplantae > Streptophyta > Magnoliopsida > Poales > Poaceae > Secale > Secale cereale. The sequence continues at coordinate 388,787,898 of LR738713.1, read as the reverse complement.
GCCAAGGAAACTCCTCACGTGTGTGGCCGTTTTGGGTTGCGGCCAACTCTCAATAGCTTCAATCTTGGCTTTATCAACCTCAATTCCCTGTGGAGTAACAACATAGCCAATAAAATATACTCGGTCAGTGCAAAAGGTGCACTTTCCAAGGTTACCAAACAAACGTAAATCACGTAGAGCAATAAAAAAACACGTAAATGTTCCAAATGTTTCTCCAGATCTGTTATAATTCAATATATCATCAAAGTAAACTACCACAGATCGTCCAATGAAATCACGTAAAACTTCATTCATTAATCTCATGAAAGTACTAGGTGCGTTAGTTAACCCAAAAGGCATGACTAACCACTCATATAATCCAAACTTAGTTTTAAATGTTGTTTTCCATTCATCTCCCCATTTCATACGAATTTGATGGTATCCGCTACGCAAATCAACTTTGGAGAAAATAGTAGAGCCACTTAATTCATCAAGCATATCATCTAGCCTAGGAATATGATGATGATAACGAATAGTAATATTATTAATGCCTCTACAATCAACACACATACGCGATGTATCATCCTTTTTTGACACTAGAATAATAGGAACAACACAAGGACTAAGGGATTCGCGTATATAACCTTTGTCGAGTAGCTCCTGTACTTGACGCATAATCTCCTTCGTTTCCTCTGGATTGGTACGGTATGGTGCGCGGTTGGGTAGCGATGCACCGGGAATTAAGTCAATCTGATGCTCAATCCCTCGAATAGGTGGCAATCCCTGTGGCAAGTCTTGTGGAAAGACGTTCACGAACTCCTGCAAAATGTTAGTGACAGTAGGAGGCAAAGAGGAAGGCACGTCCTCGAATGAAAATAATGCCTCTTTGCACACAAAAGCATAGCAAACAGATTTGCTGAAATCTAGATCATCAATATCAGATTTGGTGGCAAGTAAACATCCACTTTTTAATTTAATTTCAGATGCAATGTGAGATGATGGTGTGTTATTAAGCTTCATTTGTTGCTCAAATTCCTTTGCCACAATCTGCTTTGCACTCTTATTTTGCTCCTGTTTTGCTTTATTAGCTCTACTAATATCATCTTTCAAAATGGAATTAGGAGACATAAGTAGCAAAGTAATATGTTTATCCTTATGAACAAGAGTATACTAATTGTTTCTACCATGGTGTACAATTTTTTATCAAATTGCCATGGTCTACCAAGTAATAAGGAACATGCTTGCGTGGGTACCACATCACAATCAACATAATCACCATATGTAGAGATACTAAAATGCACACGAACAGTACGTGTTACCTTAACCTTGCCATTGTTGTTGAACCATTGGATGTAGTAAGGATGTGGATGTGGTCTTGTGGTGAGAGATAGCTTCTCCACCATCTCCATGTTAGCCAAGTTGTTGCAGCTCCCTCCATCTATGATGACACGAACAGAACATTCCTTCACAACTCCCTTCGTATGGAACAAATTATGCCTCTGATTTTGCTCCACTTGTGTGACCTGCACACTCAAAACACGTTGAGAAACTAAACATTCAAACATGTCAGCGTCTTCAGGAGACATGTATTGCGTCTCATTTTCAGAATCATCTCCACTGTGTTCTTCACGTGTAATAAGAGCCAAAGTCTCCTCATCATAGTCACTAGCGGACTCTTAACCACCATCATCAGTAGCAATCATCACACGCTGAGATTTGCATTCTCTCACATAGTTACCACGATCAGTGCAACGACGACATATAACATCATGTGTTGACCCTGTGGATGCCATGGATGAAGAAGAGTTGTGCGCAGGACCGGAAGGTGTACTCCTGACTGATGGCGGTGGTGCATGTTTGCCTTTATCACGGCTAGAAGTGATGGATGAATAAGGCGGTGGTGCAGCCGGACGTGTGGAAGTAGAGGATGCACGCGGTGTCCATGATGAAGGTCGACCTGCAGAAAAATTAGTTCACGCCAAGGACTATCGATCTTGCACTTCACGTTCAGCTTTGCAAGCAAGATGGAATAAACGAGTGATATTGTTATACTCCTTATACTCTAAAATGGTTGAATCACTCTATTTAATCCACCCATAAAATGTGCAAGCATAGCTTCAGTATCCTCAACAATACCACATCTAATCATGCCAGTTTGTAATTCCTGATAATATTCCTCTACAGAATTTTTTTCCTTGTCTTAAACGCTGCAATTTTTGAGTAATTCACGTTGATAATATGGTCCCAACGAGTACGGATAGCAGTTTTCAAAGCAGCCCAAGTAGTTGGAATATTATTCGGATATAATCTACGATGTTCAGACCACCACACATAAGCAAAACTAGTGAAAGCACAAGGAGCATCAGCAACATGTCTCTCCTCGGGATATTCTAAACATGTAAAACGTTGTTCAGTTTCTAACTCCCAAGTAGGATATATATTAGGAACGTATCTACCCTGAAATGGTGGAATATTCAATTTCGGTTTCGGGAGCTGGTCATGATCTCGTACATGAGGGGGTGGTGCAGCCCTACCATTGCAATTATTTGCATGTGGATGACCTGGTGGTTGTGGTGCTGGTGGTTGCATGTAGTTCTGATTTTGATCAACCTCATCCTCGTAATCTCCCGCATAATCGTCCTCCTCCTCAGCAGCAGCAGGAGCCATAGAAGTATCAACAGTAGCACCAACAGTTTGGCCAGGCTCTAGAGGGACACGGCTCGTTCGGCGGAGGGTTGTTTCATGACGTGGAGGTAGTCCTTGTTGTGGTTGTTGTTGTAGAGGTGCGGCAGGTGTAACCGGTGGTGGTTGTCGAAGACACGCATGCAGTTCATTAAATTTGTTATCGAGCTTTGTTTAGAACCTGTTCTCAAGGCCAGTTAACTTATCCATGGCATCTTCAAAATTGTTCAGCAGATGTTGCACCTATTCGGTCATCATTTGCTGAAATTTATCATGCAACTCCTTATTCCTCATGTTCTCCCAGTCAGTCTCATCGACTTGTGATCCTGCCATGGTTAGCAGCAATAGAAACACACAAGAACATGATCCTACAGACTACTAGAAAATGGTGGTGGTGAGGCATTACAAATCCGTCAAGCAAATCTAAAATTATTACCAGTTCTTACCCAGCCGCAGGTGGTGATCGGCAACCGTTGTAGTCAAAACTCTCAAAGCTTGGACAGAGCGATTGCCATGTGGTGTCAAACGCATGATGTAGATGTATGTGGAGTTGGGAAGGCTTGTAATATGGTAGAAAAAAAGGTCAGCAATAATCAATTCAGAGATGCAAAGTTGAATAAACACTCAACGACGGTACTGTGCTCATTCTAGGCTATACTGCACTAGAGATGCGAGCCTAGAACACTAACAAAATAACGGTGCTGCACGTAAACAAGGGAGGAGCACACTCTGAAATTTTTTCACTTTTTTTCCTCTTTTTTTTTGCTCCGCAACAATATTTTTTTCGAAAAAGTCTACAAATGGTCTAGAAACTGCCTAGCCAGAATTTTCCAGACTTAGTTTTTTTTAGTTTAGAACTATTTTTCTTCTGCGGGTACCATGAAAATTGAGGAGTCCGACTCGGTCACGACTCGAAGTATTGCGTGCTCTGGAAATCGAGAACAACGGATCAAATACTAGACTCGGACTAGGACTGATGGCGTAGATGAATCTGGTGGAACTCGGAGTACTGGCGGAGATTAATCTGTTGGAACTCGGACTGGTGGCGGATGTATGTTGGATGCGGACTCGCATTGGTGTGATGGCGGCGGATATGTGGTGGCGTATATGGACTCGGATTGGCAGCGGATATGTGGTGGTGGTATATGGCGGCGGGGATGAAGATGGTGCGGCGGCGGCGTGAAAACCTATGATCAGAACTCGAAACTCTAAGGTAACTAGACGCTAAGACCAGCAACTCGACATGACGATGCAACCACAAATTCAACAAAGCAAACATGGAAAATATTATGCAATGGCGCAGACTGGTTCAGACATGATGAACTAACCCTAATTTTTTGGCTTTTTCGTGGACTATAGGTATGAAGAACAGACTCGATCTAAACTACGAAAAACTGTAAAATCTTACCGAGCAACCTGGAAATCGGATACCACTTGATAGAGGCAAAGGTGTCCTGCCTTTCAATGAGATGGTGTCTATCATTTTGGAGGAAGTCAACTTTGACGATCCGACTACGAATGTGCGAGGACGTCGCGCCTTAGCAATCATCGCTAAACCAACTCCGAGAGGTTATTGACCACGCCGGAGCACGATCAACCTGACCACGAAGGTCTATTTCCTGCAGGCAAACGAAGAACAAGCAAGAAACTGAGATTGCAATATGATATTACGAATTTAAGAGGAAATCTTTATTGATCAAGTGGGGTTCTGTGACGTCTTTGTCAGGTTGTTGAACACAAATGAAGTACGCGAAGTTGCAGCTATGACGAAATTTAATCTAAACAAAACCCAAAGTCTAAACAACGCCCTAAGGGTTGTATATATGGAGGAAGAGGGGGGGGGATTTTGTGGCCCTTGGAGGAGGAGTCTGAAACCAACCCTAACTCTTGTTTCCCCACGCATATGGGCTCTAAAAACGGCCTATACTCAAGTATTTCGAAATTACATGGGTCTGGCCCAATAATAAGGTGACACATCACCCATAATAGCCTCTGGACGAAATTTATGAAGTGGCATCTTGTATATTTCGTCCAAGGCTTCACGCACTCATTATAGTGGCTTCAAAGTCCTGAAATCATCACTTGTTACTCCGTTCTTGTTCCCCTTGGGCATGTCATCATTTCAATGCTTGATCTTGTTACAATGATCATCCTTCTTGTCCAAGCTAGGCCCTTCATCTGTAAGCAACACAAATGTATCCAATTTAGGCATTATCATATTCTCATGAACATTAGAATCATTACCAAGAAACGAAAGTACCTGGTAATTTAATTGGCGTCCGTGAGCTCTAGTAATTGGTCCTGTATATGTATCGGTAGGGCTATGGGTGTAACTTTGTTAGTAATGTCCTCATCAACAATGTAGCTTCATTATTTAGGTTGTTTGAGCATTTTATGAATAAATTTCTATTTTACTCGATATAATTTAATTTTAGAATGCAAGTACATGTAAAGACTTCCAAAATAGAAAGAACGATCATAAATAATGTACTTAACATAAATTTAGGTCTTATAACAGAAAATTTTGGTACTTTCAAATATGTATATATGAAAATTCAGACACCTAAACTTAATTTGGAATAAGTAACATAAATTTTAGTTTTCTGACAAAATTGTTTGAAACATATGAAACTTTGTGTGGTGTCATTATATCACATGTAAAGTGTGGTTAAATTTTCAAATATATTTGCAAAAGGACATGATGTAGGTTGTTTAGAAATTGAAGACGGCCTCGAGGCATGTGTGTCCCATATCAAATTAATGATAATGTAGTTGTTACTTGCATATATAACCTAAACACGTACTAATTAATGTGTTTAAATAGTATGTTTTCACAATTTTTGTGGCATATTTGAATGTACATGAAGTTCAAATTTGATTTATATCCATTAAATAACAATAAATTCATTGTCCTCTCCTCACTACGGCTGACCCCCCCCCCCTCGCGAACCCGCCCCTGACATGTCACTCTACTGGTCCGCCCACTGCCAACCGAAAGAGGCCGCCACCGAACTAAGGCTACTTTCGAGGTCCCTTCCCCTCCTCCACCACTTCATGCGTCGGTGGCCATCTCCCGGTAAACCCTATCCCCTAAATAACCGAGTTGCTCGCTTTTCTTCTTGTTATTGTGTTCACTGTTCTTAAACTGCTTAACCAATTGCAACAAATAAATACATGTCAGCTATCTATATAAAATTCCCTATAAATTTAACTTAGGTTACCTGGAAGAAAACTAGCTTTAACTTGGTCGAAAATGCACAAACATATTATCGCGCAGCCTATTAGGACTAGCACACAGACCAAATTAAGTACTACGTTTTTCTGGAAAAGGACGCTTGCCCCCGGCCTCTGCATATCAACGATGCATGAAGCCATTTTATTAGAAGGTCTCAAAGTAGCACAATTTCATAAAAGTATTATAGCTCGCAAGCGGAGCAAAGAGAAAAAAATGTAGATATTCAATATCACAACCGATATAACAGCATAAAGGACAAGATTCCTAGACTCCTGTCATGTTATGAGACCGCCATCCAAACCGGTTGAATATAGCCCGTGCTACCATCTCAAACAGGTTACACCCAGTAACCAGTGGCTCCCTGGAGTCCATAGGAGTGAGTAAGGACCACGTACGGATCCAAGCTGTAGCTCTAAAAATGACCTGCAAGAAAGTTAAAATATCTTGTCTATTAAAAATCATATTCTTCCTGCAATTTCATATAGCCCAAACAAGCGCACATATTCCAATCCGAATATGAGACGCAGTAATATGATCAACCATAGCTAACCACGTCCCAACTAACGCTTCAATGCTAACTGGAGGAGTAATGTTAAAGGCTATATGGATCGTTCTCCAAAGTAATTTCGCGAGAGGGCAATCTATGAATAAGTATTGTATTGTTTCATCATGATCACAAAAACAACATCGTGAAGTGCCTAACCACCGTCGCTTTAGTAAATTATATTTGGTGAGGATCACTTGCTTGTGGACAAAGCACATAAAAATTTTAATACTCAAGGGAACCTTAACCTTCCAAATATGTATCGATCATGGGATTGGGTCAGAATTAATTAGTTCCATGAAAAAAAATACCATAAACACTCCATTTCTAGACAAACTCCAGTGAATCGAATCGGGTTGGTCGGATAATTGAACATCTATCAATCTCCTTACCAAGTGCATGCAAGCATTCCAACGCTCCCCAACTAACGATCATCTGAACTGAATATTCAAGGGTATCGATTGAAATATTGTGCCCACGTAATCCTTCTTACGTTGCACAATATTATATAGGGTGGGGTATTGTATGGCTAGTGGCGTCTCCCATATTCATTTATCCTCCGAAAATGTTGTTGACATCCCATTGCCAACCAAGAATTTGACCCTACAATAGAACAAATCTTTTGTTCGCATGAGCCCCTTCCAAAATGGCGAGTCAGTTGGTCTCGCAGTGACCTGGGCTAGCGTTTTCAATTGTAAATACTTGTTGCGTAATATATGTGCCCACATACCATCCGTCTCTGCTGATAACCTATAAAGCCATTTACTCATAAGACATTTATTCTTAATTTCCAGGTTTTCAATGCCGAGACCCCCCTAGTCCTTCGATCGGCATATTATATCCCATCGTGCGAGGCGATATTTCTTTTTTAGTATCATCCGACTTCGAGAAAAATCGAGATCGAAAGAAATCAAGTCTCTTCCGCACCCCTTCGGAACCTTGAAGAAAGATAGCAGGAACATCGACATACTAGTAAGTATTGAGTTAATAAGCACTAGCTGACCTCAATAAAACATTAGCTTCCCCTTCTAGCAGCTAAGCTTTATTCAATTCGATCTTCGATGCACTTCCATTCTTTATTAGAGAGCTTGCGTTGATGAACCAGTATGCCCAAATAACTGAAGGGAAAATAACCTAATTCACAACCAAACAATTGTCTATATGTGTCTTGCCCCTCTTTGGCCTTACCAAAGCAGAACAACTCGCTCTTGTGAAAGTTGATTTTTAATCCAGACAACTGTTCGAAGAGACATAGTATTAGTTTCATATTCCACGCTTTTTCAATGTCATGTTCCATGAAAAGTCTAGTGTCATCAGCATACTCTAAAAGGGAAACTCCCCCATCGACCAGATGAGGGAGAAGTCCATCAACTTGGTCGTTCTCCTTGCCCCTGCCGATAAGAATGGTCAACATATCCGCCACTATATTAAATAAGAGAGGAGACATCGAATCCCCTTGTCTCAATGCCTTATTGGTCTGAAAATAGTGACCGATATCATCATTAACCTTGATTCTGACACTACCTTTTTGGACTAGAGAACACACTTGGTTCCTCCATACCTCATTGAAACATTTCATGCGCATTGCCTACTGAAGGAAAGGCCACTTAACTTTATCATATGCCTTCTCGAAATCCACTTTGAAGATAACCCCATCTAGTTTGTTCGGATGAATTTCATGCAATGTTTCATGAAGGACTACGACCCCTTGTAGAATGTGTCTCCCAGGCATTAAAGTTGCTTGACTCGGTTGCACCACCAAATGGGCGATCTGTGTCAATCTATTAGTACCCACTTTGATGAATATTTTGAAGCTCACATTGAGAAGACATATTATCCTGAACTGCTTGATCTGAACTGCCTCTTCTTTCTTTGGCAACCACGTAATCATGCCAAAGTTAAGATGAAACAGTTCTAAGTGACAGTTAAAAAAATCATGAAACATAGGCATAAGATAATCCTTAATAATATGCCAACATTTCTTGTAGAATTCCACAGGAAACCCATCTGGTCCCGGTGCTTTATTCAGTTTCATTTGTGATATTGCATCTACAACATCTTTCTCAGCAAATGGTGCAGATAGAATACCATTCTCCTCCGACCGAAGCTGAGGGATATCTCCAATAACAGACTCATTTATAGAAACCATGCTCTTTTGCCGAAGGCCCAAAAAGTTGTTTATAGTAATTGGAGATATACGCTTTTACACTACTGGAATCAGGATCTTTGTCATCAGCTAGGCAAAGAAGGTCTTTGCCATCAGCCTACAGAAAGCTGACGGCAAAGAAAGTGCCGATGGCAAAGATGGTATTTGCCGTCAGCCTGCTCTTTGTCGTCCGTTATACGGCAAAGAGGGAGGGTGGTCCACTAGCGAGAACCACCTAATGGCATGTTTCTTTGTCGTCCGCTAGCAGACGGCAAAGAGCTGTGACCTAACTAAAAAGCAGCAAGTGCCCCCGC
>LR738713.1:388754841-388771362 GCA_902687465.1 Secale cereale | reverse complement strand
CGGAGAGGTGCGGCGGGAGGCCGAGGCCGGCGACGGCTTGGCTGATTCGATGGAGGCGGAGGGAGCGGGAGGCGGAGGGAGTAGTGGGCGTGGTGGGGGTATGGAAGAGATTTTTCGAGGAGCGGGGTAGGACGTGGCCACGTGGGGGTGAGGTGGGGAATGGGGATCGACCGAACGGCTGGTGGGGTGGGGGTGGGTGAGATGTGCGTCTAGGATCCTGCCACCTCATCGATCCGAGAGATTGATCCGCGAGGTGTGTTTCTTGTTTTGCCGTCTGCATTTTTGTTTTACAGACGGCAAAATATCTTTGTCGTCATCAGTTTTTTTGCAGACGGCAAAATATGTCTTTGCCATCATCATTTTGTTTACAGACGGCAAAATATGTCTTTGCCGTCATCAGTTTTTTTTACAGACGGCAAAATATTTCTTTGCCATTAGTCATCATTTGCTGTCAGGTTCGTGACGGCGAAATAATCTTTGCCGTCTGCCCTGACGATTAGCTGACGGCAAAGAGGCTTCATGTTGGTAAAATAGCTAATTCCAGTGCATGCTTAATTAGCTAGGAGTTTATAATGGTCTTCGTTGCGTGCCAACATGATATTAAAATGGTTGTGATGTGGTATGATAGGGTGGTATCCTCCTTTGAACGATTCAAGTGGTTTGACTTGGCACATGTTCACGCATATAGTTAAAACAAAATCAACATAGCCTCCACGATATTTATGTTCATGGTGATTTATATCCTACTCATGCTTGCACTCATAGTTGATTAATTTTATTGCATGTTCATGACTGTTGTCGTTCTCTAGCTAATTGCGTCCCAGTCTCTTTCTAGCCTTCACTTTCACTAAGCGGGAATACTGCTTGTGCATCCACTTCCATAAACCCCAAAGTTATTCCATATGAGTCAACCCTACCTTCCTATATGCGGTATCTACCTGCCGTTCCAAGTAAATTTGTATGTGCCAAACTCTAAACTTTCAAATGAAATTCTATTTTGTATGCTCGAACAGCTCATGTATCAACTAGGGTTGTCTATATCTTCCATTCTAGGTGGGTTATTCTCACGATGAGTGGACTCCGTTCATCATTCATGAGAACATGGCTGGTAACCGGGATGCCTAGTCCCATGCTCGAATCAAAATAATTAAACAAAACTCACCCAGGGCTATTGTTGGTATGGACGGTACCCGTTGTTTCGGGCCAGCCGTGGAGTGTGCTTGTTGGTGGTGGGAGAGTATAAACTTTACCATTCTATTTGGGAACCGCCTATAATTTGTGTAGCGTGGAAGATATCGGGAACTCTTGGTTGTTATGTTGACAATGAAAGTATACCGCTCAAAATATTATTCATCTCTATTTCAAAATCGAGTTCAGGCACCTCTACAAATCCTTGTTTCCCTCTGCGTAGGGCCTATCTATTTACTTTTATGTTGTGTCATCATCCTCTTATTAAAAAGCACCAGTTGGAGAGTACCGCTATCATCTGCATGCATTGCTATTAATTTACATTGAGTATGATTGTGACAGGATTACTTTTACCATGAATTACAATGTCTAGTCAGTCCTTGATTTTCAGAGGTGCTCTGCATTTATGTTTTGCGGTCTCAGAAAGGGCTGGCGAGATACCATTTTGTTATATCATATTATGATTGTTTTGAGAAAGTGTTGTCATCCGAGGTTTATTACTATTGCTCGCTAGTTTATTATGCCATTGATATGAGTAAACATGAGACCTGAAAGTTATTGTCAAAGTTTGAATGCTGGCTTTACATATTTACAACAACAAGAGCAAATAGAGTTTGTCAAAGTTTTTCTTTATCACTTTCAGTTTATCAACTGAATTGCTTGAGGACAAGCAAAGGTTTAAGCTTGGGGGAGATGATACGTCTCCAACGTATCTACTTTTCCAAACACTATAGCCCTTGTTTTGGACTCTAACTTGCATGATTTGAATGGAACTAACCCGGACTGATGCTGTTTTCAGCAGAACTGCCATGGTGTTATTTTTGTGCAGAAATAAAAGTTCTCGGAATGACCTGAAAATCAATGGAGAATTAATTTGGAATATATAAAAAATATTGGCGACGGAATCAAGACCAGGGGGCCCACACCCTGTCCACGAGGGTGCCCCCCTTGGGCGCGCCCCCTGCCTTGTGGGCCCTCTAACGCTCCACCGACCTCAACCACAACTCCATATATTCACTTTCGAGGAGAAAAAAAATCAGAGAGAATGATTCATCGCGTTTTACGATACAGAGCCACCGCCAAGCCCTAATCTCTCTAGGGAGGGCTGATCTGGAGTCCGTTCGGGGCTCCGAAGAGTGGAGATCGTCGCCGTCGTCATCATCAACCTTCCTCCATTACCAATTCCATGATGCTCACCGCCGTGCGTGAGTAATTCCATCGTAGGCTTGTTGGACGGTGATGGGTTGGATGATATTTACCATGTAATCGAGTTAGTTTTGTTAGGGTTTGATCCCTAGTATCCACTATGTTCTAATATTGATGTTGTTATGACTTTGCCATGCTTAATGCTTGTCACTAGGGCCCGAGTGCCATGATTTCAGATCTGAACCTATTACGTTTTCATGAATATATGTGAGTTCTTGATCCTATCTTGCAAGTCAATAGTCACCTACTATGTGTTATGATCCGGGAACCCCGAAGTGACAATAATCGGGACCACTCCCGGTGATGACCGTAGTTTGAGGAGTTCATGTATTCACTAATTGTTAATGCTTTCGTTCGGTACACTATTAAAAGGAGGCCTTAATATCCCTTAGTTTCCAATAGAACCCTGCTGCCACGGGAGGGTAGTACAAAAGATGCCATGCAAGTTCTTTCCCATAAGCACGTATGACTATATTCGGAATACATGGCTACATTACATTGATGAAGTGGAGCTAGTTCTGTGTCACCCTATGTTATAACTACTACATGAGGAATCGCATCCGACGTAATTATCCATCACTGATCCAATGCCTACGAGGTTTTCAGATATTGCTTGTTGCTTAGTTACTTTTCCCCTGTCACTGTTACAATCACTACAAAACTACTAATGTTACTTTTACCACGGTTACCGTTACTTCCATACTACTTTGCTACTAAATACTTTGCTGCAGATATTAAGACTTTTAGGTGTGGTTGAATTGACAAGTCAACTTCTAATACTTGAGAATATTCCTTGGCTCCCCTTGTGTCGAATTAATAAATTTGGGTTGAATACTCTACCCTCGAAAACTATTGTGATCCCCTACACTTGTGGGTTATCAGTAGACCTCTTCCGGGGTATCCGCTCCCCGCTCCCACTCCCACCCCTCATTGCCGGTGAAGATAGGAAGGGCGCGGTCGAGGAAGCACTGCCAACAGAAGCAATGGGAGAGTGAGACAATGGAGCCTCCTGCACGGCACCCCCACTCCCCACCAAGCCGTCACAAGGGCTTGGAACCGTCACGGGAGAGGAGGAGCTGCGGGCCTCCTGCCCGAGCCCCACCTCACATCGCCTAGGGCTCGGTCAGGGTGAGGGGGTGATGCGCCCCACCCTACAGTGGCTGGGAACCGCCACGGGTGATAGGATGTTGCAAGCCTCCTACCCGCGACCCCTCCCACTAACGACGTCTGTCTCGACGTCAATAGCACCATCAGTCACGGATACCATCAGGATGTGGCTCCTCTCCACGACCAGGTTGGCACCCGGAGTGACTCCTACCGGAGAGATGCAAGCGCGAACCTCCTAGACGTACAACCCTCCGGTCACAACAACCTCAGGACGCGAGATAACCACCTCCGTCCTGGTGACTGATGTCTACTACGCAACTTTATTCTTGTAGACACGTGTTGGGCCTCCAAGCGCAGAGTTTTGTAGGATAGTAGCAATTTTCCCTCAAGTGGATGACCTAAGGTTTATCAATCCGTAGGAGGTGTAGGATGAAGACGGTCTCTCTCAAACAACCCTGCAACCAAATAATAAAAAGACTATTGTGTCCCCAACACACCAAATACAATGGCAAATTGTATAGGTGCACTAGTTCGGCAAAGAGATGGTGATACAAGTGTAATATGGATAGTAATGAGTTTTTGTAGTGCGAACAATAAAAAACAGCAAGATAGCAAGTAACAAAAGTGAGCACAAAACGGTATTGCAATGATGGAAAACAAAGCCTAGGGTCCGTACTTTCGGTAGTGAAATCTCTCAGTAGTGCTAATATAATTGGATCATATAACCACCCCTCCACGAAACCACCTCAAAGTTATTCTTTCCGATCAATATAAGCCATAGAAACTAGAAAACAAGCAAACTATGCATTGAAAACATAATCTGTCAAAAATAGAACAGTCTGCAATGATCTGAACATTCAACATACTTATGCAACTCTAAACATCTTGAAAAACTATTACCATGTGAGCAATTTGTATATTAATCTTTTGCAAAAACAATCAACTCAAAAGCACTCTTCTGTTAAAAACAAGAACTTTTCTCGTGAGCGCAAAAGTTTCCGTTTTTCACCAAGATCAAATATACTATCATCCAAGATGATCCTAAGGCTTTTTCTTGGCACTTTATTGAAATAAAAGCTATAAAACATGATTACTACAGTAGCACAATCATGTGAACACACAAAAATAGTAGGTATAAGTGTTGGGTTATCTCCCAACAAACGCTTTTCTTTAATGCCTTTTAGCTAGGCATGATGAGTTCAATGATGCTCGCATAAAAGATAAGAATTGTAACATGAAAGAGAGCATCATGAAACACATGGCAAGCACATTTAAGCCTAACTTACTTAATATGCATAGGGATTTTGTGAGCAAACAACTTTTGGGAGCAAGAATCAACTAGCATAGGAAGGCAAAACAAGCAAAACTTCAAGATTTTCAACACATAGAGAGGAAACTTGATATTATTGCAATACTTACAAGCATATCTTCCTCTCTCGTAATAATTTTCTGTAGCATCATGAATGAATTAAACAATATAGCCATCACACAAATCATTATTTTCATGATGCAAAAGCATAGAAATTTTGCTACTCTCCACATAAGCAAATTTATTCTCATGAATAGTGGTGGGGGCAAACTCAAAAAAAATAACTATCATGAGATTGAAATTAAATTCATGATGACAAGTTTCATGGTTATCATTATTCAATATAGTATAAATGTCATCCTCGTAATCATCATAGATAGCAACTTTGTTATCATAATCAATTGCAACCTCCTCCAAAGTAGTGGATTCATCACTAAATAAAGTAATGGCCTCTCCCAATCCACTTTCATCAATATAATCATCATAAATAGGAGGCACGCTTTCATTATAACAAATTTCCACATCAAATCTTGGGTGGCTAAAAATATCATCTTCATCAAACATAGCATCCCCAAGCTTATGGCTTTGGATATCGTTGGCATCATGGATATTTAAAGAATTCATACCAACAACATTGCAATCATGCTCATCATTCAAATATTTTTCTGCCAAACATTTTATTGACTTCTTCTTCTAACAATGGAAAATTGTATAGGTGCACTAGTTCGGCGAAGTTATGGTGATACAAGTGTAATATGGATAGTATATATGAGTTTTTGTAGTACGAATAATAAAAAACAGCAAGGTAGCAAGTAACAAAAGTGAGCACAAACGGTATTGCAATTATGGAAAACAAGGCCTAGGGTCCGTACTTTCGCTAGTGCAATCTCTCAACAGTGCTAATATAATTGGATCATATAACCACCCCTCAACGAAACCACCTCAAAGTTATTATTTCCGATCAATCTTTCCAAGATTTCGTACTAATGTAATACAAAGTTACCCTTTCCGATCGATCTATCCAAGAGTTTGTACAAGAATAACACAAGGTTATCTTTTTCGATCGATCTTTCAAGAGTTCATACTAAGATAACAAAAACTTATCCTTCCCGATCGATCTATCTAGAGTTCGTACTAAGATAACACCAAAACATATTCAAATTCATAATACTCAAAGAGTGCCCCAAGATTTCTACCGGAGAAACAAAGACAAGAACGTGCATCAACCCCTATGCATAGATTACCCCAATGTCACTTCGGGAATCCGCAAGTTGAGTGCCGAAACATATATCAAGTGGATCAATACGATACCCCATTGTCACCATGAGTATTCAATTGCAAGACATATATCAAGTGTTCTCAAATCCATAAAAGTATTCAATCCAAAGAAATCTCAACGGGGAAACTCGATTCATCACAAGATAGAGAGGGGAAAACACCATATGATCCAACTATATTAACAAAGCCTGCGATACATCAAGATTGTGCATCTCAAGAACACGAGAGAGAGAGGGAGATTAAACACATAGCTACTGGTACAAACCCTCAGCCCCGAGGGTGGACTGCTCCCTCCTCATCATGGTGGCCGCCGGGATGTTGAAAATTGCCATCGATGATGATTTCCTCCTCCGACAGAGTACCGGAAAGGGTCTTGATTGGATTTCGGTGGCTACATAGGCCTGTAGTGGTGGAACTTCTGATCTAGGTCTACCCCAAAGGGTTTTGGAATATTTGTGAATTTATATGGTAAAGAGGCGGTGCGGGAGGCCACCGAGGTGGGCACAACCCACCTGGGCACGCTAGGGGGACATGGCGTGCCCTGGTGGGTTATGCCCCCCTCGGGGCACCCCCCCAGGTGTAGCTCTGGCCCAATGGGTGTCTTCTGTCCCATAAAAAATCTCCAAAAAGTTTCGCGGTGTTTGGACTTTGAGTGATATTGATTTCCTGTGATGTAAAAAACATGCAGAAAACAGCAACTGGCACTTGGCACTATGTGACTAGGTTAGTCTGAAAAATGATATAAAATGACTATAAAATGATTGTAAAACATCCAAGAATGCTAATATAACATCATGGAACAATAAAAAAATTATAGGTACGTTGGAGACGTATCAGTGACATCCGTAGGTGGTGCGGGAACCATCGGCGAAATGCAATCATGAAGCATTACCGGCGGTAGCTCATGTTCTGCCGGATCATCCAACTCGACTCTGTTGCTCGATAACCAACTGGGCTACGTGCCTGCTTATTCTGTTGCCTGTTTAAGTACCACATGCTCAGCATATACTAAAGTTAAGGGTTAAATTTCAACATCTGAGACAACATCTATTGCAGTTGTAGCTTCACTAAGAAGATTGGGGGCAATATAAATAAAGGAGACATAGTTCGGCCAGATATGCAAGTGTTGGCAATGATGCCTGCTCGTTTTTTAAGATATATGTGTTGGAGTCTTTTGGTCGCACCTGCGATTATTATGATATTCCAGCCATCCAGCCATCGAACTTTGCATGTGCGTCTTTCAACAATTTGCAGGGATTGAAAATGAGTGACAATGTTTTAGTGAAACATTGATTAATTTCTGTTTCATCAAATTTCTAGCACTCAATATGTCTAATTTTTAGCAAAGGTCAAGCCAATTTTTTTGTTAACCTTTTTGCTTTTCATGCTTATTTTGCAACTTTTTATTGCAATTCTATAGTTTTATAGTGGTTTTTCCAACCACTTAGCAAAGGAATCAACTGGAAACCACAGTCGGACCATCGACTCATTTGACTGAAGATGAAGCTAGCCGGCGCCATCAAGGCTACAACAGTGATGATGGCATCGAGTCTGAGGAAACTAACTTTGACAAGACCCACCATGAGCAAGAACCGACCAATGGTGGGGAGGAAACGACCACTCGCGACGAGAAAGCCAGAGAGGGCAAATAAACATAAAAATATGGGAAAGTTTTACATGAAGCTTCTAATGAATTAACTTCAACCTCAAAAAATGGTACTCTAAATTAATCCCTAAAATGAGAAAACCCTAAGATTAATAAAAAGTTACAAAAAGAAAATAGTAGTGGCGGGCCTCCAAAATCACTCGTTACTAGTAATACACTCCACCGGTGGGTGTCTCGGTCTACAGACTACATGTACTCGGTCTACAACATATGGATGATGCCACTCATTCCTATATTTTTTTTTGAACCAAAATACTCCATGTTTTCTTCTTGTCAATGTGAACACTGAGTTGAAAGAGATTGCGCAGGGGAGAGTCATCCTATTTCTATACGGTGTGATAAGATTCACGACAAAGACATGCATCCACACTTGACCCAGGTGGACGCGTTTGAGCCTTAGAGGTGCCAGTGGGCTTTGAAGCATGGAATTTCCCTGAAATCCTCGAAAGGTCAGAGAACCCTGTGACAATAGGACAAAACATTTGGTTGACGCTGACATGGACGAGAAATGAGCTTAGGTTTATGCATGCCTCCCACCATCTCCTCATTATGACAATTAGACCTTTGCGGGCCTTGACCCCATGTTGTACCTTACTGGGATTGAGAACATACTTCAAGATATCCTGCAAGAAATATATGAGGATCACCCCACCAATATGCCGAGAACAAGGGATGATGAAGGTGTTACCAAAGACACACAACCGTTTAGAGCAACCAGGGCTTTGGGCTTCACTAGTAACCCTTTCACCGGTAAAAGGGTTACCAGTCAAGGGCCCAAAGTAGCACCCTGCACTAGTATGTCAATATGGTAATTAGAATACCAGTGGAGGGTGCTAATTCAGGCCCTCCACTCAGAACAATTCTATACAAAGCAAAAAAATGATGCCATGGCAACGTTATTGTCAAACTATTGCAATGACAATGTTTTGCTACCATGCAGATAGTGCTGCAATTTTTTAGGATTTTCTAAATATAGACCATCAATTTTTGCGAATAACAATGATAAGGAACTAATAATAAACAAGTAAATAACAATAGTGAAAATTGTACATGTAAATAACAATAGAGAAAATTGTACAAGTAAATAACAATAGTAGACAAGTGCACAACTAGACATGAGTTACTGTAGAAAGCTATCTAGGGCCACTTATTTTGCCCGTTAAACTCATCTCTAGTAGGGTGAGCTGCGTGATTGAAGCATAGAAGTCTGGCATAATGTTAACATGTGCCTTCAAGCTCTCCACCCTATTGTTCGACTCACTACCGTCGACTTGGAGCATCCTCGTTGCCAAGATGAGTTCCTTGTTATGATAGCCGCGAATGTATCTCGCATGCGTTCAAACTCTCGGCTCCTAGTTGTATGACATTCACTCTAGGCCCTGGGTCTAGTTGGTACTTCAAATACCAGTTATGGGCCCATATGTGCACCCGCCACTCGTAAGTGGCCAATTGTCGTGGTGGGCAAAAAGTCAGGAACGCCAGCGGGAAGTTACTATCCAATGATGGGCCTGACTCTGCGCCCGCCACTGCTATTTGACAATATTACCAATGGCGGGTGCAAAGGTCAGCCTGCCAGTGGTAATCTCCCGTGGGTATCTGTTATTCAGTAGTGTTAGAGGTGCATCCGGTGGTCGTCTAGCCTCTCTTGTACTTCTTCTCGATGGCTTGGTGGAGGCGTCTAGTTAGTTGTGCACTCGTGTTTTTTTACCATGCTCAGCTTGTTATTTCATGTTTTGTTTTAATCAACCAATGTATGTGGATTTTCTCAACACCATGCATCTTTCATTTGTGTTGGCTTTGTTTATAAAGCGGTGATTGTCTAGTTCGGGTAAAAAGAAGGTTAGTAGATCGAGTAAAGATGTTATGTGAATGTATGACATATCCCCATTGGACTTCAGGCTTAGAATCGCAATGGCTCTCCGACAGTTACATTTGATGAGATAACTCTTAAATCTTTTTTTTGAATCACCGGGGGAGTTCCCCACCTGAATATATTACTCAAAGGCTGCTGAGGCAGCAAGTACAGAATTACATAGGCACAATGCAGTGTGCAGAGAGGTAGGAACGCCACAAGAAGACATCCTCCTTGTCACTTGTATCCATGAGACGGTGTGACCAAAGATCTAAGTCAGCAATAAGGGACCTGAGCCTTATTACAGAACATTGATCAACACTTCTAAACATCATATCACTACGCACTGTCCATGTCTTCCAGAGTAGTGACATGAAACCAAGGGCCATGCTTTATGGGGAAGGTGCTGGGGCAGTGGAGTATCCAATAACTCAGGCCCTGTTTGGTTCAGCTTTTATTGACGGATTCCGCTGCCACGCAGCAGAATCTGAACCAAAGGGCGAACCCAGCATAATCCGATTCCAGAAATCCGCTGCCAAAATCTGAACCAAATGCGGAAGCAGCCCAGGACGTGCTTTCCAAAATCTGATTTCGCTGCGAGACAAAATCTGAAAAAGTTGTATCAACTGGTTTGCCAAATGACCAACATCTTTTTCACATCAGATTTTCCACAACTGTTTTTCCACAATAGATTTTTCAAAGCTGCTTTTAGAAATCCACAGCCGAACCAAACAGGGCCTCAGAGATGTCGTCGGTCTGGGCAGAATACCAATGTACTGCCAAATCCGATTGGTAAGTGGGCAGGTGACGAAGAGGTACATGGAGTCTTCGGGTAGCAGAGCACATCGAGGGCATATGTCAGTGGAGATGATATGCTTGTGGGCATGGTTGACCCTAGTGTTGAGACGGTCCTTGAAGTGAACCCAAACAAAAAATTTGATCTTGCATGGAGCCTTGGAACACCAAATGAGAGGGGCAAGTGGATCGTTGTCAGGCTGAGCCATGAGGGCACTGTATGCATGCTTGGTGGACAAGTCATGACCTCAATGTAGGAACCTTTAGTCTTCCATCATCGAAGGTACGAAGTCCTGCAAAATAGCCAAAAGCGAAACAAGCTCTTGTTCTGCCGTAAGGGAGAGACGATTACGGAGGTTAGCTTTAATACCGTAATGCAGAATATTAGCCACTTTTACTAGATCGAGGGTGGAGTGTGAGAAGAGGTGGGGAAGGTGGTAGCTAGAAGTCTTAGGGTCAACCAAGTGTCGTGCCAAAAGTATGTGTGTGAACCATTGTTTGTTAGAACAAAGGAAATTTTCTTTAGGCTGGGGATTTGTCGTGATATGGTGCGGCAGAGAAAAGAGGTTTGGTGGGAGGAGGAGACTAGTGCATTTGGGTGTTGAAGGTGTAGCCATTCCAACTAGGGGCCCGGAGAAGAGGATAAAGCCTTAGCTGCGAATTTCATGAGTAGGCAATAGTTTTGAACATGCAGGTTTTTAGCCCTAAATCACAATACATTTTAGGTGCACACACATTTTTTCATGCAATAAGGCATTGAGGTCATGTACATGAATCATCTCCCACCCAAAAGAAGGCCCTACGGATGGAGTCAATGGTTTTGACGACCTTTTTAGGGATGCGGAAAACTGACATGAAATAGGTAAGGAGTGAATCTAAAACCGCGGAGATGAGGATGAGACGATCACCTTTGTCTAGAAGTTTGGCACGTCAATCCATCATTAATTTGTGAGAGCGTTCTACCAGGGGAGCGAATACATTGGATGGAGGTTTGGTTGGGGCAAGGGGTAGGCTGAGGTAAGTTTGGCGGAAGGGGCGCGGGTGAAGCCCATGGCCAGGGTACTAGCAGTGGCCATGGTGTCATCTGTCTAGAGAGTGGCTAGAGTGATTTTGGTGAAGTTGATGGTCAGGCCTATCGCTTGCGCAAAGTTGTTTAGGATTGCTTTGGGAGCTGTGGCGGCGACAGGGGAAGCGGCAACAATGATGAGCGTATCATCGACGTATTGTAGTATGGTAGGAGCTAAGTGAGAAAAGATGGGGTGGCGGAGAGCAACATCTGTGTTCTAGAAGATGAGTTGCTGGAACAGGTTAGCAACAATGATAAAAGGATAGGGAGAAGCTGGGTCACCTTGCCTAAGGCCATTCTTGCATTCAATCCAGTTACCTGGAACACCATTCGGGAGGATGGCAGCTTTGCGTATGTGTGTGGTATGTATTTGACCCAATTGCGAAAGGTTTGGGAGAAACCTCGAACGAGCAGAGTCTTGTATAGGGCAGGACATGCCATGGAATCTAAGGCTCTTCAAAAATCAAGCTTGGATACCATGGTGGGCTGTTTGCGTGTGTGGCAAGAGCTAATGAGGTCTGCTGCAAAAATATGGTTCTCAGCAATATTCCTTCCGGGGATGAATCCAATCTGGTTACCATGAATTAACATAGGTATAAGTGTCTTGAGGCAAGAGGTTAAGACTTTGGCAACAACTTTGATCGGGCAGTTATGGAGTGAGATGGGTCTGAAGGCATCGGGTGAGGCTGGCATATCCATTTTTGGAAGTAGGACGACGTCAGCATGATTTATGCATTGCGTATCTGCCATGCCTTGATGAAATTAGGAGAAGAAAGGTAGGACAGTCCTTTTAACTAGGGGTCAGTATGTTCTATAGAAGGATGGCCCAAAGCCATCTAGCCCAGGACTGACCTGGGGGTTCATTTGGAAGAAAGAAAGCTTGATTTCTTCTTCCGAGAAATTTTCATCTAGGATGTGTAGGCTGGCAACTGGCTGCGGGTAGATTGCGTTGAGTTTAATGTCCCAAGATGTATTTGCTGGTGTACCAATGAGGGAGACGAAAAAATCCCGTAAGATCTCGGCTTTGTGGTGGTGAGAGGTGAAGTCATTCACGTCATTTGTGAGTGAGAATATTTTGTTCTTCCTCATACATTTGGAGGCATACATGTGGAAGAAATTTGTGTCCCCCCCAATGGATGGCCCGGGAAACTTTAGCATGTCATCTCCAATATGTCTTTTTCTCCCTGATTGTGCATTTAAGGATCAAGATGATGATCTTATGAGTGAGAAGTTCTGATTGGGAGAGAGCCTTCATTCCCCAGTGTGGTCTAGGGTAGAGATTGTAGTTTTGCAACGAGATTTGTGGAGGGGTGTAGGATGCTACCTCTTGAAGAGGAAAGGGTGATGCAGCAAAGTAGAGTTAGTATTTCCCTCAGTTTGAGAACCAAGGTATCAATCCAGTAGGAGATTACACACAAATCGCCAAATACCTGCACAAACAATCAAAGAACTTGCACCCAACGCTATAAAGGGGTTGCCAATCCCATCACGGGTATTTGCAAAAGTGAGATCCGATAGAGATAGCTGAACTAGTAAAGAAAATATTCTTGGATGTTTGGTTTATAGATTGAAAAATACAAGATTGAAAAATAGTAGATCAGAAACTTATAAGATGTAAAATAGTCCCGGGGGGCATAGGTTACACTAGAGGCTTCTCTTATGATAGCAAATATTACGATGGGTGAACAAATTGCTGTCAAGCAATTGATAGAAGAGCGAATAATTATGACATCATCTAAGGAATGACCATGAATATAGGCATCACGTCCATATCAAGTAGACCGACTCCTACTTGAATCTACTACTATTACTCCACACATCGACCGAAACGATTCTACATCTAGAGTATTAAGTTCGTAAGAACAAAGTAACGCATTAAGCAAGATGACATGATGTAGCGGAATTAAGTCAAGCAATATGATGAAAACCCCATCTTGTTATTCTCGATGGCAAAAATACAATTCGTGTCATGTCCCCTATTGTCACTGGGATTGAGCACCACAAGATTGAACCCAAAGCAAAGAACTTCTCCCATTGCAAGAAAACCCTATCTAGTTGGTCAAACCAAACCGATAGTTTGAAGAGAATTACTAAGATATTGAATAATGCATGTAAGAATTCAGAAGAGACTCAAATAATATTCATAGATAAACTGATCATAAACCCACAATTCATCGGATCTTGGAAAACACACGGCAAAAGAAGATTACATCGGATAGATCTCCAAGAACATTGGGGAGAAAATGGTATTGTGGATCAAAGAGAGAGAAGATGCCATCTAGCTACTAGTTATGGACCCGTAGGTCTGTGGTAAACAACTCACACTTCATCGGAAGGGCAATGGTGTTTACGATGCCCTCCGTGGTTCAATCCCCCTCCAGCAGAGTACCGGAAAAGGCCTCCAGATGGGATCTCGCGAGAACAGAAGGTTACGGCGGCGGATAAGTGGTTTCGATGGATATTCTGTTATTTCTAGAATATTTGAGAATATATAGGCGAAAGAAATAGCTCAGGGGCGTCTCGGGGGGGGGGGCACAAGGCAGGGAGCGCGCCCTACCCCCCAGGGCGCGCCCTCCACCCTTGTGGCCGCCTCGAGGCTCCCCTAGCGTGTACTCCAAGTCCTTCTGGTGTCTTCTGGTCCAATAAAAATCGTTGTAAAGTTTTGTTCCGTTTGGACTCAGTTTGATATTCCTTTTCTGCAAAACTCAAAAAAAAGAGGAAAAATAGAAACTGACACTGGGCTCTGGGTTAATAGGTTAGTCCCAAAAATCAAATAAAATACTCCAAAATATATAATATAATAGCATGGAACAATAAAAAAAATATAGCTACGTTGGAGACGTATCAAGCATCCCCAAGCTTAATTCCTGCTCTTCCTTGAGTAGGTAAATGATAGAAACAGAATTTTTTATGTGGAATGCTACCCAACATATTTATCAATGCAATTCTTCTTTATTGTGGCATGAATGTTTAGATCCATGAGACTCAAAATAAAAGTTTATCAATATGAAAACAATAATACTTCAAGCAGACTAAAAAGTAATCTACGAAGGTTGAAAGATAACATGGCTAAAGAAAGTTATCCCTACAAAATCATATAGTCGTTTATGGTCTCTCTTCTTAACACAAAGTATAAATCATGCCTATCCGAGTTGAAATCAAGCAATTGTTTTCATACTTTAACATTCTTAAACTTTTTCAACTCTTCAGGCAATACATTAGCGTGAGCCATGGATATAACACTATGGGTGGAATAGAAGGTGGTAATAGACAAAAGGAGGGAGAAAGTCTCACATCAACTAGGCAAATCAACAGACTATGGAGGTGTCCATCAATCGATATCAATGTGAGTGAGTAGGGATTGCCATGTAACGGATGCACTAGAGCTATAAGTGTATGAAAGCTCGAAAAGACAACTAGTGGGTGTGCATCAACTTGCTTGCTCACGAAGACCTAGGGCATTTGAGGAAGCCCGTCGTTGGAATACACAAGACAAGTTCTATAATGAAAAATTCCCACTAGTGATATACGAAAGTGACAACATAGGAGACTCTCTATCTTGAAGAACATGGTGCTACTTTGAAGCACAAGTGTGGAAAAGGATAGTAATGTTGTCCTTTCTCTCTTTTTCTCTCATGTTTTTTGTAGTCACCTCTCTTTCTTTTTGGAGACCTTTTCTCTTTTTTTGGAGACTCTTTTGGAACAAGATATGACTCTACATGAATGCCTTCGGCGGTGTACCGGCATATGCAATGACCAATAGTGACATGTATTAAAAATATGAACGGTGGCTTTGCCACAAATACTATGTCAACTACATGATCATGCAAAGCCATATGACAATGATGAAACGTGTCATAATAAACGGAACAATTGAGTTACATGGAAATATATCTCGGAATGGCTATGGAAATGACATAATAGGTAGGTATGGTGGCTGTTTTGAGGAAGGTATAAGGACGATGTTATGCACTGGCGAAAGTTGCGCGGCACTAGAGTGGCTAGCAAGGTGGAAGTGTGAGAGTGCGTATAATCCATGGACTCAACATTAGTCATAAAGAACTCACATACTTAGTGCGAAAAAAATTATTAGCTCTCGAAGCAAAGTACTACGACGCATGCCCATAGGGGGGAGGTTGGTAGGAGTTAACCATCGCGCGCCCCCGACCTTCACGCAAAGACAAACACTGAAAATATAAAGTGCTCCAATTTGGTTACATAGTTAGGAGACCATACGTGCATGCTACGGGAATCACAAACCTTAACACCATTATTTCTTGAACCTCACAAACTACCACTAGCATGACTCTGATATTACCATCTTAACATCTCAAAACAATTACAAGGAGTCAAACTTCACATAATATTCAATGCTCAATATATGAAAGTTTTTATTATATCTCCTTTGGATGTCTATCATATTAGGACTAAATTCACAACCCAAGCAAATTACCATGTTGTTCCTTAAGACTCTCAAAATAATATAGGTGAACCAAGGGAGTTCAATAATTTCTATATAATAAAACCACCGCCGTGCTCTAAAAAGATATAAGTGAAGCACTAGGTCAAAATTGTCTAGCTCAAAAGATATAAGTGAAGCACATAGAGTATTCTAATAAATCACGATTGAAGCGTGTCCCTCTCAAAAGGTGTGTACAGCAAGGATGATTGTGACAAACTAAAAAGCAAAGACTCATATCATACAAGACGCTCCAAGCAAAACACATATCATGTAGTGAATAAAAATATAGCCTCAAATAAATTACCGATAGATGAAGACGAAAGAGGGGATGCCTTCCCGGGGCATCCCCAAGCTTAGGCTCTTGTATGTCCTTGAAGTTCACCTTGGGGTGCCTTGGGCATCCCCAAGCTTAGGCTTTTGGCACTCTTTATTCCATAGTCCATCAAATCCTTACTCAAAACTTCACAACACAAAACTCAACAAAAATATCATGAGCTCCGTTAGTAAAACAAAGCAAATAACCACTCGAGGTACTATTGTGATATTATTATAATTTTATATTGGTGTAATACCTACGGTATTCCAACTTTTC
>LR738713.1:388740538-388754802 GCA_902687465.1 Secale cereale | reverse complement strand
CCCCCCGATACTAACCATAGATGCATCGAAATAAGCAAACGACACATAAAAACAGAATCCGTCAAAAATAGAACAGTCTGTAGCAATCTGAAAACTTCGCATTCTTCTGTAACTCTAAAAATTCTTAAACATTAGTAAGACATGGGGAATTTTATATCAATATTTTTGTAAAAATTTCAGAAGGTTTTGGCGTTCCAGTGAATTATTGAATTTTCTGCACTGGGCGCAAAAGTTTCTGTTTTTGACCAAAATAAAGTCAACGATCACTATAAGCCATCTCAAAGGTCTTACTTGGCTCAAACACTAATTAAAACACAAAAATACAATTACTACAGAAGTAATAGTGTGTGAAACTTGAAAAACAGAACCAAAAGTAAAAAGTAAAAATAAAATTGGGTTGTCTCCCAACAAGCTCTTTCTTTATAGCCATTAAGATAGGCTTGAGAATTCAATGATGCTCACATGAAAGACAAGACTTGAAGCACAAAAAAGAGCATCGTATAGCATGTGAAAATCACATCTAAGTCTAACATACTTCCTATGCATAGGCATTTTATAGGAAAACAAATTAGCAAGACAAGCAAGATCTAGCATATGCAAGGAAGAAGAAAGAGCCAATAGCAATCTCAACATAACGAGAGGTAATTTAGTAACATGAAAATTCCTACAACCATATTTTCCTCTCTCATAATAATTACATGTAGGATCATAATCGTATTAAACAATGTAGCTATCACATAAATTATTCTCTACATGATCCACATGCATGCAAAGTTGACACACTTTCAAAATAGTGGGATTAACATAGAACAAAGTCATTACTTCTCCAACCCCACTTTCATCAAATATTTCATAAGATAGATCAATATCCAAATTAGTGGGATCAAAAGTTGACATTCTTTCAAACACACTTTCAATATTATGGCAATCATTATTATCCATCTCATATTCATCATGGGGTTTAAATAAATCTTTGAGATCGCAAGAAGTATCACCCCAATCATGATTATTGCAACAAGTAGTGGGCATAGCAAAATAAGCATTCCCAAGCTTAGGGTTTTGCATATCATTAACACAATTGAAATTAATAGAATTTATAATAACATCATCGCAATCATGTTTTTCATTCAAAGAACTATCGTGAATCACTTCATAAATTTCTTCTTTCAACACTTCATCACAATTTTCAGATTCACGAATTTCAAGCAAAACCTCATAAAGATAATCTAGTGCACTTAATTCACTAGCAATTGGTTCATCATAATTGGATCCTTTAAAAATATTAGCAAGTGGATGAGTATCCATAAATAGATTTTTAGCAACCGAAGATGCAAGCAAATAGAAGGCACATGGCAACACAAGCAAACATAAGATGAACGAGAAAAAGGCAAATGAAAAGAAGGCAAATATTTTTGTGTTTTTTTGAAAATGTTTTAGAAGTGGGGGAGAGGAAAACGAGAGGCAAATGGCAAATAATGTAAATGCGAGAGGTGAGAGTTTAATGAAGGGTACTTGTTAGGTCTTGACTTGGCATAGATCTCCCCGGCAACGGCGCCAAAAATTCTTCCTGCTACCTCTTGAGCATGCGTTGGTTTTTCCCTTGAAGAGGAAAGGGTGATGCAGCAAAGTAGAGTAAGTATTTCCCTCAGTTTGAGAACCAAGGTATTAATCTAGTAGGAGGTTACGCACAAATCGCCACATACCTGCACAAACAATCAAACTACTTGCACCCAACACAATAAAGGGGTTGTGAATCCCTTCACGGGTATTTGCAAAAGTGAGATCCGATATACATATATGAACTAGTAAAGTATTTTTTGGATTTTTGGTTTATAGATTGAAAAGTAAAAGATTGCAAAATATTAGATCGAAAACTTATAAGATGTAAAATAGACCCGGGGGCATAGGTTCACTAGAGGCTTCTCTCGTGATAGCAAATATTACGGTGGGTGAACAAATTACAGTCAAGCAATTGATAGAAGAGCGAATAATTATGACGACATCTAAGGCAATGATGATGAATATAGGCATCATGACTGTATCAAGTAGACCGACTCCTGCCTGCATCTACTACTATTACTCCACACATCGACCGAAATGATTCCGCATCTAGAGTATTAAGTTCATAAGAACAGAGTAAGGCATTAAGCAAGATGACATGATGTAGAGGAATTAACTCAAGCAATATGATGAAAACCCCATCTTGTTATCCTCAATGGCAACAATACAATACATGTCATGTCCCCTACTGTCACTGGGATTGAGCACCGCAAGATTGAACCCAAGGCAAAGCACTTCTCCCATTGCAAGAAAATCCGGTCTAGTTGGCCAAACCAAACCGATAGTTCGAAGAGAATTACTAAGATATTAAATCATGCATATAAGAATTAAGAAGAGACTCAAATAATATTCATAGATAATCTAATCATGAACACTCAATTCATCGGATCTTGACAAACACATCGCCAAAGAAGATTACATCGGGTAGATCTCCAAGAACATCGAGGAGAACATGGTATTGTGGATCAAAGAGAGAGAATAAGCCATATAGCTACTAGCTATGGACCCGTAGGTTTGTGGTAAACTACTCACACTTCATCGGAAGGGCAATGGTGTTGATGTAGATACCCTTCGTGGTTGAATCCCCCTCCAGCAGAGTACCGCAAAAGGCCTCCAGATGGGATCTCGCGAGAACGGAAGGTTATGGCGGCGGAAAAGTGGATTCGATTGATGTTCTGTTGTTTCTGGAGTATTTGAGAATATATAGGCGGAAGAAATAGGTCAGGGGGGTCTCGGGGGGCCCACAAGTTAGGGGGGCACGCCCTCCACCCTTGTGGCCGCCTCGAGGCTCCCCTGGCGTGTACTCCAAGTCCTTCTGGTCCAAGAAAAATCCTCGTAAAGTTTCGTTTCGTTTCGTTTGAACTCCGTTTGATATTCCTTTTCCGTGAAACTCAAAACCAAGGAAAAAAACAGAAACTGGCACTGGGCTCTGGGTTAATAGGTTAGTCCCAAGAATCATGTAAAGTAGCATATAAATTCATATAAATCATCCAAAATAGATAATATAATAGCATGGAACAATCAAAAATTATAGATACATTGGAGACGTATCATAGGAATGCGTGAAAGTACCCTTTTTTGAGGCAATCCCGTGATTTTCTGAGCGAGGAGGCAAGGGTGGCGCCCGAGTTGGCCGATGTGGGCAGGTTTGGGGTCCAGCATTTCCTAACAATATCATTACGTGGACGGAAATTGGCCCAACCAGGCTCAAATTTGAAGGAGTTAGACCGAGGGATCATTGTGGTGATGTGTATGAGGAGAGGGACGTGATCGGACATGAAGCATGTGAGCGATGATAGAGATGTGTTAGGAAAGGCGTCAGCCCAAGCAAGGTTAAAAAAAGCGTGTTCGATATATTCTAAGGTGGGCGTTGATCTATTGTTTGGCCACGTAAATTGGCGATCAAGGAGTGGCAGCTCAATGAGAGCTAGGTTGTCTATGGTTTGGTTCAACGCGTTGGACTCTAACTGCTGAAAGGCATTGTTATTTTTGTTGGAGGACAAGCGAAGGAGGTTGAAGTCTCCAGCAATCAACCAGGGAGAATAATCTGATTGTGAGAATAATCAACCAGGAAGGATTTTTTGATCGCACATGTAGAGGGAGCGTAGGTATTGGCGATGGCAATGTTGCGACAACATGGCGTTGATTTTAGAATCAGGGTGGAGGAGAAGGTGAGGTGAGTGTACGAGATATCTTAGAGAGAAGCTGTGTTAATGGCAGAAATAGTGCCGCCAGCCGTGCCAATGGCTGGCAATAAGAAAATATGGTCGAGGTGACATGGTAAGAACGATCTTAGTTTGGTATCGGAGTAAGTGTCGAGTTTTGACTCTTGCAGGGTCAATGTGAGGTCTGATTGCGAGCAATTTAGATAGAACGTCAGAACACTTGCCATCATCACCCAAACCACGTACATTCCATGAGCAAATAGAGATAGCAGCATTACTTATTAAGATGATGAATGCACCGACTGGATAAGCAAAAGTACAAGAGTTCTACGATAACAAATATTACATAGTGATGTGAGGATAGTACGGGACCCGGTGACAGTAGACACGATGAGCAAAAGAACAACGACACACTTAGCGCATAATATCTAGCAGGGCCGGGCGTCAGCATCAGTTTGGGCCCCGAGGCCGAGGGGTAGAGCAATCCTAGGATGCGGACCATGGTGCATCTTCCTCACAAGAGGTAGAGGTCTTGAAGCCAAGGGTAGATGCAACATGGTCGTCATCGGCGCCACAGAGCAGCGCAATGGTGGCAAGATCTTCAGCAGAGGCAGGAGGGCCATCAGCAGCGTTGAGGCGAGCATATTGGATAACGTGATCAATGGTTGTGTCAGTGTGAGCAGCAGATAGTCGAGCGGCCTTGGAATTGACGGCCTTTGAGGTCATGTTGGTGTACTTGGCCTCCTTGTCGGCAAGCCGACACTACTGCGGGTTGCTGCTAACGGCACACTACGAGCAGAGACCCTTTGACGAAACTGCGTGCGATGCATTAATCGCAAACGGTGATGTAAAAACCGTCAAAAAAGATGTGAAATGTTTGCGATGAAAGATACATCAAACCAAGTTCAGATTTTAGTTGCGTGTGCGATGCGGGGCATACGGTTGATCTGTACGAACTGTTTGCGATGAAACAGAACAACAGAAATGGGCAGCCAGATCAAGGTGTGTGCGATATATGGCATATAGTTCACTCTGATGAACCATGTGCGATGATTTAGGTGAACACAAACGATTCAACATAACAAGATGTGTGTGATACCCGGCAAACAGATCGGTAATCAGAATTGTGTGCGATCATTATAGACAACCCATAGGGTCTTCTTTGTGAATTGTGTGCTCGTCAGGGCACACAGTTCAACAAACCAACCTGTGGGCGATAATGTAGAAGATCTATGTCGAATACATATTACTAACCATCTGCAATGAGATTGACAGCATAAACAGAGATATAAAGAGTCTGCTTAATTTAGTCCTTCTTGTTGTTGTTGTTGTTGTTGTTGGATGGCCCCGCGACATCGTCTTGGCGAGGACGCTTCTTGCTGCTGATCGTTGGCTTTTCATCGCCGCCACCATCATCATCGTCATTGATGTCGACGTCGTCCTCCTCCTCGTTCGACCATTCCTCCTCCTCATCTTCTTCGTCCTACGACGGCTCCTCGTCCGTCTGGTTGTCGTCTGACGACTCCGTAGGTGGCGTCCCTTCCATGAACTGGATATAATCGAGGTCTGGGCTCGACGCCGGACTCATGGAAGACGAGCATGATGATTTTGATGTTGACCTATCATCGGACGCTAGACTGCTGGCTGAACTATTGTCCTCGGTGTCACTCGACATGGCTGCACAGTGTGTGCCAGTATGTAGTGCGGCCTGCCGAGGACGATGAAGATGGTGGAGACTTAAGCGGGGTATGCAGAGAAGAGGATCTGCCAATTGAAGCGGGGTTTTTTGCGTGGGGGGGATTGAAGCGGGGATTGACATATTATCTAACCGTTGATATAATCAACCGCAATTAATTTTACCCAGTCGCTCCAAATTCCCGGGGTTGCGCAGGACTCCTATTGGCTATTTGGCTAGTTTCCTTTTTCAGGACAAAAACAAGGAATGAGTTTTGGAATTATGCACCGGTACCAATACGAATGGAGTAGGACAGTTGGCAAGCAATACATTGAGCTCTTCTTATTGATAAAGCCAGTAATAATCAAACTAGAAAGGAAAAGAAAAAAATAGAGAAAAATATCTGCATGAATCTTCACGCAACATCAATGGTATAGGACCTAAATGTGCATTACTTAGAGCGCATCTAGATGTGCTTTAACAATAGTATCAAACAAAACCCCTAATCATCATTGCAAATAGCGCATAGAACATGGCTAATGCGACAACCACAACTACCCATGCTAGTTCCTTCTTGTCTCTTGCTTTCATATGTTGCATGTGATTGATTCTTTCTTGCTTCATCGTACTGATTGTACATTCCAGATTAGCGAGTTTCTTCTTCAGCTTTACGTTATCTTCTGCGAGCTTGGTGATAACAATCCGAGCCTTGCCATGCCATTCTTCATCCAGCCAGTTAACAAAGGCACAAGCCTCATATCCCTGCCAATGTTAAATGGTATTCAGGATGAGCGGTGGCATTAACTGAAGTAAAATGATGAACTTAATTAGCAATAACCTCTAAGGGGCAACTGAGAAACCGCCTGCCAATGTCGAATCCCTCCGTGCATACATGTCGATCGGGAGTGTTCCCGTGCACACAACTTAGCTTTTGGTACTTCTCGGTGGTGCAAAACTCGGAGTCAAACTCGTGTTGCGGGAGTCTGTGGTCATGCTCTGGATCCAGCGGCAAATCACTTTCCTGGGGGGCGGGGGGTCATTCAGGACGGATTCAGCAAGGAGCTATACTTTGGACATGCTAAAAAAGATCGGTATAGATTGGAACCTGACAGGACGATTCGGATCCGTAGTACACATGCCTTCTGATGACCTTAGGCAAGTTCTCAGCGGTGACTGCCGTCGTGGTGGCGATACGAGCAGGAGTAGCTGCACCGAAACCATCAGCACCACTCGTCTGCATTCCCCCAATGTCAGTGCCACGTGAGCTCAGGTAAAATGAAGTTGGGACACATGAAGTCACATGATTGCCACGTAATGTTGACAAAAATCCTCCCGGTGACCATCAGGAATCTGATGGACAAAGATATAAGAAACACACTCATTGACCTCTATGATTTCTTCAACCAACTATGGCGGAAAGTTGTAGATCCTGAAGAGTTGGATCATATGCAAGATGATATTGCAAGAATATTGTCCAACCTAGAGATGTTTTTCCCACCTTCATTCATTGATGTCATGGTCCATCTCACTTTGCACCTTGTCGACGAGATAAAGTATTGTGGTCTTGTGTTTCTTCGCAACATGTATCCCTTCGAGCGGTTCATGGGAATACTAAAGCGCTTTTGTCGGAACCCAAACCATCCAGAGGCAAGCATCCTACAAGGTTATACCACGGAGGAGGTGGTTCAGTTTTGCACCGAATACATGAAACAAAGAGCTATAGGTTTTCCCCTCTCTCGCCACAAGGCAAGGCTGAAAGGTAAGCCGGTCCATGCTGGCATGCAAATGGCTGCACCCGGAGAATTGGCAGAGAAAGCCCATTTGACGATACTGCTTAACAGCCTAGTTCTCTGTGCTTATGCCGAAGAACACTTGGTGGAGATACGCCAAAGCTTCTTGCCAATGGTGCCTTCATCAGATGTGTAGATGAAGGAGCATACTAAGAACTA
Source organism: Secale cereale (assembly GCA_902687465.1). Taxonomy (NCBI): domain Eukaryota; kingdom Viridiplantae; phylum Streptophyta; class Magnoliopsida; order Poales; family Poaceae; genus Secale; species Secale cereale. The sequence goes on along the minus strand of LR738713.1, from coordinate 388,747,453 downwards.
TGCCGAATGGCTGAAGAATCGTTTGGCATAAGGATCCATCGATGACATTGCTACGTGGTTGGCACAAAATCCATCGCCTATGGTGTTGATGTACCAATCATATGACATAAGTGGATACACGTTCTACACTGAGGAACATGATCAGAAGACCTCATATCAGAACAACGTTGTTCGAATAGAATGCATAACTATAGATGAAGCTGATAAAAGGGTATACTATGGAACCATCAAAGAGATTTGGGAGCTTGACTATGTGAAAGTTAAGGTGGCATTATTCAGGTGCGCATGTATTGTAAACGTTGATGATTACAGGAAGACCTGTGTTAACAGGACAACAATGGCATATCACGCAGACCCGTTCATTCTTGGTAGCGATGCTACCCATATTTTCTTTGTGGAAGACCCCTTGCATAAGAACTTCCCTGTAGTGATGCATGGGAAGAGAAGGGTACTGAGTGTCGACGATGTTGCCGATGAGGACAAGTACGATGGATTTGATGGGTTGCCAGCCAATGGAGCACACACCAGTCTAACAGAGAAGCGTAAAATCATTAGAAAACCTAAGTTCATTCGAGGTCAACGTAATGATCCCAATTCGCCCCATGTACATGGGAATTAAGCCATAAGACTAGTCTTTATGCCTACCCTGCATCTTAATTCGTTCAATTTAGAACTGTCGTGTGTACTAAATTTGTGAGTTATGCCCGGTTTTCTGTTGATGTAAGAACCGTTAATATGTTTACCTTGATATGTTGTCAGCTCAGGCAATGAATATGAACTGTTTTTTGTTATAATTATTATTATACCATAGAGGTAGCACACTCAATTGATCTCACTACAGTATGTGTGAACAAAAATATGCAATCTGGTTTGTGAAAAGCATAAGGTTCGTTGATGAAAGCCGTGTGCCGACCAAACCCCACCACCCCGCCCACGTTTTGAGTCGTGCTTTCTGATTGGCCAAAACCCAAACCCCACGGATCGTACGTCTGCACCGTTGGATGCTCCCAGATCGAATGTCGATCCTCAACCCTTTCGATAGCACATGCAGTTCCGGTTGTAATTTTATTTTTATGCACAAAATGCACGTTAATCTCAAAAAATGTCTTAAATATAGCTAACGATACCTGAAATGCGTCAGAAAATCAAACCTGTGGTATAATGATGATGGCGTACCGTGGAAATTTTTATGAGGCCAAACGATGAAGTCACCGGCCACAGGAGTTTGAATTGACATGTCTCCTTTTGGAAACCGTGATCCTTCATGTGAGATGCTCCAGTTTGGAAGGAGCGGTCATCAAAACTTGTGCCAAACTTCTCCCCGCTTCTCGAACAAACAGATGAAAACTCACAAAGTGACGCACAAATGATCTGTACACTTTCCTTGCATGGCTTATAGTAAGGGGGTATCATAGCTAGTATCATGCATGCCAACTAGGCAATTTTGATGATCTGTCATAGAATAAAAGTGAAGAAAGAGAGGGTTAAGTATCATATCATGAATCCATATCATAATAAATGCTATGCTACTACGTGTCATGCAAGACCATATAAATAAAGTACTACATATGATACTAGCTACTCTATGATACTATGCATTGGACTAGCTAGCCGTAGTGGGAGTAACTTTAGCAGTAACATCAAGTCCAACTCAACAAATTTTCTTATGTGGTAATGAGTTAATTAATGAGGAGACAGGTAGTTTGAGTAACTTAGCTAGTTACTGTAATATCACATGTCCCAATGCAATATGACTCTATAACTTAATAAATGAGGCTTTGCATGTTACCATACTTATGTTACTACCTACTATGAAAGGTAGTAACATAGTCTAGGGATATGTGTATGTTACTAGTGTATGTTACTCTCCATTGTAGCTAGTCTTAGAGCAAGTACAATAGAGTGACATAAGTAGGCTATAAGGAATAGAATAATATATATGTGCTTATTAGTTGGAGGAAAGAGAAGAGGAGAGAGAAGAGAAGCGGGCTCTTGGTTAGTAGAGCCAGCTGCAACATGAGACCCAAGACACTTTTGTGAGGATGTCAGGTGGGCCAACTATTGATAAACCTGTACATATTTAAAACTTATTATTGTACATGCCCGCTAAGAGGTTGGCTGTTGTCGGTGTACAAAAGTAGGGGCGCTCCTTTGTATCCCTTACTTGTGCGCAGGCAGTTAGAACCACGCCTGCAGCCACACATAACAAGGCAGAGGAGGGAAGCCAGGGACACAAGGCTACAAGAGCAACACCAAGATAGTGGCACAAGGAGGCCAGGCAAGAAGACAGGCTCTCCCCCGACAAGACTCTTGCCGGGGTGGCCTGCACACCCTCGGCAAGAACACTTGCCGGGACAACTCACCCAAACGCCTCCGTTGCAGCCACCCTTGAGCCTAGGAGCTCCAACATCATCAACATCATTGGAACCAAGGCTCGAGAAGCGCCCACATCATGGCATGCAGAGCTATGTAAAGACAAGGGTCCATGACTCCTAAGATAAGAACCAGAAGACAAGGCGATCACAAGGCTCCTTGTCGAGGATGCCCACGAGGTCTCGACAATGCTCCTCGCCGAAGACACCCCGAAGCCCCGGCAAGCGTCTTGCCGAGGACGCTCACAGAAGCCCCGGCAAGCCTCTTGTCGAGGACGCTCACAGAGGCCCCGGCAAGACCCTTGCCTGGAAAAGACGTGGGACCACGGCAAGCCCTTGCCGCTCCATAGTCGCCCCAGCTCGGCGGCCGACCCACTAGCCTAGGCAAGAATCCACATGGCACCACGTGGTTCCCAATCTAGCTAGTCAAGCACCTACATGGTGGCATGCAGATCTTTGTGAAGACCCTACCACCATGCCTTCTCGGCTGCCTGCCCCGCTGGCCTGGACGCGCGTCGCAACCAGGCGGAGCGGCAGCGGACGGGACTAGCCTCGTTCCCGTCCCCGATAAAGCAAGTGGACACCTAAGTAGCGCATTTAATGCGTCTTGTCCCGTAATGGCATATGATAAGCCTGTGCACTGTATACCTTTCCACCTCTAGTGTGCCAGTGTGGCAACCCCTTTTGACTATAAAAGGAGGCCCGAGGCATATTGTAGGAGGATTTGGATCTTTTGGGCTAGACATGCACCGTAGCTAGTTCAAGAACTCAAGAACACTCAAATACACACCAAAGCAGGACTAGGGTATTACGCATCCTAGCGGCCCGAACCTGGGTAAACGATCCTTGTACAGACTCTTAGACCCGCTCTTTTCACAACCTCACGACCGCCAACCGTAGAAGGGTTTCCAGTGATCCCATAGGTGTCATTCTGCACCGACATCTTTGGTGCGCCAGTAGTTCTCCCCATGGAACTCGCATACGGGTCACCCCGAGTGCTCGCTTATAATGAGCTTGAGCAAGAGCAGATGCGGCAAGATGACTCAACGCAACTTGAGGAAGATTGTCTCCGGGCGGTTGTGTGAGCAGCGCGCTACCAGCAAGCCTTGTGCCGCTATTATAACCGTAAGGTTCATGACCGAAGCTTTGAGGAAGTCGGCCTTGTTCTTTGGCACGTTTAGTCGACCAAGGATTCCAATAAGTTGACGCCGAAGTGGGAAGGCCCTTATCGAGTAATACGATTCACCAGGCCTGGCACGGTCCGCCTAGAGACCGAAGATGGTATTCTAGTGAGCATCTTCTGGAACATTGAACATCTTCACAAGTTTTACCCATAAGGCGCGGTTGCCGGGCTTCCCAGCAAGCCACCCTTTTTGCAAGCCTTGCCAGCAAGGCATGTAACCCTTCGTACAGAGCCAGTCGCAGACCCTGAGCATAAATAAATGAAGCGCTGGCGCCCTAAGTTTTAGCATGGATGCTAGGTTGAGTCTCTTTCTCTGTTGGGGTTGATAGTGCTTGGCGGCGGCTAACCCCTAGCATAGAGGTCGAGTATGCGTCTCTCTGTTTCCTTTCCGTCCTCTTGTTCACAGGATGCGTGGACATTTTTTCTGAGCTATTTGGAAAAAAGAGGACGGGCCGACGCTCCGACCCTAGCAAAACCAAGGTTGTCGGGGGCTGCAAATCCAAGAATCAGGCTACGGTTAGACGAGGTTGCCGGGGGCCACAAGACCAGATAAGTCTTTCATCCCCCAGTCCTTACTTCCGTATGAAACTGTTGGAAATATGCCCTAGAGGCAATAATAAATTGGTTATTATTATATTTCCTTGTTCACGATAATCGTTTATTATCCATGCTAGAATTGTATTGAAAGGAAACTCAGATACATGTGTGGATACATAGACAAACACCATGTCCCTAGTGAGCCTCTAGACGACTAGCTCGTTGATCAATAGATGGTTACGGTTTCCTAACCATGGACATTGGATGTCGTTGATAACAGGATCACATCATTAGGAGAATGATGTGATGGACAAGACCCAATCCTAAGCCTAGCACAGATCGTGTGGTTCGTATGCTAAAGCTTTTCTATATGTCAAGTATCTTTTCCTTAGACCATGAGATTGTGCAACTCCCGGATACCGTAGGAATGCTTTGGGTGTACCAAACGTCACAACGTAACTGGGTGGCTATAAAGGTGCACTACAGGTATCTCCGAAAGTGTCTGTTGGGTTGGCACGAATCGAGACTGGGATTTGTCACTCCGTATGACGGAGAGGTATCTCTGGGCCCACTCGGTAGGACATCATCATAATGTGCACAATATGTGATCAAGGAGTTGATCACGGGATGATGTGTTACGGAACGAGTAAAGAGGCTTGCCGGTAGCGAGATTGAGCAAGGTATCGGTATACCGACGATCGAATCTCGGGCAAGTGCTATACCGATAGACAAAGGGAATCGTATACGGGATTGATTGAATCCTTGACATCGTGGTTCATCCGATGAGATCATCGTGGAACATGTGGGAGCCAACATGGGTATCCAGATCCCGCTGTTGGTTATTGGCCGGAGAGTTGTCTCGGTCATGACTACATGGTTCCCGAGCCCGTAGGGTCTACACACATAAGGTTCGATGACGCTAGGGTTGTAGAGATATAAGTATGCGGAAACCCGAAAGTTGTTCGGAGTCCCGGATGAGATCCCGGACGTCACGAGGAGTTCCGGAATGGTCCGGAGGTAAAGATTTATATATAGGAAGTCCTATTTTGGCCACCGGAAAATGTTCGGGATTTTTCGGTATTGTACCGGGAAGGTTCTAGAAGGTTCCGAAGTGGGGCCCACCTGCATGGGGGGACCCACATGAACGTGGGTAGTGGGGGCAAGGCACCACACCCCTGGTCAAGGCGCACCAAGATCTCCCCTTAGAAGGAATAAGATCATATCCCGAAGGGATAAGATCAAGATCCCTAAAAAGGGGGGATAACAATCGGTGGGGAAAGGAAATGATGGGATTTCTTTCCCCCACCTTTGCCAACGCCCCAATGGACTTGGAGGGCAAGAAACCAGCCCCCTCCACCCCTATATATAGTGGGGAGGCGCATGGGAGCAGCACCCCAAGCCCTGGCGCCTCCCTCTCCCTCCCGTGACACATCTCCCTCCTCCCGCAGCGCTTGGCGAAGCCCTGCTGGAATCCCGCTACTTCCACCACCACGCCGTCGTGCTGCTGGATCTCCATCAACCTCTCCTCCCCCCTTGCTGGATCAAGAAGGAGGAGACGTCCCCGCTCCGTACGTGTGTTGAACACGGAGGTGCCGTCCGTTCGGCGCTAGGATCATCGATGATTTGGATCACGACGAGTACGACTCCTTCATCCGCGTTCTTGCAACGCTTCCGCATCGCGATCTACAAGGGTATGTGGATCCGACTCTTCCCTCATAGATGCATCTCCTAGATTGATCTTGGTGAGCGTAGGAAAATTTTTGTTTCCCATGCAACGTTCCCCAACAGAAACTTGAACGTATGAGACTTCGTTCGCTCTTATGCCATCATGCTCCCTTTTTCCCTGTGTCCAACAAACTTTGTTTTGGACCGGAATTCGGTAGTAGTGTGATGGGAAAGGAGCAGACGAAGGGCCTAATCCTACTCTACTCCTACTCCCGCCAAGGGCGTGAATACGGTCGAGCTATGCAGCGGGGGGGGGGGGCAAGGCCTGTTGCCGGGGTACGATGTTTATCTTAAGATAACAAGGATCCATTCCTTGGTGTGGCTCCTGCCCGCACACAAAAGAAACCCGGCAAACACCCTTCTCTCCATTAATACGTTGTAAACAAGTACAATTCGTCTGCTCCTTTATCACGACGAGTACGACTCCTTCATCCGCGTTCTTGCAACGCTTCCGCATCGCGATCTACAAGGGTATGTGGATCCGACTCTTCCCTTGTAGATGCATCTCCTAGATTGATCTTGGTGAGCGTAGGAAAATTTTTGTTTCCCATGCAACGTTCCCCAACAGTGGTATCAGAGCTAGGTCTTTGCGTAGATGCAATCACGAGTAGAACACAAAGGAGTTTGTGGGCGTTGATGTTTAGATTGCTTCCCTCCTTGGTCTTTTCTTGATTCAGCGGTATTGTGGGATGAAGCGGCTCGGACCAACCTTACATGTCCTCGTACATGAGACCGGTTCCATCGACAGACATGTGACTTTTGTTGCATAAGATGGCTAGCGGGTGTCTGTCTCTCCCACCTTAGTTGAATCGGATTCGACAAAGGCGGTCCTTGTAGAAGGTTAAATAGCAACTTAAATATCACCGTTGTGGCTTTGCGTAGGTAAGAAGCGTTCTTGCTAGATACCCATAGCAGCCACGTAAAACATGCAACAACAAATTAGAGGACATCTAACTTGTTTTTGCAGGGTATGTTTGTGATATGATATGGCCAATGACATGATGAGATATATTTGATGTATGAGATGATCATGTTGTAATAGTTAATATCGACTTGCATGTCGATGTATACGGCAACCGGCAGGAGCCATAGGGTTGT
>LR738713.1:388710884-388722375 GCA_902687465.1 Secale cereale | reverse complement strand
AACCCTAGGGCCTGGCCCTTGGCCGCCGCCCCCCCCCTGCCTTGGCCGCCGCCCCCTCCCCTTGCCCTGGCCGCCGGCCCCTAGGGGAAACCCTAGGGCGCCCCTCACCTCTCCACCCCCCCTATATATAGTGAGGCAAAGGGAGGGCAGCAAACACAAGTTCGTGCCTCGGTGCTGCCCTCCCTCTCCCACAACATCTTCTTCTCCCGCGGTGCTTAGGCGAAGCCCTGCCGGAGTTCTTCTCCACCATCACCACCACGCCATCGTGCTGCCGGTTCTCCATCAACCTCTCCTCCACCCCTTGCTGGATCAAGAAGGAGGAGACGTCCCCGAGCCGTACGTGTGAAGAACGCGGAGGCACCGTTGCTTCGGTGCTTGGATCTTCAGCGATCTGAATCGCGGCGAGTACGACTCCATCAACCGCGTTCTTAACGCTTCCGCTTAGCGATCTACAAGGGTATGTGGATCCTACTCTCCCCTCGTAGTTGCATCTACTAGATTGATCTTGGTGAACGTAGAGAAAAATTTTTGTTTTCCATGCAACGTTACCCAACAATATTGGCTATAAGATGTGATATAGATGATATGTCAATGATTTATAGCCAACTGTTGGCTATACTATTAACCATGCTCTTATGTTACCCCAACTATGGCCAACCTAAGTTAGTATCTTAGGTTCCCTTATTAATTGCCATGCATGACAGAAAGTAGTACAACATTTAATATGATACGGTATCATGATATGATACCACACCCTCTCTTTCCTCATTTAACTGTGTGTCACATCATCCAAAAAGTCTAGTTGGCATGCATGATACCGCTTGATACTAACATATTACGACCAGCCTTAGGGTGGCCACAGTGGGGGTATCATAGAAGGCATCATGCACTCGGGAATAGCAAATATGATGATGTGGCAAAGAAGCAGTAACATAGGTAGATACCGTAACTACTTCGTGTCATGCATGGTCATAAATACGGTCATCTATGATATATATACTACTCTATGATACTATATATGCACTATGAAGGTACGTATGTAGTATCATACACTAGTATCATATGCATGATACTATATATAGTATATGATACTCCCCATTATATAAGGCTGGCCATAGGGGTGGTATCATAGACGGCATCATGCACTTGGGAATAGTAAATATGATGATGTGGCAAAGAAGCAGTAATATAGGTAGATACCGTAACTACTTTGTGTCATGCATGGCCATAAATACGGACATCTATGATATATATACTACTCTATGATACTATATATGCACTATGAAGGTACGTACGTACTATCATACACTAGTATCATATGCATGATACTATATATAGTATATGATACTCCCCACTATATAAGGCTGGCCATAGGGGTGGTATCATAGTCGACGATGTCATACACTCGGAAATAGCAAGTATGCTGATGCGGTAAAGAATTAAATATATGTAGAGAGTGTTAGAGTAACATATAGGTAGATACCGTATCATATTAAATGCGATGCTAATTTGTGTCATGCATGGCAATAAATATGATTTATGATACTATATATACTCTATGTATTATACTATGCGCTGTAATTAATTAAAGATAGTATCGGGCTGGTCATAATGGTAGTATCATAGCTAGTATCATGCATGCCAAATAGGCAATTTTGGTGAGGTGTCATAGAATTAAATGAAGAAAGAGATGGTTGAGTATCATATTATGATACCGTATCATAATAAATGTTATGTTGCTATGTGTCATGCATGGCAATAAATAAAGTACTACATGATACTATGCATTAGGGAGGTAGTATCATATGCATGATACTAGTATATGATACTTCCCATTACAATCAGCCTCATACACTAGTATCATATATATATGCATGATACTAGTATATGACACTCTCCACTATGAGTAGCCTAAGTATATATAGCCTAACTAAAACACCCACATGTAGTTTGTAGTAGGGTTTTTGACTTCAATTAATTATATATGCACTAAAATGCAATGCAAGGTAAGTGCAAAGAATGACTTAAAAATAGCAGATGACCTGAAATTTGCCGGAACGATGTAGCTAGTAACTGACGATTTGTAGTCCGAAGTGCGGCATTTCCTTTTGGAAACTATGATCCTTCTTGTGAGAGTTTCCGGTATGGAAGGTGCGAGCACCAAAACTTGTGCCAAACTTTAACAATTTTTTTCCATGCGATCGTGAGAGAACGCGACAGTGACACAATGACTTTCGTTATTTTCTGGACTCTATATGCATTTTCTGTAATTAAAATACCAACAAGGCCTACGCCTCTGGCCGCACCCTGCGGCCGAACTGTTTGAAGTTTTTTCCCGTTTCTCACACAATGAATGAAAACTCGCAAAGCGACACACAAATGATCTTGCTAACACGCATGTGTAGTTGCGACTATATATATATATATATATATATATATATATATATATATACATACAAACGAGATCACAGTTTGAGATTCCTAGCGAGGCCTGCCGCCCGGTAAAATGTACGAGAAAATCAAACCATAGGGTACAATCGTGATTTCTTACCGTGAAAAAAAATTGGAGGCGAAACGATGAACTCATGTTTTCATTCGAACAAAAATATGATGTTAGGTAATGCAAATGTTTTCAAAGGGCACACGGCTCACTCACGGAAGCCGTGTGTCCGCTAAACCGTGGCCGATGCCCCCTCCTCTGCCATGCACGTGATCTGAGTCATGCGTTCTGATTGGCCATAACCAAAACCCCATAGATCGTATGTTTGCACCGTTGGATTCTCCTTGATCGAATGACGATCCTCGTCCCTTTCGACAGCACATGTAAATGTTTTCAAATAGCCCCTCCCAAAAAAAGGTTTTCAAATAGCACACGGTTCACACACGACAACCGTGTGCCTACCAAACCGTGGCCGATGCGCCCCTTTGCTGCGCGCGCGATCTGAGCATGTGTTCTAATTGGCCAGAACCCAAACCCCACGGATCGTACGTCTGCACCGTTGGATGCTCCCAGATCGAATGACAATCCTTAACCCTTTCGTCAGGAAATGCAGTCCGGCTAGGAATTGATTTATATGCCAAAATGCACGGTAAATGCCAAAATATGTCTTACATATAGCACACAAGACCTGAAATGCGCCAGCAAATCAAACCTATGGTATAATTGTGATTGCTTTACGTGGGGAAAAATTAGAGGCGAAATGATGAACTCACATCTTCATTTCAAAATTAGTACGTCTTCATTTCAAACGAAATTATTCTGTTTGTGCACACGAGCGCTTAGAGGCAACCGTTTGCATAGGCCTTTCCGCGCGCATGGCGACCGGGGATATTTTTCACCCTTTTAACCTAGGCCGCCAACACCCGGAGTCCCCAACACCCCCACCGTACGCCCGTGTTTCACTCAACTAGTCCACCCAATCTCGATCGCCAGCTCCCCCCTTCCCCAGATCCACAGCAGAACCCTCTCCGCCACCGTCGTGCTTCCCCGACCGTGTCCTCGCTCTTCGGCGTCAAGCCTACCTCCGCCGTCATTCCCAACATGCGGCGGCCCGCACCTCGCCATCTTTGTTTGCTCGCCAGCTACCCTGTAGCATATCGAGGCAGTAACCCTCGCCTCTCTTGTGGTCCGGCCGGGTTTGCATTAAGAAGCCTGTTAGTTACTTCTCTCCATCGCGGTAAGGCATATTTCCTCACAACCCCTCTTCCAATTTCGTTCTGTATGTTCCCAAATTGGCTATAAAATAATGGAGATCATATATATGTTCATTATCTACCTTCCTGGCTATCCCTCCGTTCCTAAATATTCGTCTTTTTAGAGATTTCAAATGAACTACCACATACGGATGTATATAGACATATTTTAGAGTGTAGTTTCACATAGTTTGCTCTATATGTAGTCACTTGTTGAAATCTCTAGAAAGACAAATATTTAGGAATGGAGGGAGTACATATAAGTTGTATTTGTTCCAATAAGTTACTGCCTATTTACAGACCGCGGACGCCCGAGACACACAAACTTAACGAATTACTCGTACATTCTCTAAATTATTGCATGGCATGTTTAGAAAGCTTGATACCAAGTTGTTAGTTTTATGCTTATCCTCCTTTCCTGAGTTTCGTATGTGTTCTCTGTAGATGCCGAGTAGCAGCGACATCACTCATGCTTTAGGCGATGTATCTTCATCTGATTCGGACAACCGTAGGTCTTCAGCAGATTGTGAGGGATCAAGTAATCTTGAACATGATAGAGCTGCAGCACGTACCCTTCCAGTCAGGACACAGGCACATTCCAAGGAAGCCCACACACCAGCCTAAAGGTGTATATGAAGTAACCGAGATTGATTTTAAGTCTTGGGCTCCAACTAAACCAGATAAAACACGCACGAGGTTCAGGAGTTTGTGTGTGCATTTGTTGGCAGGGCAAGGCTCAACATTCATCTACCGGGGTTACGGAAGGCTGACACAGAAACACGGCGATGGATAGTCCGGGAGATCATGGATCACATCAACATTCCAGAGCAGTGGATAATGCAGGTGGAATGCACTGCACTGAAGAAGGCTAGGGATGCTTGGAGAAACTGGAAGCATGTGCTGTACAGGAAGTACATGAGTGAAGGCAAGGACCCAATCCCTGCATACCCCAAAATTACAAAGGCAAACTGGGCAGAATTCAAAAGGGCCAGGGCAATTAAAGAGTTTGCTGAGAAGAGTTTCAAGCAATCAGAACTTCAGAAGAAGAACATACACCCCCACCGTATGGGTGTGGCAGGATACTACAGCATGAAACCAATATGGGACCAGGAGGACAAAGAAGCAGTAGCGGCGTGTGGGAATCCGGCCTTTAGTGAAATCAGGGGTGAACGCGCCAGAGACTACTTGCGGGCACGTGCAAAGAGGTGTGATGATGGAACTTATTACTTTGAAAACTCACGTGACGCCGAACTGTATCAAGTGATGTTAGAGGCTTCCAAGATCCCTGGAAGGTTCTACAGGAACTCAGGGCAGTGTGACAGTCTATTCGTTGCTCTAGAGACAAAAGAGCCCCCTGGCCGTGCAAGGGGTATAGGTGTTAATATCCCGCACAAGAGGGCTTTCACACTCAACAAAGAAGAGAGGCTCAACATGAAAAAAAGTGAGGAGTGAAATGAAGCAGAATGCATTGTATGAAAGGTTGCGGAAGGATATGTATCCGGCTGTTCGAAAGGATGTTGAGGAGTCAATGATGATGTAGAAGATTCTAACACTGACAGATAGCCAGCAGATGGGAGGGGAGGCGGGCATGGAGGATGCTGCTTATTGCGCGACAACACTGCACAAAAGTAGTTGTGCATCAGCTGACCCCAGCAACACTGAGACTGCAGCTGCTCATGATGATGCTATATCTGATCTATCTAGAATGAAAGATAGACTGAAGGGCGTGCTTACACATTATGAAGGTACATTAAATATGTGCAACAGCCTGGGTTTGCCCACCCTTCTTAGAAGATGGCCTCTTCTTGGACAATATGCCATTGAAGTCGGGCTATCTGAAGTGCTGCGTGACTGAATTAAAGCCTGGGTTCAATGAATTTTCCCTGAAGAATGTTCGAGGAGACTTTGATGAGTAAAGGACCTTGGGAGAAACACAGTTACATCACATCAAGTGGCCACGAAAGGAAATAGAGTTCATCAATGAGATCCCTGAAGCCCCGCCAAGAGCAACCACTGTCACCCTTCAATCGGTGACGCTCTCCTTGCCACAGCAGCTCTCGCGGGCTGATGCATCAACCTGTGATCAGCCGGCCTGACTTTGTGGCGTACAGGCCATGTCATCCTCCGCCCCAAAGCAGCCAGTGGCAAGACCTACAACTGCTGAAGACGCACCACCAGCTCAGATGCCGGCCGCTGAAGGAGCGGGGGGAGACCTAGCTGCAGCACATGCTCAGCAGACCTACCTGGTGGAACAGACTGCTAAGCGTTGTGATGCTTCGGAACCGCCTGCTAAGCAGTCTGTAGGTCCAAAACCGATTGCCCATCAGTCTGTTGGTACGCAGTCACGTGATCAGCATACCAATGCGTCAGCACTTCCTGCTTAGCAAACCAACGTGTTGGAACGGCCTCCTCAGCACACCGACAAGTTGGCACCACCTGCGCAGAAACCCGACATAGCCTCAACGCATGGTCAGCCGTCCGATGCCTCTGCTCCTATAGCCCAGCAGTCCGTCACAGTAGCACCACCAGCTCGGCGGTCCGGCATAGAAAACGAACTGCTAAGCAGTCCGTCCAAGCTTCATTGTAAGCTCGGCAGTCTACCTTGCAGGCAACCGGACGTTCTGCCAGAAATGCTTCAGGTACCAAGAATGAAGTGGCCAAAAAGGCTACACCCACGACCACAAGGAAGCGCGGCAGGAAAGTGAAGAGGAAAGGGAACAATTGCCTCTTACTTAAAGCACTCATCGCCAGAACCAAATTAACAACAACTTGTTCGAATCGGGGAGTAATATTATTTCTGACGCCATGGATGATGAAGAAGTATGTTTGTTGCTTGCTAAAAGTAAAGCAGACGTACTTCAAGCACGATATTATGTCCATGGCCAGCCATTTCTTGTTGGCAAATACTTTGAAGAGTGCAGCTCCAGTTGCCGCGAGTTACATCAATATTGCATGGGTCTAATGTCAGCAGGTCGTCATGGTTTGCTAGTCCACTACAACAGAGATCATTTCCGATACGATGTTGGTTCCATCAATGTGAGTTCCGAGGACTTACATATCTTCTTCAACTTCAACGTGCTCGATGCCACTCTTGTTAAATGTCTGTTTTGTAAGTACTTAACAAACTCTTATTAACTTCTTCTTACAAGGCTGTAAATGATAAACAGCTAACTGCATTTTATTCCTCTTAGGGGATTGAACGCGCAGAGAAGAAAAAGGAAGAGTGTGTATTTCATAGATCCTGAATTAGCAAATGGCACAACAATACATGGTAAGGACCGACGGGACTTGGCCGTTAACACGGTCGTCCGTCTCTTCGAAAACACGTCCCATGCAGAATCATTTCTCTGGGCATATCATGAACGGTAAGTCAAGTAAACAACCACACATACACTTATTGTCTTTCAGATATCGACATAATTCATAAGTTCATGGCTTTCTTAATATGTAGCGATCACTGGATATTGGTATTCATTCTTCCAAACAAGAACACAGTTTACTACATCGACTCTCTCAGAGAGTCAACAAACGCTCAGGATCTAATGCATCTTCAGTAATTCATGGATAGGTATTGAATTCTATGATGGTAAAATTAATTTGCATTCATACCTGATTCAATAATTGATGTTGTCAAAATTCATCATCATTTGCAGTGTGCTCGCATTGTGGAAAACTAAACCAGGGAACCTGTTCAAGTGGGAACTACCTTTGCAGCACGAGATCGTTTCACCGGAACACACTGAAATCCGTTATTTTCAGAAATTTTAGCCGACAGTCTACAAATACCTTTCCTTACGCTAGTCAAATGTTCAAGATCCTAAATAAACCTCTTTCTATTTTGTCGAAGGAAATAATAATACATTTAACACCGGTTAGGTTGTTCCTAACAGGACAAATACATGACTAATTCTATACAAAAAAATCAGTGTCCTCAGCAAGAAGCAGGGACCAACCTTTGTGAATACTATGTTTGTAGACACATGATCTTCATCTGCAAATCTGCTAATAGTTGTGACGATCCTCGTGAATTAGCACTAGTAAGTCTATCTTAATTAATATGTTCTACTCCACTCATATGACACATTCTGATCTTAAAAATACTGCAACTCATCTTAAAACCAAGGACCCCTGAACCGCTCCCAGGTGGTGAATTGCTGATGGTTCGGAGATTTATCAGCGACTTCTTCCTAGATCACTATAACAATCTCACTGGTGATAATGAAGATTTCAGCATGCCTTCTCCTGAAACATTGAGTAAGAATTAGCCGCTAAACATATAACGCATGGATCCATTGTTTTCCATCTAATGAAGTCTTCATATTTCGTACACTATGATTAATTATGTAATGCATATATGTGTGGACAAATAATTGGAATTTAGCTACCATATGCTCAATTGCAATTGTTGCGAAATCTGATGAATGTTCTTCCCGTGGACACTATTTGTTCAAATGAATATTGTGGTGAATTTGCTTTTTATGGGCCGATTCAAAATGGGATATTTTTGTTTGTTTGTTCAATTGAATATTGCGGCGAATTTGCCTTTTGCGTGCCGATTCAAAATGTGATATTTTTGTTTATTTGTTCAATTGAATATTATGGAGAATTTACTTGTTGCATGCTGATTCAAAATGGGATATTTTTGTTTTAACCTGGTAATTGCTCCACACACAGTTCAACTAAATGAGTGTGTGCGATCCACATCGGAAAGCATATGTCAATCATAGCGGAACCGTCGGTGATACACAACAGATCGCAAACGATTTGCAGTGCTACTACATGTGTGCGTAGGGTCTCCGGAACTGTTTGTGATATCGCATTATCGCACACGAGAACTCGGAGTAACCGTGCCCAATGTAAGATACAATCCCGGTCGTAATTTTTTCAGAAAACGTGTGGGATCCCAAACGAAAAGCACACGTCACTCTTGCGGCAACCGTCGGTGATACCCAACAAAACACAAATGGTCTACAACACTTGTATGTGTGCGAAGGGGCTCCTGGACCGTTTGTGATAGAACATTATCGCAGATGGTAATTATTGGCAAACGTGTGCGATGGAGTCTTGCATGGCAGACGGGTTACGTAGAAACCTCATGTGCGATGGGGCACAAATTGCACACGGTTCATATGTTGGCCCGTGTGCCTTACATATTGTTTCCCAAATGGTTCATTATGACATACCGTATGGTTTCATTGCGTCATTAGAAACGCTTAATCACCGATACCACACGTGCGAAAGAATTTAGTGTGTGCTGCATCGCACACAATTACATTCCGGAAGGCCTCTGGATCACTGCTCCATATCCCCAACGGTTTCTGGGTCATGTGGGAAGGACATCGTATCGCCCACACTCACTTGGCGACGGTCCCAAATGCCATCACGGAAAGGGGTTAAAAACTATTTGTATAGCACCGATGCGTACTAGTGCGAGCACTACGACACAGCTTGTCTTTGGAGAAGGAGTGGTCACGAGATGTCTTGCGGCGCTCCTTGCGTATAGTGCTCTCGTGGGTGTCAAGGTCCTGGAGAGAAAGAGTTGTGTCCATCGTGGCAGAGGTCAGGTTATTGTCGATAGTGGTTAAGGGAGTTGATTGATTAATCGTAGGTAAGGGGGAGTTACCATTTTGCTCGTGAAGATTCCCTAGTAGAGAAAGTGAAGGTGGTAAAGGCGGGAGGGTCGAAGACGGGTTGCATGAATGCAGTAAATGCGGATGTGTCTTGCGGTGCCAAAGGGCCATCACACGCGACAACATCCGACAGGCCGACGAGCGGTGCAGGTGCTGCAACAGTCCCGACCCGAGGGACCGGGCAGATGACAGGTGGGGGTAGCATAGACTTAGTAGGTGCATGCACCGTGTCCATGGAGTCCCCCACAATGCCATGCAGGAGAGGGACGTGCATATCCTCAAAGCCAGCTGAGTCATCGTCAGAGATGATGAGAGGTTCCCGCACAGAGCCAGGTGCTGGGGGAGCAGACGACACAGCGGATTCGCCTGTGCTGCCGCCAGGAGAGGCAGAGAGCATGTGTGGAGCACTGCCAGCAGGGTGAGCGACCTATCTGGTGCCGTCGTAGGTGGGGTCTGCCTACCAGCCGGCTTTGATGGTAGAGACCACCAGAGCAATGTGGTCGGGAGAAAAAGGACGAGGAGAGCCGCGCTGGGAAAGCGGTGCAGAGTCACCATCAGAGGAATCACCATCAAAGGGGTTGGCGCCCTCGCCATGATGCCAGCGGGAGATTTCGACCACTTTTGCTATTTTGATCTCATTGAGGGGAGGGATCTGGATGACAAAACCAGGTGGAGCTGGCTTACCGGACTGGAGCAAGACAAGGGCGAGGACTGAGGTGTAATCTATGCCATGGAGGCAGAAATCGTCTACGTCGCATACGTCATCGAGCAAAGCTAGAGCGAGGCGGATGCCATCGTTGTGTAGAGTTCATGTGGTAATTCGGAGACCTTGATTTCTGTGAGATCGGGGAAGACGGCAATGGCACGGTCAACATGCTCGACAGGATCTATAGTGACCACATTGCCTTCTAAGTCAATGGGGCTGTGGTGGACGATGTCGTTCCGTGCAGCAGGATTGTGGAAAGTGAGACAGGTAAACCCCTCGCCAAGATCCACCCATGATGAAGGTTGGGTTGCCGCAAGTGTGCTAGATGGCACGGCGGATGAGGGGCGTAGGGTTTGGGTTAGGGTTCTGGAGGTGAGCGAAAGCGAAGCAGCGTGGGCAGTTAACAACGAGAGGCATGTCGCAGTAAGGTGGTAGCAGACCAGCCTCATGGTCCGGACGAGGCAGTTCATCCTCAGATTCGGTTTCAGAGACTTGAGAGTTGGCCCTCGTGAACTGTGATGCGATGAAAATGTCGAAGAGACGATTCCGCAGTGCTTGTGTGTCGAACGGAGAGGAACTAGTGTGGATGGGTGCGTGGAGTGGAGTGGTGGGAGTGGGATGAGGGGCGGAGGTGCGTGGAGGTGAGGGTGGGGGCAAGGGGACCCCATTTGTGGAAACGGGCATGCCATAGAGGATGAAAGGAGAGGGGACACAGACAACGGGGAAGAGCTCTGAAAGGATGATAGGAACGTCTCCGATCATGAGGGCGTGTGGTTTGCGGGACGCCGCCGACGATGAGCTAGCAGTATCCATGCTGCAAGGGCAGAAATCTGGTTTAGGGCCTAAAAGAAACTTATCGGGGAGTGGAGGGAAGAGAGGCCAAATCTGTTGGTACCTGTAGTTGTGGCTACGGTGGCCGCTCCGCCAACACCGGGCATAACGGACAGGGTCACGGCAGACTTCTACACAATGATCTATGGGGAGGCACCGGAAGCAGCGTCTTCTCTTCTTGGTGGAGGGTGGTGGATAAGAACGAATATGGAGGGGGGAAAGAGGCCGACGGATAATATATAGTGGGCGGGGCTGCGGATGGCTGTGAGGGCGGGGGAGGAGAGAAGAGCATCTCGATATGAGGTCGTCGTGGCGCTATTGGACCGCGCGTGGGCGGCATATCTGGTGTCAGTGAAGCGTGATCTCTGGCGTGCTGCAGTGTGTGAGGCGACTGGAGTGCATGGCGTGGTGATCGAGCGGATGGGTTAGGCTGTAGAGCGGGTTTAGGCGCGATGATGATGGGTAGATGCTGGTCAGGGGTAGCTTGAGGGGGCGGCATAGACAAGCGAGAGCGTGACCACGCGGCTTCGTCGGTACCCGATGCAGGATTCTCGCAAAGTGCGGCTACATGGGTCGTGCGGGGGGCAACAGAGGGCGGTGCAATGTCGGCCGGATTAGACGCGGGGGGGGG
>LR738713.1:388649284-388710839 GCA_902687465.1 Secale cereale | reverse complement strand
CAGAAGGGGATGCCTGGATTCCCGCGTGAGCGTCGCATGCATGCGCAGCCCATCTCTCGTCGTACGGATCTTTTGGGGGATTTGGTTTGTCTGTTGTCGCCGCGCCGTCATCATTGTGCATGGGGTGGGCCACGGGCTCATGCAGAACTAACCGGACGTGTAGCGAGCCCGTGAGGGGGAGCGGGTGCGGGACACGGACAGGCGATCGAGGTTGATCAAAAGGTCCAAGGATGGATTCTGATCTTGGGGACATGGGAGTAGGAGAATTTTTTATAGAGCGCATGGAAATGACTGCAGTGAGCAACGACTGGTTCTAGCTGGTCAAACAGAAAAAGACGAAAACCTACAAAGTCAAGGGACCTATGCTTGAGAATTTGAACTCTGGCCGAGTGGGAGAAGATGCCAGATTTGGAAAATGAGCTCATGAACCTTGACTTCATGGAAATCTTGCTTGACCGAGAAACAGTGGTTTAAGGCTGACTCAACGAACATTTCATTAGGTTTAATACTAATTGGCATGAAAGTGATCCAGAAAATATGAGTGTGAGAGGTGTATTGTATGTTAGGAGGGAGGTGGTTAAAGTGGATAATATTTAGCATACGGTAAAAAAGCTAATACCAGGCTGATAATGTCTGACCTTAGGCTGATCCAGAGCTGATGACACTGATTACAGAGATGCAGAGATGACCGCCAGCGGGGAGGATGACGTGGCACCGAATGAAGGAGGCATGACCTCGCTGGAGAGCGCGCATCCGACGCCACCCAAGAGCGGCGGCCAGGGAAAACGGATCAGCATGCCCAATTTGCGGAAGTCTCCTATAGAGGCGATGAGTTTGGCAACTGCGGGGTTGGCGAAGGCGAAGGAGAAGCATGAGTCACCATCATCAGTGACATTGAAGTGGGGGTGGTGGCCACTCAATAGGCGAGTAAGAATTAGGGCCATGGATCTTGCATAGAGGTTGAAGGGAAATTGGATGACACGTGCATACATGCGGCATCCATGGAGCTGAGAGCATGGGTCGATCGTGACTGGTGATCGGAGTTGCGTCCATGCCACGCCTTCAAAGTGAAGACATAGGTCGTCTGGAATTTGCAAGAGGTGAGCTAGCGATAAGCAAGAGGCATCAGCAGGAGGAGGTGGTGGAATCAAGGGTAGGGTTCTAGCGAAGGAAAAGGCGTAGTTGCGGTGGCGGACCCTAGTTTGAGCTAGGATGATCTATGCGCGGGAAGCCACATGGAAGCGGAAGACACGAGGGGAGCACATGGCGACAAAGAAATCAGCAGCACAGCCGCCAAGGGCGGCCTAGAGTAGAGCAGCGACGATGGTGTCGTCAAGGTGGCGGTTGGAGAAGTCGAAGACAATGTAGAGGGGCATTGCAAGATGTAGTTCCGGAGTTGTAATGGCAAGACGGCAGTAGTAGCTCAAAGACTGGCGACGGAGGTTCAAAGACTGGCGACGGAGGTGGCGCAACAGAGGGGCGAAGCGCATCCCCGGGACAGGTGGTGAGGGTGAGCTCAAGTGGGGATGCTGTGAGAGGGTTTGCGGTGGCCGGAGAGTGGGTAGAGGCCGGAGGGGGAGGTGGGGAGGGAGGAGCCATCGTCAACAAAGAGTCTCTTGTGTTACCAACACACTCAATACAATGGTAAATTGTATGAGTCTTACATCTTGATTACGTGAGTACGTATGTATCTTTTTAGACATCCACATAAAACCATCTGTTTCTAGCTCTGCCACAGAGTCATTAGTGTGTTGAAAGCATGTACAGCTAGCTCTAGCTAACCAACACCCAAACAAATGTTTCTTTTTCTTTGAGCTGGCACATGCATGGGATCAGGTCAGATATATATTGCGTCCGCAGGTTCCATTCCATCCTGAAGAAGCACTGCCTTTTTTTTTTCTGTTTGTACGTTGAAATTGATAGCTACGTTAAATGACTGGCCAGAGATCACAGTGGAATAGAAGAAGAAGAGAAGATCGATGGGACAAGATGGGAGGATGCGTAATTGCCTGCAGACACTGTGTTGTCCTTAGTGGCATTCAAGGGAAACTTGAATGCATGCCCTTCAATTTCTCTCTTCAATCTCTTCCACTTTTACCATCGACAGAAGAGGCTAGCTAGGATGTGCTTTTAAATGTTTGTCTGCCTGCCTTCTGGTACTAGTAGCACTGTGTATATTGTGAGTGCGTGTGTGAGTGAGTGAATGAGAGAGAGAGAGGGAGGGAGAGAGAGAGGAGTTGGAAGAAGGGAGAGGGGAAGAGAGAGACTGATGGGGAATGACATGTAGAAGTCCCTGTAAAATTACACGACCCTTCTGCCTAGACTGAGTGCTGGTTGGGTGCTGCATCATAAGGTCATGATGAGAGAGACGCCATGTACTCATTCATGCATGCACCGTTTCTCCTCTTATATTTTGTTCTTTTCCTACGTACCACTAGCTAGCTGCTACAAGCTCAGGTCCAACCGCATATATGCTTGAAAACAATGCAATGAGTCATTCATTCATTTTCTTGACCCTAAACCGTAGAATAATTACGGCAATTTTTATTAATATAAGAAAATACGTATAAAAGTAAAAGCAAAATAATATTTTCCTTTAAAACCAATCCAATGCCAGTTTTCTTTAACATAATGAAATAATAATAACTGAAGAGGACTAGTCTAGAGAGCAGAGGTGATCCATTGCTCTAAGATAGCAATGTCTTTCCTTTAGGTTCTATACTTGACAAGTAGCAGATCATACTTCAATTCCTGCTTCCAAGGTTCTTGCCCTGGAGTCTCGTTCTTGAAAATCTCTCATTCCTCTGCATCAAATATTTCAGCATCCCATAATAACTATGTCCATTGCAATATGATTAGGAAAGGTTTGCAGCAGAAAGTTTACTTCATCAAAAACTGAGTCATTCATTCATGTAACTATAACGGTGACAAAATAATAATAATATATTATCTTATAAAATACCCGGCCCGCTATTAGCTCAGGCTATATGACGAGCACGCCATTTTTCCCCAGCCATCCCTGATCCCGAGCTAGCTGATCTTCTGGCATGTCATCCTCTGGTGCAACGTGCATCGGCGGTTGGCGTTCAAAAGCTAGGGCTGGAATATGATTCCGAGATTGTGGTGGAATAGCTCATGGCGAGGGACGAAGATATGTTAACGTATGGGCCATTGGTAGAGGAAGTCAAAGGTTTTGTCCCAAACAAAAGAGGAGCTTAGGGCAGTTTGGGTGCGACGATCGGCTAATGGAGTCTCTCATGTTTTAGTTACGGGAGGTTGTAGTAATGCATAAGTTGTGGCTTTATGTGCCACTTGTGACTTGTATAAGTGATGTACTAAACTTGGATGTCATGTTGATAGCCTTCAAAATAAAAACACAACACTTCCAACAACTTCTCCTAATGACACCATACCTGCACATATCACAAGGACAGCAACCGTCTAGATAGGAGGTACCGCAGAGCTCGGCCTAGGCAAGAACTTCGCGTATTTATATATATTTTCAAAGTTTGAATGAGTAGTAAGGAAAGCTAAGCTAAGCTATGCAAAGCAAAATAAAGTTAAACTAAGACTAAGCCAAGCAAAATAAAGCTAAGCTAAGACTAAACTAGAGTAAGTTGCAACATGGCATGGCTAAATGTAAGCTAGGGCTAATTTGGTGCGTCATCTAAGTTGTTGCACGCACACGTACGTACGTACTAAGGTTGGCCACTCATGCATGCATGTCAGTGATAGCCAAGGCATGGGACACCTCGATCCAAGTTGACTTGAAACACGTACAGTACTAGTCACACACAAGACATTGAGGCGACATTGATCGTATAGTGTGCATGGAGATGGAGTTAAGTAGGGTTCCCTGCAGCCGTCCACTCCTCTCCTCGATCTTCTATCCTCCCCTTCCATTAATAACCTACATGGACGAGCAGCTAGCGTGAGGGAGGGAGAGAGAGCTAGCGTGGATACCGAGACCAACTTACCATTCAAGCCGGCCGGATGCCGCAGCTAGTGCAGTGCAGCGCAGTGCCGTGCAGGCATGCATGAGCTGCTAGAGCAATAACATCTTCAGCTCGCAGATGCCATGGATCGTTTTGCTCTCTCTTCCTTCTTCGTTCTTAATTACTCCATTCAAACCCCAATTTATGGACCTGTGACCTTGCTTTTCCTACTACTGACATGTACTAGTCCCTATTGCCCCCTTCCGTCATTCCTTCGCCCCCGCCTGTGGAGACTACTCGCCGGACGAGGCATCTCAGCACATTCCATCCTTCTCAAAATGCTGGTATCTATGTATGTTTACTTTCCTTCGGGGGATTTATTATTTCTCAGAGAAATAACTATTTCCATGTCATAGTTTAGGCTAGTTGGGAGTAATTTAGGTAGTAACATAGCACACTTCGAGAAATATTTGCTTATGTCTTGAAACATAGCGCTTCCCAAGACAATATGAGTCTACAAGCTATTAAATGAAACCTTTGCACTATGTTTCAAGACAAGAGCAAGTTGTTCTGCTTTGGTAAGGCAGAAGAAGACTAAGACTCATATAGATAGTTGTTTGGGTGTGAACTAAGTTATTTGCCCTTCAGTTATTTGGGCATACCTATTCATCACCGTAAGCTTTCTAATAAAGAATGGAAGTGTATCGAGGATCAAATTGAAAAAAAAACTTAGCTGCTGGAAGGGTAAGCTAATGTCATATGGAGGTCGGCTAGTGCTTATTAACTCATTACTAACTAGTATGCCAATGCTTCTGTTATCTTTCTTCGAGGTGCCGAAGGGGGTCCAGAAGAGACTTGATTTCTTTCGATCTCGATTCTTCTGGCAGTCGGATGATACCAAGAAGAAGTACCGACTCGCACGATGGGATATTCTATGCCGGACCAAGGACCCGGGGGGTCTCAGTATAGAAAACCTAGCAATTAAGAATAAATGACTTATGAGTAAATAGTTATATAGGTTAGAGACAGAGCCGGAGGGTATGTGGGCGCAGATTCTGTATCTACAGTCGAAAACTAGCCCATGTTACCGCACGACCTACTGAATCGCCGTTCTGGAAGGGGCTCATGCGAACGAAAGATTCGTTCTTTCGTAGAGTAAAATTCTTGGTTGGCTATGTGATGTCAACAAGATTTTGGGAGAACACACGGTTAGGGGAGACTCCATTAGTCATACAATACCCCACCCTATATAACATTGTGCAACGTTAGAAGGATTACGTGGCCACAATTTTTCAATCGATACCCTTGAATATTCAGTTCAAACGAGCTTTAGTTGGGGAGCGATGGATTGCCTAGATGCATCTGGTACAGAGATTGATTGATGTCCAATTATCCAACCTAACTGATTCGATTAACTAGAGGTTGGCTCGAAATGGAGTGTTTTCTGTGAAATCATTCTACTTGGATCTAATTAACTCTGGCCCAATCCCGCGATCGATTCATATTTGGAGGATTAAGGTTCCCCTACGTATTAAGATTTTCATTTGGATGGTCCACAAGCAAGTGATACTCACTAAAGACAATTTGCTAAAGCGGCGGTGGGTAGGCAGTTCACGATGTTGTTTTTGCGATAATGATGAAACAATACAGCACTTATTCATAGATTGCCCACTCGCGAAATTGCTTTGGAGAATGATTCATATAGCCTTTAACATTACTCCTCCAGTTAACATTGAATCGTTATTTAGGACGTGGTTAGCTGGGGTGGATAATATTACTGCGTCTCGTATTCGGATTGGAGTATGTGTGCTTGTTTGGGCTATATGGAATTGCAGGAACGACATGATTTTTAACAGACAACATATTTTATCTTTCCTGCAGGTCATCTTCAGAGCTACCGCATGGATCTGTACGTGGTCCTTACTCACTCTTACGGACTTCAGGGAGCCATTGGTTACGGGGTGCAACCAGTGGGAGATGGTAGCACGGGCTATCTTCAACCGATTTGGATGGCGGTCGCATAACAGGATAGGAGTCTAGGGAGCTTATCCTTTATGTTGTCTCACCGGGGGTGATATTGAGATTTTATTTTTTTCTATCTTTTTTTGCTCCCCTTGCGAGCTGTAATAAGTTCATGACTTTTTGATACTCTGCGACCTTTTTTAATAATATGATTGCATGCATCGTTCAGATGCAGAGGTCAGGGGCAAGCCTCCTTTTTGAAAAAAAGGTAGTAACTCAGACTGGTGTCATGTGCATGACACTAGTATAAGTTACTCCCCACTATGACCAGCCTAAGAATCATTCAATGACTTTTTGGTTCGTATAAGTGTGGAAACTATGAGAAAATCATGAGCATATGGCAACCATTGTTTTTCCTATACTGCAACAGTTGACTCGGAGATTGCGACCACTACATAAGCTGCTGGCGGAGAAAGCTCGAAGAAATTGAAGTATAAGCTGGCGGAGAAAGCTCGGAGAAATTGATGACCACCTTATTGGAGTATGTCGGTAAAAGTTGACATGTCATTAAATAAGAACTCGTCATGCAACAACTCCAATAAGGTGTATATATAAGTTGCCCAATAAGAGGTGAGATATTGCTCTCTTGTTTTACCTTTGAGTTTGTGAAGGCGTGTTGTTGGTTCATGTACATATAAGCTTGTTCTCTCTATTTTGCGTATGATACCAAAAGCACAACACAGAAGAAAAAATAGTTGTAGTTGATTTGGTGGACCATCTATTAATAAGTAGCTCAGAACTGTTAGAAGGGAGAGAGAGGTTTGGTGAAATAGTTGTTGTATTGCTTGAGCCTCGTGGGCATATATGTAGGAGTACATGATCTACTTGGAGTACAAGGCAAGCCAGAAATATTTCCTAGTCTAACCAATGTTTCCTAATACAATCACGTTACTCAACATCCCCCGCAGTCACAACGGTAGCGACACAGACGGTGAGACTGAAGAAGAATCCGAAGGCAAGCCGACGGACACCCCCCACAGTCGGAACGGTTGACGCATCGCGGAGTCGTGGCTGGAGTGGAAACCGACGAGGTTGCTCAAACAGGCGGTAGCCCTTTGTGCCGTTTGTCGATGTAGCCGAGAATTTATGTGGTGGAGCCATGGTCGAGGTAGCCATGCGAAGAATGCTGTGGTCGATGTCGAGTCGGGTTAGCCGGTGTCGAGGAAGTCGCCGTGGAGCCGCGGGCGCAAGGGGGCGCCGAGTTAACATGGGCGCTGTGGTGTCGAAGTAGTGGTGCGTCGGGAAGAAGATGTTGTTGACGAGGTGTCGCGGTGGGTTTGCCAAGCCCGGTGACACATCGTAGACGAAGGCATGCACCGGTGTTGCCAGGACCGGGCATGCATAGACGGACGAAGACGAAGTTGACGAAGCGCCGACTAGGCTTGCCAGGCCCTGGGACACGTCGTGGATGAAGGCACGCATCGGTGTTGCCAGCACCAGGCATGTGTAGACAAGGGACCTGCACGAGCTGTACGCCATGTCGTAGATGTCGGAGGGGCCAACAGAGAAGAACTCGACGACAATTGCGGCGTCCATCGGCGCGGGGCAGATGTCACCAACGGTGGTCGGAGTAGACGAAGTGGTCGGGGTAGATGACGGCGACGCTGGCGACGGGCTGGTGCTTGGACGAAGACGAAGGGGGTGGACGAGCGACGGCGGCGGCTATGAAGGTAGCGGCGGCGGCCAAAGAAGAGCGGCAGCGGCAGCCTGACGGCGGCGGGGGTGGCTAGGTTAGGAGTGCGGCGGCAGTGCTCAAAGTAGGCGAAGAACCCTGACAGCGTGACAAAGACCGACGCGGACGGTGATGTTTCCGCGCCAAGGGAGATGGCACGGCGCATACCACGGGAAGTCGACACGCGGTGACGGCGGAGGGGACCGCAGGACGCGGTGCTACGGCCCGAAGGGGTGACGCAGCTGCGGCAAGCAGGTCTGGGCGACGTCGGGAAGACCTCGGGGCGGCGCCTGGGACCGCAGGCCGCGACACTGCGGCCTGAAGGGGCGACGCAACGACGGTTCGTGAGTCGGTGCAACGGCGGGGACGGCCTCGGGACGGTGGCAGGGACCGCGTATCGCGGCACTACGACCCGAAGGGGCGACGCAGCGGCGAAGCACGAGTCGATGCAGTCGCAAGGAGAACTACGGGGTGGCGGCGCTGCGGCCCGACGGGGCGACGTAGCGGCAGCCCGATGCTCGATCCACGGAGAGGCGCGCAGTACTCGAGACGATTTTCACGGGACCTGCGGAGGCGTGCGCAACTGACGGGCCAGGTTGGTCGCACGACATAGATGTGGCGGATCGCGACGGGGGCGGATGATCAATCCGACCACGCGCGAGGTCGGGGACGCTGCTCGGTGAAGACGGGGTGGCGGCGCAGTTCGAGATGAAGCCAGCGAGGACGGACGGCGTGGGACGTCGTGCGACCGGCACCCGGGCTGCCAAGTAGCGCCGGCGCCCGGGCAGCGAGGCCCGAGCGACCAACGTAGTAGCGGCGCCCGAGTTGAGACAGTCGACGAGCCTGACGTCGCCGGAGACGAGGCTGGCGAGGTAGACCGCTGGGCCGCCGTGCAGACACGACGGAGGCGGGTGGTGTGGATAGATGGGCGGACCGGCGCGCGAACGACGGCTATGATTGGCCGCCGCATGGCGCGAGGCCGTCGAGTGGGCGATGCAGGTGTCCGGTCGGAGCAGGGCGGTGACGGCCGGCGCTGGGCGACGGGCGGACCGGCGCGCCGACGACGGCCTTCACGGGCCGCCTGTCGCGCGAGGCCACTGGGTCGGTGAAGTAGCCGGTCTGTCGCTGCCGAAGTTGGAGTAGAGGCGCGTGAGGTCGACGTCGGCAGCGGGCGACGCAAACCGATCTTAGATCGAAAAACCAAAAAGAAACCACCGATCAAGATGACCGACGGGAGAGAAGAAACCCAGAGGAAGGGCTCGGAAAAAGACTCTCTAGGACAGCCGGTCAACACGATCGGCGGACAAACCCTAGGTACGGGCGACGCGGCCCCCGGCGGCGATCATGAAGATCCGCCCCGGGGGCGGCGCGGTGCGAAAGCGACGGTGGCTAGGGTTTGGATCAAGATTATGCTGATACCAAACATATAAACATAACCAAACATAAAAAAGTCGTGCGTATTAGATCTACATAGTCATATCTAAATAATGCGCATCCGACTGTTCAAAATAGATGTATCACATCAGTTATATCTTTATAACTGTAAGTAAATAAACCATAACCGTTGGGTCTACATAACCGTACACAGTGGCGGAGGACGGAAAATAATTGAGGTGGGGCGAACTCAAGCATAATTTTTTTGATGCAAAAACAACACGGATAACACACACCAGGGTACACTAATATTTTTGAATGCTCCTAAATAGAATAACCAATTATAAAGAAAATGTAAAGATGTTTGTTTAAAAAGAAGAATAGCTTTAAACATGCCGATTAATAATGAAGCTCTAATGGCGCCTAGAAGACCCAAGCAATGGAAGCCCTACCCTTCTTTTATAAATCTTCCTTAATTTTACCAAAATCAAGAATTTTAAATATCCCACGCTCAATGTAACACACCATCAAGCCACGTGTCGAATTTGCATTCTCCATTTCCACGGAATTCACTTGATCTTGATTAACGGAATGTGTCATAGCATTGCGACATTCACATGTACTTGGATTGGAGCTACTGCCACTACCAACAGACACAAAATATCTTGTCAAATCTGTAATCCATCCCATAAAATGTCACTAAAATTACCGCATTGTAGATCCTAGGTTATTCTCTGAAAATGATTCTAGAATTCAGAAGCATGCCACTCCCGTTCATCTTTGAGAGCCTTTTTCTCTTCCTGTCCATCTTCATCGGAATGCCATATGTCGCTAGTCGCTACTGCTGGCTGCCTGCCTCAAGCGCAGCCTGCACGCCGCGGCACCGCCCATACGCGGACTGCAGTCCTACTGGGCGACGGCGCCGCCCCCGTGCGCGCTCCTGCTGGCTGCTGCTGCTTGCAGCCAGGAACGGGAGCCGCTGCTGCTGGACGCCCGAAACGAGAGCTGCTGCTGCTGGCCGCCGGAATCGCGAGCCGCCGCTGCTGGATGCCGGGAACGCGCGGTGCTCGCTCTGGCTAGGCGGCTAGGGTTCCTCCTGTCTGGTGTGGACTCTGAAGCGAGGAACAGAGGATTGACCGTGTGTGCACCGGAGGCTGAGTCTCGTTTCGCGATTCGCTCGGTGCACGTATTGCATTCGGCCCAATAACACGAACGACGACAGTTTTTCTTCTCGTGATTATTTATTTATCGATCGGATCTGGCTTATACGTATATACGTATACCTATATTAAACAAATCACTCCAGATCAAGGTAGGGCGAGCGCCACACCTCGCCCTACCGGGAGCTCCGCCTGTGACCGTACATTTTAAGTAAGAACCATGTGAGGGGTGGCCGGATAGAACATCAAATGTCAAAAGGGCGTAGCGCTATAGAGCTATGCTAGAAAGCACACAACTCATCTAGCGGGCAGCCGGGCACACAGATTACATACTCGTTAACGAGGAGTATACATCGCACAATATTCGCTAATGAGTGCTGGACATTTGCATGGATGATGTACGTCCTCTGACTAGACCGACCTCTAGGACTTTCCATGCCTGCAATACATTAAATCCCATTAATAGTGCATGCATGCTCGCCTGACCAATAGTTTTCTCTTGGGTTCTGCACCTGGAGTGGAGAGAATTCAGTCAATTCTCACTCTGTAGTTCAGCGACGTTAGCTTGCTAGGGAGACAAACAGTTTATTGCACCAGTCATGAGAGAGAGAAGAAGAGAGAGGGAGACAGAAAGAGACAGAGAGAGAGAGACTGTAGGAGGGCTAATGCGTTTTGGAGTCCGATCTCCACACAGCTCTTTATTTTTAGCTGAAAACTTGATTTTATACATCTCGAATATTTCTTAAAAAGTGTACATATATAAGAGCAACTTGAAGGCAGATACCCATTTCGACCGTCGCTATGCGTTCGGGTCGGCTCGGACAAAAATGGAGGCCCAACAAACCGACCCATTCTCAAAACGCGTCCGCGCCGATCCATTTGCTGCCCAAATTTGCGGCAGAAATGCGTCGGTGTGGACGTCTCGCGCGCCTTCTCGATGTCTGCCGCATCCTCACCTGGCGGCTGTCCAACTACCGCGGCCAGCTTAATTTATGACGACTGCCCACCGCAGGCCCACGCGTCAACGACGATGGTCGGACTTTTTTAATCCTAGTGTGGGGGGAGGGGGCGTCCCCATCCGCTCCAGAAGTCCCCTGTCCCCATCTCGCCACCCTCTGCTCCCCTGTCGACCGCAACCCTAGCCACCCTTTTCCCCGCCGTCTCCCTGCAAGGATGGGTTTCTTCTCCGACAAAGGCAAGGGCAAGGACCCCGCCACCCCTCTCCCCCACCTCCCCACGCCCTCGCCCCCGTCGGCGTATTCCCGCCGGTCGAGGTAGTGCATGAGCGTTCCGGTGCACTAGGCGAAGTGGCACTGGGAGAACCGCGTCCCTCTCCCCTATCGCGACGTCATCCTGCCACAGGACTGGCACTTGGATCCGGCATTAATGTTTTGATTAATGTTGTACATAATGTAATGTGGACACGTGGACTCTCGACGGCCTTTGTGGCGGCATTAATGTTTAATTAATGTTTTTTCTATTTTTGAAACATTTGTGGTGTATTGTATTTAGCGCGAACCAAAAATTGCGCCGAGTCAAAGTTGGGCGCATGCGACGACCCAAATGGGGAAGCGGACATATGTGTCCGCCGGACCGACCCAAACGGACAAAAAGCGGACAAAATCACCGTCCTTTTGGGTCGACGCGTTGGAGCTGCTCTAAATGTGTAGTATGTGCGTGTAAATTTCCAGCAATATATGTTGAAATACATGGCGTACACAAAAAAGACAAATACATGTACAGAAATGGTCCTTCCCTTCAAGTTTTTGGGCCAGGATTTTGTCTTTTTTGCAGAGGGTACAAATCACCATGTAATTTATGAAAATTTACATACATGTAAAAGACATCTATATGTATACGTCCAAAAATAATTGATTTTCTAAACTAAATAGTATTTTTTATCTTTTCCATATAATTGAAATTGAACATCTGGGGATATCTAAATATATATTTTCAAGAATATTGCATGTCTTTTATATTAAGAATAGGGGAAAAGAGATTACAACCATTGTTCGCTCACATGAGCAAGCCCACCTGGCACACAATACACACGAATTAGTGCAATTGAAAAGAGTGTCCCTGATCTACCCTAGCAGACTTTCATAGCTCGATTTTCGCTTTCAACTGCATGATTACGCTAGCCGCGGGTGAGGCTGTGTGTTCAAGAACTCTACTATTTTGCTCTAGCCGGCATGTGATACGTCTTCATCGTATCTACTTTTTCAAACATTTTTGTCCTTATTTTGGATTCAAATTTGCATGATTTGAATGGAACTAACCCAGACTGACGCTGTTTTCAGCAGAATTGCCTTGATATTATTTTTGTGCAGAAATAAAAGTTCTCGGCTTGACATGAAAATTTACGGAGAATATTTTTCGAAAATATAAAAAATGGTGAAAGAATCAACCAAAGGGGATCCACCAGCTCACCACAAGGGTGGGGGGCCAGCGCGCCCTACCCTCCTGGGCGCCCCCCCTGCCTTGTGGGTCCCACGAAGCTCCACCGACCTTAACTCCAACTCCATATATTCACGTTCGGGAAGAAAAATCGGAGAAAATGATTTATCACGTTTCACGATATGGAGCCTCTGCCACCTCATGTTCTTCACTAGGAGGGCAGATCTGGAGTCCATTCGGGGCTCCGGAGATTGGAATCTGTCGCCGTCGTCATCATCAACTTTCCTCCATCACCAATTTCATGATGCTCACCGTCGTGTGTGAGTAATTCCATCGTAGGCTTGCTGGACGGTGATCAGTTGGATGAGATTTATCATGTAATCGAGTTAGTTTTGTTAGGGTTTGATCCCTAGTATCCACTGTGCTATGAGATTGTAGGTTTATCTTAGTAATGTATTCGGTCGAAAGCTTCGTAGGAGCCCAACATGCCAACATTC
This sequence comes from Secale cereale, assembly GCA_902687465.1. Classification (NCBI taxonomy): domain Eukaryota; kingdom Viridiplantae; phylum Streptophyta; class Magnoliopsida; order Poales; family Poaceae; genus Secale; species Secale cereale. Next base: position 388,697,782 of record LR738713.1, on the reverse strand, counting down.
CTTGGGCCCATTCTAATTGGGCTAAAAACGATTATGGGCCAAAATTTGCATGTAACCCACTAAAAATATCTGGGCCTAAATCAGCATAAGATTTCATATTTTTCTGGTAGGCCTGTGCCCATAGTGGGCCTTTAACAGGCCTAAACATAATTTGGGGCCTCAGTAACAATAGGCCGTTTACAGGTGTAAATATCTTGAGCCCATAAAAAACATGGGCCTTTAAAAGACCGAAAGTGAGATTGGGCCCATTTACGATGCGGATCTTTCACAGGCCGAAATTCGGACAGGCCGTAAATGCGCCGACCTAATACGCGGGCCTTTAACAGGCCGGAAGTTCGGTCGGGCTAGATTATCGTCATTTTTATATGGGCCATTAATGGGCTCGATGTGACGTTGGGACACATATGGCCCATGGATTTCATCCGACGTTAACAGGCCGAAAATCACAGCAGGCCGAAAGTGGTCCAAATCTATAGTGGGCCTCTAACAGGCCGAATGTCAGACATGGCCGAATATGACCCAAATCCTTCACTATCGTTTATGGGCCGAAAGTTTCAATGGCCTATAAATGGGCCCAAATGAAGCAGGGCCTTTAACCGGCCAGAAATACATCGGGCCGTAATGCGGCCCATATACTTAGCAGACTATTAACGGGCCAGAAGTGACCATGGGCCACAATGATGACAAGTTTAGGACAGGCCGTTGACGGGCCGATTTTACACTAGCCGTACGGGCCTTAACTAAGAATGTTGGGCCTTTAGCTGGGCCGGCCCATTATGGTCCGCAAAATCTCGTGGGCCTTTAGCTGGGACGGCCCATTATGGCCTGCAAAATCTCGTGGGCCTTTAGCTGGGCCGGCCCATTATGATACGCAAAATCTCGTGGGCCTTTTGCTGGACCGGCCCATTATGGACCGCAAAATCTCGTGGGCCTTTTGCTGGGCTCGCCCATTATGGACCGCAAAATCTTGTGGGCCTTTAGTTGGGCCGGCCCATTTAAACTTTATGGGCCAGTTTTGGGCCGATCCACGTGTCAACATATCATATGCGCATCTCACCCATTGGATGAGTGACACATGTGCCAACGCGGAGCTGACACGTGTTTCCGTCAGCTAATCAGAATTTTACACGTGGAAAATCCCCATTGGTCTGGGCTGTTAACGGGTTATCGGATCCAAAACCGGACCTGATAGCTTAACGGTGTTCTGTTACGGTGGATGCCACGTGTCGGTCACCCGTGATGAAAGCACTTCTGTGACCCGCGATTTATCTCATGGAAGTGGACACTTCCGTGATGATAATTTTGGTAATGTCATGGAACACTTCTACAACAGCGCAGGTATGACTATCTTCATTCTGTCATAAATTTGTCATGGATGTACATGCATGACAGAAAACGTGACCTACTATGACAAACACGTATCATCACGGTAGTGTATTTATTAGTGAAAAACGGATTCAACCCCACTGCCTGCGCACCGTTCTGGGCCTAGCCCAATAATGCGTCGCGCTTATGTATGGCCCAGGCCCGGGGGCTCCTTTCTGTGTACAAAAGTAGGGGTGCTCCTTTATACCCCTTACTTGTGCACGGGCAATCCGAGCCACGCCTGCGACCACACATAACAAGGCAGAGGAGGGAAGCGAGAGCTACAAGGTCACCAGAGCAGCACCATGACAGTGGCACAAGCTGGCCAAGCAAGAAGACAGGCTCTCCCCCGACAAGCCTCTTGCCAGGGTGGCCTGCACGCCCCCGGCAAGAACCCTTGTCGGGGCAACTCACCCAAACACCTCCATCACAGCCACCCTTGAGCCTAGGAGATCCAACATCATCAGCGGCGTTGGAACCAAGCCTCGGGAAGCGCCCATGTGATGTCATGCAGATCTTTGTAAAGACAAGGGTCCATGACTCCTAAGATGAGAACCTGAAGACAAGGCGATCACAGGGCTCCTTGCTGAGGATGCCCACGAGGCCCCGACAAGCCTCCTCGCCGAAGACGCCCCGAAGCCCTGGCAAGCCTCTTGCCGAGGACGCTCACAGAAGCCCTGACAAGCCTCTTGCCGAGGACGCTCACAAAGGCACTGGCAAGACCCTTGACGGAAACAGACGCAGGACCGCGGCAGGCCCTTATCGCCCCATCATCGCCTAAGCTCGGTGGCCAACCCACTAGCCCAGGCAGGCACCCATCTGGCAGTACGTGGTTCCTGGTCCACCTAGTCAAGCACCTGCTGATACGTCTCCAACGTATCTATAATTTTTGTTTGTTCCATGCTAATATTTATAAAGTCTTGGATGTTTAATGGGCTTTATCATTCACTTTTATGTCATTTTTGGGACTAACCTACTAACCCAAAGGCCCAGTCCAGATTGCTATTTTTTGCCTGTTTCAGGGTTTTGCAGAAAAAGAATATCAAACGGAGTCCAAACAGAATGAAACCTTCGCGAGAGATATTTTTGGAGAAAATCACGTGTGAGGAGCTTGAGGACCAAGTCAGGGGACAGAGGGCTGGCCCTCGAGGGTGGGGGTGCGCCCCCCCTTCCAAGGGCGTGCCCCCCTGCCTTGAGGCACCCTCAAGTGGCCCCCGGTGCCCTCCTTCTTCCTATATAAGTCCACGTACACCAAAAACTCCGTGAACAGAGAGAAAACCCTAATTCCACCACCGTAGCTTCTGTTCCCGTGGAGATCCCATCTTGGAGCCTGCTCCGGAGCTCCATCGAAGGGGGATCTATCACGGAGTCCTTCATCATCATCATCATCGCCCTCACCATGAGTTGTGAGTAGTTTACCACAGACCTTCAGGTCCATAGCTAGTATCTAGCTGGCTTCTTCTCTCTCTCTAGATCTCAATACAAAGTTCTCCTCGGTCTTCGAGGAGATCTATTCGATGTAATCTCTTTTTGCGGTGTGTTTGTCGAGATCCGATGAATTGTGAGTTTATGATCAAGGTTATCTATTTATGTGTGCTCATAATATCCTTGCAAGTCTCTTCGAATTATTGGTTTGGTTTGGCCTACTAGATCTATAGTTCTTGCAATGGGAGAAGTGCTTGGCTTTGGGTTCAATCTTGCGGTGTCCTTTCCCAGTGACAGTAGGGGCAACAAGGCACGTATTGCATTGTTTCCATCGAGGATAAAATGATGGGGTTTATATAATATTGCTTGAGATTATCCCTCTACATCATGTCATCTTGCTTAAGGCGTTACTCTGTTCTTATGAACTCAATACACTAGATGCATGCTAGATAGCGGTCGATGTGTGGAGTAATAGAAGTAGATGCAGGCAGGAGTCGGTCTACTTGTCTCGGACGTGATGCATATATACAATGATCATGCCTAGATAGTCTCATAATTATTCACTTTTCTATCAATTGCTCGACAGTAATTTGTTTACCCGCCGTAGAATATCGCTATCATGAGAGAAGCCACTAGAGAAAACTATGGCCCCCGGGTCTATTCTCAACATATCAATCTACATCTACTTTACTTTTCTTGCTTTTATTTGCTGTTTTATTAAACTAAAAATACCAAAAATATAAACTATCATCTCTATCAGATCTCACTTTTGTAAGTGACCGTAAAGGGATTGACAACCCCTTATCACATTGGCTGCGAAGTTCTTATTCATTTGTGCAAGTGCGAGGGACTCGCGCGTGGTCTCCTACTGGATTGATACCTTGGTTCTAAAAAATTGAGGGAAATACTTATGCTACTGTGCTGCATCTCCCTTTCCTCTTCGAGGGAATACAACGCAAGCTCAAGAGCTAGCAAGAAGAATTTCTGGCGCCGTTGCCGGGGAGGCTTACGCAAAAGTCATATACCAAGTACCTATCACAAACCCTTATCCTTCGCAATACATTTATTTTCCTCTCGTTTTCCTCTCCCCCACTTCACCCTTGCCGTTTTATTTGCCCTTCTTCCGCCGTGTGTTTATCGTTCGCTTGCTTCTTGTTTGCTCGTGTGCTGCTTGCTTGCTTGTCATCATGTCTAGCACACCTATCGTTATCACCACTCCCGAAAGTAAGGTCCTCAACTTTAAACAAAGGGAGGAAGAAAACTTAAAAGATTCCTGGTATAGAATTTGCAATGCTCAAAATAGATCTAATAGGAAGCTTTCCACTTCCGTGCTTCTTCGCAATTTTTCTATTGGCCTAACCCTTTGCAATAAGCGGTTGGATGCCCTAGATCTGAAGATTTCCGAAAATGAAGGGAAACATAAAGAACCTCCCGGATTTGAGCTTGACACCATTAAAAGGGTGAAGATCAAAGATGGCAATACCTAGATTTATCTTGTATCGTGCCTAGCTAGGGGCGTAAAACGATAGCGCTTGTTGGGAGGCAACCCAAATTTATGTTTTTGTTTTTGTTGCTGTTAGAGAATAAATATTGCATCTAGCCTCTGATTAGATGTGGTTTCATGTTTTGTTTAGTGTTTGTGACAAGTAGAACCTTTGGGAAGACTTGTGTGAAGTTAATGTGATCTTGCTGTGAAAAACAGAATTGTTAGCGCTTGCTAAAGTAGTCATCAGATGTTACTGGAGCGTCCTTTTTAGTTGATTCTTTTTGCAGATGATTGGTAGACAAATTACGAAAATTTAACAATTTAGTTTGAATTTTTTGGAGTCCTAGAAGTATGCGAAACCTGCAGATTACTACAAAATGTTCTGTTTTTGACAGATTCTGTTTTTCGTGTGTTGTTTGCTTATTTCAATGCAACTATGAGTAATATTGGGAAGTATGAACCATAGAGAAGTTGGAATACAGTAGGTTTAACACCAATATAAACAAAGAATGAATTCATTGCAGTACCTTTGAGTAGTGGTTTGCTTTCTTATACTAACGGAGCTCACGAGATTTTTGTCTAAGTTTTGTGTTGTGAAGTTTTCAAGTTTTGAGTATTGCTTTGATGGACTATGGAACAAAGAGTGGCAAGAGCCTAATCTTGGGGATGCCCATGGCACCCCAAGGTAAAATTCAAGGACAACCAAAAGCCTAAGCTCGGGGATGCCCGGGGAAGGAATTTCCTCTTTCGTCTTCATCCATCCGTAACTATACTTGGAGCTATATTTTTATTCGCAACATGTTATGTGTTTTGCTTGGAGCGTCTTGTATAATTTGAGTCTTTGCTTGTTAATTTGCCACAATCATCCCTACTGGACACACCTATTTGAGAGAGTTAAATATTTCCTAGAAATTGTTAGAACACTCTATGTGCTTCACTTATATCTTTTGAGTTGAATAGTTTTTGCTCTAGTGCTTCACTTATATCTTTTAGAGCACGGTGGTGGTAATATTGTGTAGAAATTGTTGAACTCTCATGCTTCACTTATATCCTTTCGAGAGTCTATTAAAACAGCATAGTAATGTGTAGGCTAAAGAAACCAGTCTTCACATGATAGGCATCCAATGTCAATGTAGTAAAAAAAATCACGCTAAGTGCATTGAATAGAATGAGATGGTGGATGCTTGATAATTGTTTTTGAGATATGAGGATAGTGATATTAGAGTCATGCTAGTGGAGTTATTATGAAATTGAGGAATACTTGTGTTAAGGTTAGTGATTCCCATATCATGCACGTATGGTGAACCACTATGTGACGAAGTTAGAGCATGAGGTATTTGTAGAGTGCCAACTTTTGTGTGGAGGTCGGTGGTGCGCGATGGTTAACTCCTACCAACATCCCCCCTAGGAGCATGCGTTGATTGCTTTGTTTTGATGACTTGTAGATTTTTGCAATAAGTATATGAGTTCTTATGACTAATGTTGAGTCCATGGATTATATGCACTCTCACCCTTCCACCAGTGCTAGCCTCTCTTGTACCGCAGAACTTTCGCCGGTGCCATAAACCCACTATATATCCTTCCTCAAAACAGCAACCATATTGTTCCTCAAAACAGCCACCATACCTACCTATCATGGCATTTCCATACCCATTCCGAGATATATTGCCATGCAACTTTCCACCGTTCCGTTTATATGACACGCATCATATTGTCATATTGCCATGCATGATCATGTAGTTGACATCGTATTTGTGGCAAAGTCACCATGCATAATTCTTTCATATATGTCACTCTTGATTCGTTACATATCCCGGTACACCGCCGGAGGCATTCATGTAGAGTCATACTTGTTGTAGTATCGAGTTGTAATTTCGAGTTGTAATAAAAAGTGTGATGATCATCATTATTAGAGCATTGTCCCATGTGAGGAAAGGCCAATAAAAAAAAAGAGATGGCCCAAAAAAATAGAGAGGGGCTAATAAAAAAAAGGGAGAAAGCCCCTCCAAAAAAATGAGAGAAAAGAGAGAATGGACAATTGCTACTATCTTTTTCCACACTTGTGCTTCAAAGTAGCACCATGTTCTTCATTGTAGAGAGTCTCATGCTTAGTCACTTTAATATACTAGTGGGAATTTTCATTATAGAACTTGGCTTGTATATTCCAACGATGGGCTTCCTCAAATGACCTAGGTCTTCGTGAGCAAGCAAGTTGGATGCACACCCACTAGTTTCTTTTGTTGAGCTTTCATTCATATTTAGCTTGAGTGCATCCGTTGCATGGCAATCCCTACTCACTCACATTGATATCTATTGATGGGCATCTCCATAGCCCCTTGATACGCCTAGTCGATGTGAGACTATCTCCCTACTTTTTGTCTTCTCCACAACCACCTCTATTCCACCCATAGTGCTATATCCATGGCTCATGCTCATGTATTGCGTGAAAGTTGAAAGGTTTGAAAAGATAGAGTATGAAAACAAATGCTTGGATGAAATCGGTGTTGTGCATAATATGAATATTTTGTGTGATGAAGAGGGAGCATAGCCGGACTATATGATTTTGTAGGGATAACTTTCTTTAGCCACAATATTTTGAGAAGACATGATTGCTTTGTTAGTATTGCTTGAAATATTATTATTTCTTATGTCAATATAGACTTTTATGTTGAATCTTTCAGATCTGAACATTCATGCCACAATTAAGAGCATTACATTGAAAAACTATATTGGTTAGCATTCCACATAAAAAAATTCGTTATCATTTACCTACTCGAGGACGAGCAGGAATTAAGCTTGGGGATGCTTGATACGTCTCCAATGTATCTATAATTTTTGATTGCTCCATGCTATTATTTATAAAGTCTTGGATGTTTAATGGGCTTTATCATTCACTTTTATATCATTTTTGGGACTAACCTACTATCCCAAAAGGCCCAGTCCAGACTGCTGTTTTTTGCCTGTTTCATGGTTTTGCAGAAAAAGAATATCAAGCAGATCCCAAATGGAATGAAACCTTCGCGAGAGATATTTTTAGAGAAAATCACGCACGCAGAGCTTGAGGACCAAGTCAGGGGACAGAGGGGTGGCCCTCGAGGGTGGGGGGCACACCCCGCTTCCCAGGGCGCGCCCCCTGCCTTGAGGCCCCCTCAAGTGGCCCCCGGTGCTCTCCTTCTTCCTATATAAGTCCACGTACACTAGAAACTCCGTGAACAGAGAGAAAACCATAATTCCACCGCCGTAGGTTTTGTTCCCGTGGAGATCCCATCTTGGAGACTGTTCCGGAGCACCACCGGAGGGGGATCTATCACGGAGTCCTTCATCATCATCATCATCGCCCTCACCATGAGTTGTGAGTAGTTTACCACAGACCTTCGGGTCCATAGCTAGTATCTAGATGGCTTATTCTCTCTCTCTGGATCTCAATACAAAGTTATCCTCGGTCTGCGAGGAGAGCTATTCGATGTAATCTCTTTTTGCGGTGTGTTTGTTGAGATCCGATGAATTGTGAGTTTATGATCAAGGTTATCTATGAAAGATATTTGGTTCTTCTCTGAACTTTTTATGTGTGCTCATAATATCCTTGCAAGTCTCTTCGAATTATTGGTTTGGTTTGGCCTACTAGATCTATAGTTCTTGCAATGGGAGAAGAGCTTGGCTTTGGGTTCAATCTTGCGGTGTCCTTTCCCAGTGACCAGTAGGGGCAGCAAGGCACGTATTGTATTGTTGCCATCGAGGATAAAAAGATGGGGTTTATATCATATTGCTTGAGTTTATCCCTCTACATCATGTCATCTTGCTTAAGGCATTACTCTGTTCTTACGAACTCAATACACTAGATGCATGCTGGATAGCGGTCGATGTGTGGAGTAATAGTAGTAGATGCAGGAAGGAGTCGGTCTACTTGTCTCGAACGTGATGCCTATATACAATGATCATGCCTAGATAGTCTCATAATTATTCCCTTTTCTATCAATTGCTCGATAGTAATTTGTTTACCCGTCGTAGAATATCGCTATCATGAGAGAAGCCACTAGAGAAAACTATGGCCCCCGGGTCTATTCTCAACATATCAATCTACATCTACTTTACTTTTCTTGCTTTTATTTGCTGCTTTATTAAACTAAAAATACCAAAATATAAACTATCATCTCTATCATATCTCACTTTCGTAAGTGACCGTAAAGGGATTGACAACCCCTTATCACGTTGGCTGCGAAGTTCTTATTTGTTTGTGCAGGTGCGAGGGACTCGCGCGTGGTCTCCTACTGGATTGATACCTTGGTTCTCAAAAACTGAGGGAAATACTTACGCTACTGTGCTGCATCTCTCTTTCCTCTTCGAGGGAATATAATGCAAGTTCATAAGGTAGCACCTGCGTGGGGGCATGCAGATCTTCATGAAGACCCTACCACCACGCCATCTCAACGGCCTGCCCCGCTGGCCTGGACGCGCGTCGTAACCAGATGGAGCGGCCATGGAAGGGACGTGCCTCATTTTCGTCCCCGATAAAGCGAGTGGACACCTAAGTAGCGCATTTAATGCGTCTTGTCCCGTAATGGCATGAGATAAGTCTGTGCACTATACACCTTTGCACCTCTTGTGTGCCACTGTGGCAGCCCCTTTTTGACTATAAAAGGAGGCTCGAGGCATACTGGAGAAGGATTCGGATCCTTGGAGGGAGACATGCACCGTAGCTAGATCAAGAACTCATGAACACTCAAATACACACCAAAGCAGGACTAGGATATTACGCATTCAAGCGGCCCGAACCTGGGTAAACGATCCTTGTACTGACTCTTAGACCCGCTCTTTGCACAACCTCGCGCCTGCCAACGATAGAAGGGATTCCAGTGATCCCATAGGTGTCGTTCTCCACCGACATTTTCCCCCTCTTTACTTTTTGTTATTTAGATTAAATAAAGCAAAAATAGTATTATTCGTTTGTTTTCTGAATTATTTGTGCAATGAAAAATGTCCCGAAAATAAAAGTTCTCCAAATGTCCTGAAAATTTAGTGTGATTTTTTATAGAATATTTTAGAATTTCTGGCAATGAACATGCACGAGGAGGCTGCAACATTGGACCACAAGGGTGGATGGCGCGCCCTACCCCCCTGGTCGCGCCCCCCATGCCTTGTGCGTCCCACGTGGGTCCCCTCCACTTATTCTAGCATTCATCCACTTCGGCTTCCTTCAGAAAAAATCCCACCATTGCTCAAACCCATGTTCTAGCTCATTCCGCTGCCATTTTCGATCTCCTTGCTCAAAGCTCCATTTGCAAAACTGTTTTAGGGGATTCTTCTTCGGTATGTGACTCCTCCAATAGTCCAATTAGTTTTTGTTCTAGTGCTTTATATTTTGCAAATTTTTGCTGCTGTGGTGACCTTGTTCGTGAGCTTGCATGTCAAATTTATATGGTCCAAAGTAGTTTTGATGCATGATATAGCATCTAGACACTTATAGGAGTAGTTGCTATCAGTATTGTTGAGTTTGGTTCACTTTTATTTTGAGTCACTAAAAATTTCGGAAATTTTTCAAAGGAAGAAAAATGTTTAGGAAGATATACCAAGGTGGTTCCTCAAGGAAGCAAGCCCCAAGGCTCGCGATACGTGAGCCGGACCTTGAACCACCAAGAGAAGCTCAAGTACGGCCCCGTGAATGGCTATCGGATCAATTAATGGTGCATGCAGGTTTCAAGGAGGAATTTGATGCGTGCGTGCAAAATGCCGGCCTGGAGGACTTTGTGTCAGATAAGTGTCGGCAGTACTATCACCTCACTGATTCATTTGTGCAGAGATTTAAGTTTACATCCCAGTGCAATACTCATATTGTTTTATTTGATCTTTAAGATAAATCATATACCATGGACCTTGAAGATTTTAGTGACGCTTGCAAAATTTCACAACGGGGCATCCTTAGTGAACCTCATAAGACTGAGTGTAATGATTTCCTTGCTAGCATCACTGTGGAAAAACTAGAAATATTACGCAAGCTACCCCGAGGAGCATTCACTTTCCTGCTATACATTATTGTGCTCTCTTTATAGGTAGAAGCATTAACGGTAAGCATGAGCATAGCCATCTTTGCGTTCCAGATCTTGGTATCATCAAGTGTGTGGTGTTGGGTGATAAACGATATAACTTGGGGGGCTATTACACTACTAGGGAAAAGCCCAGCAGTAGAGCTGGTTTTTGGCATAGCAGTAAAGCGGGGTACCGCGCTACTAATAAGGCACTACTGCTAATGGTTAGCAGTAGCATGGGTCTACACACGCTACTGCTATACGTACTTAATAGTAGTGCTTTTCTCACAATGCGCTACTGGTAAGTACTAGCAGCGCGCCTCTGCGCCCACGCTACTACTATTATTGTGTTTTTTTTCATTTTATGTCATATTCATACACCATTATACAAGTTTTCATACAGTAGCAATTTTGTCAGGACCGGTTTTCCAATAAAATATTTATTGAGAAACCGACCTTTTTATAAGACCAATATAGAAGAATCCTTCTTACTAGTAGACAAATCCTTGATACAGAATTCCAGAAGTACTAAATATTATACAAGGTTGAGCTGAGGCTGCTCAACAATTTATTACAAGCACGCTGATATTATACATATAGGTGGCATAACTACTGACTTGTAGTAAAAGTGGTGGTGGATATGTCACAGTGAAGTGGGTGACGTGACTCCAAAATCTTACAACTCATCGAGCGCCGGAGTGAGGCTCGATGAATTTATTTGGGTAGCGGAAGCGTATATAATACAAGTGACCAACTCAAGGATCGTACGGGACTGACTAGGACTCCTCTAGGCGTCGGATTCGCTATCGAACTCTTCATCCATAAGATCGCCTTCGTCAACATCTGGCCAAATCAACAATCCATGTGAGTACTTTGAATGTACTCGCAAGACAGTTTGGACATAACATATAACAAATGCAAACATGATGCACATGAGCAGACTAGTAATGCGTACTCAGATAATAAACTTGCACTGCATGTTAAATAAAAAGGAAGTCAGGCAGTAGTCCTTCTGAAATCCTCATAAAATATCTGAAGACCGATCGGATGTCTGAAGCGACGCCTCGAAAGGTAAAATAAATAAACATGCCACAGTCGGGCGTCTAGGCGACACCACATAAAGGGCTTATATCAAAAGTAAATAACAAGAACGCCACAGTTGGACGTCTGAGCGACATCACATAAAGGGCTTATATCAAAAGTAAATAACAATAATGCCACAGTCGGACGTCTGAGCGACATCACATAAAGGGCTTATATCAGAAGTAAATAACAAGAATGCCACAGTCGGATGTCTGAGCGACATCACATAAAGGGCTTATATCAAAAGTAAACAACAAGAATGCCACAGTCGGATGTCTGAGCGACATCACATAAAGGGCTTATATCAAAAGTAAATAACAAGAACGCCATAGTCGGATGTCTAAGCGACATCACATAAATGGCTTATATCAAAAGTAAATAACAAGAACGCCATAGTCGGACGTCTGAGCGACATCACATAAAGGGCTTATATCAAAAGTAAATAACAATAACGCCACAGTCGGATGTCTGAGCGACATCACATAAATGGCTTATATCAAACGTAAATAATAAGAACGCCACAGTCGGACGTCTGAGCAATGTCTCATAAAGGGCTTATATCCATCATTCGAATCCAAGTAGCTCATGAAGGTAAATCATCTCAAGGAAATACTCAGTACAAAATAAACTAGTTAGTCCATCCACGGAAATAACATTCAGCCGGGTTTACCACTCTTAGCTCTATGTTTATACACCAGAGACTGTCACTGAGACTGACACAGAGACTGACGGACGCTGAGACTGACGGTGATATTGACTTTGATACGACGATCAAAGTCCTTGACCATGGACATGGTTACTCGAATGGTTTTGACTCTGCAGAGTTTGTACTCTTTAACCATAGCCAACGGATTTCAGTAGTCACAAAGGACTAGTTCCGTTTACGGTATTTTAGCAAAACCAAAACTAACCAGTACACACCCATTCCACATTCCGTTGCCAGGAATCACCCTAGGCAACGTTCAAGAAAAACTTTAAGACAGGGAGGCCACAACCTCGAATAGCATGGGATCAAATTTATATCGCGCGCTCTAAGGGGTGCCCCCTCTCCGTCTCAACCGGAAACACCCATGCCCCCTGACTGGATGACGGGCTTTAATACAGGGCCATGGAACCCTCATCACGGCCCCTCTATTTGGTGTGTACAAGGAAAGAGGTTTGCAACTGACTAGACCGTATTCTTTGTAGAAGACATGTGGCAGCACAAAAAGGAGACGAACGGGAACGTGACTTGATCCACGTTAATATTGGAGTTAAACTGTTGACATAAGACTGGCATGCTTCAACACTACCAACTTACCACCTATCATGCCTCTCATGATCAGGTTGTCTCACCATCTTCTGAACACATCAACTTTCGAAGCTCACTGTAGCTTGTCTTGCATGCAATATAACATTCACAAATGCTCATATAAACATGCCATGAAAAAAACTACTCAAGCAAACATGAAAATCATTCATCATATCAAAGGTTCAAACATGCTTTCCTGGTTCGGAGTAGTCGGAGTCTAGCTCGGCGAAGTTTGTGGCTCCGTCACCTCCTTCGGTATCTACATATAATATAAATCGGATACAAACGTAAATACCGCGCGGGCATAAAAATTGTTCCAAATATTTTTCAAATAAATATGATAAAAAAACTAGACAAAAAAATAAAGATGACAGAAAAAGAATCAACTCAAGATCATCTTCTGTTTAAAAGTTATTAAGGTTTTAGCCCAGGGACTAATCTGTGATGAAACAGAAACTTTCCAGGGGCTAGATTAGAAAAACAAAAAATGCTTCGGTCGGAAATATGCCAACCCAAAAGGGAACACGCACTTTGCCCGAAGGCGCTTTCAGAAAATGGTTCGAATAAAAGAGAAGGAGCTGACGAGGGGGTCCCGCATGTCAGGTTTGAAATTTCACCGTCGACCGAAGCAAACGGCGATCGCCGGCGACGATCGACGGCGATCCAGAGGAGGGTGAGGATACGGTTGCACTCACGGGATGATTCCACGTCGGTTGGTGGTGGAGTTGGTCGTCGGCGAGCACCACGTTGACGACGGCTTCCACTCCGGCGGACGGCGGTTCGGGCGGTGATGGAACTCGCCGGGGAGGGCTGCAAACTTCAAATTGAAGCGCGGGTTAGGGGCGTGGGTGCACTAGGAGGCTACTGGCACAATTTGGGAGGCAGGGGTGCTCTCACCAGAGAGAAACTTGCCGGAGCCCGAAGCGGATCGGGGCGGCCGAAGCTGGGGAAGGCCTCCTCGAGGTCCTTCTAGTGGCTGGGCGTGGTTCTGGTGAGGTGGAGGAGTGGTGCTGGGTCAAAGGCGAGCTCGGGGCCTCTATTTATAGCCGGCCCGAGGCGGTTGCCGAGAACGAGGTTCCTCCGGCGAGCGATTACGGCGAGGTAGTGGTCGGGCTGGCGTTTTAGGTGACTGGGCGTCTGCGGATTGGTTCACTGGTTCCATTCAATGGTTAATCCTGGATCAACTTGGGCGATACTCCAAGTCCTCGACGGAACGGCCTCACGGGCTCGTCGGTGGCAGAGAGCACGCTCTGCGCCTCTCAGGCCACGGCGACTGTTCTGCAGCGCGCACAGAGGAGAGGACGTCCACGCGGAGGCCTCTGGTCGTGTGGGCGGTGCTGGATGGCGCCGTACTGCAGGGTTGGCTCCTGGTGGCCGCCACGGGTGGCTCTGCCACCGCGGAAGACGCCGGAGCTGGCGAGCCACGTCGCCACCGATGCTTGCGCCCGTCCAAGCGACCGTGCGGCGCACTGGATAAGAAGGAGGAGCAGTGAGCAACGAGCCAACGAGGGCACTGGCAAGATTGACGCTGCTGCCTGACGGAAACGACACTAACGGCAGAAACCAAACACTCAAACTCTAAACTTTGACAGTAACAATGCACACCAGTTGGTCGACGAAATGATTTAGGCACTTGGAAAATTTTTCTCGAGCTGGGACTTGGTGGAGTGATCTATTGATGCATCTTGAGGCTGCCTGGATTTTCACAGAGTTTTAGCGAGAGAAAAAGAATGAATTTCACCAAAAATGGCAAATCTGGTCCAAACATGCAGCAAGCAAATTTTGAAAATTTTGAACTGTGGACCAGTAGATCTTGATGGATCTAGGTTGAGGGTAGTAAGGACTAGCCAGGGAAATTTGTTTGGAATCAAAACTCAAAGGAAAACTAGTAGTTCCTTTGTAAATCACCATGGTCCAAATTAAATGACATAAAATGATTTGACGGTAAAATAATTAGAAATAAATTCTAGGGGGAGTTGAACTTGGCTGGTCTTGATGCTTGACTTGACCCAAAGTGGGAAGGTGGGTTTTGGAAGAAAGTTTTCAACATGTGTCATGGCAGAAGAGAAATTTTTGAATGGGAAAGGATAAGCCCATAATTTTATAGGAATGCTTTTTAATAAAAAGGAATTTTCAAAACCTTCCAAAAAAAATTGTGTTGAGCCAACACAAGATGAAAACCCTCAAGACCAAAGATCAAGGTTGAGAATAACACATAACATATTTTTCATAAAAGATTTGAGAAGGAGAGGTTTAAAAAAAATTAAATAACCTCCTTCCAAGTAAAATGAAGAATTTGATAAAAATCCAAATCCAAAATTTTTGGAGTGTTACAAATTTAGAGATTTTTTTTACATCATAATGAGTTATTACATCATTGGGTGAAAGAACTGTGGACTAGTTTCAAGTGGATAGATCCATCCACTTGAAACTAATCTGCGGTTCTTTCACCCAATGCTATAATAAATCATCACCATCATATCATTAACAACTTATCATCATAATACGTCATTGTCATATAACACCTCCTCATGATCATCATTTTCATCAATGAGATGTCTTATAGCAAGTTGGTCACTACTCATAATCATAACTCCTCATCATCATGAACTCAAACACATTATAGCACATAATAACACATTGTACCTAGGACCTATCCCTCTTAGCTAAAATAGCATAAAACAAGATTGGCCCTGACTCTCTGATACGTCTCCAACGTATCTATAATTTTTGATTATTCCATGCTATTATATGTTCTGTTTTGGATGTTTAATGGGCTTTATTATACACTTTTATATTATTTTTGGGACTAACCTACTAGCCCAAGGCCGAGTGCAAATTGCTGTTTTTTGCCTATTTCAGAGTTTCGCAGAAAAGGGATATCAAATGGAGTCCAAACGGAATGAAACCTTCGGGAGAGTTATTTTTGGAACCGTATCTACCCAGAAGACTTGGAGTACACGCGAGGGAATGAAGGAGGTGGCCACGAGGGTCCAGGGCGAGCCCCCTCCCCCTGGGCGCGCCCCCACCCTCGTGGGCCCCCTCTGGCTCCCCCAATGCCCCTCCTTCCTCCTATATATATCCATGTACCATGAAAACATCGACGCAACAGAGAAAACCCTAATTCCACTGCCGCAACCGTCTGTTCTCGTGAGATCCCATCTTGGGGCCTGTTCCGGAGCTCCGCCGAAGGGGGGATCTACCAGGGAGTGCTTCTACATCAACGCCATAGGCTCACCAATGAGTTGTGAGTAGTTTACCACAGACCTTCGGGTCCATAGTTATTAGCTAGATGGCTTCTTCTCTCTTTTTGCATCTCAATACAAAGTTCTCCTTGATCTTCGAGAAGATCTATTCGATGTAATCTTTTTGCGGTGTGTTTGCCGAGATCCGATGAATTGTGGGTTTATGATCAAGATTATCTATGAACAATAATTGATTATTTTCTGAAATCTTTTATGTATGATTACAATATCCTTGCAAGTCTGTTTCGAATTATTGGTTTGGTTTGGCCTACTAGATCTATAGTTCTTGCAATGGGATAAGTGCTTGGCTTTGGGTTCAATCTTGCGGTGTCCTTTCCCAGTGACAGCAGGGGCAGCAATGCACGTATTGTATTGTTGCCATCGAGGATAAAAAGATGGGGTTTATATCATATTGCTTGAGTTTATCCCTCTACATCATGTCATCTTGCTTAAAGCATTACTCTATTCTTATGAACTTAATACTCTAGATGCATGTTGGATAGCGGTCGATGTGTGGAGTAATAGTAGTAGATGCAGAATTGTTTCGGTCTACTTGTCACGGACGTGATGCCTATATATAATGCTCATGCCTAGATATTCTCATAACTATGCACTTCTCCATCAATTGCTCGACAGTAATTTGTTCGCCCACCTAGAATTCTGCTATCATGAGAGAAGCCACTAGTGAAACCTATGGCCTCCGGGTCTATTCTCATCATATTAATCTTCCATCTACTTTAGTTTTTTTATTTACTTTCTGTTCTTATACCAAAAATACTAAAAATATTGTACTATCCTATCTATCAGATCTCACTTTTGTAAGTGATCGTAAAGGGATTGACAACCCCTTATCGCGTTGGCTGCGAAGTTCTTATTTGATTGTGCAGGTACGAGGGACTCGCGCGTGGTCTCCTACTGGATTGATACCTTGGTTATCAAAAACCGAAGGAAATATTTATGCTACTGTGCTGCATCACCCTTTCCTCTTCGAGGGAATACAACGCAAGCTCTAGCAGTAGCAAGAAGAATTTCTAGCGCCGTTGCAGGGGAGGCTTACGCAAAAGTCGTATACCAAGTACCTATCACAAACCCTTATTCTTCGCATTACATTATTTGCCTCTCGTTTTTCTCTCCCCCACTTTACCCTTGCCGTTTTATTCGCCCTTGTTTTCCGTGTGTTTATTGTTCGCTTTGCCTTGCCGTCATGGCAAGTCCCTTATCCACTCCTTTGTCTCCCGAGTTTGAAGTTCTTCACTTCAAAAAAAGCAAGGAGAAAACTTATAAGAGGTTTGGTTCAGGATGATGGAATCTTATCGTGATTGCAACTTAGAGGTGAATTTTAGAATTTTACTTCGCAACTTTTATGTTGGACTAAATATGTCCCATAGACAACTCTTGGATTGCGTTGCCAAAGGGAATTTTATCAAAACTGATCCTAGTATTGTGCATGAAATTATAGAGGGAATAGTGGGAACACTACCTCAACAAAAAGGGTTACATCAGGCCTAGGAAATGACGCAAGTTTGTGAGAAACTTTGCGAAGTAACGAAAATATTACAAAAGTCTCTTGAACCTCTTAAGAGTGTTAGTGGAAATCTCCACCGCATGAATATGTTGATTACCCTTTGCAATAAGCGGTTGGATTCGTTAGATCTAAAGATTTCCGAATATGAAGGGAAACGTAAAGAACCTCCTGGATTCGAGCTTGACACCGCCAAAAGGGTAAAGACCAAAGATGGCAATACCTAGATCTATTCTTCTATCGTGCCTAGCTAGGGGCGTTAAACGATAGCGCTTGTTGGGAGGCAAACCAATTTTGTTTTCTTTGTTTTTGCTTCTATTTAGGAATAAATATTGCATCTAGCTTCTTTTTAGATGTGGTTTTGTGTTTTAGTTAGTGTTTGTGCCAAGTAGAACCTTTGGGAAGACTTGTGTGAAGTTTATATGATCATGCTGTAAAAAACAGAAACTTTAGCGCTCACGAGATTGGCTGTAAATTTTTACTGGAGAGTGCTATTTAGTTGATTCTTTTTGCAGATGTTAATAGACAAAGGCCTCACGTTTAACAATTTATTTCAATTTTTTTGGAGTTACAGAAGTATTCGAAAGTTAGAGATTACTATAGACTGTTCTGTTTTTGACAGGTTCTGTTTTTCGTGTGTTGTTTGCTTATTTTGATGAATCTATGAGTAGTATCGGAGGGTATGAATCATAGAGAAGTTGGAATACAGTAGGTTTAACACCATTATAAACAAAGAATGAGTTCATTACAGTACCTTTGAGTCGTGGTTTGTTTTCTTATACTAATGGAGCTCACGAGATTTTTGGCTTAGTTTTGTGTTGTGAAGTTTTCAAGTTTTGAGTATGGCTTTGATGGACTATGGAACAAAGAGTTGCAAGAGCCTAAGCTTGGGGATGCCCAAGGCACCCCAAGGTAAAATTCAAGGACAACCAAAAGCCTAAGCTTGGGGATGCCCCGGGAAGGCAGCCCCTCTTTCGTCTTCATCTATCGGTAACTATACTTGAGACTATATTTTTATTCACCACATGATATGTGTTTTGTTGGAGCGTCATGTATGATTTGAGTCTTTGCTTTTTAGTTTTCCACAATCATCCTTGCTCGACACACCTTTTGAGAGATATAAATATGATTTAGAATTTATTAGAATACTCTATGTGCTTCACTTATATCTTTTGAGCTAGATAGTTTTGCTCTAGTGCTTCACTTATATTTTTAAGAGCACGGTGGTGGTTTTATTTTGTAGAAATTGATGATCTCACATGCTTCACTTATATCCTTTTGAGAGTCTTTTAGAACATAATGGTAATGTGTGTTGGTTATAAAACTAGTCCTAATATGATAGGCATCCAAGATGAGTATAGTAAAAACTTTCACATAAAGTGCACTGAATACTTTGATAAGTTTGATACTTGATGATTGTTTTGAGATGTGAGGATGGTGATATTAGATTCATGCTAGCAGAGTAGTTGCGAATTTGAGAAATACTTGTGTTGAGGTTTGCAGGTCACGTAGCATGCACGTATGGCAACCGTTGTGTGACAAATTTGAAGCATGAGGTATTTCATTGAGTGTCATCCTTTGTGTGGAGGTCGGGATCGCGCGATGGTTAACTCCTACCAACCCTTCCCCTAGGAGAATGCGTGTAGTACTTTGTTTTGATGACTTGTAGATTTTTGCAATAAGTATGTGAGTTCTTTATGACTAATGTTGAGTCCATAGATTATACACACTCTCACCCTTCCACCATTGCTAGCCTCTCTTGTACCGCACAACTTTTGTCGGTGCCATACACCCACCATATACCTTCCTCAAAACAGTCACCATACTTACCTATGATGGTATTTCCATAGCCATTCCGAGATATATTGCCATGCAACTTTCCACCGTTCTGTTTGCTATGACACACTTCATCATTGTCATATTGCCATGCATGATCATGTAGTTGACATCGTATTTGTGGCTAGGCCACCATGCATAATTTTTCATACATGTCACTCTTGATTCATTGCACATCCTGGTACACCGCCGGAGGCATTCATATAGAGTCATACTTTGTTCTAGTATCGAGTTGTAAATCAATATAAGTGTGATGATCATCATTATTAAGCATTGTCCCAAAGAAAAAAAAGAAAAAGAAAAAGAAAAGAAAAAAGAAAGAAGGAAAGGCCAAAGAAAAAAAAGGAAGGACCAAAAAAAGAGAAGGGACAATGCTACTATCCTTTTCCACACTTGTGCTTCAAAGTAGCACCATGATCTTCATGATAGAGAGTCTCTTGTTTAGTCACTTTCATATACTAGTGGGAATTTTCATTATAGAACTTGGCTTGTATATTCCAATGATGGGCTTCCTCAAATTCCCTAGGTATTCGTGAGCAAGCAAGTTGGATGCACATCCACTTAGTTTCTTTTGTCGATCTTTCATACATTTATAGCTCTAGTGCATCCGTTGCATGGCAATCCCTACTCACTCACATTGATATCTATTGATGGGCATCTCCATAGACCATTGATACGCCTAGTTGATGTGAGACCATCTTCCTCTTTTTGTCTTCTCCATAACCACCACTCTATTCCACATAGTGCTATGTCCATGGCTCACACTCATATATTGCATGAAAGTTGAAAGAGTTTGAAAAATTTTTAGTATGAAACAA
Organism: Secale cereale; assembly: GCA_902687465.1. Lineage (NCBI taxonomy): Eukaryota > Viridiplantae > Streptophyta > Magnoliopsida > Poales > Poaceae > Secale > Secale cereale. Next base: position 388,677,688 of record LR738713.1, on the reverse strand, counting down.
GTTCTTGGCTGAAACCGGGGTTTTGCATGATTGGAATACTGTGTGTGACGAACATGGAGCATAGCCTAACTATATGATTTTGCAGGGATGAACTTTCTTTGGCCATGTTATTTTGAGAAGCCATGATTACTTTGTTAGTATGCTTGAAGTATTATTATTCTTATGTCAATATGAACTTTTATCTTGAATCTTTCGGATCTGAACATTCATGCCACAACAAAGAGAATTACATTGAGAATTATGTTAGTTAGCATTCCACATAAAAAAATTCTATTTTTATCATTTACTTACTCGAGGACGAGCAGGAATTAAGGTTGGGGATGCTTGATACCTGTCCAACGTATCTATAATTTTTTATTGTTCCATGCTCTTATATATTCTGTTTTGGATGTTTAATGGGCTTTATTATACACTTTTGTATTATTTTTGGGACTGACCTACTAACCCAAGGCCGAGTGCAAATTGCTGTTTTTTGCCTATTTCAGAGTTTCGCAGAAAAGGGATATCAAACGGAGTCCAAACGGAATGAAACCTTCGGGAGAGTTAATTTTGGAACCGCATCTACCCAGAAGACTTGGAGTACACGCGAGGGAACGAAGGAGGTGGCCACGAGGGTCCAGGGCGCGCCCCTCCCCCTGGGGGAGCCCCCACCCTCGTGGCCCCCCTCTGGCTCCCCCGATACCCTCCTTCCTCCTATATATATATCCATGTACCCTAAAAACATTGAGGCAACAGAGAAAACCCTAATTCCACCGCCGCAACCTTCTGTTCCCATGAGATCCATTCTTGGGGCCTATTTCAGAGCTACGCCAGAGGGGGGATCTACCATGGAGTGCTTCTACACCAACGCTATAGCCTCACCAATGAGTTGTGAGTAGTTTACCACATACCTTTGGGTCCATAGTTATTAGCTAGATGGCTTCTTCTCTCTTTTTGGATCTCAATACAAAGTTCTCCTCGATCTTCGAGGAGATCTATTCGATGTAATAGTTTTGTGGTGTGTTTGTCGAGATCCGATGAATTGTGGGTTTATGATCAAGATTATCTATGAACAATATTTGATTATTTTCTGAAATCTTTTATGTATGATTATAATATCCTTGCAAGTCTCTTCGAATTATTGGTTTGGTTTGGCCTACTAGATCTATAGTTCTTGCAATGGGAGAAGTGCTTGGCTTTGGGTTCAATCTTGCGGTGTCCTTTACCAGTGACAGCAGGGGCAGCAAGGCACGTATTGTATTGTTGCCATCGAAGATAAAAAAGATGGGGTTTATATGATATTGCTTGAGTTTATCCCTCTACATCATGTCATCTTGCTTAAAGCATTACTCTGTTCTTATGGTGGATAGCGGTCGATGTGTGGAGTAATTGTAGTAGATGCAGAATCATTTCGGTCTACTTGTCACGGACGTGATGCCTATATATAATGATCATGAATAGATATTCTCATAACTATGCACTTTTCTATCAATTGCTCGACAGTAATTGGTTCACCCACCATAGAATTCTGCTATCATGAGAGAAGCCACTAGTGAAACCTATGGCCTCCGGGTCTATTCTCATCATATTAATCTTCCATCTACTTTACTTTGTTTTATTTACTTTCTGTTCTTATACCAAAAATACCAAAAATATTATACTATCCTATCTATCAGATCTCACTTTTGTAAGTGACCGTAAAGGGATTGACAACCCCTTATGGCATTGGCTGGAAAGTTCTTATTTGTTTCTGCATGTGCGAGGGACTCGCGCGTGGTCTCCTACGGGATTGATACCTTGGTTCTCAAAAACTGTGGGAAATACTTACGCTACTGTGCTGCATCACCCTTTCCTCTTTGAGGGAATACAACGCAAGCTCGAGAAGTAGCAAGAAGAATTTCTTGGCGCCGTTGCTGGGGAGGCGCCACTCTCCATTATGGAGAATGGAGATTTTCTTGTCTCCAATTCTTGCGCTTAGCACAATGTTTCTTCCAAGTAGCTCCCTATGATTGAACATACATTTTTTTCCAATCTTTGATTTTCATGTCTTCATGGGTTTTAGAAATCCGGTATGAACAACAGTTATGCATAGGATGACCTGGTCGTAAGTTCATAACATCAAGGCGACCTTCAGAAACATCAGATGAGGCACACAATCCTTCGAGATTTTCTGTTGAAAAATATAGTAATAACTTCGTAGTTAGCAATGTAGTTGAGTTTTAGAAGAATTTATGCAAAAGATGAAGGAAATATGCCCTAGAGGAAATAATAAAGTTATTATTTATTTCCTTATATCATGATAAATGTTTATTATTCATGCTAGAATTGTACTAACCGGAAACTTAGTACATGTGTGAATACATAGACAAAACAGAGTGTCCCAAGTATGCCTCTACTATACTAGCTCATTGATCAAAGATGGTTATGTTTCCTAGCTATAGACATGAGTTGTCATTTGATCAATGGGATCACATCATTAGGAGAATGATGTGATGGACAAGACCCATCCGTTAGCTTAGCACTATGATTGTTTAGTTTTACTGCTATTGCTTTCTTCATGACTTATACATGTTCCTATGACTATGAGAATATGCAACTCCCGAATACCGGAGGAACACCTTGTGTGCTATCAAACGTCACAACGTAATTGGGTGATTATAAAGATGCTCTACAGGTGTCTCCGAAGGTGTTCGTGGTGTTGGCATAGATCAAGAATATGATTTGTCACTCCGAGTGTCGTAGAGGTATCTCTGGGCCCTCTCGGTAATACACATCATAATAAGCCTTGCAAGCAAATGACTAATGATTTAGTCACGAGATGATGTATTACGGAACGAGTAAAGAGACTTGCCGGTAACGAGATTAACTAGGTATGGTGATACCGACGATCGAAATCTCGGACAAGTAACATACCGATGACAAAAGGAACAATGTATGTTGTTATGCGGTCTGACCGATAGAGATCTTCGTAGAATATTTAGGAGCCAATATGAGCATCCAGGTTCCTCTATTGGTTATTTACCGGAGATGAGTCTCGGTCATGTCTACATAGTTCTCGAACCCGTAGGGTCCGCATGCTTAAAGTTTGATGACGATCGGTATTATGAGTTTATGTGTTTTGATGTACCGAAGGTAGTTTAGAGTCCCGGATGAGATCAGGGACATGGCGAGGAGTCTCGAAATGGTCGAGACGTAAAGATCGATATATTGGACGACTATATTCGTACATCGGAAAGGTTCCGACTGATTCGGGTATTTTTCGGAGTACCGGAGAGTTACGGGAATTCGCCGAGGAGTATATGGGCCTTATTGGGCTTTAGGGGAAAGGGAGAGAGGAGTCTGCGCCCCTCCCATGGCTTGGTCCGAATTGGACTAGGGAGAGGGGCTGCGCCCCCTCCTTCCTTCTCTTCTCTTTCCCTTTCCTTCTCTCCTACTCCTACTACTTGGAAGGGCTCCTAGTTCTACTAGCAAAGGGGGAATCCTACTCCCGGTGGGAGTAGGACTCCCCTAGGGCATGCCATAGAGAGGGCCGGCCCTACCTCTCCTCCACTCCTTTATATACGGGGGTAGAGGCACCCCATAGACACACAAGTTAATCAGTTGATCTCTCTCAACCGTGTGCGGTGCCCCACTCCACAGTAACACACCTCGGTCATATCGTTGCAGCGCTTAGGCAAAGCCCTGCGACGGTAACTTCATCATATCCGTCACCACGCCGTCGTGCTGACGAAACTCTCCCGTGAAGCTCAACTGGATCAAGAGCCCGTGGGACGTCATCAAGCTGAACGTGTGCTGAATGCGGAGGTGCCATACGTTCGGTACTTGATCGGTTGGATCGCGAAGAAGTTCGACTACATCAACCGCGTCACTAGACGCTTCCGCTTCCGGTCTACGAGGGTATGTAGACACACTCTCCCCTCTCGTTGTTATGCATCTGGTAGATAGATCTTGTGTGATCGTAGGAAAATTTTGAAAATACTACGTTCCCCAACAAAAGATTCACGGATGTCGTAATAATAAAAAATCTTACCATGACATCTCCATGGATGTTACCGTAGTTCAACACGTGCACTAGTGGCACGTATTGACCATAATGTGGAGGAGTTTGATAATAGATATTGTAATTCTCAAGATCATTAATAAATGAGATCAAATGATTTTTCTCATGAGAAGTTAATTTTGAGCCATCGGTGTAGTAGGTTTTGTCTACCATCTTCCTCACATTCTTTGCAGAATGAAAATAAGTTATCAATGGAAATAACCTATCAACTATTGTGAAAAAATCTGGCATAACCTTTGCTAAAAAAAGGACATATCGAGCGCCTGAAATTTGCCAGAACGAAAATTAATCAACACTACGACAAAACATAGGCACTCAAAGGTGTTACCTACAAACATGGCCGGTCAGTTGGGCAAGCACATATCCTATTTGAGCAACACAACATATATATGTTCATATCAACCTAGAATTCGGTATATAAGGTTTTCCCTAATAGTGTTTGAAACCCATGCATGCATGAATCTAACCTCGAGGTCGGAGGCGGTCGGTGACGGGGATGACAACGGGGATGATGGAGGGCCTCCTTGGTTTCTGCAAAAACAAAAACCCTATGAGCTATCAACTAATCAAATTCATATGCCTTGCATAGTTCTCTCCAATTTGAGCATTCAAAATAGGAGTAGTTCTCCAATTTGAGCATTCAATAAGCAAAACTAAATCATAAAATAAATTAGTATTCAAATTAGCATGCATTCAATAATCAAAACTAAATCATCTCTTGCATCTGTACTTCATTGAATATTATCACTAATACATCTCGAATAATATCATACATATAACATCACTAATATAGCTACAACCCTAGCGAACGACGAGTATCGGCGTGGGCGATTGATACGTCTCCAACGTATCTATAATTTTTGATTGTTCCATGCTATTATTTATGAAGTCTTGGATGTTTAATGGGATTTATCATACACTTTCATATATTGGGACTAACCAACTAACCCAAAGGCCCAGTCCAGATTGCTGTTTTTTGCCTGTTTCGGGGTTTTGCAGAAAAAGAATATCAAACAGAGTCCAAATGGAATGAAACCTTCGCGATAGATATTTTTGGAGAAAATTACGCATAGGGGACTTGAGAGCCACGTCAGGGGAGCCTCGGGGTGTCCACGAGGGTGGGGGCCGCACCCCCCTTCCCAAGATGCGCCCCCCTTCCCAAGGTGCGCCCCTGCCTCGTGGGCCCCTCGAGCACCCCGCGGTGTCCTTCTTCCTCCTATATAAGTCTACGTACCCCGAAACCATCGGCAACAGAGAGAAAACCCTAATTCCACCACCGTAACCTTCTGTTCTCGTGAGATCCCATCTTGGAGCCTGTTTCGGAGCTCCGCCGGAGGGGGGATCCATCACGGAGTGCTTCTACATCATTATCATCGCCCTCACCATGAGTTGTGAGTAGTTTACCACGGACCTTCGGGTCCATAGCTAGTGTCTAGATGGCTTCTTCTCTCTCTCTGGATCTCAATACAAAGTTCTCCTCGGTCTTCGAGGAGATCTATTCGATGTAATCTCTTTTTGCGGTGTTTTTGTCGAGATCTGATGAATTGCGAGTTTATGATCAAGATTATCTATGATAAATATTTGGTTCTTCTCTGAACTTTTTATGTGTGCTCATAATATCCTTGCATGTCTCTTCGAATTATTGGTTTGGTTTGGCCTACTAGATCTATAGTTCTTGCAATGGGAGAAGTGCTTGGCTTTGGGTTCAATCTTGCGTTGTCCTTTCCCAGTGACAGTAGGGGCAGCAAGGCACGTATTGTATTGTTGCCATCTAGGATAAAAAGATGGGGTTTATATCATATTGCTTGAGTTTATCCCTCTACATCATGTCATCTTGCTTAAGGCGTTACTCTGTTCTTATGAACTCAATACACTAGATGCATGCTGGATAGCGGTCAATGTGTGGAGTAATAGTAGTAGATGCAGAATCGTTTCGGCCTACTTGTCTCGAACATAATGCCTATATACAATGATCATGCCTAGATAGTCTCATAATTATTCGCTTTTCTATCAATTGCTCGACAGTAATTTGTTTACCCGCCGTAGAATATCGCTATCATGAGAGAAGCCACTAGAGAACACTATGGCCCCCGGGTCTATTCTCAACATATCAATCTACATCTACTTTACTTTTACCGCTTTTATTTTCTGTTCTTATAAACCAAAAATACCAGAAATATAAACTATCATCTTTATCAGATCTCACTTTCGTAAGTGATCGTAAAGGGATTGACAACCCGTTACCGCGTTGGTTGTGAAGTTCTTATTTGTTTGTGTAGGTGCGAGGGACTCGCGCGTGGTCTCCTACTGGATTGATACCTTGGGTCTCAAAAACTGATGGAAATACTTACGCTACTGTGCCGCATCTCCCTTTCCTGTTCGAGGGAATACAACGCAAGATCGAGAAGTAGCAAGAAGAATTTCTGGCGCCGTTGCCCGAGAGCCTTATGCAAAAGTCATATACCAAGTACCTATCACAAACCCTTATCCTTCGCATTACATTTTTGCCTCTCGTTTTCCTCTCCCCCACTTCACCCTTGCCATTTTATTTGCCCTTTTTCTGTCATGTGTTTATCTTCGCCTGCTTCTTGTTTGCTTGTGTGAGTTCGATTGCTTGCTTGTCACTATGGCTCAAAACAATACCAAATTGTGTGACTTCTCCAATACCAACAAGAATGATTTTATTAGCACTCCGATTGCTCCAATTACTGATGCTGAATCTTGTGAGACCAAAGCTGCTTTGTTGAATCTTGTCATGAAAGATCAATTCTCCGGCCTTTAGATGCCGCTACCCATCTGAACAACTTTGTTGATTTGTGTGATACGCAAAAGAAAAGGGATACGGATAACGATATTGTTAAAGATGCTTTTATTGATTCATGGAATAAGTGCAAAGATGCTTTTATCTCTAAGTATTTCCCTCCTGCTAAGATCATCTCTCTTAGAAACGATATTATGAATTTTAAGCAACTAGATCATGAGCATGTTGCACAATCTTGGGAGAGAATGAAATTGATGATACGTAATTGCCCTACACATGGTTTGAATCTATGGATGATTATTCAGAACTTTTATGCTGGCTTGAATTTTGCTTCTAGAAATCTCTGAGACTCGGCAGCGGGAGGCACTTTCGTGGAAACTACCTTAGGACAAGCTACCAAACTCCTAGATAATATTATGGTTAATTATTCTCAATGGCACACAGAAAGATCTACTAGTAAAAAAGTGCATGCTATTGAAGAAATTAGTGTTTTGAGTGGAAAGATGGATGAACTTATGAAATTATTTGCTGCTAAGAGTGATTCTTCTGATCCCAATGATATGCCTTTGTCCACATTGATTGAAAATAGCAATGAATATTTGGATGTGAATTTTTTTGGTAGGAATAATTTTGGTAACAATGCTTATAGAGGTAATTTTAATCCTAAGCATTTTCCTAGTAATTCCTCTAATAATTATAGTAATTCCTACAACAACTCTTAAGGAAAGATGCCTTTTGAATTTGAAACTAGTGTTAAGGAGTTTATGGTCTCACAAAATAATTTCAATGTTATGCTTGAAGAGAAATTGCTTGAGATTGATGAATTGGCTAGAAGTGTGGATAGAACTACTCTTGATGTTGATTCTTTTAAACTTAGATCTATCCCAACTAAGCATGATATCAATGAGTCTCTCAAAGCCATGAGAATTTCCACTGATTAATGCAAAGAAAGAACCGCTAGGATGCGTGCTAAAGGAGAGGATTATACTAAAGCATGTTCTTCTAGTTATCGTGGAAATAAAGATGAAGATCTGAAAGTTGTTGATGTGTATCCTATTAGATCCTTGTTTTCTAGCATACATCTTCATGAAGATAGGATTGGAGATGATTCTACTTTAAGGTGTCCCAATGATTCGGAGTTTTTAGATCTTGATGCTAAAATTGTTAAAAGTGGGAGTGAAGAGATTAAAACCTTCCACAGTGATGAACCCACTACTTTGGATTTCAAGGGATTCAATTATGACAGTTTCTCTTTGATTGATTGTATTTCCTTGTTGCAATCCGTGCTAAATTCTCTGCATGCTTATAGTCAAAATAAAGCTTTCACCAAACACATACTTGATGCTTTGATGCAATCTTATGAAGAAAAACTTGAGTTAGAAGTTTCTATCCCTAGAAAGCTTTATGATTAGTGGGAACCTACTATTAAAATAAAAATAAAAGATCATGAATGCTATTCTTTGTGTGATTTGGGTGCATGTGTCTCCACTATCCCTAAAATTTTGTGTGATTTGCTAGGGTTCCATGAGCTTGATGATTGTTCTTTAAATTTGCATCTTGCGGATTCCACTATTAAGAAACCTATGGGAAGAATTAATGATGTTCTTACTGTTGCCAATAGGAATTATGTGCCCATAGATTTCATTGTTCTTGATATAGATTGCAATCCTTCATGTCCTATTATTCTTGGTAGACCTTTCCTTAGAACGATTGGTGCGATGATTGATATGAAGGAAGGAAATATTAGATTCCAATTTGCGTTAAGGAAAGGAATGGAACACTTTCCTATAAAGAAAATCAAATTACCATATGAATCTATTATGAGAGCCATTTATGGATTGCCTTCCAAAGATGGCAATACCTAGATCTATCTTGTATCATGCCAAGCTAGGGGCGTAAAACGATAGCGCTTGTTGGGAGGCAACCGAATTTTATATATTTTGTTTTTGTTGCTGTTAGGGAATAAATATTGCATCTAGCCTCTGTTTAGATGTGGTTTCATGTTTTGTTTAGTGTTTGTGCCAAGTAGAACCTTCGGGGAGACTTGTGTGAAGTTTATGTGATCTTGCTGTGAAAAACAGAACGTTAGCACTCGCTAAAGTGGTCGTAAGATTTTACTAGAGCATGCTATTTAGTTGATTCTTTTTGTAGATGATTAATAGACAAATTTATCACGTTTACCAATTTAGTTCGAATATTTTGGAGTTCCAGAAGTAGGCGAAACCTGCAAATTACTACAGACTGTTCTGTTTTTGACAGATTCTGTTTTTCGTGTGTTGTTTGTTTATTCCAATGCATCTATGAGTAGTATAGGCAAGTATGAACCATAGAGAAGTTGGAATATAGTAGGTTTAACACCAATATAAAAAAGAATGAATTCATTGCAGTACCTTTTAGTAGTGGTTTGCTTTCTTATACTAACGTAGCTTCCGAGAATTTTTTTCTAAGTTTTGTGTTGTGAAGTTTTCAAGTTTTGAGTATTGCTTTGATGGACTATGGAACAAAGAGTAGAAAAGGCCTCAGCTTGGGGATGCCCATGGCACCCCAAGAAATTCAAGGACAATCAAAAGCCAAAGCTTGGGGATGCCCCGGGAAGGCATCCCCTCTTTCTCTTCATCCATCGGTAACTATACTTGGAGCTATATTTTTATTTACCACATGATATGTGTTTTGCTTGGAGCATCTTGTATAATTTGAGTCTTTGCTTGTTAGTTTGACACAATCATCCTTGCTGGACACACCTATTTGAGAGATTTAAATATGGCCTAGGAATTGCTAGAACACTCTATGTGCTTCACTTATATCTTTTGAGTTGAATAGTTTTTGCTCTAGAGCTTCACTTATATCTTTTAGAGCACAGTGGTGATAATATTTTGAAGAAATTGTTGAAATATCATGCTTCACTTATATCCTGTTGAGAGTCTATTAAAACAACATGGTAATGTGTTTAGGCTAAGAAAACTAGTCTTCACATCATAGACATGCAATGTCAATGTAGTAAAAAAAATCACACTAAGTGCATTGAGTATGATGAGATGTTGGATGCTTGTTAATTATTTTGAGATATGAGGATAGTGATATTAGATTCATGCTAGTAGAGTTATTATAAAATTGAGTAATACTTGTGTTAAGGTTAATGATTCCCGTAGCATGCACATATGGTGAACCGCTATGTGACGAAGTTAGAGCATGAGGTATTTGTAAAGTGTCAACCTTTGTGTGGAGGTCGGTGGAGCGCGATGGTTAACTCCTACCAACCTCCCCCCTAGGAGCATGCGTTGATTGCTTTGTTTTGATGACTCGTAGATTTTTGCAATAAGTATAAGAGTTCTTATGACTAATGTTGAGTCCATGGATTGTACGCACTCTCACCCTTCCACCATTGCTAGCCTCTCTTGTACCGCGCAACTTTTGCCGGTAGCATAAACCCACTATATATCCTTCCTCAAAACAACCACCATATTATTCCTCCAAACAGCCACCATACCTACCTATCATGGCATTTCCATAGCCATTCCGAGATATATTGCCATGCAACTTTCCACCGTTCCGTTCATATGACACGCATCATATTGTCATATTGCCATGCATGATCATGTAGTTGACATCATAGTTGTGGCAAAGCCACCATGCATAATTTTTCATACATGTCACTCTTGATTCATTCCACATCCCGGTACACCGTCGGAGGCATTCATGTAGAGTCATACTTGTTGTAGTATCGAGTTGTAATATCGAGTTGTAAATCAATAAAAGTGTGATGATCATCATTATTAGAGCATTGTCTCATATGAGGAAAGGCCAATAAAAAAATAGATGGCGCAAAAAAATATAGAGAGGGGCTAATAAAAAAAGAGAAAGCCCCTCCAAAAAAATGAGAGAAAAGAGAGAAGGGACAATTGCTACTATCTTTTTTCACACTTGTGCTTCAAAGTAGCACCATGTTCTTCATGATAGAGAGTCTCATGTTTAGTCACTTTCATATACTAGTGGGAATTTTCGTTATGGAACTTGGCTTGCATATTCCAACGATGGGCTTCCTCAAATGCCCTAGGTCTTCGTGAGCAAGCAAGTTGGATGCACACCCACTAGTTTCTTTTGTTGAGCTTTCATTCATACTTAGCTCTAGTGCATCCGTTGCATGGCAATCCCTACTCACTCACATTGATATGTATTGATGGGCATCTCCATAGACCGTTGATACGCATAGTTGAGGTGAGACTATCTCCCTACTTTTTGTCTTCTCCACAACCCCCTCTATTCCACCCATAGTGCTATGTCCATGGCTCACGCTCATGTATTGCGTGTAAGTTGAAAGGTTTGAAAGTATAGAGTATGAAAACAAGTGCTTGGCTGAAATCAGGGTTGTGCATGATATGAATATTTTGTGTGATGAAGAGGGAGCATAGCCAGACTATATGATTTTGTAGGGATAACTTTCTTTAGCCATAGTATTTTGAGAAGATATGATTGCTTTGTTAGTATGCTTGAAGTATTATTATTCTTGTGTCAATATAGACTTTTATCTTGAATCTTTCGGATCTGAACATTCATGTCACAATTACGAGAATTACATTGAGAAACTATATTGGTTTGCATTCCACATCAAAAATTCTTTCTTTATCATTTACCTACTCGAGGACGAGCATGAATTAAGCTTGGGGATGCTTGATACGTCTCCAACGTATCTATAATTTTTTATTGTTCCATGATATTATTTATGAAGTCTTGGATGTTTAACGGGCTTTATCATACACTCATACACTTTTATATCATTTTTGGGACTAACCTACTAACCCAAAGGCCCAGTCCATATTGTTGTTTTTTGCCTGTTTCAGGGTTATGCAGAAAAAGAATATCAAACGGAGTCCAAACGGAATGAAACCTTCGCGAGAGATATTTGTGGAGAAAATCACACACAAGGGACTTGAGAACCACGTTAGGGGAGCCTCGGGGTGTCCACGAGGGTGGGGGGCGCTCCCCCTTCCCAGGGAACGCCCCCTGCCTTGTGGCCCCCTCGAGAACCCCCGGTGTCCTCCTTCCTCCTATATATGTCTATGTACCCCGAAACCATCGGCAATAGAGAGAAAACCCTAATTCCACCGCTATAACCTTCTGTTCCCGTGAGATCCCATCTTGGAGCCTGTTCTGGAGCTCCGCCGGAGGGGGGATCCATCACGGAGTGCTTCTACATCATCATCATCGCCCTCACCATGAGTTGTGAGTAGTTTACCACAGACCTTCGGGTCCATAGCTAGTATCTAGATGGCTTCTTCTCTCTCTCTCTCTGGATATCAATACAAAGTTCTCCTCAGTCTTCGAGGAGATCTATTCGATGTAATCTCTTTTTGCGGTGTGTTTGCCGAGATCCGATGAATTGTGAGTTTATGATCAAGATTATCTATGAGAAATATTTGGTTCTTCTCTGAACTTTTTATGTGTGCTCATAATATCCTTACAAGTCTGTTCGGATTATTGGTTTGGTTTTGTCACACCCTGCATTGTGTAACATGTTATTTGTACCTTTGAAGCATGAAAATTTGGACCAGCAAATTTTTTTAGCATCATTTGGCTTTTATTTAGATTGAGTTTTCTTCATATGCTTTTTCATGTGCTCATTAAAGTCAACTATGACCTCTGGTAGAATTCATCTCCATACCCAAAACTTCTGCCCAATGATCATGCCAAGTGTTATATAACAGTATAGAATTTTCTTACAAAATTAATTTGGCCAAAAAGTACTTTTATAAATTTAGTTTTCCAAAAACCCCTGAATTGAGATTTGCACTGCAAGTACTTGATTTAGGGTGAGAAAATTATTTCAAAAGGTTCATTTGAGACCTAGTAGTCATAGGACTCCCAGAAACCACAAGGTATAATTTTAAAAGTTATTTTCCTATTTTATTTAAAAGCTTTTTCTTAAGGCCAGAAATGGTCTTTAATAAGGGAAAATTATTTAACTGTTTCAAAAATATTTGCCAAAATTCAGAGAGACTCAGAGGACATATATTGTCCATATATAAGAGTTTCAACACTTGGTCATGTTCAAAATAATGGGCTAAACCCTCTAAAACCCTTTCTGGACATTTCAAGCTTTTGAAATATTAACAAAGGAAATATTCTCCAAAAATTCCAGGGAAATTCTATCATGTCATATATGACATATTTGATGATCTTGCCAAGTCCCATGCCTTGGGAAGCAAGAAAACATCCTCAAACCCCTTCATAACCATTCTGTCCATATTTGAAGTTTGAGCAACTTTACATTGCCAAACTTGTCCATATGCTCTCAAACTTGGTGCACATGCTAGAATGGCCTAATAAGGCATCTAGACCAAATGGCACAAGATTTGGAATAGAGCAACTTGATCAGATCATCCCAAAACCCTTTCTGTTCAAATGCAAATTTGAACAACTTTATATTACCAACTTTTTATCTGGAGCTTCAAACTTTGTGGGCATGATCAATACCCCAAATGATGATGCTACACCAAGTGGTGCATCAAGGGGAGATGATTAGCTTGACTCAAACAAGATGAAGCTGTTTCTGTTGATTTCTAGGGTTCACCAAAGTTACATTGGCTAGTTTCTTCAAATGAGCCCAAATTTGGTGAAGCACCCTATTTTCTCATGTCTTTCAATCCTGTTAAGTGCCATGTCAAGAGGAGGTCATTTTCTTGACCAAACACTAATCAAACACCTTCTGCAGATTTACTAAAACCCTCATCCTGATCACTTTGACTCTTCTCCATGGCCTCAACTTTTTACCACATGATCATTGAGTTACTAGCTACCCCCAGTTACTTCCCCAGCACCCCAGCTCCATGATTGAGGGGTAAGAACCCCAGTTTACCTTGCTGGACAGCAAGTTTTCACCAAGTCACCAGCATCCTCACTCTCTCTCAGCATCTCCAAGGCATCCAAGGCCTCAGGCCAATTCTTTACTCCTCCCCTGACCTTCTAGAAACTCTTGGGCACATTGGTTTTGACCGGAGCAGCGAGGGCACGATGATGCCAGCAATACGCACGCTCTGGAGCACGCTACAGTGCACCTCCGCACGGTGGCTTCAGCCAATCGCTGGCCCCAGACAGCCTCGGGCTCCTCCTTTGCGCCAGTCGAGGCCTCTCAACGTCCGCAACCTCCCCGGCGCTGTCCCCCCTCCTCCTGCGCCCTCCAGTGGTCGTCGTCGTACGCGCGCTGGCCGCCCGCAACGGCCACTCCTCTGCCTCGCACGCGCGCGCGCTCCAGAAGCTCCTCCGCTCCTCCTCTCACCTCTACTAGACGTGGAGCTCGTCCAGGAACTCCGTGGACTGATCCCTCTTGCCTCCCGTGCGTTGTAGCCTCGAGCCGGAGCTCGCTGGCGCACTGGACCACGGGCCTCCGTCGACCTCCTATAAATAGGACCCCCCCGGGCCTCTCCAGCAGCACCAACAGCCTCACCTCACCTCACTGAGCCCCCCAGCACCATCAGTTCAACCCCAGGAGATCCTAGTACTTGGGATCGACCGGAGCGCCGCCGCGTCGGGCCGCCGGTGATCTCGCGGTACGGGCCTCCCCTGCCCCTTCCTTTGCCCGATTCGGAACCCCCTCGCCTCACTGACCATTTCCCCCCTGTTTCCCCTCTCTGTGGCAGTCGGGAACGACCGGAGCAACGACCTCCCGACGAGCCTCCGCCGTCCCACCTCGCCGCCGGCGAACCTGACCTCTCCGGCGTACCATACCACCACCCCTACAACCGCCACTCGACGCTGGACCCAACCCTGCCCTCCGTTGCCGTCGCCGTGGCCGGAAACCTCGCCGGTGAGCTCGCCGTCGCCGTGGCCGCAAGGTTGGAGATGACAGGCGGGCCCCGCGTGTCATCCCCACACCTCCCTCCTCCTCCTCTCTGCCACTGACCCACGGGCCCCGCCCGTCAGGTTCAAAACCCTGACGTGCGCGCGCAGGCACCCGTTCGGCCGGGCTGGACCGCCCTGGGCCGTGCACTGTGGCCCTCTGGCCCAGTTGCACAGGGGCGATTTTTCTTTATTCTTTCTGTAATTGTTTTAAACATTTCTACAGAAAAGAATAATGGTCCAAATAAAATAATTCCAACTCCTAAAATCTTGTAATATTCCAACCTATTTAATGGTACCACTTTCACTCACATCAAAGAAACTTTTCTGTTCTATTCAGATTTAAATTCAAATTTGAGCAGTAAAACTCCTGTTCTAAAATCAATAGATTCCATTCTGTTGCTCCAAAACTCCAACTATGAATTTTCCCCATCTTAGAAATTCCTCTAGTATTTAACAAAAATAAGTTGACATTTTCCTGAGCACTTTGATTTTTCTGTTTTATTTGTGGCCTTATTTTTCCGTGGTTATTATGCGACGTATAGATCCCGTATTTGACGAAGTTGCTGTGGAAGGAGAAGGAGAAGGATTTGAAGACTTTGAAGACCAAGCCAATCCAGGCAAGCAACCCTTTGACCATGATACACTTGTTTTGCGGAACCCGTTGTTTCCGATGCATGATGATAGATTCATGGTGGTGACCTAGTTGAAACCACCACATGATGCATGCTTGAAATTGATCTTGCTAAGTGCTAGATGACATGCTAGTAGTTGGTCATGAAGCTTAAATAATGCATGTGTGATTTTAACCTTCGTAGTTAAAATCTTTGCCTGAACCCATCGGGTGCCCCTAATGCCCGAGGGTGATGTTGAATTAGGTCATCGCTTGAGAAAGAAGTGATGTGCCGGTAGAGTCATGTGCATGGTGGAATGATGGATTAGATTTATGTGTGACTACCGTCCCAACCAAACATGTGCAACCACACTACCCCTTATGGGACGGGGCTTTATTGATTACTTAGGTCGATACTAGCATGGTGCCCGCATTACTAGTGACGGGAAGACTTGAGGTCTTTCCCGGGACGGGGTCGTGCTTGGATAGACGACCATGACTGTTTTCACCGGGCACCGGACACACCGTTGGTCCCTTCGGGTACGCGTGACATTGAAATTGGGCAAGTCCCGTGATCTATTGGTTGTACCCGAGGGCCGTGTACCAACGAGTGGACTCTATGTTAGTGTTGTCTAAGGAAAGGTAATGACCGGGTGCTTTCCCCGGGTACTTGAGGTACCGCGGGTCGTGGATGACACGGAAGTTCCTCGGATCTTGTGGGTAAAGTGCGCAACCTCTGCAGAGTGTAAAACTATTCGAATAGCCATGTCCACGGTCATGGACAGTTGGGTGGTGCTACTTAAACTATGTCCAGAATTTTACTTCATCAGTGATAGTATGTGTGTGATGAGTTAAGATGGTGACTTGACTCGATGAGTTGAATCATATTCATGTTGATATCGGTAACCTCTCTTCGAGGTTACGCGAGGTTATTGATGCATAAACTTGATGGTAGAATGTTTATTCTAGCCTTTGCTAGATTGTTCATTATTGTTCCATTGCATTGTTACTTTGAACCACATCATGGGTTGCTTGCGAGTACATTCAAAGTACTCATTGGCTTGCCACTGGTTATTTAATTGGCCAGGCATGGAAGAACAGGAATATGAGGAAGAGTTCTTTGGAGACGAACATGCGAACTAGGACGCTATCCCAGTCAGAATGCCTGTAGGGTTAAGGCAGATGGCATGGGTTCTACCCGTTATCGAAGACTTCCGCTATTTGAGTTATTTACTATTCAGCCCGTGAGGCTCTACCTATGTAAGATTTGGCCATAATGGCCATAATTCGTGTAAGACTATTTGTATGGATGTAAGACTCTTGTTATTCAGCTTCTGTGTGTTTAGTGAGCATTGATCTCTGGGATCACTGTACACGTGCATTCGGTGATCTCGACTTCTAAGTCGGGGTCCCCACAGAGCTGGTATCAGAGCCATCCTGACTGTAGGAAGCCTTAGTTAGCATGGGCGTTAGTTAGATGAGACCCCTTTTCAAAAACCTTCCGAACCTCTCTTCTTTTCTAAACCTGAGATTTCATCAGCTTATTAACCCCTCCTATTCCACCTTTGTAGATGGCTGCTGTACCTGAAGAGCACCTGACCACTGGGTTTCCTTTACTTCTCGAGGATAGCCTCCAGGAGTGTCAGTTCCACCGAGCACCCATTCTCACCTACCTTGGGCATTGGGTTAGCGATACTGAGGTGGAGTACCATGTGGAAGTGATCGTGAAGGCAAACGATCCTCCCACAAGTTGGTTCTTCGAGGGACCCCAGATGGCAACACTACCACTCGCTGTCGAGGCTGCTGCACTCAAGGCACTAACCCGTCTCCGCGAGCTTCTTCCGGAGATGGCAGCCAAGATGACAACTCGTTTCTTACCTTACCGGAACGAAGGTGAAGAAGAAAGCAGCGCACTAGCCCCTCCACTGAAGGAAGGACTCTCGCTTCGATGCCAGACCTACTTCAGTCTATGTGCCGACAGCTTGGCACAAGACTTGGCCTCGGAATCAATGAAGCTTCGAGAAGAACTTCACAAGACCAAGGCACTACTTCGTCGAGCTCAAGAGAAGGCAAATAGGATCAAGAAGGAAGGAGCACCTTCTGGACAATCCGCTATCGCATATCTAGGCGGAAGGCCCTCCGAGGATGTGTCTTCCAAGAATGAAGAACCACCTCGGCGACGCCGGATGACGGCAAGGGAATATCGCAAGCTTTTCCCTGCACCACCGACGAAGCACCGTCGTATCCAACTCCTCCACTCCCCCACACCCTCAAGTGACAAGGGGGCCCAGACAGATGAAGACAAGGAGGAAGACCCAGAAGAGCCGGAATACGCGACCGAGCATTCCGCCGCTTAGGCATTATTCGCTACTCGGATATGCCAATTGTAACCTCAACGGTAGGATAGGTCGTGTAACCCCTACGCGCAGTCGAATCCTTGTATGGTTCATATGAAACCATCTAGTGTTTGCTTTTGTTGTGTCTGGATGTATGTCATATTCTTCCTTCGGGAATGTGTAAACGACTACATCACCCATTTGGATTTTAATGAATGTGTTTTTGGCCTTTCGGCCCTTGCATGATTTGATTTAGTGTCACACCCACCCCCTTACTAGGCACCCATCTATCTTGCTTTCCTTCTTTCGAGTCATGAGGCCTTTTACCGCTCCAACAGGATGCCTCTTGTAACTCGTACTGGTACCTCTACCCAGCAGCCCGAAGCTGGAGCATCCGCTCAGTCTGAGGCAGGCCACGACCAAACCAACGACCAAGCTCCACCACCACCTCCTCCAAGCATGGACATGGATCAGCTTCTCCAAGCTTTCCGAGAGGAACACCAAGCCAACACTGCAGCCCTTCAGCTGATTGCTCAAGCTGTCGCCAACAACCGCCAGCCGACGGGGAATGGCAATGGACGTTCTACGTTGGCAGAGTTCAAGAAGCATGCACCGCCAACCTTCATCGAGACTGCTGAACCCCTGGATGCAGACGACTGGGTCCGTTCCATTGAGGAGATACTGGAACTAGTCGAATGCACCGAAGACCGCGAGAAGGTGGCTTATGCCGCCCACTGCCTCGGGGGGACTGCTAGAGCTTGGTGGGATGGATTCAAGGTCATGCATGCTGAACAAGACATCACTTGGGTTAGCATCAAGTCAGAATTCCGCAAGGCCCACATTCCTTCCGGGATCATGGCTATCAAAAAGCGTGAGTTCCGAGCCCTGAAGCAAGGAAGTGGCACTGTCAAGGAGTACATGCAGAAGTTCAGTATTCTGTCAAGGTATGCCCCTGAAGATGTCAGCACTGATGCTGCCAAAAGGGAGCGCTTCATGGAAGGCCTCAATCAGACTCTGCAATACTCGCTTGTCGTGTGCGACTGCCCGTCTTTCCCTGACCTGGTGAACAAGGCACTTATGCTTGAAGACAAGCGGCGTGCTTTGGAAGACACTCGCAAGCGCAAGTTGGTCAGTAAGGGAAGTTCCAGCAACCAGAAGCCTCGTCCGTGACAGTCAGCCCCGACCAAGCCAACCTATCAGCAACCAAGAGCTCCTACACCTCGTGCCAACCCTCAGCCTCAGCAGTATGCCAACCCCAGGCCAGCTTTCAACCCCAATACCAGTGGTGGCAACAAGATCAATCCAAACCAAGTCACTTGCTTTGGATGTGGTCAGCCCGGACACATCTCAAGGGTGTGCCCCAACAAGAAGCCTGATGCCCCGCGCCCCAATGCGCAGAACCAGGGACAAGGCCGTGGAATGCCACCAAGGAACCCAGCTCCTCGCAATCCACCTAACCATGGGAAGGGGCGTGTGAATCACGTCACTGCTGAAGAAGCCCAGGAAGACCCGGTCGTCGTGCTGGGTACGTTCCTTGTCAACTCAGCACCTGCAACTGTCTTGTTTGATTCTGGAGCAACGCATTCATTTGTCACTCAAAGATTTGCATTAAAAAGTGGCATGACCCCTACACCCCTGAATAACCCTATGGTGGTACGAACCCCCGGAGCCGAGATGAGAGCCAAGATAGGCTGTAAAGGAGTCGGTATTACCATTAACGGTGTAGACTTCCTAGCAGACCTTATCATCCTGAGATCGCAAGGCTTGGATATGATCTTAGGGATGGATTGGCTCAGTAAGCACCAAGGCTTGTTAGACTGTGCCAATCGGACAGTCACTGTGACCAATGACCAAGGAGTCGAAGTCAAGTTTGCTTCCAACTCCTCTTCCGCTCAAGCCGCTAAAGTCAGCTGTCTGTCTGAAGTTGGGCTAGATCAAGTACCGGTGGTATGTGAGTATCCTGATGTCTTTCCGGATGAACTACCGGGAATGCCCCCTGACCGTGACATTGAGTTCATCATCGAGCTCGTGCCCGGAACAGGACCCATCTATAAGAAGCCTTATAGAATGGGGACGGAGGAATTACCTGAGTTGAAGAAGCAGCTGGAAGAGCAGCTAAGGAAGGGATTTATTCGCCCAAGTGCCTCCCCTTGGGGATCTCCTGTTCTGTTTGTGGCAAAGAGGGACGGTACCATCCACTTATGCATTGACTATCGTTCCCTCAATGAAGTTACAATCAAGAACAAGTATCCACTTCCCAAGATCGAAGATCTGTTTGATCAGCTCAGCGGAGCCAAGGTGTTCTCCAAGATCGACCTCAGATCTGGGTACTACCAGCTGAAGATCAGACCCCAAGATATTCCGAAGACGGCATTCGTAACCAGATATGGCCTGTACGAGTGCACGGTCATGTCCTTTGGGTTAACCAATGCCCCAGCATACTTCATGTATCTCATGAATAAAGTCTTCATGGAATATTTGGACAAGTTTGTTGTTGTCTTCATTGATGACATTCTTGTGTTCTCGAAGTTGGAGGAAGAGCACGAGCAGCATCTGAGGATGGTCCTAGACAAGCTTCGTGAGCACCAACTGTATGCCAAATTCAGCAAGTGTGAGTTCTGGCTGCATAAAGTTGGATTCTTAGGTCATGTCTTGACCAAGGAAGGATTATCTGTTGATCCTGCAAAGATCGAAGCTGTGACCCAATGGCAATCTCCAACGACCGTCAAGGAAGTTAGAAGCTTCCTCGGACTAGCGGGCTATTACCGCAAGTTAGTGGAAGGATTCTCTAGCATTGCACGACCAATGACTCAGCTCCTCAAGAAGGACAAGAAGTTCAAGTGGACGCCAAAATGCGAAGAGAGCTTCCAAGAGCTCAAGAAGAGATTGACCACCGCCCCAGTTCTGGCAACACCTGATATTCACAAGGAGTTCGTGATATATTGTGATGCCTCTCGAACCGGATTGGGAAGCGTTTTGATGCAAGAAGGCCGCGTCATAGCATACCTCTCCAGGCAGCTACGACCCCATGAGGAGAACTACGCTACTCACGATCTTGAACTAGCGGCAGTAGTTCATGCCTTGAAGACATGGCGGCATTACCTCCTAGGGAAACGGTGTGAGATCTACACAGACCACAAAAGTCTGAAGTACATTTTCACCCAAAAGGAATTGAACATGAGGCAGCGGAGATGGTTGGAACTCATCAAGGACTATGACCTCAGTGTTCAATATCACCCCGGGAAGGCAAACGTGGTGGCCGATGCCTTAAGCAGGAAGGCTTGCTCTTTGAATGCCGTTATTCAAGAAAGGCAGCCAGCCTTGTTTAAGGAGATCGAACAATTCAGTTTGGAATTGGTCACCCCTGGATTTCTGGATCATTTGGAAGTCAGGCTGACCCTGATGGACGACGTCAAGAAGGCACAAGATGGACATGCAAGCATTGAAGGCATCAAGAGGAAGATGAAGCTGGGCAAGGCCCCAGGATTCTCCGAAGACGAGCACGGGATTGTTTGGTACAAAGGTCGCATCTGCGTACCAAACAACACCGAGCTGAAGACGCTGATTCTGCAAGAAGCCCACGACACCCCGTATTCCATCCACCCCGGAGGAACCAAGATGTACCAAGACTTGAAGACACGATTCTGGTGGCACGAGATGAAAAGAGAGATTGCAACCTATGTTGCAAAGTGTGATCTGTGCCAAAGGGTCAAGGCTGAATATCAGCGACCTGCTGGATTGCTTCAACCACTCAAGGTTCCTGAGTGGAAGTGGGATAAAGTCGGAATGGACTTCATCACTGGATTACCAAGGTCGAATAGAGGACATGACTCTATCTGGGTCATAGTCGATCATTTGACCAAGGTGGCCCATTTCATTCCTGTCAAGACCACTTATGATGGCAACCGGCTGGCAGCTCTCTACATCGACCGAATCGTAAGTCTTCACGGTGTTCCCAAGGAGATTGTGTCAGATCGAGGAACCCAGTTCACCTCAAGGTTCTGGAAGAAGTTCCAAGAAGCCTTGGGAACCAAGTTGTCTTTCAGCACGGCTTTTCACCCACAGACCGGAGGTCGGACAGAACGAGTCAATCAGATTCTCGAAGACATGCTCCGAGCCTATGTCCTGGCATATGGAGCCAAGTGGGAAGATTGTCTCCCTTTTGCCGAGTTCTCCTACAACAACAGTTACCAGTCAAGCCTTCAGATGGCACCATTTGAGGCGTTGTACGGACGCAGATGTCGCACACCCCTCAACTGGTCAGAGACTGGAGAAGGACTAGTCTTTGGACCGGATAATCTCCGCGCAGCAGAAGAGCAAGTCCAACTAGTCAGAGAGCGATTAAAGGCAGCCAAGTCAAGGCAGAAGAGTTATGCTGACACTCACCGTCGGGACATGAGTTTCCATGTCGGGGACCATGTGTACCTGCGGGTAACTCCTCTGAAGGGAACCAAGCGTTTCCACGTCAAGGGGAAGGTCGCACCAAGGTTCATTGGACCCTTTGAGATCACTGCTCGACGAGGAGAAGTGGCTTACCAGTTGGAACTACCACCTGAGCTATCCGATATGCACAATGTATTCCATGTGTCACAACTTCGGAAATGTCTCCAAGTTCCGGACAAGCCTAATCTCTACAAGGATGTGGATCACCAAGCCATTGATCTGCAGCCTGATTTGACCTACCTCGAGAAGCCCATTCGCATTCTGGACGAAGCAGAACGACGGACGCGAAGCCGTACCATCAAGTACTTCAAGGTCCAGTGGAGCAGCCACACTGAAGCAGAAGCAACCTAGGAACGAGAAGACTATCTTAGATTCGAGTTTCCCGACCTCTTTTAAGACCTAGTTTAGGAATCTCGGGGACGAGATTCTTGTAAGGGGGGTAGGTCTGTCACACCCTGCATTGTGTAACATGTTATTTGTACCTTTGAAGCATGAAAATTTGGACCAACAAATTTTTTTAGCATCATTTGGCTTTTATTTGGATTGAGTTTTCTTCATATGCTTTTTCATGTGCTCATTAAAGTCAACTATGACCTCTGGTAGAATTCATCTCCATACCCAAAATTTCTGCCCAATGATCATGCCAAGTGTTATATAACAGTATAGAATTTTCTTACAAAATTAATTTGGCCAAAAAGTATTTTTATAAATTTAGTTTTCCAAAAACCCTTGAATTGAGATTTGCACTGCAAGTACTTGATTTAGGGTGAGAAAATTATTTCAAAAGGTTCATTTGAGACCTAGTAGTCATAGGACTCCCAGAAACCACAAGGTATAATTTTAAAAGTTATTTTCCTATTTTATTTAAAAGCTTTTTCTTAAGGCCAGAAATGGTCTTTAATAGGGGAAAAATTATTTAACTGTTTCAAAAATATTTGCCAAAATTCATAGAGACTCAGAGGACCTATATTGTCCATATATAAGAGTTTCAACACTTGGTCATGTTCAAAATAATGGGCTAAACCCTCTAAAACCCTTTCTGGATATTTCAAGCTTTTGAAATATTTACGAAGGAAATATTCTCCAAAAATTCCAGGGAAATTCTATCATGTCATATATGACATATTTGATGATCTTGCCAAGTCCCATGCCTTGGGAAGCAAGAAAACATCCTCAAACCCCTTCATAACCATTCTGTCCATATTTGAAGTTTGAGCGACTTTACATTGCCAAACTTGTCCATATGCTCTCAAACTTGGTGCACATGCTAGAATGGACTAATAAGGCATCTAGACCAAGTGGCACAAGATTTGGAATAGAGCAACTTGATCAGATCATCCCAAAACCCTTTCTGTTCAAATGCAAATTTGAACAACTTTACATTACCAACTTTTTATCTGGAGCGTCAAACTTTGTGGGCATGATCAATACCCCAAATGATGATGCTACACCAAGTGGTGCATCAAGGGGAGATTATTAGCTTGACTCAAACAAGATGAAGCTGTTTCTGTTGATTTCTAGGGTTCACCAAAGTTACATTGGCTAGTTTCTACAAATAAGCCCAAATTTGGTGAAGCACCCTATTTTCTCATGTTTTTCAATCCTGTTAAGTGCCATGTCAAGAGGAGGTCATTTGCTTGACCAAACACTAATCAAACACCTTCTGCAGATTTACTAAAACCCTCATCCTGATCACTTTGACTCTTCTCCATGGCCTCAACTTTTTACCACATGATCATTGAGTTACTAGCTACCCCCAGTAACTTCCCCAGCACCCCAGCTCCATGATTGAGGGGTAAGAACCCCAGTTTACCTTGCTGGACAGCAAGTTTTCACCAAGTCACCAGCATCCTCACTCTCTCTCAGCATCTCCAAGGCATCCAAGGCCTCTGGACAATTCTTTACTCCTCCCCTGACCTTCTAGACACTCTTGGGCACATTGGTTTTAACCGGAGCAGCGAGGGCACGATGATGCCAGCAATACGCACGCTCTGGAGCACGCTACAGTGCACCTCCACACGGTGGCTTCAGCCAATCGCTGGCCCCCGACAGCCTCGGGCTCCTCCTTCGCGCCAGTCGAGGCCTCTCGACGTCCGCAACCTCCCCGGTGCTGTCCCCCCTCCTCCTGCGCCCTCCAGTGGTCGTCGTCGCACGCGCGCTGGCCGCCCGCAACGGCCACTCCTCTGCCTCGCACGCGCGCGCGCGCTCCAGGAGCTCCTCCGCTCCTCCTGTCACCTCTACTAGACGTGGAGCACGTCCAGGAACTCCGTGGACTCATCCCTCTTGCCTCCCGTGCGCTGTAGCCTCGAGCTGGAGCTCGCCAGCGCACTGGACCACGGGCCTCCGTCGACCTCCTATAAATAGGACCCCCCGGGCCTCTCCAGCAGCACCAACAGCCTCACCTCACCTCACTGAGCCCCCCAGCACCATCAGTTCAACCCCAGGAGGTCCCAGTACTCGGGATCGACAGGAGCGCCGCCGCGTCGGGCCGCCGGTGATCTCGCGGTACGGGCCTCCCCTGCCCCTTCCTTTGCCCGATTCGGAACCCCTCGCCTCACTGACCATTTCCCCCATGTTTCCCCTCTCTGTGGCAGTCGGGAACGACCGGAGCAACGACCTCCCGACGAGCCTCCGCCGTCCCACCTCGCCGCCGGCGAACCTGACCTCTCCGGCGTACCATACCACCACCCCTACAACCGCCACTCGACGCTGGACCCAACCCTGCCCTTCGTTGCCGTCGCCGTGGCCGGAAACCTCGCCGGTGAGCTCGCCGTCGCCGTGGCCGCAAGGTTGGAGATGATAGGCGGGCCCCGCCTGTCATCCCCACACCTCCCTCCCCCTCCTCTTTGCCACTGACCCACGGGCCCCACCCGTCAGGTTCAAAAACCTGACGTGCGCGCGCAGGCACCCGTTCGGCCGGGCTGGACCGCCCTGGGCCGTGCACTGTGGCCCTCTGGCCCAGTTGCACAGGGGCGATTTTTCTTTATTCTTTCTGTAATTGTTTTAAACATTTCTACAGAAAAGAATAATGGTCCAAATAAAATAATTCCAACTCCTAAAATGTTGTAATATTCTAACCTATTTAATGGTACCACTTTCACTCACATCAAAGAAACTTTTCTGTTCTGTTCAAATTTAAATTCAAATTTGAGCAGTAAAACTCCTGTTCTAAAATCAATAGATTCGATTCTGTTGCTCCAAAACTCCAACTATGAAGTTTCCCCATCTTAGAAATTCCTCTAGTATTTAACAAAAATAAGTTGACATTTTTCTGAGCACTTTGATTTTTCTGTTTTATTTGTGGCCTTATTTTTCCGTGGTTATTATGCGACGTATAGATCCCGTATTTGACGAAGTTGCTGTGGAAGGAGAAGGAGAAGGATTTGAAGACTTTGAAGACCAAGCCAATCCAGGCAAGCAGCCCTTTGACCATGATACACTTGTTTTGCGGAACCCGTTGTTTCCGATGCATGATGATAGATTCACGGTGGTGACCTAGTTGAAACCACCACATGATGCATGCTTGAACTTGATCTTGCTAAGTGCTAGATGACATGCTAGTAGTTGGTCATGAAGCTTAAATAATGCATGTGTGATTTTAACCTTCGTAGTTAAAATCTTTGCATGAACCCATCGGGTGCCCCTAATGCCCGAGGGTGATGTTGAATTAGGTCATCGCTTGAGAAAGAAGTGATGTGCCGGTAGAGTCATGTGCATGGTGGAATGATGGATTAGATTTATGTGTGACTATCGTCCCAACCAAACATGTGCAACCACACTACCCCTTATGGGACGGGGCTTTATTGATTACTTAGGTCGATACTAGCATGGTGCCCGCATTACTAGTGACGGGAAGACTTGAGGTCTTTCCCGGGACGGGGTCGTGCTTGGATAGACGACCATGACTGTTTTCACAGGGCACCGGACACACCGTTGGTCCCTTCGGGTACGCGTGACATTGAAATTGGGCAAGTCCCATGATCTATTGGTTGTACCCGAGGGCCGTGTACCAACGAGTGGACTCTATGTTAGTGTCGTCTAAGGAAAGGTAATGACCGGGTGCTTACCCCGGGTACTTGAGGTACCGCGGGTCGTGGATGACACGGAAGTTCCCCGGATCTTGTGGGTAAAGTGCGCAACCTCTGCAGAGTGTAAAACTATTCGAATAGCCGTGTCCACGGTCATGGACAGTTGGGTGGTGCTACTTAAACTATGTCCAGAATTTTACTTCATCAGTGATAGTATGTGTGTGATGAGTCAAGATGGTGACTTGACTCGATGAGTTGAATCATATTCATGTTGATATCGGTAACCTGTCTTCGAGGTTACGCGAGGTTATTGATGCATAAACTTGATGGTAGAATGTTTATTCTAGCCTTTGCTAGATTGTTCATTATTGTTCCATTGCATTGTTACTTTGAACCACATCATGGGTTGCTTGCGAGTACATTCAAAGTACTCATTGGCTTGCCACTGGTTATTTAATTGGCCAGGCATGGAAGAACAGGAATATGAGGAAGAGTTCTTTGGAGACGAACATGCGAACTAGGACGCTGTTCCAGTCAGAATGCCTGTAGGGTTAAGGCAGATGGCATGGGTTCTACCCGTTATCGAAGACTTCCGCTATTTGAGTTATTTACTATTCAGCCCGTGAGGCTCTACCTATGTAAGACTTGGCCATAATGGCCATAATTCGTGTAAGACTATTTGAATGGATGTAAGACTCTTGTTATTCAGCTTCTGTGTGTTTAGTGAGCATTGATCTCTGGGATCACTGTACACGTGCATTCGGTGATCTCGACTTCTAAGTCGGGGTCCCCACAGGTTTGGCCTACTAGATCTATAGTTCTTGCAATGGGAGAAGTGCTTGGCTTTGCGTTCAATCTTGCGGTGTCCTTTCCGAGTGACAGTAGGGGCAGCAAGGCACGTATTGTATTGTTGCCATCGAGGATAAAAAGATGGGGTTTATATCATATTGCTTGAGTTTATCCCTCTATATCATGTCATCTTGCTTAAGGCGTTACTCTGTTCTTATGAACTCAATACACTAGATGCATGCTGGATAGCGATCGATGTGTAGAGTAATTGTAGTAGATGAAGGGTCTACTTGTCTCGGACATGATGCCTATATACAATGATCATGCCTAGATAGTCTCATAATTATTCGCTTTTCTATCAGTTGCTCGACAATAATTTGTTTACCCGCCGTAGAATATCGCTATCATGAGAGAATCCACAAGAGAACACTATGGCCCCCGGGTCTATTCTCAACATATCAATCTACATCTACTTTACTTTTACCGCTTTTATTTTATGTTCTTATAAACCAAAAATATAAACTATAATCTCTATCATATCTCACTTTCGTAAGTGGCCGTAAAGGGATTGACAACCCCTTATCGCGTTGGCTGCGAAGTTCTTATTTGTTTGTGCTGGTGCGAGGGACTCGCGCATGGTCTCCTACTGGATTGATACCTTGGTTCTCAAAAACTGAGGGGAATACTTACGCTACTGTGATGCATCTCCCTTTCCTCTTCGAGGAAATACAACGCAAGCTCGAGAAGTAGCAGCGGTGGACACCCAAAGAGAAGGAACCATCACAGGATCATAGCTCCAGTGAGATCCCTGAAGGACCTGCCAGGTATTGTCGAACCTTCCCTCCAACGTAACCATGTAGCGACGGACGTGCTCGTCCTCGTCGCTGACACGGTGAGGTACCACCTCCGCGGGGTCCTCAAGCCTCCGCACCATCACTGGCCCACGCGACCACCAGCAAAGAATGTTCGGGTCAACGACGGGCTGGCTCCTCACCAAGTTGCGGCCCTAGAAGGTAGAACCTCCCAGTACCAACCCGGAAGAGCCCAGTTGGGAACTTGGCCCCTCTGATCAAGCAGGCCTCCTTCGCTGAGTCGACGACGAGGATGTGAGATAGGCATCGTCGACGTCAATGCGGGAATAATTGCTCTAACTAAAAAATAACAACAGATGTAAGATGTTCAAAATATGACATGTCCACTTCAAAACGAATCAACCTAGAATTTTGTTAAGTACACCTAAAAATAAACTAGTTCTATTAATTTTCTTACTTAAAATAAACTAGTCATATAGTAAAATTTTAATTAGATCATAAAATCTCATATACCTGAATTTTCTTACTAAAAATAAACTAGTTCTAGTAATTCAACTAGTTCAACTAAGCACTTACTATAAATAAAAATAAACTAGTTCTTACTAAAAAATAAACTAGTTCAACTAGTTCTTTTAATTTTCTTACTAATTCTATTGAACACTTACTAAAAATAGTAAAAAAATCACATTATAAAAGAACCGTAAAAAAGAGTTTAGGTTTTAGGAGAGATGGAGGGAGGAGGGGTGGGAG
>LR738713.1:388579023-388648253 GCA_902687465.1 Secale cereale | reverse complement strand
GGCTGCCAGAGGAGAAGGAAGGGGAGGAGGGCGGCCAGAGGAGGAGGGAGGAGGGGGCCGCCGGAGGAGGAGGGAGGAGGGGCGGCCGGAAGAGGAGGAGGGAGGAGAGGGTGGTCGGAGGAGGAGGAAGGAGGATGGAGGGACTACCTCAGTGGAGCGTCCGCGGTGGCGGGCGACGACGGTGGTCGGGGAACGGCGGCGGCGGCGAACGATGGGGGGCACGGGGCAGAGTGAGTGAGAGGGAGAGTGAGAGGGTCCTCTGTGTGGGGACGATAAGGTAGGGTTAGTAGCAGTACATGTTGAAGAGAAGTGCTGCTACTACGGAGCATAGCAGTTGCGCTGTACAAGGATACACGTTGTTGCTAAGTGGGGCTAGGCATGTGTGCCCAGTTCAAACTTAGCAGCAGCGCGTTGTTCCAAAATGAGCTACTGCTAACCGGGTATAAGTAGCGCCTTTTACCGCCACGCGCTACTACTAAGTAGCAGTAGCACTTCATTTTACGCAGCGCTACTACTAAGATTCTGTGTATAAGGTTTTCCCTAGTAGTGTTATTACGATGAGGTTACATCTTAATGCTAAAGATGGAGATTTCTTTGGTGGAATTTATTCTACTCGTTTAGCTAATTATCTTGGGGTGCCCACAAAGGGGAATTAATTTGAATTACCACTTGCGTTACTTGATTATAATGCTTTGGTACGCTACGAGTTTCTTGTGAGAAACGAACAGTCCCTCTTGTAACGACTAATCTTTGACCAGCAGCGTGCTGTCCATATTACCCTTCATGCTCCTCCCTTCTTTACTGATAATATATGATGTAATGATTGAGATGGAGAAAAGCTGGTATAAACTCGACCTATTTTGTTTTTGTAAATATGGTTAGCTAATCGTTCTTGCTTCTGCCCATTATGAATGAGACATGTTTGCAATGACAATTAGAGATTATAGTTACTCTTGCCATGCTTAATTAGCTAGGAGTTTATAATGGTTTACCTTGCGTGCCAACATGTTTTTAAAATGGTTGTGATGTGGTATGATAGGATGCTATCCTCCTTTGTATGATTCAGGTAGCTTGACTTGGCACATATTCACGCATGTAGTTGAAACAAAAATAACATAGCCTTCATGATATTTATGTTCATGATGATTTATATCCTACTCATGATTGCATCCAATGTTGATTAACCTCAAGGCATGTTCATGACCGTTGTCGCTCTCTAGTTGGTCTCAATCTTTTTGCTAGCCTTCACATTGTACTAAGCGGGAATACTGCTTGTGCATCCACTTCCATAAACCCAAAGTTGTTCCATGTGTCCACCATACCTACCTATATGTGGTATTTACCTGCCGTTCCAAGTAAATTTGCATGTGCCAAACTCTAAGTCTTGAAATAATAATCTGTTTTGTATGCCCGAATCGCTCATGTAGCGATTGGGGGATGTTAGTATCTTGCATGCTAGGTGGGTTATTCTCATGATGAGTGGACTCCGCTTTTCATTCACAAGAAAGTGGCTAGTAACAGGGATGCCCAGTCCCATGCTCAAAATCAAATCAAAATATGATCAAACAAAACTCCCCCAGGACTATTTTTAGTATGGACGACACCCGTTGTTTTGGATCAGCTGTGGAGTGTGATTGTTGGTGGAGCGGGAGTATAAACTTTACCATTCTGTTTGGGAACCGCCTATAATGTATTTAGAATGAAAGATATTGAGAACTCTTGGCCGTTGTGTTGACAATAAAAGCATATCGCTCAAAATTATATCTATCTTTGTTTCAATAAGCTCGAGCTCTGGCACCTCTGCAAATCCATGCTTCCCTCTACGAAGGGCCTATCTATTTAATTTTATTGTTGAGTCATCATCCTCTTATAAAAAGCTACATCTAGAGAGCACCGCTGTCATTTATATGCTTTGTTTTTAATTGATGTTGAGTATCAGTGTGACTAGATCTCTTTTATCATGAATTACAATTTCTAGTCAGTCCTTGATCTTTAGGGGTGCTCTGCATTTATGGTTTGCGGTCTCAGAATGGGCTAGCAAGATACCACCTTGTCATATTATATCGTGATTGTTTTGAAAAAGTGTTGTCATTCGAGATTTATTATTATTGCTCGCTAGTTGATTGTGTCATTGAGAAGAGTAAATTTGAGACCAATGCTATTGTGAATATGGTTAGTTCATAATCTTTGCTGAAAACCAGAATATTGGCTAGACATATTTGCAACAACAAGATCAAATAGGGTTTGTAAAAGTTTTCCTTTGTCACTTTTAGTTTGTCAACTGAATTGCTTGAGGACAAGCAATGGGTTAAGCTTGGGGGAGTTGATACGTCTCCATCGTATCTACTTTTCCAAACTCTTTTGCCCTTGTTTTGGACTCTAATTTGCATGATTTGAATGGAACTAACCCGGATTGGCGCTGTTTTCAGCAGAATTGCCTTGGTGCTATTTTTGTGCACAAATAAAAGTTCTCGGATTGACTTGAAAATTTACGAAGAATATTTGGGGAAAATATATAAAATACTGGCGAAAGAATAAACCAGAGGGGACCCACCAGCCGACCACAAGGGTGGGGGCGCCCTACCCCCTGGGTGCGCCCACTGCCTTGTGGGTCCCACGAAGCTCCACCGACCTCACCTCCAACTCCATATATTCATGTTCGGGGAGAAAAAATCGGAGAGAAGGATTCATTGCGTTTTATGATATGGAGTCGCTGCCACCTCATGTTCTTCATCGGGAGGGCGGATCTAGAGTCCGTTCGGGGCATCGGAGACTGGAATCCATCGTCGTCGTCATCATCAACCTTCCTCCATCACCAATTCCATGATGCTCATCGCCGTGTGTGGGTAATTCCATCGTAGGCTTGGATGTGATTTATCATGTAATTGAGTTAGTTTTGTTAGGGTTTGATCCCTAGTATCCACTATGTTTTGAGATTGATGTTGCTATGACTTTGCTATGCTTAATGCTTTTCACTAGGGCCCGAGTGCCATGAGTTCATATCTGAACCTATTATGTTTTCGTGAATATATATGTGTTCTTGATCCGATCTTGCAAGTTTTAGACACCTACTATGTGTTATGATCCGCATACCCCAAGGTGACAATAATTGGGATTCTTCTGGTGATTGCCGTAGTTTGAGGAGTTCGTGTATTCACTAAGTGCTAATGATTTGTTCTGGTTCTCTATTAAAAGGAGGCCTTAATATCCCTTAGTTTCCATTAGGACCCCGCTGCCACGGGAGGGCAGGACAAAAGATATCATGCAAGTTCTTTTCCATAAGCATGTATGACTATATACGGAATACATGCCTACATTATATTGATGAATTGGAGCTAGTTCTGTGTCACCCTAGGTTACAGCTTCTACATGATGAATATCATCCGACACATATCATCACCGATCCATTGCCTACGAGTTCGTTTCATATTGATCTGTGCTTTGTTATATTTTTTACTGTTATTGTTAGAATCACTACAAAACCGCTACTGTTGCCATTGTTACCATTACTATTATACCGCTTTGCTACTAAATATTTTTCTGCAGGTACTAAGTCTTTCCAGGTGTGGTTCAATTGATAACTCAGCTGCTAATACTCATGAATATTCTTTGGCTCACCTTGTGTCGAATCAATAAATTTGGGTTGAATACTCTACCCTCAAAAACTGTCGTGATCCCCTGTACTTGTGGGTTATCAGCATTCTCTAGCCAATGCAACCAAAAGACCGATCTGATGGAAGAAACTAGGAAACACATTATACATCAACACTCCCACTCACGTGTGGCTTCCTCAGGCCTATACGTGGACCAAAAGTGGGTTGCAATTTAATTGCACTAGCCGAGTCTTGAACTCAAGACCTCTTGGCTTTGATACCATGCAGAAGTGCATGCTCTAGCGAATGCAACCAAAAGACCGATCTGATGGAAGAGACTCAGGCAACACATTATACGTCAACATACCATGTTAGAAGGGATAGAGATGGATTGTTGTGGAATATTATGGATGTATTATTGATCCTCGAGGGTGAGTATATATTGAGTACAAGTCTTGGAGGGTAAGACGCCTCTCCTAGAGATAAGGTAGGAGATGGATTACAAATCCTGGACTACCAAATACATGTATCCCAAATATATCTCTAACACAAGAGAAGCGTGGTGACGACTACAGTGTTAACTTCCTTGTAGTTCGTTGGGCTTACTACCGAGGTGATAGCCGACCACCATTCCTGACGATCCTGCAGTCCCGTCGGGGTGAAACGATGTAGGCACAAGGGTAGGATGGAGTGGTACCACACCTCATGGGAGAACGAGTGATGGGCCTCTAACCCCTCGTTGGTTACCCCAAGTGGAAGGTGTAAGATGCAGTGTTGTGGAAGTTTTTCCCTTAGCCAAGATGCCAAGGATCGAATCCCAGAGACTCCTAGGTTCAACAAGTAGGTGTCAACTGCTAACGGCGCCAGATTAGCAATCAACGTGGACCTGCACACTGATACAAATAACTTTGCTCCCAACGAGTACAGAGAGGTTGTCAATCCCTCCGGCCTTGTAGTTCACAAAGGATTAAACGCAAATGATAGTAGTGTTAGATAATGTTTGCAATAGTAAGTAAAAGCGAAAAGTAAATAGCGGATGTGATCAATGATGGTAATATAGACCGGAGTCTCATGATGTTCACTAGTGATGTCTCTCTCCCAAAAGACGATAAAACAGCTATGTGAGGTAAACAAATTATAGCTGGGCAATTGACAGGACCACGAACGCAAACCAATGCTGACTACATTGCAAGAAAGGTTGAGGTTCAAAGCATGGGCGGTACGCCAAAGTAAGTAGACCGAAATCCATCAATATCTACTACTAATCATCCACCTTGAGATATCTATCCAGAACATCTCACTGGTATTAAGTTGCGAGTCCCACCCATAGTGTAAACTCAATGCAACAGACAACTGCATTAAAAGAACTTTGCGTAAAGTAAACAATCCTTGCACCCGCGGGCACAAGCACCGTTGTTTTCCCCCTTGTGGCAATAGCACATCCCCTAGACTCATGTTTCTGTCACTCAAGCTAGTCATCGAGGGGCATGAACCCACAATCAAGCATAACGTTCCCTCTTGGAGTCACTACGTATTACTTGGCCAAAGCAATAAATAACAACGGAGAACATGCAAGAATTACTTATGAACATAAATATAAAAGAGGTAGATCAAATATATTACTCAATCACAATCTGAACATAATCTCATAATCCATCGGATCCCAGCAAACTCATCATAGCAACAACATAAGGATTACATATGTGCCTCGATCATGTAGGGCAGCTCACGAGGACTAATTAGTGAAGCACAAGAACAGGAGGAGAACATCACATAGCTACTGGTCATGGACTCATGGTCCAAGGGAGACTACTCACAACTCATCCGGGAGGCGTCCATGGTGGTGGAAAAGCTCCCGATGGTGATCCTCCCCTCTAGCAGGGTGCCGGGAAGAGTTCTCCTGGGGCTCCCGATCTTGGAAGCGGCGGCGGCGGCGGAACAGAGATGGGATCGCGAAAAAGAGTTCCCGTCCCGAGGGTTTCGAAGGACGCTCTAAATATATGCCGAAGGGGGCACCAGACGGGGCTCGGGGGGCCCAGGCGCCCCCCCGGCGCGGCCCAGGGGGGGCGCCGCCAGGGCGCCTGGAGCCCTGGTGCCCCCCCGGCTGTCCTTCGGGCGCAAGGTAGGTTCTGGGACGCTGATTTTTTATATATTTTTTCTGGATTTTTCCTGACAGTTCTCGTAACGTGAAAACCTGAAATACAAAAACAGCCGAAAACAGAAACTGGCACCGGGGTGCACTGGATTAGTAGGTTAGTCCAAATATGATCAAAAGTGTATGGAAGTGTATAAATATCATAGCAATATCACCCAAAAGTGGCATGGAGCAAGCAGAAATTATAGATACATTTTGGACGTATCAACATTCCCAAGCTTAATTCCTGCTCGTCCTCGAGTAGGTAAATGATAACAAGAATAATTTATGTGGTGACATGCTATTAACCATATAGGATTTATTCATAGTCATATGACAAAAGCTTACTGAGACAATGATTCTATAGTAATTATGTTGCCTCATGAGAAAATCACAAATGACTGAAAGTTTTACAACATGACATTGAAGCATCAAATAGATTTGCAATGAACATGATGTGCAAATATGATAAAGTGATATCTAGCTTGCCCCCTTTAGTGAAGCAAAACATAAATGCAGGGGCACCTTCAAGGTTTAAGTGATGACTAGATACAATGATTTCAGAATAAACGATATCACAATCATGCAAAAGACAATGCTACTTTGGGACAATGCACATTACACTCAGAATGACAATCATGCTCTCAGTAGTTGGTGCTTGAAGAAAGAAGGTGGAGACTCAAAAAGTAAAAGAATGGTTATGTGCTAGAGCTTTTTATTTTGAAAACATAGAAGCAATTTTGTCAACGGTAGTAGTACTTCATATGTGTCATGCATAAGACATCCTATAAGTTGCAAGCCTCGTGCATCGAATACCAATAGTGCTCGCACCTTGTCCTAATTAGCTCGGATTTCCATGGGTTATCATTGCATTACATATGTTTCAACCAAGTGTCACAAAGGGGTACCTCTATGCCACCTGTACAAAGGTCCAAGGAGATAAATCGCATTTGATTTCTCATTTTTGATAGATCTCAACTTGAGGACATCCATACCGGGACAACATAGAAAATAGATGATGGACTCCTCTTTAATGCATAAGCATATTCTCATATGAGATTGAGGATTAATGTCCAAGCTAAAACTTCCACCATGATACATGGCTTTGGTTGGCGGCCCAATGTTCTTCTCTAACAATATGCATACTCATTCAACCCATGGTAAATCACCCTTACTTCAGACAAAACGAACATGCATAGCAACTCACATGATATTCAACAAAAGTGTGACAGTTGATGGCGTCCCCAGAAACATGGTTACCGCTCAGCAAGCAACTTATAAGAAATAAGATACATAGGCAACATATTCTTTACCACAATAGTTTTTAAGCTACTTTCACATGAGCTATGCATTGCAAGGTTAGTCTGCTTAGTACAGGTGGAGGTTAGCAAAAGACTGGGAGCGACCAACTAAGAGAGCAATGACGGTCATAATCATGCAGAGCGACAAAGCAACATTGAATCAGGCATGGTAGTTATATCGCTACTCAGAAATAAAAGATCATCAAGGCTTGACAGACTTTCTTTACAGTCTTAAATATGCGTGAGCATACGCCAAGTCAACCAAAATAAATTCTCGAAGGAAGATATTACTAAACCATACCACATCATCGGCAAACAAATCAAGTTGGTACTCCAATAACACATTGGGAATCCCCCAGCTATTTGAGACTAACCATAAGAAACCTGAACTACTAAGCACCATTATGCACGTAGCATCTTTATCATAGACATATTAACCAATGCAACGGAAGCAAACTCTCTTAATAAGATGAGCATGATAATTAAAGAGAGTTCAAGCAACCAACTAAACAAAAGCTTTTTGAAAAGATAAGCATGAATACTAAGAGCAGAGCATGATAGTAGCTATTTAAAAGACGAAGAACACACACAGCAAAGATAGACATGAAAATTCTATGTTATGTTCTAGGTAGAAGTGGAGCGTGTTTCTCTCCCACATAAAGAAAGCTGAGTTCCGACTCGTTATGAAAAACTAAAAAGAAAACTAAAAGCAAGACGCTCCAAGCATAGCACATAACACATGAAGTGATAAAAATATAGCGAAACGAAAGACGAACTGATAATGTTGATGGAGAAGGGGATGCACGGTGGCATCCCCAAGCTTAGACGCTTGAGTCTCCTTGAATATTTCTTGGGGGTGCATGGGGGCATCCCCAAGCTTGAGCGCTTGACACTCCTGAATCTTTTTATCATCTTCCCTCGCACACTTGAAAACTCCCTTCATACATAACTCATCATAATCTGATTAGCGAGGTTAGTACCCTTAATAAAATAATTATACCTTGCTGGAAATAAAGATATTCTTGAAGGTCTACTGTTTCTCAAGATTGCAAAAAGGTTTTTGGAAAGAAAAAGCAAGCTCTTGGTTTGCAAAATAAAGGAAAGGCAAAACAAGACAGAATCTGTGAAAAACAGAACAGCAGGTAGTAATTGATTTGTTCGCGGCACTTCTGCAACTCAAATCAAAAAACTCAGAACAGACGCACGAAAGACAGTTATATAGAGAACGCTTTCGAAAAAATTCAGACCAAAACGATGATCTGGTGATTTTATACGAATTTTTCTATTCAAGGACAGAATCTATTTCCTGGACAGCACCTCACAACTTTTGAACTTTCTAGCAATCAGAAGCTATACTTGGCACAAATATGAAAAGCAAAGATACAATGATGATGCTACTGTAGTAAACAACATCAAGACACAACAAAAGCAAAATATAAAAAAATTATTCATGTGGGCTGCCTCCCAAAAGCGCTTTCTTTTATGCCTTTAAGCTAGGCATAATGCAAAAATGATGCTCTCGTAGGAATAAGAGTTGAAGAACAAAAGAGAGCATCGAGAAGCACATATAAATCATATTTAAGTCTACCCCTCTTCCTATGCATTGGAATCTTGTAAATAAATAAATTATTGAAGCATAAAGCAATAAGCATAGGAAGACAAAACAAGTGCAGCTTCAAAACCTTCAACATAAAGAGAGGGAACTTGATATTATTAAGATATTTAGAACCACGTCTCCCTCTCTCATTATAAATTTCAGTGGCATCATGGATGAACTCAACAATATAAGCATCACATAAAG
This sequence comes from Secale cereale, assembly GCA_902687465.1. Taxonomy (NCBI): domain Eukaryota; kingdom Viridiplantae; phylum Streptophyta; class Magnoliopsida; order Poales; family Poaceae; genus Secale; species Secale cereale. The sequence continues at coordinate 388,639,424 of LR738713.1, read as the reverse complement.
CATTGTTACCATGATCCACACGCAAAAAGGTACTCTTACTCTCCACATAAGCATCATGAAGAGGATAAAACTTATTATAAAAGAGAGACATAAGCTCTTGCCAATCAAGCAAGTGCGAGTTATCGATAAGCTTATACCAATCTGAAGCTTTATCTATAAGTGATACGGCGAACAATTTCCTCATGACAAACTCCCTTGATACACCTGCAAGCTTAAATAATGAACATAGTTGTGACAGATATAGGAAGTGTTCACCGGGATGTCTGTCTCCTGCATAACGATTAGCCAAGATATAATTGATAATACCAGCTGGTATTTTATAGGGCACAATTTCAGTAGGGGGAGGAGCGACCACCACAGGCGCGGGGCGTCTTCCCGCAAGCAACGATCCAATAGCAAGGTTGTCCATAAGCATAACTTGTGAAATACATGAAGAAAACTGAAAGGTAAACTAACAAGACTAAAAAGCAAAGGTAAAAGATAGCATGCAACTCCCCTATCTTGAAGAGTGGAGTCCCCGGCAACGGCGCCAGAAAAACTCCTTGATGCGCCTCTAACCCCTCGTTGGTTACACCAAGTGGAAGGTGTAAGATGCAGTGTTGTGGAAGTTTTTCCCTTAGCAAAGATGCCAAGGATCGAATCCCCAGAGACTCCTAGCTAGGTTCAACAAGTAGGTGTCAACTGCTAACGGCGCCGGATTAGCAATCAACGTGGACCTGCACACAGATACAAATAACTTTGCTCCCAACGAGTACAGAGAGGTTGTCAATCCCTCCGGCCTTGTAGTTCACAAAGGATTAAACGCAAATGATAGTAGTGATAGATAATGTTTGCAATAGTAAGTAAAAGCGAAAAGTAAATAGCGGATGTGATCAATGATGGTAATATAGACCGGAGTCTCATGATTTTCACTAGTGATGTCTCTCTCCCAAAAGACGATAAAACAGCTATGTGAGGTAAACGAATTACAGCTGGGCAATTGACAGGACCACGAACGCAAACCAAGGCTGACTACATTGCAAGAAAGGTTGAGGTTCAAAGCATGGGCGGTACGCCAAAGTAAGTAGACCGAAATCCATCAATATCTACTACTAATCATCCACCTTGAGATATCTATCCAGAACATCTCGCTGGTATTAAGTTGCGAGTCCCACCCATAGTGTAAACTCAATGCAACAGACAACTGCATTAAAAGAACTTTGCGTAAAGTAAACAATCCTTGCACCCGCGGGCACAAGCACCGTTGTTTTCCCCCTTGTGGCAACATCACATCCCCTAGACTCATGTTTCTGTCACTCAAGCTAGTCATCGAGGGGCATGAACCCACAATCAAGCATAACGTTCCCTCTTGGAGTCACTACGTATTACTTGGCCAAAGCAATAAATAACAACGGAGAACATGCAAGAATTACTTATGAACATAAATATAAAAGAGGTAGATCAAATATATTACTCAAGATCAATCTGAACATAATCTCATAATCCATCGGATCCCAGCAAACTCATCATAGCAACAGCATAAGGATTACATATGTGCTCGATCATGTAGGGCAGCTCACGAGGACTAATTAGTGAAGCACAAGAACGGGAGGAGAACATCACATAGCTACTGGTCATGGAATCATGGTCCAAGGGAGACTACTCACAACTCATCCGGGAGGCGTCCATGGTGGCGGAGAAGCTCCCGATGGTGATCCTCCCCTCCGGCAGGGTGCCGGGAAGAGTTCTCCTGGTGCTCCCGATCTTGGAAGCGGCGGCGGCGGCGGAACAAAGATGAGATCGCGAAAAAGAGTTCCCGTCCTGAGGGTTTCGAAGGACGCTCTAAATATATGCCGAAGGGGGGCACCAGACGGGGCTCGGGGGGCCCAGGCGCCCCCCCCCCCGGCTGTCCTTCGGGCGCAAGGTAGGTTCTGGAACGCTGATTTTTTATATAATTTTTCTGGATTTTTCCTGACAGTTCTCGTAACGTGAAAACCTGAAATACAAAACAGCCGAAAACAGAAACTGGCACCGGGGTGCACTGGATTAGTAGGTTAGTCCAAATATGATCAAAAGTGTATTGAAGTGTATAAATATCATAGCAATATCACCCAAAAGTGGCATGGAGCAAGCAGAAATTATAGATACGTTTTGGACGTATCAACGAGCAGCCTAGGAGCATGTGGGTGGATTCCTCATCGACCTAGCAGCATAATTGGCATTGCATGGTTTTTAGGAGGCCACGACGCACTAGACAATATGCAGTTCATAACCGAGTTCTAACGGGAAGCCAAGTGAAGATCTTCACCTCAAGGAGGGGCACGAATGCACTACAAGAAATATGTCAACTTGTGACCTTCTATTAGTGACCCTGAAAGAATTGGTCATAATTCTACAACCTTTTTAGGCCAATAGGTCAAAAGTTGTTCGGGGGGCTCCAAACCTAAACTATAACGACCATTTTGGTCAAAAAGGTCGTAATTTCCTTACACGAAATGGTCATAAAACAGACAACACTGGTCCGCTGCCTTATTTCTAGGTGATCACAACCAATATAGATGGTCATAACCTTGAAAATTGTGGTGGATTGCTATGACTAGGCACCACCTCATTAGTTTTGCCTACGTGTCATGTCCATGTGTCAATTTTTGCCCTAGGTTGTGAAGCAACCTATATTTCTGTCATTCCCAAAATTCCCAAAAAAATCTCATAAATTCTCTGGGTCATATATTCGTAAAATATGTAGAAAACCTTCCTTGCATAGTTCAAAAATAATTCAACAATATTCATTTTCCTATTCTGTTCAGAATAGCACTTTGTGAAGGAAGTGCTATTTCATATGCTTGATTGCCCTCAAAATTTTTGGGCACTCTTTCCTATCCAAATCATTGCCTCATGACAAAATTCAGCTCCGGTTGCATAGTAAATGATCCTTGGCAAATTTCCAAAGTTTTTGTTCAGCTACAAGCTTTGTGAAGGAAGTACTACCTATGCATATCCAAATGGCATGAAATTTATACAGTGCCTTCATCTGCCCAAATTATCACCCTCCTCCAAATTGCAGCTCAATCAAATCATCTATGTGAGCCCAGCTTCAATTTTTATTTTCTGTCCAGATTGGCACATTGCAAAGCAAGTGCTATCTATACCACTCATATTGCCCTCAAACTTTTTGGTCAATCTTCCATATCCAAATCATTGCCACATGCCAATATTCAGCTCCATTTTCCTATTAAATCTCCCTCAGAAAATTTCCAAAGTTTCTATCCAAAGAGAAGCTTTGTGAAGGAAGTACAAGCTAGGATTATCCAAATGGTATAAAAAATTTACAGTGTTTTTCAATGCCCAAATGACCATACACCACAAATGTTTAGCTCAATCCATTTATAAATTTGAGCCTAGCTTCAATATTCATATTCCTGCCCAATGTGGTACTTTGTAATGCGAGTGCCATCTACGCTCCTCCATTTGAGCTGTAAATTTGCCAAGCCAGTCTCCCTAGTAGATGATCATCCTCAGCCAAAATTCAGGCCCATTGGCCATGTGCATTTCTCGTACTGCCAATCAAACACTTGGCTGCTAATTAATGTTTGAGCATAGTTCGGTCTCCTAAAGAGAGTCTTCTATTGTCATTTTCTTCCTAGTACTTACCTAGGGAGTGCCCAACCCACTAGACATGTCTAGGCAATCCGAAATGCATGGCAACAACACGGTCACGCGGCGACCAAGCGGTGGGCATGCGAGTTTACGCGCTTTGGAGTTGGGGCCCTGGGCCACCATCCAAACCTCGACGTATCGCCACCAAAACATGTATTTATGCTTAAATAGATAATTATGTACCTAGAAATGAATTTGTAAAAAATAAAGAGCATACTATAAGGCAGCTGTAGTTCAAATTTGACCTGTTTCCAGCTGAATCGGTTGAAATTTGTCTTTTTCACGATAGGTGGATAAAAGATCTGGACACCTAACCATTTTGTCAATTGTGCACTAAATATGGCCTAGTATTTTATAAAAATGATTTGGTTTAATTTTGCAACAATTATTTGGTAGGTTCTTCACAAAAAAACATCATTTGGGGCACTCGAAAAATGGAAAATGATTTTTTCGTCCAAAGAAAACAAAAACTTCCTTAGGAAACATTTTTTCCATTCCAAGGTGGACCCCTATGAACAATATGAGATCATTTGAACAAACTATGCCATGAATGTGCCCATAAGATTGATCATTTGGCTTGAAAGCCATGAATCTTCACACATGATAACTCATTTCTGAGAACACTTTTTTAAAGTAATTACCGTATTACAAGTTTATAATTTTTCCTGGTAACTTGGTCACACATAATGACACAATCCGAAGGTTTTCCAATTTTTTTTATTTTTTTTGAAATTTTTATGCCCATTTCAAAATGTGGTCAAAACGGCGGGAATGACCGTTCCTAGCTAGTGGTTGAATCTTGGAATTTTTTTGGTGTTTCTATGATTAAATAGATACTTATGTTCCTAGAAATGATTTTTTTTAATAAAGAGCAAACTATGAGGCAACTGCAATTCAAATTTTACCCGCTTTCTACTAAATCGTCGGAAATTTGTCTTTTTCACGAGAGGTGGATCAAAACTTTTGACACCCAACCATTTGGTCAAATGTGTATTAAATATGACCTACTATTTTAGAAAATTTATTTGGTACAATTTTGTAGCAAATATATGGTAGGTCCTTCACAAAAATCTCATTTTGGGCACTCAAAAAATGGAAAATGAAATTTCCGTCCAAAGAAAATGAAAACTTCCTTAGCCCACACTGTTTGTCATTCCAAGATGCACCCTCGTGCACAATATGAGGTCATTTGAACAAACCTTCGCTAGCATAAATCAAAGAGAAGAAAGAAATCTACCTATTTTTATCTGCAACCTTTAATGAATTCAATGAATCTGTAGCCTTTAATGAATTCAATGTATGACTGTGATGAGAATTATGGTACTACTTGTTGTTTGTATCCTATACTTTGCTTGAGAATGATGCTATGTTGTTCTGCAGACTGTCATATATTTTTGTGTTGTTTTTGCTGAATAGCTTAAATATCTTTGCTACACAATATAGCTTGTAGCTTTGCAAACTAACCTTCTCTAGTTCTCTTCCTTTTCTGCAGACCGCCCATGGCATGGACGACGGCAAGAGGACGCCAGTTCTGGCCGGGAACATGGCCTTGTCCTGCTCGAGGAGGAGGGACGCACCTAGGCACCGGTCCAGTCCCGCAACAAGGGGTCTTCTCCTCTGCATCCAAGGCAACCAAGGTGCCCTGCTACTACTTCTCAAGCTTGCGTTGTATTCCCTCGAAGAGGAAAGGGCGATGCAGCACAGTAGCGTAAGTATTTCCCTCAGTTTTTGAGAACCAAGGTATCAATCCAGTAGGAGACTGTTGGAAATATGCCCTAGAGGCAATAATAAAAGAGTTATTATTATATTTCCTTGTTCATGATGATCGTTTATTATCCATGCTATAACTGTATTGATTGGAAACTCAATACACGTGTGGATGAATAGACAGACTTTGTGTCCCTAGTGTGCCTCTACAGGACTAGCTCGTTGATCAAAGATGACCGCGGTTTCCAGGTCATAGACATGAGTTGTCATTTGATAACGGGATCACATCATTAGGAGAATGATGTGATGGACGAGACCCAAACGTTAACATAGCTTTTGATCGTGTCAGTTGTCGCTATAGTTTTCTGCATGTCAAGTATAAGTTCCTATGACCATGAGATCATGTAACTCACTGACACCGTAGGAGTGCTTTGTGTGTGCCAAACGTCACAACGTAACTGGGTGACTATAAAGGTACTCTACAGGTATCTCCGAGGGTGTCTGTTGAGTTGACATGGATCGAGACTGGGATTTGTCACTCCGTGTGACGGAGAGGTATCTCCGGGCCCACTCGGTAATACGTCATCTCAATGAGCTCAAAGTGACTAAGTAGTTGGTCACGGGATTATGTATTACGGTAACGAGTAAAGAGACTTGCCGGTAACGAGATTGAACTAGGTATAGAGATACCGACGATCGAATCTCGGGCAAGTAACATACCGACGAGACAAAGGGAACTGTATACGAGATTGCCTGAATCCTTGACATCGTGGTTCATCCGATGAGATCATCGAGAAACATGTAGGAACCAATATGGGTATCCAGATCCCGCTATTGGTTATTGACCTGGGAGTGTCTCGGTCATGTCTACATGGTTTCCGAACCCGCAGGGTCTACACACTTAACGTTCGGTGACGCTAGGGTTGTTAGTGAGAAAAGTGTATGGTTACCGAAGGTTGTTCGGAGTCCCGGATGAGATCCCGGACATGACGAGGGTCTCCGGAATGGTCCGGAGACGAAGATTGATATATAGGATGAAAGGTTTCGCAGTACCGGAAGTGTTCCGGGGAGCATCGGGAAATCGGCGGAGTACCGGAAAGGTTTTCGGGGGGTCCGGAAGAAGTTCTGGGCCTAGTGGGCCACAAGGGGGAACACCACAGCCCTCAGGGGGCTGTGCGCCCCCCCTGGGCCCTCTCCTCATGCGGCTAAGGGGGTGGGACCCCCTAGGGCTGGCCGCACCCCTTGGCCTTGGGGGGCAAGGCACCTAGGGGGGGAAACCCTAGGGCCTGGCCGCCCCCCCCTGCCCTGGCCGCCGCCCCCTCCCCTTGCCCTGGCCGCCGGCCCCTAGGGGGAAACCCTAGGGCGCCCTCACCTCTCCACCCCCCCTATATATAGTGAGGCAAAGGGAGGGCAGCAGACACAAGTTCGTGCCTCGGTGCTGCCCTCCCTCTCCCGTCATATCTTCTTCTCCCGCAGAGCTTAGGCGAAGCCCTGCTGGAGTTCTTCTCCACCATCACCACCACGCCGTCGTGCTGCCGGTTCTCCATCAACCTCTCCTCCACCCCTTGCTGGATCAAGAAGGAGGAGACGTCCCCGAGCCGTACGTGTGAAGAACGCGGAGGCACCGTTGCTTCGGTGCTAGGATCTTCGGCGATCTGAATCGCGGCGAGTACGACTCCATCATCCGCGTTCATAACGCTTCCGCTTAGCGATCTACAAGGGTACGTAGATCACACTCCCCCCTCGTAGTTGCATCTACTAGATTGATCTTGGTGAACGGTAGGAAATTTTTTTGTTTCCCATGCAACGTTCCCCAACAGTGGTATCAGAGCTAGGATCTTGCGTAGATGCTTTCTCAAGTAGAACACAAAAGGGTTTGTGGCGTTGATGTTTAAATTGCTGCCCTCCTTAGTCTTTCTTGATTCAGCGGTATTATAGGATGAAGCGGCCCGGACCAACTTTACATGTCCACGTACATGAGACCGGTTCCATCGACAGACATGTGACTTTTGTTGCATAAGATGGCTGGCGGGTGTCTGTCTCTCCTATCTTAGTTGAATCGGAATAGAACAAGGCGGTCCTTGTAGAAGGTTAAATAGCAACTTGAATATCACCATTGTGGTTTTGCGTAGGTAAGAAACGTTCTTGCTAGATACCCATAGCAGCCACGTAAAACATGCAACAACAAATTAGAGGACGTCTAACTTGTTTTTGCAGGGTATGCATGTGATATGATATGGCCAATGACATGATGAATTATATTTGATGTATGAGATGATCATGTTGTAATAGTTAATATCGACTTGCATGTCGATGCATACGGCAACCGGCAGGAGCCATAGGGTTGTCTTTAATTTTTGTATGACCTGCGTGTCAATCATTAAGCGCTTTGTAATGCTTTACTTTATCGCTAAACGGTAGCAATAGTAGTAAGAGCATGGTGGGCGCCGACAACCCCGATGGCGACACGATGATGGAGATCATGATGATGGAGATCATGGTGTGGCGCCGGTGACGATGGAGATCATGCCGGTGCTTTGGAGATGGAGATCAAAAGCACGAGTTGATGGCCATATCATGTCACTTATGATTTGCATGTGATGTTAATCCTTTTATGCATCTTATTTTGCTTAGGACGACGGTAGCATTATAAGATAATCCTTCACTAAAATTTCAAGATAAAATTGTGTTCCCCCGAGTGTGCGCCGTTGCGAAGGTTCGTCGTTTCGAAGCACCACGTGATGATCGGGTGTGATAGACTCTACGTTCGCATACAACGGGTGCAAGCCAGTTTTGCACGTGCAGAACACTCGGGTTAGACTTGACGAGCCTAGCATGTACAAACATGGCCTCGGAACACGGAGGACCGAAAGGTCGAGCATGAGTCATATAGTAGATATGATCAACATGTTGATGTTCACCATTGACACCACCTCATCTCACGTGATGATCGGACTTGGGTTGGTGAATTTGGATCATGTCACGCTCGAATGACCGGAGGGATGTCAATTTGAGTGGGAGTTATAATTAATTTGATTAGGTAATAACTCACTTATCATGAACAATAGTCTAAAATGTCTTTGCAAATTTTGGTTGTAGATGGCTCGCGCAGTAGCTCCCCTGAATTTTAATGCGTTCCTAGAGAAAGCTAAACTGAAAGATGACGGGAGCAACTTTGTGGACTGGCTCCGCAATCTGAGGATCATCCTCACAGCTGCCCAAAAGGTTTATGTCCTAAATGCACCGCTAGGTGACCCCCCCGCTCCTGGAGCCTCTGCGGACGTTATGAACGTTTGGCAGACGCGTTCGGATGACTATTCGATAGTGCAATGTGCCATGTTGTACGGCTTGGAAGGAGGACTTCAAAGGCGTTTTGAACGTCATGGTGCATATGAGATGTACACGGAGTTGAAGTTCATCTTTGAGAAGAATGCTAAGATCGAGAGGTATGAGACCACCGATAAATTCTTCGCTTGCAAGATGGAGGAGAATTCGTCTGTCAGTGAGCACTTACTAAAGATGTCTGGGTACTATACCCGCATAGCTGATCTGGGACTTGTGTTCCCGGATGAGGCTATCATTGACAGAATTCTCCAGTCACTCCCTCCAAGCTACAAGAGCTTCGTCCAGCAGTACAACATGCAAGGGATGAATAAAACCATCGCCGAGCTGTTCTCGATGCTGAAAGTCGCTGAGGCAGACATCCAGAAGGAGTATCAAGTGTTGATGGTCAATAAGACCACCAGTTTCAAGAAGAATGGCAAGGGCAAGAAGGGTAACTCTAAGAAGGGTGGCAAAGCAGTTGCTAATCCAGTGAAGAAACCCAAGGCTGGGCCCAAGCCAGAGACTGAGTGTTTCTATTGCAAGGGGAATGGCCACTGGAAGCGGAACTGCCCCAAGTATCTGGCGGACAAGAAGGGGGCCAACAACAACAACAAAGGTATATATGATATACATGTTATTGATGTGTACCTTACCAACTCTCGTTGTAGTGCCTGGGTATTTGATACCGGTTCGGTTGCTCACATTTGCAACTCTAAACAGGAACTGCGGAATAAACGGAGGCTAGCGAAGGACGAAGTGACGATGCGCGTGGGAAACGGTTCCAAGGTTGATGTGATCGCCGTCGGCACGCTCGCTCTTCGATTACCATCGGGATTAGTTATGAACCTGAATAATTGTTATTTAGTGCCTGCGTTAAGCATGAACATTATATCTGGATCTTGTTTATTGCGAGACGGTTACTCATTTAAGTCAGAGAATAATGGTTGTTCTATTTATATGAGTAATATCTTTTATGGTCATGCACCCGAAGTTAGGGGTTTATTCTTATTGAATCTCGATAGTGATGATACACATGTTCATAACATTGATGCCAAAAGATGTAGAGTAGATAATGATAATACCACTTTCTTGTGGCACTGCCGTCTCGGTCATATCGGCATGAAACGCATGAGGAAGCTCCATGCTGAAGGACTTTTGGAGTCTCTTGATTTTGAATCACTTGACACGTGCGAGCCGTGCCTCATGGGCAAGATGACAAGGACCCCGTTTTCAGGGACAATGGAACGGGCAAGTGACTTATTGGAAATCATACATACTGATGTGTGCGGTCCGATGAGTGTAACGGCGCGCGGTGGATATCGTTATTTCCTCACCTTCACTGACGACTTAAGTAGATATGGGTATATTTACTTAATGAAGCATAAGTCTGAAACTTTTGAAAAGTTCAAGCAATTTCAGAGTGAAGTTGAAAATCATCGTGACAAGAAGATCAAGTTCCTACGATCTGATCGAGGGGGAGAATATCTGAGTTATGAGTTTGGTGATCACTTGAGAAAATGTGGAATTGTTTCACAGTTGACGCCACCTGGAACACCACAGCGTAATGGTGTGTCCGAACGTCGTAATCGAACCCTATTAGATATGGTACGTTCTATGATGTCTCTTGCCGACTTGCCACTATCGTTTTGGGGATATGCGTTAGAGACAGCTGCATTCACTTTAAATAGGGCTCCATCTAAGTCCGTTGAGACAACACCGTATGAACTATGGTTTAGTAAGAAACCAAAGTTGTCTTTTCTCAAGGTTTGGGGTTGCGATGCTTATGTCAAAAGGCTTCAGCCAGAAAAGCTCGAACCCAAAGCGGACAAATGTGTCTTCATAGGATACCCAAAAGAAACAGTTGGGTACACCTTCTATCTCAGATCCGAGGGCAAAGGGTTTGTCGCTAAGAACGGGTCCTTTCTCGAGAAAGAGTTTCTCTCGAAAGAATTGAGTGGGAGGAAGGTAGAACTTGATGAGGTTATTGAACCTCTGCTTCAACCAGAAAGTAGCGCAGCACAGAAAGATGTTTTTGTGGAGCCTACAGAGGTTGAAGAGGAAGCCAATGATGATGATCAAGAAACTTCTGATCAAGTTACTGCCGAACCTCGTAGGTCGACAAGGGTACGCACTGCACCTGAGTGGTATGGTAACCCTGTCTTGGAGGTCATGTTGTTAGACAACGGTGAACCTACGAGCTATGGAGAAGCGATGGTGGGCCCAGATTCCGACAAATGGTTAGAGGCCATGAAATCCGAGATGGGATCCATGTATGAAAACAAAGTATGGACTTTGGAAGTATTACCTGAAGGGCGGAAGGCCATTCAGAATAAATGGATTTTTAAGAGGAAGATGGACGCTGACGGTAATGTCACCGTGTATAAAGCTCGACTTGTGGCAAAGGGTTTTTCACAAGTTCAAGGGATTGACTACGATGAGACTTTCTCACCCGTAGCGATGCTTAAATCCGTCCGAATCATGTTAGCAATAGCTGCATATTTCGATTATGAAATTTGGCAGATGGATGTCAAAACAGCGTTCCTTAACGGTTTTCTTAAGGAAGAGTTGTATATGATGCAACCAGAAGGTTTTGTCGATCCAGAGAATGCTGATAAAGTATGCAAGCTCCAGCGTTCCATTTATGGGCTGGTGCAAGCATCTCGGAGTTGGAATCTTCGCTTTGATGAGGTGATCAAAGCGTTTGGGTTTATACAAGTTTACAATGAAGCTTGTATTTACAAGAAAGTGAGTGGGAGCTCTATAGCGTTTCTAATATTATATGTGGATGACATATTGCTGATTGGAAACAATATAGAATTTTTGGATAGCGTGAAGGGATATTTGAACAAGAGTTTTTCGATGAAAGATCTCGGTGAAGCTGCTTTCATATTGGGCATCAAGATCTATAGAGATAGATCAAGACGCTTGATAGGACTTTCACAAAGCACGTACCTTGATAAAGTTTTGAAGAAGTTCAAAATGGATCAATCCAAGAAGGGGTTCTTGCCGGTATTGCAAGGTACAAAGTTGAGTAAGACTCAATGCCCAGTGACTGCGGATGATAGAGAAAAGATGAGTGTCGTCCCCTATGCTTCAGCCATAGGCTCTATCATGTATGCAATGCTGTGCACAAGACCAGATGTCAGCCTTGCCATAAGTATGGCCGGAAGGTTTCAGAGTAATCCTGGTATGGATCACTGGACAGCGGTCAAGAATATCCTAAAGTACCTGAAAAGGACTAAGGATATGTTTCTCGTTTATGGAGGTGATCAAGAGCTCGTCGTAAAGGGTTACGTCGATGCAAGCTTTGACACTGATCCGGATGACTCTAAGTCTCAAAGCGGATACGTATATATTCTCAACGGGGGAGCGGTAAGCTGGTGCAGTTCCAAGCAGAGCGTGGTAGCTGATTCTACATGTGAAGCGGAGTATATAGCTGCCTCGGAGGCAGCTAAGGAAGGTGTCTGGATGAAGGAGTTCATGACAGATCTTGGAGTTGTGCCTAGTGCACTGAACCCAATGACTCTGTTCTGTGACAACACTGGTGCCATTGCTCTAGCCAAGGAACCAAGGTTTCACAAGAGGACCAGACACATAAAGCGACGCTTCAATTCCATCCGCGATTCGGTCAAGGAGGAGGACATAAACATTTGCAAAGTACACACGGATTTGAATGTTGCAGATCCGTTGACTAAGCCTCTTCCACGGGCTAAGCACGATCAACACCAAGACTCTATGGGTGTTAGATTCATTACCTTGTAATGCTAGATTATTGACTCTAGTGCAAGTGGGGGACTGTTGGAAATATGCCCTAGAGGCAATAATAAAAGAGTTATTATTATATTTCCTTGTTCATGATAATCGTTTATTATCCATGCTATAACTGTATTGATTGGAAACTCAGATACACGTGTGGATGAATAGACAGATTTTGTGTCCCTAGTGAGCCTCTACAGGACTAGCTCGTTGATCAAAGATGACCGCGGTTTCCAGGTCATAGACATGAGTTGTCATTTGATAACGGGATCACATCATTAGGAGAATGATGTGATGGACGAGACCCAAACGTTAACATAGCTTTTGATCGTGTCAGTTATCGCTATAGTTTTTCTGCATGTCAAGTATAAGTTCCTATGACCATGAGATCATGTAACTCACTGACACCGTAGGAGTGCTTTGTGTGTACCAAACGTCACAACGTAACTGGGTGACTATAAAGGTGCTCTACAGGTATCTCCGAGGGTGTCTGTTGAGTTGACATGGATCGAGACTGGGATTTGTCACTCCGTGTGACGGAGAGGTATCTCCGGGCCCACTCGGTAATACGTCATCTCAATGAGCTCAAAGTGACTAAGTAGTTGGTCACGGGATTATGTATTACGGTAACGAGTAAAGAGACTTGCCGGTAATGAGATTGAACTAGGTATAGAGATACCGACGATCGAATCTCGGGCAAGTAACATACCGACGAGACAAAGGGAACTGTATACGGGATTGCCTGAATCCTTGACATCGTGGTTCATCCGATGAGATCATCGAGAAACATGTAGGAACCAATATGGGTATCCAGATCCCGCTATTGGTTATTGACCTGGGAGTGTCTCGGTCATGTCTACATGGTTTCCGAACCCGCAGGGTCTACACACTTAACGTTCGGTGACGCAAGGGTTGTTAGTGAGAAAAGTGTATGGTTACCGAAGGTTGTTCGGAGTCCCGGATGAGATCCCGGACATGACGAGGGTCTCCGGAATGGTCCGGAGACGAAGATTGATATATAGGATGAAAGGTTTCGGAGTACCGGAAGTGTTCCGGGGAGCATCGGGAAATCGGCGGAGTACCGGAAAGGTTTTCGGGGGGTCCGGAAGAAGTTCTGGGCCTAGTGGGCCACAAGGGGGAACACCACAGCCCTCAGGGGGCTGTGCGCCCCCCCTGGGCCCTCTCCTCATGCGGCTAAGGGGGTGGGACCCCCTAGGGCTGGCCGCACCCCTTGGCCTTGGGGGGCAAGGCACCTAGGGGGGGAAACCCTAGGGCCTGGCCGCCCCCCTGCCCTGGCCGCCGCCCCCTCCCCTTGCCCTGGCCGCCGGCCCCTAGGGGGAAACCCTAGGGCGCCCTCACCTCTCCACCCCCCCTATATATAGTGAGGCAAAGGGAGGGCAGCAGACACAAGTTCGTGCCTCGGTGCTGCCCTCCCTCTCCCGTCATATCTTCTTCTCCCGCAGAGCTTAGGCGAAGCCCTGCTGGAGTTCTTCTCCACCATCACCACCACGCCGTCGTGCTGCCGGTTCTCCATCAACCTCTCCTCCACCCCTTGCTGGATCAAGAAGGAGGAGACGTCCCCGAGCCGTACGTGTGAAGAACGCGGAGGCACCGTTGCTTCGGTGCTAGGATCTTCGGCGATCTGAATCGCGGCGAGTACGACTCCATCATCCGCGTTCATAACGCTTCCGCTTAGCGATCTACAAGGGTACGTAGATCACACTCCCCCCTCGTAGTTGCATCTACTAGATTGATCTTGGTGAACGGTAGGAAAATTTTTTGTTTCCCATGCAACGTTCCCCAACAGAGACCACGCGCGAGTCCCTCGCACCTGCACAAACAAATAAGAACTTCACAGCCAACGCGATAAGGGGTTATCAATCCCTTTACGGTCACTTACGAAAGTGAGATTTGATAGAGATCATAGTTTGATATTTTGGTATTTTTGGTTATAAGAACAAAAAGTAAAAGCGGAAAAGTAAAGTAGATTGTAGATTGATATGTTGAGAATAGGCCCGGGGGCCATAGTTTTCTCTAGTGGCTTCTCTCATGATAGCGATATTCTATGGCGGGTAAACAAATTACTGTCGAGCAATTTATAGAAAAGCGAATAATTATGAGACTATCTAGGCATGATCATTATATATAGGCATCACGCCCGAGACAAGTAGACCGAAAAGATTCTTCATCTACTACTATTACTCCACACATCGACTGTTATCCAGCATGCATCTAGTGTATTAAGCTCATAAGAACAGAGTAACGCCTTAAGCAAGATGACATGATGTAGAGGGATATACTCAAACTTAGTGATATAAACCCCATCTTTTTATCCTCGATGGCAACAATGCAATACGTGCCTTGCTGGCCCTACTGTCACTAGGAAAGGACACCGCAAGATTGAACCCAAAGCCAAGCACTTCTCCCATTGCAAGAACTATAGATCTAGTAGGCCAAACCAAACCAATAAATCGAAGAGACTTGCAAGGATATTATAATCATACATAAAGAGTTCAGAGAAGAACCAAATATTTCTCATAGATAATCTTGATCATAAACCCACAATTCATCGGATCTTGACAAACATACCGCAAAAAGAGATTACATCGAATAGATCTCCTCAAAGACCGAGCAGAAATTTGTATTGAGATCCAAAGAGAGAGAAGAAGCGATCTAGATACTAGCTATGGACCCGAAGGTCTGTGGTAAACTACTCACAACTCATGGTGAGGCGATGATGATGATGTAGAAGCACTCCATGGTAGATCCCCCCTCCGGCGGAGCTCCGGAACAGGCCCCAAGATGGGATCTCACAGGAATAGAAGGTTATAGCGGTGGAACTAGGGTTTTCTTTGTTGTTCTGATAGTTTAGGGGTACATAGGTATATATAGGAGGAAGGAGGGCACCGGGGGCCAAACGTGGGGCCCACGAGGCAGGTTGCGCGCCCTATAGGGGGCCGCCCCCCACCCTCGTGGGTGCCACGTGTGCCCTACTCTGTGGTTCTCAAGTCTCCCGTGCGTGATTTTCTCCAAAAATATCTCTCCCGAAGGTTTCATTCCGTTTGGACTCTGTTTGATATTCCTTTTCTGTAAGACCCTGAAATAGGCAAAAAAAACAACAATCTGGACTGGGCCTTTGGGTTAGTAGGTTAGTCCCAAAAATAATATAAAAGTGTATAACAAAGCCCATTAAACATCCACAACATCATAAATAATAGCATGGAACAATCAAAAATTATAGATACGTTGGAGACGTATCAAGCATCCCCAAGCTTAATTCCTGCTCGTCCTCGAGTAGGTAAATGATAAAAACAGAATTTTTGATGTGGAATGCTAACCAACATAGTTTTTCAAGGTAATTCTCTTAATTGTGGCATGAATGTTCAGATCTGAAAGATTCAAGACAAAAGTCTATATTGACATAAGAAATAATAATACTTCAAGCATACTAACAAAGCAATCACGTCTTCTCAAAATACTATGGCTAAAGAAAGTTATAACTACAAAATCACATGGTCTGGCTATGTTCCCTCTTCATCACACAAAATATTCATATCATGCACAACCCCGATTTCAGCCAAGCACTTGTTTTCATACTCTATTCTTTCAAACCTTTCAACTTTCACGCAATACATGAGCGTGAGCCATGGACATAGCATTATGGGTGGAATAGAGAGGTGGTTGTGGAGAAGACAAAAAGGAGGGAGATAGTCTCACATCGACTCGGCGCATCAACGGGCTATGGAGATGCCCATCAATAGATATCAATGTGAGTGAGTAGGGATTGCCATGCAACGGATGCACTAGAGCTAAAAATGTATGAAAGCTCAACAAAAGAAACTAGTTTGTGTGTATCCAACTTGCTTGCTCATGAAGACCTAGGGCATTTGAGGAAGCCCATCGTTGGAATATACAAGCCAAGTTCTATAATGAAAATTCCCACTAGTATATGAAAGTGACTAAACATGAGACTCTCTATCATGAAGACCATGGTGCTACTTTGAAGCACAAGTGTGGAAAAATATAGAAGCAATTGTCCCTTTTTCTTTTCTTTTTCTTTTTTTTCTTTTTTTGGGCCTTTTTTTCTTTGGCCTTTTTTGGAGGGGCTTTATTGATTTAGCCTTTCCTCACGTGTGACAATGCTCTAATAATGATGATCATCACACTTCCATTGAATTACAACTCGATATTACAGCTCGATACTAGAACAAAGTATGACTCTATATGAATGCCTCCGTCGGTGTACCGGGATGTGCAATGAATCAAGAGTGACATGTATGAAAAATTATGCATGGTGGCCTTGCCACAAATACGATGTCAACTACATGATCATGCATGGCAATATGCCAATATGATGCATGTCATACGACCGGAACGGTGGAAAGTTGCATGGCAATATATCTCGGAATGGCTATGGAAATGCCATGATAAGTATGTATGGTGGCTGTTTTGAGGAATATATATGGTGGCTGTTTTGAGGAAGGATATATAGTGGGTGTATGGTACCAGCGAAAGTTGCGCGGTACAAGAGAGTCTAGCAATGGTGGAAGGGTTAGAGTGCGTATAATCCATGGACTCAACATTAGTCATAAGAACTCATATACTTATTGCAAAAATGTACGAGTCATCAAAACAAAGCAATCAACGCATTCCCCTAGGGGGGAGGTTGGTAGGAGTTAACCATCGTGCGCCCCCGACCTCCACACAAAGGTTGACACTTTACAAATACCTCATGCCCTAACTTCGTCACATAGTGGTTCACCATACGTGCATGCTACGAGAATCACTAACCTAAACACAAGTATTTCTCAATTTCATAATAACTCCACTAGCATGACTCTAATATCACTATCCTCATATCTCAAAACAATTATCAAGCATCCAACTTCTCATCATATTCAATGCACTTAGTGTGAAAGTTTTTACTACATTCATATTGGATGTCTATCATGTGAAGACTAGTTTTATAGCCTAAGTAAATTACCATGCTGTTTTAATAGACTCTCAAATGGATATAAGTGAGGCATGAGAGATCAACAATTTCTTAAAAATATTACCACCACCGTGCTCTCAAAGATATAAGTGAAGTACTAGAGCAAAAACTATTCAACTCAAAAGAAATAAGTGAAGCACATAGAGTGTTCTAACAATTCCTAGGCCATATTTAACTCTCTCAAATAGGTGTGTCCAGCAAGGATAATTTTGGAAAACTAAAAAGCAAAGACTCAAATTATACAAGACGCTCCAAGTAAAACACATATCATGTGGTGAATAAAAATATAGCTCCAAGTATAGTTACCGATGGATGAAGACGAAAGAGGGGATGCCTTCCCCGGGCATCCCCAAGCTTAGGCTTTTGGTTGTCCTTGAATTTTACCTTGGGGTGCCATGGGCATCCCCAAGATTAGGCTCTTGCCACTCTTTGTTCCATAGTCCATCAAAGCAATACTCAAAACTTGAAAACTTCACAACACAAAACTTAGACAAAAATCTCGTGAGCTCCGTTAGTATAAGAAAGCAAACCACTACCCAAAGGTACTGCAATGAACTCATTATTTGTTTATATTGGTGTTAAACCTACTGTATTCCAACTTCTCTATGGTTCATATGTCCCAATACTACTCATAGATGCATTGTAATAAGCAAACAACACACGAAAAACAGAATCTGTCTAAAACAGAACAGTCTGTAGTAATCTGCAGTTTTGGCATACTTCTGTAACTTCAAAAAATTCAAATTAAATTGGTAAATGTGACGTATTTGTCTATTAATCATATGCAAAAAGAATCAACTAAATAGCACACTCCAGTAAAATCTGGTGACCATTCTAGCGAGCACTAAAAATTCTGTTTTTCACAGCAAGATCACATAAACTTCACACAAGTCTTCCCAAAGGTTCTACTTGGCACAAACACTAAACAAAACACAAAACAACATCTAAACAGAAGCTAGATGCAATATTTATTCCTAAACAGAAGCAAAACATAATATAAAATTGGGTTGCCTCCCAACAAGCACTATCGTTTTATGCCCCTAGCTAGGCACGATTCAAGGATAGATCTAGGTATTGCCATCTTTGATCTTCACCCTTTTAATGGGGTCAAGATCGAATCCAGGAGGTTCTTTACGTTCCCCTTCATATTCAGAAATCTTTAGGTCTAAAGAATCCAACATGTTATTACAAAGGGTAATCAACATATTCATGCGGTGGAGATTCCCACTAACACTCTTGAGAGGTTCAAGAGACTTTTGTAGTATTTTTGTTACTTCACAAATTTTCTCAAAAACTTGCATCCCTTCCTAGGTTGGATGTGACCCATTTTGGGGAGGTAGTGTTCCCACTATTCCCTCTATAATTTCATGCGCAATACTTGGATCAATTTCGATAAAATTCCCTTTGGCAACGCAATCCAAGAGTTGTCTATGAGACATATTCAAACCAACATAATAATTGCGAAGCAAGATTCTAAAATTCACCTCTAAGGTGCACTTATGAGAAGATTCCATCATCCTAAACCAAGCATCTTTTAAATTTTCTCCCTGTTTTTGCTTGAAGTGAAGAACAAACTCGGGAGACAAAGGAGCGGATAATGGGCTAGCCATGACGACAAGCAAGCAACACATAAGCAAACAAGAGGAAAGCGAACGATAAACACACGGCAGAAGAAGGGCAAATAAAACGGCAAGGGTGAAGTGGGGGACAGGAAAACGAGAGGCAAAAAATGTAATGCGAGGGATAAGGGTTTGTGCTAGGTACTTGGTATATGACTTTTGCGTAAGCCTCCCCGGCAACGGCGCCAGAAATTCTTCTTGCTACTTCTCGAGCTTGCGTTGTATTCCCTCAAAGAGGAAAGGGAGATGTAGCATAGTAGCGTAAGTATTTCCCTGAGTTTTTGAGAACCAAGGTATCAATCCAGTAGGAGACCATGCGCCAGTCCCTCGCACCTGCACAAACGAATAATAACTCCGCAGCCAACGTGGTAAAGGGTTGTCAATCCCTTTACGGTCACTTACGAAAGTGAGATATGATAGAGATGATAGTTTGATATTTTTGGTATTTTTGGTTATAAGAACAGAAAGTAAAAGCGGAAAAATAAAGTAGATTGTAGATTGATATGTTGAGAATAGACCCGTGGGCCATAGTTTTCTCTAGTGGCTTCTCTCATGATAACGATATTCTACGGCGGGTAAATAAATTACTGTCGAGCAACTGATAGAAAAGCGAATAATTATGAGACTATCTAGGCATGATCATTATATATAGGCATCACGTCCGAGACAACTAGACCGAAACGATTATGCATCTACTACTATTACTCCACACATCAACCGCTATCCAGCATGCATCTAGTGTATTAAGCTCATAAGAACAGAGTAACGCCTTAACCAAGATGACATGATGTAGAGGGATAAAATCAAACTTAGTGTTATAAACCCCATCTTTTTATCCTCGATGGCAACAATACAATATGGGCCTTGCTGCCCCTACTGTCACTGGGAAAGGACACCGCAAGATTGAACCCAAAGCCAAGCACTTCTCCGATTGCAAGAACTATAGATCTAGTAGGCCAAACCAAACCGATAATTCGAAGAGACTTGCAAGGATATTATAATCATACATAAAGAGTTCAGAGAAGAACCAAATATTTCTCATAGATAATCTTGATCATAAACCCACAATTCATTGGATCTCGACAAACACACCGCAAAAATAGATTACATCAATAGATCTCCTCGAACACCGAGGAGAACTTTGTATTGAGATACAGAGAGAGAGAGAAGAAGCCATCTAGATACTAGCTATGGACCCGAAGGTCTGTGGTAAACTACTCACAACTCATGGTGAGGTGATGATGATGATGTAGAAACACTCTGTGGTAGATCCCCCCACCGGCGGAGCTCCGGAAGAGGCCCTAAGATGGGATCTCACGGGAACAGAAGGTTGCGGCGGTGGAACTAGGGTTTTCTCTACTATTCTGATAGTTTCGGAGTACGTAGGTATATATAGGAGGAAGGAGGGCACCGGGGGCCAAACGTGGGGCCCACGAGGTAGGGGGCGCGCCCTATAGGGAGGGTGCACCCCCACCCTCGTGGGCGCCACGTGTGCCCTACTCCGTGGTTCTCAAGTCTCCCGTGTGTGATTTTCTCCAAAAATATCTCTCCCGAAGGTTTCATTCCGTTTGGACTCCGTTTGATATTCCTTTTCTGTAAAACCCTGAAACATACAAAAACCAGCAATCTGGACTGAGCCTTTGGGTTAGTAGGTTAGTCCCAAAAATAATATAAAAGTGTATAACGAAGCCCATTAAACATCCAAAACATCATAAATAATAGCATGGAACAATAAAAAATTATAGATACGTTGGAGATGTATCACCTGCCTGAGCTTGACGAGTCCAGCCCGGCCACGACCACGCACCGCTCCTAGCATGTAGCACCTCCCTCTCCCTCTGCTCACTCACTTGCTGCTAATCTCCCTGCACGGGCAGCTGCTATCGTAATTTTTATAATGGTTGATGTTTTTTAGCTAGTTAAACGGCTTGGTTTCTTCTAATGGTCCATTAGGTAGAGTAGCTATGCACCTGGTGGTGGTCATGGCATTGCTGCTTCATCAGTTTTTTCCTTTGGGTCATTATCTAGCTATGATATGCGTGTAGTGGTTAATTTGCAAGAAAGAATTTATGTCCTTGTCTTCATTTCCATGCTCTAGTCAAATTCATCCTTTTTTAATACTAGCACTACCACATCAGAGTACTAATACTTGTTAGATTTTGAGTATGCCACTGCTGCTAAAACAACAACAGCAACCTCCAATTACCTTAGCATGCCTTTGTTTTGGTAACTAGTTGCTGCACTCAATTAAATTAGCCTACCGACTAATATAGTACATTATTAATTGTTTCTCTTCCACTGTTTCGGTATCTCCTGGTTTGCAATGATACAGCTATAAATGCCATTTTCTTGAATGGTCTGCTCATAATATATTTGCCCTAGTTTTTCTAATTCTTCTCTCATTCATGTAACAGGGTGACAGAGGAAGCCATGTTATCATTTTGTTTGTTCCCAGCTCTGACTATGGTCGTCCAGCTAGTTTGGCATGTTGTTCATCTTACTATGGTTGCCCAACGAGTCCGTCATGTTGTCATTTTCTTGTAAAGCAGCACTGTATCACACTTGTAGAGCTCGTTACACTTGTAGAGCTTGTAAAGTATTGTATTACACATGGACATATGTATTGGCACGGATAGAGCTTGTTACTATTGTTGACATTGTATTACGTGATCTGGTTGCTCTTATTTGAAGTATTATGTGTGCTTTTCGTCTGCCAATTTTAATACTGGTTGAAATATGAAGGATATGAGCCTAATAGATGGGATCCACTTACCAGAACATGGCAAATGGGACCCAGTTACTAGAACATGACAAATGGGACCCATCTGATTAGTGGACCCATTTATAAAAAGGAAAAGGAAATTGTTTAGACAAAAAGGACACGGCCCAACAATAAAAAGGCTGCAACGTTGGGCTTGGCCCATGAAGTCGACCGAAAATTGACAGAAAATAAAAAAGGCTAAATTGTTGGGCTAGGCCCATGTAGAACACCGGTTTGGATCGGGCTGATTCTTATCAACGACCTTTTCATTTGGTCACAATTTTGCCACGTCAGCTTGCCACGTCGGATCCGACGAGGCCTGGGCAGACAGCTAGCGACCAAAACAAAAGGTCGTAAAACCAATGACCTTTTGTTTTGGTCGTTGCCTTCTACGACCTTCTCACAAATAAGGCCGTTAATTTTAGTTAACGACAGCCAGCTTTTGACCATCTGTTGTTGGTCAAAAAAAGGTCACAAATGGAAAACAATGACCATTCAGTGACCGATAGTGATGGTCTCAAGTTGACGTATTTCTTGTAGTGATGCCAGATTTTCGTCTCGCAAGGAGCAAACTCACGCCCAAAGAAGAAGGCCCGATAAGTATCGCGATATGAGTAGGATCCTTCGGCCGTCAACATCCACTTGAAGGAATCCAGGGTTGCCGAGAGTTGGTAGTGCCTTAGTGTCTCCCAGAGGTCCAGTAATTCTGCTATGGCCGGTACCGAGGGTGCACCTCTGATGGGCTGGAGCCAGATCTGATTGTTGAGCACGCTGGCAGCGCACAGGCGTCGATCCACCAGTTTGATAAAGCCCATAAGGTTAGGGGCAAGTTGCTCAAATCTTTGCATGTTGATCCAACGATCCGACCAGAAATTGATCCTTTGCCCGTTCCCATGGGAGCACTGCATGGCCGCGCGAGCAAGGTGCACCGTTCTTAGCGAAGTGGCATAGGAAGCTCGTGCCAAGGCTTATCCATGCGAGCGCGAATTTTGAGAGCACGGGCTCCTGGACAACTCCTATCCTCACCATCTAATGTTTCTTTGAGATCCGTGCTACACAACTAACTTACTACATGAAAAAATTCTCTTTTTTGTTTCTTCAAAACAAAAAAAAATGAACTTGAAACTTTCCAGGACAAAAAAACTTTCTTAGAACAATGTGGGATAAAACTTTCAGATTTTTTTGTCCAAGAAAAATATAGGAAATGATATTTTTTTATTTAAAAATCTTATTTTTAGTATTTATGATGCACGAAAAAAATCTGAAAGTATTTTCCCACATTCTAGTAAGAATGTTTTGTTGTGCTTAAAATTTTGAAGTGCATATGTTAAACTATGTGGGAGAAACAAAAAAGAGAAAAGTACTTGCACGAATCGCAATGCAAAATAGGATGGCTAGATAAGAGGGTGTCCATGAGCGTCCACATGATATTTTCCTTGTCCATGCCCATCTTCTCAACCGAAAGCTAGCGCAAGCGCAAGGACCGCTTCAATAGTTGTAAACTGAGAAACACCGTAAGGCTTGGGAAGACCCACAATGTGCCATGCAACTAGGCAACATCCTCCCTTTACGTCTTCGACTCCACACCAAAAGAAACCATGACACAGGTTGTCCACACACTTGAAGAACCATGGCGGGAGGTCGAGCGCCATCATGTGGAAGATAGGCATTGCCAAGACCTTAGAGATCACGACCACAAAGCGTCCAACGGGGCGGAGGAGCGATGCCACCAAGAGTAGGCAGCTTGCAACAATGTTGTCAACGAGGGGTTGTAGTTGATCTTTGGTGAGGGAGATGAGGGATAGTAGAAGGCCCAGGTATGTTAGCGGGAGCTCTTTGACACAGCAGCCCGAGGCGGTAATGATCTCCCATGGGTCATCCTCCTCACAATAGATGAGCGAGAGGGATCTCTTCATGAATGTGCAATGAAGGCCCGATGCGTGGCCAAAACAGGTCAGCAAGGCCTTTGCCGCTTCCATCTCTTGAATCAAAGGACAAACTAGAAACACGGCGCCGTCGGCGTAGAGGGATAGCCAGTGGTGAACTCCCCATTGGGAAAGTGGGCAAAAAAGGTTTGTCGATTCGGCATTGCAGAAGAGAGCGGTGAGGACATCGATGACGATGATGGAGAGGAGGAGCATGGAAATTTACTAGGACTTGGGGTGCTCGAGGTGTGTAGGAGTATGGAAATACACCTTATCCAGCATGGCCTAAATCCTCAGTGCCTCAGCGCTCAGAGCAGGAATTGCCACGACACCGACTCAAAGGCCTTGGCTATGTCAATTTTTAGCATGATCGTCGGGATCTTCCGGCGGTGGAGTCATCTTCTTGACTGTTGGGTGAGCATGAAATTGTCGAGTATAGACCGTTGATACGTCTGCAACGTATCTATAATTTGTGAAGTGTTCATTCCATGTTTACGAAAAAATTATATAGTTTTGGCATGATTTGAATGGAACTAACCCGGACTGACGTTGTTTTCAGCAGAACTACCATGGTGTTGTTTTCTGCAGAAATAAAAGTTCTCGAAGTTGGATGAAACTTTTTGATGATTTTTTTGGAAGAAAAGAGAAATAGTGGAGCAAAGAACCACCAGAGGGGGCCCTGCTACCCACAAGACACCAGGGCACGCCAGCCCCCCTAGCGCCCTGGAGGGTGGTGAGCCCCTGAAGCCCATCTCGCGTGAAACCGATGCTAAAAAATCCTATAAATACAGAAACCCCTAGAAATATTCCCAGATCAGAAGTTCCATCGCCGCAAGCATGTGTAGCCACGAAAGACCAATCTAGACCTTGTTCCGACACTGTATGGATGGGGGAGAATCATCACCGGAGGCCATCTTCTGATTGAAATATGCCCTAGAGGCAATAATAAAATGGTTATTATTATATTTCCTTAATCATGATAAAGGTTTATTATTCATGCTAGAATTGTTTTCACTGGAGTGTGAATACATAAACAAATAATGTGTCCTTAGTAAGCCTCTACTAGACTAGCTCGTTAGTCAAAGATGGTTAAGGTTTCATAACCATGGACATGAGTTGTCGTTTGATAACGGGATCACATCATTATGAGAATGATGTGATGGACAAGACCCATATGTTAGCTCAGCATTTGATCGTACAATTTATTGCTACTACTTTCATGTATGTTAAATACACATTCCTTTCACTATGAGATCATGCAACTCCTGGATACCAGAGGAATGCCTTGTGTGCTATCAAACATCATAACGTAACTGGGTGATTATAAATATGCTCTACAGGTATCTCCGAAGGTGTTTTGTTGGGTTGGCGTGAATCGAGATTCGGATTTCTCACTCCGAGTATCGGAGAGGTATCTCTGGGCCCTCTCAGTAATACACATCATAATAAGCCTTGCAAGAAAATGACTAATGAGTTAGTCATGTGATGATATATTACGGAACGAGTAAAGATATTTGCCAGTAACGAGATTGAACTTGATATAGAGATACCGATGATCGAATCTCGGGCAAGTAACATACCGATGGACAAAGGAAATTGTGTATGTTGTCATAACGGTTCGACCAATAAAGATCTTCATATAATATGTAGGAGCCGCTATGGGCATCCAGGTTCCGCTATTGGTTATTGACCGGAGAGGTGTCTCGGTCATGTCTACATAGTTCCCGAACCCGTAGGGTATGCACGCTTAACATTCGTTGACGATATAGTATTATATGAGTTATGTGATTTGGTGACCGAATGTTGTTTGGAGTCCTGGATGAGATCATGGACATGACGAGGAGTCTCGAAATGGTCGAGAGGTAAAGATTGATATATAGGATGATGGTATTCGGACAACGGAAGTGTTCCAGAGGTTATCGGGTACTTATCGGGTCACCGGAAGGTGTTTCGGGTACCCTTGACAAAAGTTATGGGCCTAATGGGCCAAGAGAGGGAACGCACCAGCCACAAGGGGCTGGTGCCCCCCCCCATAGCAGGCGAGACTAGGAGGAGAAGGAAAGAGGGGAAAGGAAAGGAAAGTGTGGATTAGGATTCCCACTTCCGTCCCTCTCCCCTCTTATTTCCTTCCCCCTTGGTTATATATGGCAGGGGGTGCGGCTTGGGAGGGACTCCAAGTAGGATTCCTCCTACTTGGGCGCCTCCCATGGCTGCTCCTTGTAACAGCATGGATTTTGCCCTTTTCTTTTTCTGATGATTTTCTAGGATTTATTTATTTCATTTATTTTTCTGTGGCTATGTGGATCTAAAACTTAGGAAGATCATGCCTTCCTAGGTTTTATAGTGGCTTGCCATCCTCATCATCATCCCAAGGCCCTGTCATTTTCATTCTTGACCCAATCCAATATTCTTTTTCTAGGGAATATTCCTTTCCTATTAAAGGAATAATTATTTTTGCCCTAGGTTGTGAAGCAACCTATATCTCTGTCATTCTAAAAATTCCCAAATAATTCTCATAAATTGTTTCGGTCATATCTTCCTCAAATATGGCAAAATATTTCATTGCCATGTTCAAAAATAATCCTCCAATAATCATTTTCCTGTTCTGCCTTAAATGGCACTTTGTGAAGCAAGTGTTATTTATCTTTGCCCAATTGACCTCAAACTATTTGGACATCTTTTCCTGTCCATATCATTGCCCTGTGCCAAATTTCAACCTCATTTGCCTAGTAAATATTTTTCAACAACTTTCCAAAGTTTCTGTTGAGAAAGGAATTTTGTGAACGAAGTATATTCTAGGCATATCCAAATGAGTTGAAACTTTGTCACATCCTCCATTTGACTAAATCATGATTCTCTACCAAATTGGAGCTTCTTCTAGGTCCAAATTCCTGGTTAGTGCCTTCTTCAAATCTATCATCCCTGCGCACATCTGGTGCTCCTGTCGACGAATGTGCTGGTTTAACTCCTGGATGAACGCTGCAATGGACCTGTCGTTCCCGGTGCTGATCATGTCCCAACGCTCATCTCGGCGTCCACAAATCTGGTAGATAGTGTCCTTCAGCTCCTGCTTGTAGACTTCTCCAATCCTTCCCATAGTGATGTGGGCTGCCATACTCTTGCCTAGGCTCCAGGTTGGTGCTTCAAAAGAAAACTCTATTGGCTCAGTGGATGGTGCGAAGGTTCTCCCAGGGATTTGAACTTGAATGCTCCATCGCTCCTCTTCTGGTAAAGTGGCGGTGTAGGCCCCGGTAAAGCTTGGTAGTCCTATGTTTAGGTACCTAGTGACTTCCTTCAAGTGTCGTCCAAAAGGTGTGTCTTCATCCGGTTGTGTGAACTTGTTCCTTGGGTCCACCATCCTAAAGAAGTAGAAAATGGAGAGAAGTCAGAAATGAGTAGAGAAGAGTGACCTAGGGTTTATCTTAGTGGTCGTGTCCTACAGTCAGCGTGTGCTCTGATACCATCTTGTAGCGACCACGATCCGAATGGACCGAAGTCTCTGTGTTTTAGTGTCATCCCTGGATCGGTAATGCTGACACACACAGTACTTGAAGGATTATAACAGAGTGGCAATCACACACTTATTACATCGAGTGTCTCCAAATAGAACTTATTACAAAAGTCTATGGCTTAAGGCCATCTAACAAAATAACAGCGGAAGGCTTGGAAGATAAGTGAGTCCATCAACTCCAACGGCGTAGCTGAGTGCATGACAAACGACCTGCAATGTCTTACTCCTCGCCTGAAAAGTCTGCAACGTAACATGTTGCAGCCCGAAACGGGTCAGCACATGGAATATGCTGGCAAGATAACACAAAAGATGCAAGTAACAGAAATAAAGGCTACACTATATGCATATTTGGCTAGTGGAGGCTCTAAGGTTAAAGTTTTTGCGTAAAGCCAATTTTCCCCTACAACAAAGGAATACATTTTTATTTTAACTATCATGGTAGTTGAAACATCATTGAGAAGGTACCTCCAACTCAATCCCAATTAAAGTAATCATTAACCCAACAAGTTAGTTTTAGAGTGATGAGATCAACCAATAATTCATGTACCAGATACTCAAGATTGTCCATAACAGGGGACACGGCTAGTCATGATCAGTTTACATACTCTACAGAGGTTTGTGCACTTTTCCCACAAGACTCGATCTCCTCCGTTGGATTTCTCGCACTGCATGGTGTTTGAGAAACGGATGACCGAGACACAGTCTTTCAGAAGCATTTACTCTTTACCCCGAGTGGACCGGTACACCTACTTTCCCCTACATCTGCTAGTCCACCACTGAAAGAGCTCACAAAACTTACGCATACTATGCCAGAGCCCATAATGGCAATGTGGCCGCACACGGAAGTTTCTAGCATGAATAGTTTTATGATCCCTTTAAGCCTGGGTGGCATTCCATAGGACAATTACACGGAAACCGCGAGATTTCCTAGGACAACACTGGATTCCCCAGGTGCCCTGCAACCAATCCACCTAGATGTGTATTCAAGTAGCCACCTTAAGTTGAACCATTAATTAACAACTCACATCTGCCATGGATTTCACTCAAACCCAAACCACGTCTACGAGCATAGCATGATAACCTAAGCATAGCGTAGAAGTAACTCCCAAGGGTTTGAAAATAATGCATGTAATAGTTTCTACCTCAAACTACTTCCCAGACCCACAAGTTAAGAGATCCTACTCATACAATGTGTGAGGGTTTGATGTAATGCATAAAAACTGGGTAATAAAAGGGTATGATCAAAGTGTTACTTGTCTTGCTGATGATTCGCAAAACCTAGAGACTCGTAGTTGCACGCTTCATAGTCCGGGTATTCTATCGCAAGCAAACAATAACATACATAAGCAATCAAGCACTGATACACAAACAAAACTCCAAAAGAGAAGATCTAACAAGAAAGTTCAACTTAATAACTCCGGTTTGCAAAAAGAATCAAATCGAAAGAAGCAACGAAACTCAGACTGCGAAAGAAACGAGGTCCGTTTAGTAGTTTGATCTAGGGTCAAATTTTATAGTAGCAAAACTTTGTTCAAGTTGATTAAACGAAAAGAGGGCGTCGAGAGGATGATCTGGGATTTTGAATCACCTGATTCCGACTCTCGAGCGAAAAGAAAAACGAAAAACAAGATCAGTGCAGAATTCACGATCGAAATAATTGCGGATAAAAACCCCAAAAAAGAAAACTGACGAACATGCTAACGAACGAACGTTCGCTGTCTATGGCTAACCGACGAACAACGTTCGCTGTCTGTGGCTAACCGACGAACAACGTTCGTTAAAACGAACGTACGGACGAACATCTGCTAAACACCTAAACCGAAAAAAATAAAACCGAACCGATCTAAAAAAATAGACCTAGGGTTTCTAAAAGAAAAACCGATCGATTTTAAAAAACCCGACGGCGGCTTCCTCGGGCAAGGCGGCAGCGAGCTCCGGCGGAGGGCGGCGAGGCGGCGGGTGGATCCGGCGGCGGCGGTGGCCACTCCGACGGGGCGGCGGCTGGCGGCGAAGCGCGGCGGCGGCGGCGGCGGCTGGCGGCGGCGGGGCACGGCGGCTAGGGTTTTCGGGTACGGGGTCGGGCGAGGCGAGGTGGGCTGGTTGGGGGCTCAGGCGGGCCTTATAAGAGGCCGGCTAGGCGGAGTCCTAGTTGGTTACGGCCCGTAGGTCGGTTCCTCTTTTTTTTAACACGTGTCGTGACGTACGAAAACTAACAAAGAAATAGTAAACGGACTCCAAAAATTCCGAAATAAATTTTCAACATCCTCTAATAATATTTATGACAAAGTGAACATTTTTCGCGGACCTAAATGCAATTTTGAAAAACGCGTATTTTTTCTATGCAAATAAAATCGCAAATAAATCCGAAAAAAAACAAAAAGTGATTTTAATATTTTTCCTCCAATATTTCTGTTATTTTGGAGAAGTCATATTATTTCCGCTCATATATTTTATTTAGAAATATTTTTAGGAGAGAAAAATAGTTAAAACCAACGCTATCCTCGTACCGGTATTCGAGTAAACTCAAATATAAAAACAGCAGAATTCCCAACTCTCTCCGTAGGTCCTTGATTTGCTTCGAATTTTCGAGGATCGCCATGCACAAAATGCAAAGAAATATGCAATGCAGTATGATCTATGTACAACATTCCAAATTGAAAATTTGGGATGTTAGATGCCGGTGCTCTCACATCCCTAGCTAGCACTTGCTTTAGGACCTGACTAGAGTGTGCATCATGTTTACTTTCAAAGAAACTTGAAATGGGATTAACAGAAACCCCAGCACCCCTCCCCTAACAACTAGGGTTTGCTAAAATATTTTCCAATGTACCCAAAATACCCTTCAAAATGTTCATCATTTCTGCCTTGGTCTTAAACCTCTGCCAAAAATGGTGCACAATTTTCTAGGACAATCTAGGGCTTTGGATTAAATAATATGGTATTTGAATTTGGGCATTTAAATGCTATAAAATAATTTAAATGCTCAAATAATCATGAACTATAATGTTTCCTACTGTTCATATTATATACAGTAGGTATGACAAGTGTCATGAGTTATAAAAATGTTTAGGCATTTTTATTAATTGAACAAAGCTGCAAAAGAAATAAAACAGAAAGAAAATAGGAAAAGAAAAATAGGAAGAACACTTACCTGGCGCCCACCCGGCCCACCTGCCGGCCCAGCCCAGCTGCCGCTCCAGCGAGCTGCTTGGCTCGGCTAGGCAGGCAGGCAGGTGCTCGACGGCGACCGCACGGCGCGCCACGCAGCTGCCCGCCGCCCTGCTTCGCCCCCTTGCCGTCCTGGAGGGTTGGATCGAACCTCCACGTCCTCCTCGACCCCCCAGACACCTCCGCCTTCCCCCAGTTCCTGTCCTCCGCTCTCCCCGCGCCATGGCCGACGCCGCCGTGATCGCACCATCGTAGAAGCCGCGTCCACCGTCGTCCCCGAGCTCCGCCGTGTTGTCCCTCGTCTCCGCCGTCCTCGACTGCTTCGAACAGGCCGAGCCCCGAGCGCTCGCCCGCCCTGGAGACGCCCCCGACCTCTTCTTCCCCAACTCCGGTCGCGGAGATCCCCCTCGCCGTTCTGCTCAGCTCCGACCACCCCCCGAGCTCGCTCCGGTGCTTGCTGCAACCGCTGTGAGCCTAGCTACCTCCTCCCCCTCTCCGTTGGCTCCCTTTTGCCCTGTAACATACTGCACGAAGCTCGCCCGCACGCACTGCCGCCGTGCTCGTCGCCGGTGATGCTCCGGTGACCATTTGGTCACCGGCACCAGTCCAACGTACTCACCACAGCATGTAGATGCGAACGGTGCTACGCACGCATCGCCTAGGCCCCTGCAGCCGCATCTCCACACACGCCCGACGCCGGTCGCCGCCGTCGAGCTCGTTGCCGTCGTCTCCGGCCACCCCAGGTCCGGCGACCACCACCATCCGACGCGCAAGAGCAAGAGCTCTCCAACGCGCCTAGCCACAGCTCGAACCGTGCACCATAGACGTTTTCCGAAGCACGCCGCCGCGTTTGGCCTCGCCGGCGGCTAAACGCCGGCGAGATGGACCTGTTTTGACCACGGGTTTGACCCCCTGGGTCAATGACATGTGGGCCCTGCCCGCAAGTCAAATATAGTTTAGTTGTTAATTTAATTTAATTAGTTAATTAGTTTAGTCACTGACATGTGGGCCCTGGCCCCACTGACAGCTAATTAGTTTTAGTTTAACTCTAATTAACTCAGTTAATTAGCTGTGACACTGACATGAGGGACCCACTGGTCAGGTTTGACCTTATCTGGTCCTGTTGACTGGCTGACGTCAGCATGATGTCATGCTGACGCAGTAAAGGTTTTTCTGCGATTTTTAGATTTAAAATAATTCAGGAAATTCCAGAAAATACCCAAAACTTCTAAAAATCATATAAAATTAACCATAGCTCAGATGGAAAAGATTTATATATGAAAAATGATCAGAAAAATCCAATCTTTCTAATGGCACTGGTTTCATGCATGTTTGAACAAGTTAACTTGCTGTATATATCAAAAACATGATAATGCACTTATTCAAATAATAGTTTGAACTTCAATTTGAATCCTTGATTCAAATAGGTTCAAACCCTTCTGGTTTTAGTTGCATTAGCCAACACACATGCATCTTGCCATGTCATAAACATGCATCATATTGTTGCATTTGTTTGTTAATGATTGTATCGCCGGTATTCCTTGTGTTAGGTCCTGCTCCCGAGGATACTGCCGCGTATCCAGTTGAAGAGCAGTACCCGACAACTACCTTGTCAGGCAAGCAATCATTGATCATTCCGATACAAACCCAATCTTCTCCCTCCTGCTCTCTGTTACTGCATTAAGGCAACAGCGCGTGAACTGCTACTTGCTGCGGTAGTTGAACCCTATCCCTTGCATGACCTGTCATTGCCACAGTAAATAGTTGAAACCCACTAGCATGTGTAGGAGTTGATTGAGCCATGTGATGTGTGATCCACCATGCTATTTGTTTATGTTGCCTTCTATGCTTAGAGTTGTGTCTGGTCTGGTTCATCTGGGTGATGGATCAGAGTGAAATGATCATACCCATAAAGAGAAGGAAGTGTGGAATACGCTTGGTAAAGGTATCGATGAAAGGCCATGTAGGAGTACATGGTGGGTTGTTTCATTGGAATCGTCCATAGGACCCGAGATCTGTATGTGTGGTTCAAGTTACAGCTACTACCACGCATTGGGATCCTTAATTGACCCTCTCGGCTTATTAATTACCCTTGATCTCTGTCCAGGAGTTGCAACTAGTTTCTGGTGTTTATAGCTTACTGGAGGTCATGCACAACGCTGACCCTCGGGGTGGGTTGTGATGCGACAGGTACGTGGCACGGTGTACCGGTTGCCCGTTTGGTGACTCGAGAACCCTGTACACATCGTTTGGGGCCGTGAGCGACACCCCGGCCGGATCTCCCCACGGATGGAACCCAAATAGGCGATGAACCTGGACGAGAGACTTGAGTAGTTAGTCAGGTCGTGGCCGACACCCTCGCTGGGCTTCCGCTTGAAGGTTGCCGAGTACACGCCGAGTAAACGGCGATAAGTGGTGAAAGCGTGTGTGAAGAGGTACACCCCTGCAGGGTTATCAAACTATTCGAATAGCCGTTGTTCGCGGTACGAACTACTTGGTTGCTCTTACAGTTCATAGACAAGTTGATGGATACTACTAAAAGCCTCAAGATAAGCGTGAGTGCCTTGGATGGCCCTTCCGTAGGATGACGGAAGAGGATCCTCGGTAGTGTATTGATGTGGTGATTAGTGGACTCGTGTTCGTAATAACATCTTGCAATCCGTTGAGAGTTGTGGTATAGGTTAGCCAAGGTCAAAGCTGGCATTCTGCTATTAACTCCACCACCCCCTTGATAATGTTGCATGTATGATAGGTTCTGTGGTAAGACTTGTTGAGTACCTTTGTACTCATGTTTGCTTAATAACTGTTGCAGAGGAGAACCCTGCCCCTGCTGATGGGTTCTACATAGACGTTGACGTCGACGAGTAGCTTGACACCTAGACGGTGATCTGGAGCTTGTGAAGGGCCTTGTAGATAGTCAGGCTACACCAAGCCTGTTTTATTTTCTAAGTTGTCTGTACTCAGACATGTAGCTTCCGCTTGTGCTTGTATGACTGTATGACTTGAGTGATGGGTCATGTGACCCCTATCTGTATGGTTATGTTATGTATGGCTCTTGGAGCCTTTTAATAAAGTACTTTGAGTCATAGAGTTCTGTTGTGATGCAATGTTGTATTTACACATATTGAGCATATTGCGTGTATGATTGAAATGCTTGGTATGTGTGGGATCCGACACCTAGTTGTTTTCCTTTGGTAGCCTATCTTACAGGGAAATGCCTCCTAGTGTTTCCAATGAGCCTTGGTAGCTTGCTACTGCTCGGAACACGTAGGCTGGCCGGCATGTGTCCTTCTTCGTTCCCGTGTCTGTCCCTTAGGGGAAATGTCACGCGTTGTTCCTTTAAGTCCATGTAGCTTGCTACGACTTGGGTTCATACGTTGATGACCGACACGTTCGTTGCTGGGTCATGGATGCCTGTCTCTGTAATTTAGTGCCACTTTTGGTTTATAACTAGCCATGTCGGCCCGGGTTCTCTGTCATATGGATGCTAGCGACACTGTCATATACGTGTGCCAAAATGCGCAAACGGTCCCGGGCCAGGTAAGGTGGCACCCGTGTGGTTACCGTGCGTGAGGCCGCAAAGTGATATGACGTGTTACAGCTAGATCGGTGTGACTTAGGATCGAGGTCCTGACAGCGTTGGCATCAGAGCTGGACTGCCTGTAGGTTTCTCAAGCCAAACTGGTCGATGTTAAGTCTAGAAAATTCTTAGTTATATGTAGGGGAATTGATTGTGGAAGGGAACTTAAGGCTCTTTTTACTCCTTTACCTTATGCCCTTCTGATCTGAGTCTGTCTACTCTTTCTACGGGGATTTAGGATTAGGCCTCTTATCCTTACTAGGTTCACGTGTTACTAATCCGTAGACTCTTAGGATTGTTGGTTTCAAGCCTCAGTTCAGTTTCTATCCTTTTGAGTATGATGATTGTTGAACCCGGAACCTCGATATGGAATTGTTGAGTGACTATGCTATCATTTGTATGATGTCTCAAATCTTTGTTTGAGCAATTACAGTTGTTATGCTACCCGATTTCTTCCAGAAACACTAATGCCTTTGCATTATTTCGTGTTTCAGATGTCTGGCTGCATCCCTCACCAAGTGGTTCGTTTGACTCGGTGCATTAATGTGCCCGGTCACACGGCCATGCTAGTCCGTGTGATGACTGAGACCGGTTATCGCTGGTATCCTGAATACACCGTGGAGGAACAGTATCGGGATTTTAATCAAAGTCAGTATTTCTGCACAGTCCGGATATACCCCTCATATCCCGGAGCTAATGATCCCATCCATTGGTCTTATGGACTCGGGATTACCATCGAGATGGCAGTACAGGATGCCGCTTATTCGATGATGACCATTCTCCGTGCTAGGCATGCCCTGTTGCTGAACACTGAGTTCTGTTACATGCCAGCTTCACTCCCCGGAGAAGAAGACTACTACACTGGTCTGTATACTGATGCTGCTCATGAAGAGCCACTGCTTCAGACTACTGTTCAGATGTTGGAGGATAGGGACCGTGAGGTCCGTGCTCTCCGAATGGAGCTGTATAACACCCGAGCCGCTCACTGGACTACTTTGACACGGCTTGCACCTGCTGTGCACGCCGGATATCTGGACATGCGGGATTTATATCCTATGCGGACTCGTCTGCCTGATCGCATGGATTGGCGTGACGTTGGGGGTATTACACCTCCACGTGGGCGTCGGTTACCACCAGCATCGGGACCGAGACCACACCCATGCCCCTATGGTCCACAGCCTTCGAGTGCTCGCGAGTTCCAAGATCCGTCTGTACCACTTCCAGGCTACGGTGGTAATCTTTACGAGGATTACTACGCGGATGTCTGAGCTAGTCCGTGGTAGTAGTAGTATTGTAGTGGTTGTATTTCCACAGTCCTGCGCGTCTTGTGGAATATGACTTAGTGTGTACTGAATTCCGGAGGTGTAGTTAAATAATGTATAGGAGCTTGGAATGCCTCTGATGGGATGTATCGTCTTTCACCGCAGTTGTACTTTAGCCTTGGCTTGTACTAAACTTTGTATGGTGTGTATGACCACTGGTGTATATATAGCAGTTCCTATATTACCATGTCGTACGGATGAACATCTCTGCATTCTGTGTCATCCATTACATTCTGCACTTCTATGTCAAATTTTTGCCATCCTTGTCTAAACCGTTGTTTTGTTTTCCTAGGATGGTCAACACTCGCAACACCCCTGCTGCTCAGGAGCAGGGTGAGGCTAGTGGGGCTAGAGATGGGAATCTGCCCCAGCCACCCTCTTTGGCGGAAGTTATGCTTGAAGCAGAACGGAACAAGAGAGAGACCAACCGTCTGCTGGAACGCATAGAGCAAAACACTGGGTTCCGCCAGAGGAATGACGTGGTGTCAATCCACGATTTTATCAAGATGTGTCCACCGAAGTTCCATCACTCCACTGAACCTCTGGATGCTGATGACTGGCTACGTAGTATCACCCACAAGCTACACTCTGCCCGTGTGGCCGAAGCTGACAAGGTTATCTACGCCGCCTACCATCTTGAGGGCCCTGCCAGTCTTTGGTGGGAAAACTTTGAAGCTATGCGTCCTGCTGGCCAAGTCACTACCTGGGTTGAGTTCAGTGAGGCATTCCGTGAACATCACATTCCGGAAGGTCTCATGGATCGCAAGCGGGAGGAATTCTGCAATTTCACCCAGGGCTGCTTAACTGTGGACGGCTATAGCCGCGAGTTTGGTAATCTGGCACGCTATGAACCTGAGGAAGTATCCATCGATGCTAAGAAACAGGCGAGGTTCCGCAAGGGACTCAGCCCTGAACTTCGTCGAGATCTACGTCTGCACGAGTGTACCTCCTTTCAGAAGTTGGTTAACAAGGCTATCAGTGCTGAGACAGGCCAGACCGACTTCGAGGCCACCCGCAAGCATACC
Organism: Secale cereale; assembly: GCA_902687465.1. Lineage (NCBI taxonomy): Eukaryota > Viridiplantae > Streptophyta > Magnoliopsida > Poales > Poaceae > Secale > Secale cereale. Next base: position 388,603,097 of record LR738713.1, on the reverse strand, counting down.
TGAGACCTTGGTTCCTCATCCGGCTCTGGCTCTCACAAGCGCCGTGTGTGGGTTCCTAACACTGCTCTGCCACCCAAGTATACACCGAGGCCATCCTATGAGGCGCCTCGCCCAACTCAATAGTTTGCACCTGCTAAGACCTATGGAGGTCCACCCTCCAACTTTGCTCCACGCACCACCACTGTGACATGTTTCAAGTGTGGAGAACCGGGACACTACATGCGTGATTGTCCCCAGAATCAGCCAGGAAAACCCGTTGGCCGTGGTAAGCCAACCGGCAAGGTGAACTATGTCAAGCCAATCCCCACTGCACGTGGTCATGTCAACTATGTTTCTGCCGAAGAAGCTTATGAGGATCCTAACGTCGTCCTTGGTACGCTTCTCGTAAACTGCCATCCGGCATCTATTCTTTTCGATACTGGAGCATCCCATTCGTTCATATCTGAGAGCTATGCTCGATTGCACAACATGACTTTTTGTGACATGCCTACTTCCATGGTTATTCAAACTCCTAGTTCAAAGTGGTAAACCTCTAGGGTAAGCCATGTAAATGAAATCCTTGTCGATAGACTTGTTTTCCTTGCTTCTTTAATCGCTCTCAAGTCCTCGGACATAAATATCATTTTGGGTATGGATTGGATGACAACCCATTACGCCAAAATTGATTGCTTTACTAGGACCGTTCAACTTACACATCCATCTGGCAAGATAGTCAATGTCTTGACTCGAATGGCTGAACGTCAGCTCTACTCTCTTAATGCTAGCCCTCTACCAGAACTCGAAGATATCCCGGTAGTCCGTGACTTCCCGGATGTTTTTCCAGAAGAACTACCAGGAGTTCCTCCTGACAGAGATGTCGAGTTCGTGATAGATCTTATCCCTGGAACCGTCCCAATCTCTAGGAGACCTTATAAGATGGCACCACTAGAATTAGCTGAGCTAAAGAAACAACTCGATGAGTCCTTGCAGAAAGGTTTCATCCGTCCTAGTTCTTCCCCTTGGGCTTGCCCCGTCCTCTTCGTCAAGAAGAAGGATGGAACGGAGCGGATGGTTGTAGATTACCGACCTGTCAATCTGGTCACCATAAAGAATAAGTATCCGCTTCCCAGGATCAACGACCTGTATGATCAGCTCGCTGGATCCTCAATCTTCTCTAAGATGGATTTGAGGTTGGGCTACCATCAAATCAAAATCAAGAACGGGGACATTCCTAAAACGGCTTTCGTTACTCGTTATGGCCAATATGAGTACACCGTCATGTCCTTCGGGTTAACCAATGCCCCAGCTACCTTTTCTCGGTTAATGAATTCTATATTCATGGAGTATTTGGATAAATTCGTCGTGGTATACCTCGATGATATACTCATTTTCTCCAAGAACAAGGAAGATCATGCCGAGTATTTAAGGCTGGTATTGACGAAACTTCGAGAGCACCGCCTTTATGCCAAATTCTCTAAATGTGAATTTTGGTTGCCAGAAGTAACCTATATAGGTGATGTGATCTCTGGCAAGGGTATTGCTGTCAATCCCGAGCGAGTTCAAGCCGTCCTTGATTGGACTCCCCCTGAATCGGTCAAGCAAGTTAGGAGTTTTCTTGGCTTAGCGAGCTATTGCCGACGTTTCGTCGAGAATTTCTCCAAGGTTGCCAAACCTCTAACTGAACTCCTCAAGAAAGATAAAAAGTTTGAGTGGACCCCACAGTGCGAGTCCAGTTTTCAGGAACTGAAAAGATGCCTGACATCTGCACCTATACTGGTACCACCAGACTTTTCCAAGGATTTTATAATCTATTGCGACGCCTCGCGACAAGGACTAGGTTGCATTCTCATGCAAGATCGGCAAGTGATTGCATACGCATCTCGACAGTTGCGTCCACATGAGGATAACTATCCTACTCATGATCTAGAGCTTGCAGCTGTAGTCCATGCACTCAAAACATGGCGACATTACCTCCTTGGTAATCGTTGTGAAATCTTCACTGATCACCAAAGCTTGAAGTATATCTTCACCCAACCGGATTTGAATCTCAGGCAAAGACGTTGGGTTGAGTTGCTCACTGACTACGACTTAGGAATCACTTACACTCCTGGAAAGGCCAATGTCATGGCTGATGCACTAAGTCGTAAGTCTTATTGTAACAATTTAATGTTACAACAAAGTCAACCACTTCTCCACGAGGAATTTCGTAAGCTTAACCTTCACATCGTTCCTCGAGGATTCCTTTCCACCTTGGTGGCGAAACCTACCCTTATGGATCAAATCATAGTTGCCCAGCGGTATGATAAAGGCATATCTCGGATCAAGGAGAACATTGCTAGCGGAGTTGCTAGAAGTTCCTCTATGGATGATCGAGGTGTAGTGTACTTCGAAAACCGCTTGGTGGTACCCAAGAAACCACAACTACGACAGATGATTCTTAAAGAGGCTCATGAATCTCCTCTCACGATTCATCCCGGTAGTACCAAAATGTATCAAGACCTACGTCAAAGATTCCGGTGGACTAGGATGAAGAGAGAAATCGCTCAGTTCATTGCTAACTGCGACGTTTGTCGTCGAGTCAAAGCAGAGCATCAACGGCCTGCTGGCACCCTTCAACCTTTAGCTATTCCTGAATGGAAATGGGACAAAGTCGGTATGGACTTCATTACCGGGTTTCCCAAGTCCAAGAAAGGGAATAATGCTATCTTCGTCGTTATCGACCGCCTCTCTAAAGTAGCTCATTTCCTGCCTGTTCGGGAGAGTATTACCACTAGCCAGCTAGCAGACTTATATATCTCTCGAATAGTATCACTTCATGGTGTACCGTTGGAAATTAACTCAGACCGTGGAAGTCTTTTTACCTCCCGATTTTGGGAAAGTTTCCAGAATGCCATGGGAACTCATCTCTCTTTCAGTACTGCCTTCCATCCGCAATCAAGTGGTCAAGTGGAACGAGTCAATCAAATTCTGGAAGACATGCTTCGAGCCTCTGTCATTTCTTTCGGTATGGAATGGGAAAAGTGTCTTCCATTTGCCAAATTCGCTTATAACAATAGTTATCAAGCCAGCCTGGGTAAAGCTCCCTTCGAAGTTCTATATGGACGAAGGTGTCGAACACCTCTTAACTGGTCAGAGACCGGGGAAAGACAATTCTTTGGCCCGGATATGATCCAGGAAGCAGAAGAACAAGTTCGCATCGTTCGTGAGAGATTGAAAACAGCCCAGTCTCGCCAAAAGAGCCAATATGATAGTCATCATAAGGCTGTGACTTTTGAAGTCGGCGATAAGGCTTACCTTCGGGTTACTCCTCTTAAGGGAACCCATCGCTTCGGTATCAAAGGCAAATTGGCCCCTCGTTACATCGGTCCTTTTAGCATTCTTGCCAAACAAGGAGAAGTTGCCTACCAATTGGAACTACCTCCGCACCTCTCCAGAGTTCATGATGTTTTCCACGTTTCTCAACTCAGGCGTTGCTTCTCGGATCCTATCCGCGGAGTGGACCACGAAACGCTTGATCTCCAAGACAATCTCACATATCGAGAATACCCCGTTCGTATTCTTGATCAAACCGAGCGCACCACTCGACGCCACAATATCAAGTTTCTCAAGGTTCAATGGTCACATCATTCCGAGAGTGAAGCTACTTGGGAAAGGGAGGATCGTCTTCGACTTGAGTACCCAACCCTCTTTCCGGAGGAACCCGAATCTCGGGACGCGATTCTTTTAAGTGGGGGTGAGTTGTCACATCCCTAGCTAGCACTTGCTTTAGGACCTGACTAGAGTGTGCATCATGTTTACTTTCAAAGAAACTTGAAATGGGATTAACAGAAACCCCAGCACCCCTCCCCTAACAACTTGGGTTTGCTAAAATATTTTCCAATGTACCAAAAATACCCTTCAAAATATTCATCATTTCTGCCTTGGTCTTAAACCTCTGCCAAAAATGGTGCACAATTTTCTAGGACAATCTAGGGCTTTGGATTAAATCATATGGTATTTGAATTTGGGCATTTAAATGCTATAAAATAATTTAAATGCTCAAATAATCATGAACTATAATGTTTCCTACTGTTCATATTATATACAGTAGGTATGACAAGTGTCATGAGTTATAAAAATGTTTAGGCATTTTTATTAATTGAACAAAGCTGCAAAAGAAATAAAACAGAAAGAAAATAGGAAAAGAAAAATAGGAAGAACACTTACCTGGAGCCCACCCGGCCCACCTGCCGGCCCAGCCCAGCTGCCGCTCCAGCGAGCTGCTTGGCTCGGCCAGGCAGGCAGGCAGGTGCTCGACGGCGACCGCACGGCGCGCCACACAGCTGCCCGCCGCCCTGCTTCGCCCCCTCGCCGTCCTGGAGGGTTGGATCGAACCTCCACGTCCTCCTCGAACCCCCAGACACCTCCGCCTTCCCCCAGTTCCTCTCCTCCGCTCTCCCCGCGCCATGGCCGACGCCGCCGTGATCGCACCGTTGTAGAAGCCGCGTCCACCGTCGTCCCCGAGCTCCGCCGTGTTGTCCCTCGTCTCCGTCGTCCTCGACTGCTTCGAACAGGCCGAGCCCCGAGCGCTCGCCCGCCCTGGAGACGCCCCCGACCTCTTCTTCCCCAACTCCGGCCGCGGAGATCCCCCTCGCCGTTCTGCTCAGCTCCGACCACCCCCGAGCTCGCTCCGGTGCTTGCTGCAACCGCTGTGAGCCTAGCTACCTCCTCCCCCTCTCCGTTGGCTCCCTTTTGCCCTGTAACATACTGCACGAAGCTCGCCCGCACGCACCGCCGCCGTGCTCGTCGCCGGTGATGCTCCGGTGACCATTTGGTCACCGGCACCAGTCCAACGTACTCACCACAGCACGTAGATGCGAACGGTGCTGCAGCCGCATCTCCACACACGCCCGACGCCGGTCGCCGCCGTCGAGCTCGTTGCCGTCGACTCCGGCCACCCCAGGTCCGGCGACCACCACCATCTGACGCGCAAGAGCAAGAGCTCTCCAACGCGCCTAGCCACAGCTCGAACCGTGCACCACAGACGTTTTCCGAAGCACGCCGCCGCGTTTGGCCTCGCCGGCGGCTAAACGCCGGCGAGATGGACCTGTTTTGACCACGGGTTTGACCCCCTGGGTCAATGACATGTGGGCCCTGCCCGCAAGTCAAACATAGTTTAGTTGTTAATTTAATTTAATTAGTTAATTAGTTTAGTCACTGACATGTGGGCCATGGCCCCACTGACAGCTAATTAGTTTTAGTTTAACTCTAATTAACTCAGTTAATTAGCTGTGACACTGACATGAGGGACCCACTGGTCAGGTTTGACCTGGTCTGGTCCTGTTGACTGGCTGACGTCAGCATGATGTCATGCTGACGCAGTAAAGGTTTTTCTGGGATTTTTAGATTTAAAATAATTCAGGAAATTCCAGAAAATACCCAAAACTTCTAAAAATCATATAAAATCAACCATAGCTCAGATGGAAAAGATTTATATATGAAAAATGATCAGAAAAATCCAATCTTTCTAATGGCACTGGTTTCATGCATGTTTGAACAAGTTAACTTGCTGTATATATCAAAAACATGATAATGCACTTATTCAAATAATAGTTTGAACTTCAATTTGAATCCTTGATTCAAATAGGTTCAAACCCTTCTGGTTTTAGTTGCATTAGCCAACACACATGCATCTTGCCATGTCATAAACATGCATCATATTGTTGCATTTGTTTGTTAATGATTGTATCGCCGGTATTCCTTGTGTTAGGTTCTGCTCCCGAGGATACTGCCGCTTATCCAGTTGAAGAGCAGTACCCGACAACTACCTTGTCAGGCAAGCAATCATTGATCATTCCGATACAAACCCAATCTTCTCGCTCCTGCTCTCTTTTACTGCATTAAGGCAACAACGCGTGAACTGCTACTTGCTACGGTAGTTGAACCCTATCCCTTGCATGACCTGTCATTGCCACAGTAAATAGTTGAAACCCACTAGCATGTGTAGGAGTTGATTGAGCCATGTGATGTGTGATCCACCATGCTATTTGTTTATGTTGCCTGCTATGCTTAGAGTTGTGTCTGGTCTGGTTCATCTGGGTGATGGATCAGAGTGAAATGATCATACCCATAAAGAGAAGGAAGTGTGGAATACGCTTGGTAAAGGTATCGATGAAAGGCCATGTAGGAGTACATGGTGGGTTGTTTCATTGGAATCGTCCATAGGACCCGAGATCTGTATGTGTGGTTCAAGTTACAGCTACTACCACGCATTGGGATCCTTAATTGACCCTCTCGGCTTATTAATTACCCTTGATCTCTGTCCAGGAGTTGCAACTAGTTTCTGGTGTTTATAGCTTACTGGAGGTCGTGCACAACGCTGACCCTCGAGGTGGGTTGTGATCCGACAGGTACGTGGCACGGTGTACCGGTTGCCCGTTTGGTGACTCGGGAACCCTGTACACATCGTTTGGGGCCGTGAGCGACACCCCGGCCGGATCTCCCCACGGATGGAACCCAAATAGGCGATGAACCTAGACGAGAGACTTGAGTAGTTAGTCAGGTCGTGGCCGACACCCTCGCTGGGCTTCCGCTTGAAGGTTGCCGAGTACACGCCGAGTAAACGGCGATAAGTGCTGAAAGCGTGTGTGAAGAGGTACACCCCTGCAGGGTTATCAAACTATTCGAATAGCCGTTGTTCGCGGTACGAACTACTTGGTTGCTCTTACAGTTCATAGACAAGTTGATGGATACTACTAAAAGCCTCAAGATAAGCGTGAGTGCCTTGGATGGCCCTTCCGTAGGATGACGGAAGAGGATCCTCGGTAGTGTATTGATGTGGTGATTAGTGGACTCGTGTTCGTAATAACATCTTGCAATCCGTTGAGAGTTGTAGTATAGGTTAGCCAAGGTCAAAGCTGGCATTCTGCTATTAACTCCACCACCCCCTTGATAATGTTGCATGTATGATAGGTTCTGTGGTAAGACTTGCTGAGTACCTTTGTACTCATGTTTGCTTAATAACTGTTGCAGAGGAGAACCCTGCCCATGCTGATGGGTTCTACATAGACGTTGACGTCGACGAGTAGCTTGACACCCAGACGGTGATCTGGAGCTTGTGAAGGGCCTTGTAGATAGTCAGGCTACACCAAGCCTGTTTTATTTTCTAAGTTGTCTGTACTCAGACATGTAGCTTCCGCTAGTGCTTGTATGACTGTATGACTTGAGTGATGGGTCATGTGACCCCTATCTGTATGGTTATGTTATGTATGGCTCTTAGAGCCTTTTAATAAAGTACTTTGAGTCATAGAGTTCTGTTGTGATGCAATGTTGTCTTTACACATATTGAGCATATTGCGTGTATGATTGAAATGCTTGGTATGTGTGGGATCCGACACCTAGTTGTTTTCCTTTGGTAGCCTATCTTACAGGGAAATGCCTCCTAGTGTTTCCAATGAGCCTTGGTAGCTTGCTACTGCTCGGAACACGTAGGCTGGCCGGCATGTGTCCTTCTTCGTTCCTGTGTCTGTCCCTTAGGGGAAATGTCACGCGTTGTTCCTTTAAGTCCATGTAGCTTGCTACGACTTGGGTTCATACGTTGATGACCGACACGTTCGTTGCTGGGTCATGGATGCCTGTCTCTGTAATTTAGTGCCACTTTTGGTTTATAACTAGCCATGTCGGCCCGGGTTCTCTGTCATATGGATGCTAGCGACACTGTCATATACGTGTGCCAAAATGCGCAAACGGTCCCGGGCCAGGTAAGGTGGCACCCGTGGGGTTACCGTGCGTGAGGCCGCAAAGTGATATGACGTGTTACAGCTAGATCGGTGTGACTTAGGATCGGGGTCCTGACAGGTGCCTCCCACGAGGGAAGGTTATGGGCGCGCGCTACCCTGATCAGGTAGGCGGACATAAACCTTGTGTGCTCATTGTTCACCTGAAATGAAGCAAAGATTGCATCATTGAGCTAGTAAGAAGTACTTGCTCTTGTGAGATGACAGGTTCTTCTTTAGTAGTTACACAAAATTTGAGCAACATTAAGGTTGGTTGTCCTGCTCATGTAAGGTGCAACAATAATTTGCTTATCCTTTTGTGCAGTTCCACTAAAATAAAGTGCCATTGTGGTGACAGTGATCTTGCAAAGACTAATAAAATGTTGCATGAGATTAACAGCGGAATTTGACAGAGATTTTGGAAACTCCAATCACCATTTTGTGCAGTTCCTCCAAAATTGAGAGATGTTGCCCACGTGAAATTTTAGTTGAACTGCACAAGACACTTATTCCAAAAAAAGTGTTTTGTGCAATTCTCCAAAAGGTCACAATAGCAACAAGATGAAATGGATATCCCTATCTGCACAAAAAGATAGAAAGTAAACAGTTGCTGGTCAATAAGAATATACGGAACATATACGAAATGAAAAGAAGCATCTTAATTATGTTCATGGAAATCACGCAAGGACAGTAGAAATTTTAAAATGTCAGCAATGCTTCATGATACTAGAAGCATTACGATCAACAATGAGATTCCTCAAATATGGGATTAAATTAATGGTGGCATTGCTTGTTTACCAGATATAGTAAATCAACAGTAGCTAAAGAGTTGGTTTAAGGGCATGGGACCGTGGGGACACCAGGACACTCAGCAGGGTAAATGAGCAACTTACTTATCATACTAGGGAAACAGCAGGAGTGCCATTTGTAACACAGTTTAATTGCATCTTATCACTGGAGGCATTAGATTTAGCAATAACACTGGTTATACATGGCCCTAAGGTAACAATGTGATTGCTTCATTTTACATGCGCCCTTACATTAACAACAGTAAAAGGTTGGTATAAGGACATGCGACAATGGACACATCAGCACAATGTACCTACAAGGAGGCATAAAGTGGTGATGCAGAGTTTGTACATGCTATGTGAGGGCAGCAAATCTAATCCTGGAGACCTTTTACTATGTGAGGGCAGCAAACCTAATCCTGAAGACCTTATACTATGTGAGGGCAGCAAATCTAATCCTGGAGACCTTTTACAATGTGAGGGCAGCAAACCTAATCCTGGAGACCTTGTACTATGTGAGGGCAGCAAATCTAATCCTCTAGACCTTTTTCTATGTGAGGGCAGCAAATCTAATCCTGAAGACCTTTTACTATGTGAGGGCAGCAAATCTAATCCTGAGACCTTTTACTATGTGAGGGCAACAATTCTAATCCTGGAGACCTTTTACTATGTGATGGCAACAAATCTAGTCCTGGACATACTCTGTTGACTTGTCCACCAGCCGCCACTTTCTATCCTTTTTTCAACCAATAATAGATATGTTCCTTATCCAGTTTGTACCGCATTTTCCCATTATTTCCCTTTTTAACCAAGAGGCCGGTTGGGTACCTGGTCTCTACTACTTTCACCACATTATTTTCTCTTTGAATCAAGTCCTAGATTCATGCTACAACTTTCCCCCATTTCTTCGTTGTTTGATCAAAGCCCTAGATTCAAATGCATGAAGTAGCTTTACCTCTAATAATACTAAAAATTTAGGTGGCTTTGGAAGAGCTGATGGGAGTAGAAAAAGATGCACATGCAGACACGTGGGGAGCTGGGGCAGTAGAGCAAGGCCGCTTTCGATGAACTTATACCCAAGGGTCGTCGGGATGTCGGCGGCGGCAGGTCGGATCTGCGGACAATACGGCAGGAAAGAAGAAGGGTCGGAGGACCTAACGAGTCGGCACTGTGTCGGAGTGAACGGCACGGGCAGAGGATCGGGCCCCTCCGACAGCTGTGGGTTTCCTCCCTCGCCGGTGATGACCGCGTGAACGATGCACCTTTTAGTCCTCTACACACACCGGCCGAAGGGATCTGGCCGGATCTGTGACCAGCGGTGAGGAGAGAGAAAATGTCGCTACCGCTGTCTTGTTTAGATCTGGAGAGGATGATAGAATGAAGAGAGCAACGCTAGTAAAGCAAGCGCTCAGGCCCCTGCGTACATATATAGCGGAGTGAATATCTTTTTCTCTCCACAACAAGCGTTTCAATTTGTGTACGTGGCATTAAAGAAAAGAAACTCTCTATTTAAGGTGACTACATGTACGACTCCTACTTACTACTACTACTAGTAGTATTGTTCACTTGTGCACCCTGGCCCTCCATTCATTGAACAACCCCACGGGTGAATAAACATACAGTACTAGTATTTATATAGAACGAACAAGCTCGAACTATTTTTTGCGTAGTTAAAAGTTGAGGGCGGGGCTTTTCCCAGGCAGTACGTGCGACAGTTTTCGCGTAGGCGGTTTGACAGAGAGGCGAGGAGGGTGAGGGAGTAGCGGATTCTACTTACTTACTGCTGGAAAGGTCGGACTGTGTGATTTTGATGGCGCGTTACTATTTGGATCCATGTGTTAGAGTTAGTTTGGGTTAGTTTGAACTCAACTAACCCAAAAATATCCAAACAGGAGGGTTAGTTTGGGTTACTGTTTGGATCCATGTGTTAGAGTTAGTTTGGGTTAGTTTGAACTCAACTAACCCCAAAAAAATCTAACCCACCCAAGAGGTTCTTATTTAGGTTAGTTCTTCTCGGGACAATAAAAACACATTTCTCTCTCGCTCTCCCCGCAGCAAATCCCTCCCCACTTCCTCGAAGCTTCTCGTCCTCTCCCTCCCTCCCTCCCGCACTGCCCATGAAGGCACCTCGCCGTATCCGCGCTCCATCTAACCCTGTCTAGAGTTACTTCAGGGTTAGTTCAGATTAGAATCTAACTCTAACCTTTAACTAAGTTAGAGTATCCAAACAAGGCCAGGCGGTACGACCGGGGTGATGCCCCATTCCGTTTCGCACTCTCATCTGGTGCATGACATGTATTACGTCGACCCGGATGCTGCTGGCTGTCCCACATGTCGGTGAAGTAGTACGTAGTAGTAAGAAGAAGCGAAGAACCATGTGGTATAAGTCTTTCTAGAGATTCCAACAAGTGACTACACCGCGTGCAGTATCTCAAATCTCAAATCTCAAATCTCCCTTCCGGTTTATAGGGCTCAAATCTCAAATCTCATCAACCAAGGCATTTTGCGATTGGAGGAATGTATCTCGTACTTCACAAAACTACCCTAATTAAAATCATGCATTAATTACGTAGTTCTCTCGTTTTCCTCTCCGCCTTGGTCACGATGCACAATATTGAACACTCCTATATGACCAGCCGCTCTATCTACATCCGGGACATCAAAGCATCCGGGCCCGCGTGCCATCCACCAAATCACAGCGGGGTGCTACAGTCGAAACTCACCGGTCACCCCGGTGCGGCCGTCATGACCCGTCATATCACAAAACCTACACCTTTACCAGCACTGGTAAAGTGGCCTCGAAGTTGGACTGCATGAAGCAACCATCATTTCACTGGAACGCTCATTGAAGCCCTTTCTCCCCTTTCTTGAAGAAAACCTCACTCCAGGCTACTCACTTCTGCCATTTTTCTTGTGTACCGACGAAGGAAAGGTGGGCGAATCAGTGATGCTGCTATATTTTCATTCCAAGAATCTTCTTTTTGCGAAGCACCAACCAATTCTCAAAGCCTATTCTTTTCCTGTTTTCATTGCGATTGTGGTTTCCTTTCGATTGCTTTTTGTTTGTCAGTTCATGGATCGATCCTGGAGCACTAGGTAAAGAGTTGTCGGCAGACAACCCACTGGAGACAGCAATCTTCAGGAAGCGAGCACCGACCAACGAGTTGACCATGTTGGCGGTCCAACCCATGGAGACAAAGAACTCCAAGAAACAAGCACTGGCCAAAGAGTTGACGATGTTGGCGGATGAATTCCTCAAAGAAACTTGGAAGAACAGCGAGGGCCCCACCGTGCCTACCCCAGAAACTCTGATGGCCACCTATGCGAGGCTCAAGGCCGAGTTTGAGGAGATAGTCGCCTTTGAGAAGCAGTATTCCCCTGGCAAGGTGATGGCCCCCATCGAGGACGAGGAGATGGCCCCCGAAGGGATGGGATCCCCCAGTGAGTTGCACAAGGTAAAAAACAATGGCTTATTACCGAAAGTTGTGGTTTTTGATTATTTGCAATGTTCTTGCTAATATGTTAGGGTTGTGCAGGTGCCGGTGGACATCCTTGATGATTCCGATGCCGTGGCCCGTCCTGTGGACAACGCCCCAGAGATCGTTTTTGATGTCGTGGTTTGTCCTATTGGCATCGCCCCGGAGATCGATTCCGATGCCGCTGTCCATCCTGTGGACATCGCCCTAGAGATCGATTCCGATGTCGCGGTCAGTCCTGTGGACATCGCCCCAGAGATCGATTCCCATGACGCTGTCCGTGTTGTGGTCATTGCCCGAGAGATTGATGACAAGAAATAGTTGGTCGCGCTAATCCTTCAGGGTAGTTTGCATTGCCATGTGTTTAATTACCAGAACGATGCGTATTGTCAAACCATCTTAGGGCTAGTGCACTGTCTTGTGTGGGCGGTACTTGCTACTTTTGTTTCATAGTGAATCATGTGAACCCTCTCCGAGTTATGGAAACAGATGTATCCTCACTAGCTTTTGATGTAATATATGGCATGCTTAGATGTAAGTTTGAACTGTTTATCATATCAGCAGGGCTTATTTGATGATTCTTGGTGTTAGTAGGCTAGCTACTGTGCGAGCTATAGTACTTGCAAAACACACACCAAAGAGAAATGTTGGGGCTGATGAGCTCGTGGTACGCTTATACTGATCCGCCATCGATCGGCTAACAGCCCAAGCTCCTAAAATTGTAGGCTTAGCGATCGAATAGTCAACACGGATACATTCAGGCCTCATTTGGTTCCTAGGGTAGGAAAATCGTATCAAAAGTATAGAGACGTACAACACAAAATCATACCAGTACAGAGACGTCCCTCCGTTCCAAAATAGATGAGTGAACTTTGTACTACTAACTTTGAAACAGAGGGAATACAAATCCTAGGCGGGCTAGTTTGTCCTAGTGGGTTTTAGTGATATGACGTGGTACAATGTCGTCTAGTCTTCGCGTGTGGTAGCAGTACTGCGAGTAGAGTAAGTTTTCATGAAGAAGAGGAATACAACGAAGTCATGATGGTTCCTTCGTTCGACCAACTTTGTGCATGGCAGGTGGACCAGGATAATTTTGTACATGGCAGGTGGACCAGGATGGTCGACGTCCCACATATCGGCGAATGAAAGTATTCTTTCCGATATAGTGGACGAGCAACGAGTATTCATTGTTTATTTTTGATGAAACATATTGTCTCCACTCTTACGACGGAGGAGTGTGAAACACGGTAGCCCAGTGAACTTGACATGTGCACCACTCCCTCCTTCCTCATGTAATACTACCATAGTGTTGACTATAAGGTTACAACTTTTTCTCATTCTCCCTCTATCCATTTCCTCTCAAATGTTTTTTACTTTTCTTTGTTTAGACCCAATTGTTTTTTATGCCTCTTTTTTTGGAATTAGTTTTTTTATACCTAGGAGCACGTGTAGAGACGGGCTCCTGCAGATCCCACTCCTTGACTTTGTCAATGCCTCTCTCTCCTCCACATAAGCGGGCTTGTCGAGAAGACAAAAGATGATATCTTAGCACAATATGTTTCACCATGTTTTTAGGAATAACTAGTTATTCAAGATAAGGCTAAGAGATGATCCATTGTACAATTGTTTTTGTCATCTCTAAATGACATGCAAGACTTATGATAAGACTATCTTATCAACCATTGTACATGGCCTTTATAGGCCAGAATTTTACTGGTACTACTTGCTATGAATGCGGGCAGCTGGCCTCTAAGGGGGGAGCGCGCGCGGGAGGTGGTGGGGTGGGGGAGGGGTGCTGGTGGGCCAGGGCGGTAAGAAGCGGACTTGGAAGCGGTGCAGACTCCCGCATGGCCCACCTCACATTACCACCACAGATTTCTTGGAGTCCGTGCACGGCTGTCGGGCGATCTCTTCTCCCTCCCCCGTCTCTCTCCTCTTAGCCAACGCCCGCCGAGCGATTAGATTTTGGCTATCGACGGTTTATTCAATTACAGTCCCACATGTCAGTGAAAATGCAAGACAACGTGTGTCCCCTCTGGTGAGCGGCGTGCGAGCCGGACTGTCGGGGGATGCGACGTGAACGCGACGCGTACGAGTTGTAAGTGTGCTTCCTTTTCTTTTTGAACTTGCAAAGTGTAACATTTTCGTGCTATCGATTGATAGAAATCCAGAACAAAATGACGAGGGTGGTGCTTTCCCGCGCGTTAGGCGGGCTAGTTTGGGTGATATGACGTGCTGCAGTGCCATCCACTTGCCCCATTTTATGTAAGCAAGAGTCTACACTCTTACGTGGGAGGAGTGCGAAACACGGTGGATCTGATTTTGATCGAGGGATAACTATTCCCTGCGAAATAATGGAGCACTGTTAGCGATTATAGCATGATAGTTAGGGCATCTCCAGCGTTGGCCCTCAAATTTACACCGGCATATGTCCGAGGACACTAATGGATGCCATCCAATGCTGCCCGCATACCTTTCGACAACTATATGAACTAACCGGACAAAATTTGTGCAAACAAAGCAAATTTCAAATTGGCCGGATGAAATTCATTACATTTCGAGAAATTTTCCTATAAACTGGACGACATTCATTACATATTTCGCACAAACCATACTAAAACCTACTATAAACCTAATCTAAACGATCGTCGGGCCCCGACCACCATGTCCGGCCATGAACCCGAGAAAGCCGGCCATTGCCTTTGCCTCCTCCTTATCCGCCTCGATAACCTCCTCCTCCGGAGCACAAGGTTATGAAGATTTCCTCCTCCATGTCGCCGTCAAGCGGTTAATCGGCCGCGGATTTTTATCCCACCAAGCTTGGCGTCGACTGAGTGGAGGAGCGGTGGCGACCTACCATGTACTACCCTTCCTCGCTGCTTTTGCGCCCGCGCACACACGCCGGCTTCGTGGTCGTGGCGGCAGAGGGCGGCCGGGGGGGAGCTGGTGATCTCCTTCGTCTGCTCCTGCGGAAGTGTGTCCAAGAGAGCTTTGGAGCGTGCTCGAAGCGGAGCCACCGATGTCTTCGTCTGCTCCTGCGACAGTACGTCCAAGAGAGCTTTGGAGTGCTCGGAGGCCATGGTTGGAGTGGTGCCAACAGAAGGAAGGGACCGGAGGAGAATGAGTGTGAGACTTTGGCTATGGCTGGGAGCTGGGGCTCAAGTTAATATAGCGGGCAAATGGCAATGAGCCGCGGCGGACGGATGGACGGCTGGCACCGGAGTAGGTTCTTCGGCAGCCGTGGTGTCATTAACGCGGAGCAGTCGCTTGCACCGGGATGCCGCGCGGGTGGCGCTCTCTGGGCCGTCGCAATGCTGCAATGCCGGCGCCAGTGAGAGGTCGCATCGGGTGTGAATGCGGATGCTGCTTCAGTGACTTAACCGCAGGTGCGTTGTCTCACTGACATGTGGGCCCAACGGGCATCAGGCCCGCATGTCAGTGGCACACCAACTGCACCTGCTGCTAAGGCCGGTGAATGCGGCATTGACGTTCTAGAGAGACGGTGATCATTTCAGCTGGGAAGCGTGTGCTAGCGATGGAAGGGGCTTCGGTAGGCCAGGGCGGTCAGACGCTGGCGTGGTGGTAAAATGTGAACTCATAGATGACGAGCCTTTGAAGCATATGCGGCACGTATTGACAACCAGGCGTCCATGCAACCGCTCTTGTCGCCAGCTAGCATTTGAAGACCACCATTAGACACCACACAACCATACATAACTTACGAATAATGGACGAATCGATCAGACACACACTCATGTGTAGTGGCACTATGATCGGTTGCTCACGATAGTACATGGAGTACTCCGCACCATAGTACCCTCTCTAGCTAGGTTGTTTTATAGATTGTCGTTGTGATGGACGATATACATGAGTAAGGCACCGAGTCACGAGTATGACCGTTGGTGTTGAGCCAGGTGAATACATGCTCGGTGTTCGTGGAGACCTCCAGCAAACGTCTAAACAGTAATGTCACATACACATAATTTTGGTTTTTATTTCTTTCTCCACTGACAGGTAGGCCCGCATAGATAGATAGATAAAGAACATGAGCTGATGAGGCGCATGCGGACTGTTTGACTGGTCAACCAGACAAATATGGAGCTATACGCTGAGCCAGTGACCGTATAATCACCATATCTCGTATACAATGATCAAAGTGAGCTATTAAGACAAGTTCAATGACTGCCAATGCATTTTACTTGGTAATAAATGACCAGGATTGAAGGGGAATCCAAATTTCCTTCATATTCTGTCCTTGAGCTTTTGACAAACCAATGCACTTTACGGTTGTCCGGCCACTCCACCCCAGAGATGTCACCAAGCGTCGTTCATGCCACCGTGTCGCACACTAACCGGTAAGGAAGCGATGGCATCCCGCCGCGCCGAGTTCCTCGCAACCCACGACCGCACACAGAATGGTAGGCAAGGGTGGCATCCCGCCGTGCCGAGTTCATCACCGCTCGCGACCTCACACCTATGTGGGCGGAATTTGAAGCTGCCAAGGCCGAATGGGTGGTAGAGCAAGAGGCGGCCAAAGCCACACAGAGGGAGCAGAAAAGTCAGAAAATATCAAGAAATGAGAGGCCCGCCACCGCAAGAAAGAAGAGGACGCATGCGCTGCTGCGGAGAGGTCGGCGAAGATCCAAGCACGGTGGGGTGTCGCGACAAAGCCGGGAAGGAGAACGACGGCATCTAGCCAGCATGTGAGAAGTAGTAGTACTAGTAGTTAGTGTGTGTGTGTGTGTGTCTGTGTCACCCGTACGTTTGTGTAATTAATTACGAGCATGTAACAGTACTACTAGTTACTACTGTAGTTTTTAGAGCAAATTACCAGTACATTAGCCTAGACTCAATGGAGAAATTTCTATCCTATGCATCAAATGGCATCTCTTTCTCTATAGGAATTGAGATGCATGTCATCTCACTTCCTGATTTTCATGTTCCTATAAAATTCCTATCCTATATGAACCAAAGGAGGCCTCTGCTGGAGTAACTACTGTAGCTAGCAGTACTGCTGGTACAGTAGTTTTCTTCAAGAAGCGGAATTCAACAAAGTCATGATGGTTCCTTCGTCTGAGCAACTTCACAGTGGTTAAGGTTGGGCTTGTGATTTGATGGCTCATTAGTAATTACTGTGGCGCGACGACCGGGGTGACTCTCCCTTGGAGTTCTGCGGGCATGGCAAGTGGACCAGGATAGTCGACTTCCCACATGTCGGCGAGCGGAAGTATTCTTTTTGATATTGAGTAGCAAGGAAACCGCGTGGTATAGTATCACTAGTGATTTGTATTTATTTTTTATTTCTAATGAATGCTAGCGTTTCAACTCTTACGACGAAGGAGTGCCAAACACACGACACGTGCTGGATGTCGCACACATCAGCGAAAGGAGTGGGACATGAACAGCGTGGTAGAGCGTCTTCACTTCTGGGTCGGAGACCACACGTAGTAGTACTACTGTACTAGTGGTATGAACGATACAAAGTGCGACTCGGAGAGAAAGACACGTTTAGTTGGAAGGTCTCGGGGCATACACGTAAACAAATATAAAACCTAATATGTGCCTCCAATTAATATAGTAGCTAGTAGTAGAGTACTTAGTC
Organism: Secale cereale; assembly: GCA_902687465.1. Taxonomy (NCBI): domain Eukaryota; kingdom Viridiplantae; phylum Streptophyta; class Magnoliopsida; order Poales; family Poaceae; genus Secale; species Secale cereale. Next base: position 388,585,498 of record LR738713.1, on the reverse strand, counting down.
ACGTACTCCATAACATCATCGGGCATTGCACCTACAACATTTAGTGGTAGTAAGAGACAAATGCCTATATGCCACACATGTTTATACTATTTGTGCCATTCTACTTCACTTACTACGCTACGTTACACAGGTTCACACGTCCACTCCTGGGTACATGTCCGTCTCGTAGTTCCAGTCCCACGTGTTCCTCATATAGATGGAACGATCCTTGCATGACACATGCACCTTGATGCTAGATGTGTCGCGTGTTGGAAAAAGGATGAACAAAGCTCACGTAAAAAAATAGAGTGCAAGAACATAGATTCCCAACGACCGAGAAGGAGCAACGAACCTCGGGGTGGAGCGTGTGCACTCATAATATTTTATATTATTCAGCGATATAAAATCAACCAATCATCTCCAATGTGGACTGGAAGAGTACGAAGCACGGTAGCTCAGTGTAGTTACATCATACTAGTACATGGCTAACCCACGCTATCACCATATTTCTTGGCTTCCATGCGACACCTATCTCTAGTAATCCAGCAGCTCGTATTGCTTCTCCCTCCTCGTCTCTCTCAAAGTGTGACGGGCTGGCGTTTTTGCCGTCTATTGAGGTCGGTTAACTCATCACATGTTAGCGACATGCCAAGAGCATTCTAAAAAAATTCCTTTCACATTCCGTTTTTAAAAAGAAAAAAACCTTTCACGTACAAATTTGACTGTATGCTTTTGAGCAACTTGCATGTCCTATACTCCTCCTGTTTGGATACTCTAACTTAGCTAGAGGTTAGACTAACTCATGACTAACCCTGAACTAAGTGTAGCCAAAGAGGTGTTTGGGTGACCAGGTTAGATTGACAATAAATGCACTTGATGGAGAGAGAGAAGTGATTTTTTAGTGGTCCCAATGAGAACTATCTCCAGTTAGCACCTCTTGGGTGGGATAGATTTTTTGGTGGGTTCAGTGCAACTTGCTCCAATTTAAACCCTCGTGCTTGGATACTTTGGGGCTATTTGATCCCCAACTAGTTCAAACTAACACTAACCCATGGATCCAAACAGGGACTATGGACAGCCTCGATGCGGAGCAGTCGGTGCACCGGGAAGTGGCGCTCTCTCGGTCGTCGTGCCGCTTAGCCGGCGCTAGTGAGAGGTCGCCTCCGCTCTGGCCGGGCATTAATGCGGCACTGATGCTCCAGGGCGACGCTGACCGTTTCATGCGGGAAGCGCGCGCTGGCAAGGGAGTATAGGTTTTGAACCGTTTCATGTGTAGTATTGGTAGTTTGCAAAACTACTCAATTATTGCACTCAGTTTCCCAAGAAATTGTGGTAAAAAATGTTACTCCACAACACACTTCCCTTCTCCTTCCTCTTCGACCGCCCGCGCACGTCCGCGGGAAGTGACCGGTCAACCCTTATATAGGAGTGCTAGCACAAAAAGATGCATGCATGACCACTAAAATTTCCAGATTAAAGAGCCGCTCCGGCTGGAGTATGGCGTATGTTGTTACCTTCGGCCGGGCCATGGCTACCGGGTGACGGCGACCAGAGAAGAGGCGGTGGGAGGGGAATGAATGCCGCTACTGTTTGGGTTCGCCGTCCGGCTTAAATAAATGCGTAGCATCACGTGTACCCGCGGGTGCACAAATTGTAACATACATGTCTGCTTAAGTGGGCGTCACGTAACTGGTGTGTGTGTGTGTGTGTGAGAGAGATTCTGAGAGACTGAGTGCGTGTGTGCGACTCTACTCTTCGGACATGTACTCAACCTTTTGCATCGAGATATAAGTATAATGGTATTTACTTTAGCTAGTGATTTACGTGGCCATGTTAACATGGTTGTGTAAAAAATGTCACTTCCTGCTTGTGATTTGAGTTATATAATTACAAGCAAGATGCTCGTGCATTGCACGGAACATCAATATGCATTTTTTTTACAAAACACATGTTGTGATTTACCCATGCAGGAGTAATCCCATGTGTAAAAACTAATGATATTTCAAGAATTTTGTCGGAAAACTGGTATCTCGAGAATGTCATCGAAAAAATGAAAGATGAGAGATAAGGTGAGGAGGAGTGGAACGTGGTGGTGACTGGTGGTCGGAATGGGCGGAGGCATGGGGATGGACGGCGCCGGCAGGTGGCAGCGGCCACCATGCTAGATTGTTCTGGAGACTTTCTTTTTTAATTGCTCAGCAATGAGTTGTGGGAGATAAGGATGTGGAGAGAGGTGCGGCTATCTTTTGTAAAATTATCATAGTTTGCTTTCTATCCGTCTGATATAGATCAGACGGTCTATATTACAAGATGGCAGGCACACCATCATCGCCAACTCGGTTTTTTATAAGGGTACAGATGATAAATTTCCTAACTACTAAAGTAAAGTGGAATTTGTCCATGTTATACAAGTAAATTAAGGTGATTGTTTATCATACGGGTAAGGGTGTATGAAGGGTGGTATGAAAAAATTCTCCGCCTAGAGCATGTGTGTGTGAGATGGAGTCTCAGTGTGTGTGGGGGGAGAGAGAGAGATGGAGTCTTAGTGTGTGTGTGTGTGATGGAGTCTTACTCTGTGTGTGTGTGTGTGTGTGTGCGTGTTTGTGTGTGGGTGGGTGGGTGGGTGGGTGGGTGCATGCGTGCGTGCGCGTGTGTGTGTGTGTGTGTGTGTGTGTCGCGGGGTCCTTGGTGGCGGATGTAATTTAAGTGTGCATGGCTTCATCATAGAGAGGTGATGTGTATGGCAGAGGCCACCAACGATGGGGTGCGAGAGATAAAATGCCCGTAGAGAGGGAAGAGAAGGTGTGTGCGCGTGAGAGTAGTCGACATCGAGAGGTTTGTTCATGAGACATCGAGGAAGACTACTATATATCTATGGTGCATGTAGGCGGGAATTAAATGAAGGGATGGTCTTCTTGGTTTCGGGGATATAGGGGAAGAGTGAGAGGGGGTAGCTACAAGGAGATTGTTAAGTGTGAGTGTGTGTTTTACCCATCCAGGCGGAAGTTATGTGCACACAAGAAGAGAACAATTCGATGTGGCGTTAGGGTTGAGGGTAATTAACAACGTATGGAGACATAGAGACCTTCAACGTGCATGTGTGAGAGGTATACATGTATACGTGGGATGTGTGTGTGCGCGCGCGCATGATCGAGATAAAAGAAAGAAGACATGAGTCATAAGCTAAGATCAACGACATGGGAGAGACGGATCGGTATGACAATATGCATGCATGCGAGAATGCAGGGAAGAAGGCCCGATAATTGAGCATGTGTTTTTGTCTTTAAGAGATAGTGGCGTGGGCTGGAGCATGCATCTATGGTGAGCAGAGGGAGTGAGGCACAACGATTGTGCAAAAGAGATCAACCTATAAATGAAAGAAGGTTGATGGAGAAACAGATAAATAGAAAGATAAAGATGCTAGCTAGTGTGCGTAAGAGATAGGAGTCGAGTGGATCAGAAGGATAAGTTATGGGTATGGGTGTGAGAGAGATGAAGAAAGGGTGCATGTGACTCACATAGAAACAAATATCGGAGAGAAATGAGATCCCGGTAGATGGAGTTTTGTGTTTGCGAGAGAGAAAGATATTTCAAAACGAGAGTGATAGCTAGAGAAACATATGAGGGAACGAAAGATATCTCTAGGGAGAGAGAGTGTGTGTGAGCGACATACAAGAGAACAGTGGAGAAATATGAGACCTTGGGAGACAGAGTTTGTGTTTGTGTGTGAGAAAGAGATATTTAAGAGGAAGAGTCGTAGGTTCTCATACCTAAGGAGCGAAAGACATCTCTGTATGAGGAGTGTGCGAGTGGCACACACAGGAATAATAGAGAGAAATGAGACCCCGGAAGACAAAGTTTTGTGTTTGTGTGAGAGAAAGAGATTACACATGGAGAATCATAGTTAGAGACACATAGCAGTGAGCGAGATATACTTAGAGAGAGATAGAGTGATGAAGGTCGAGGGAGAGAGTACCGCCAGTGTGTTACGAAGATAAAAGATCATTGTCGACATACAGGTAGCACGAGAGATACTCGAGAGACGATGAACGCGTATAGATTAGAGAGATAGTCCTATATAAGCATGAGTGATAGTTATATGAGACGAATATCTGGATTAAATGGGATTCAAATATTTAAACTAGAGATCACGACATCGATAATATCATAACGCAAATTGGTGTATCAATCATGCAAATTCATTTGAATTTGGGGACACGTGTAAAGTTATAAAATTTATCAATATTGGTGATCCATAGATTGTTTAATTAGAAACAATGCATGGTTTATATGCAATTAATGTCTAAACGGGATTACGCTATATGTTGCGTGTGTGAAACACATTATACATGTTTGAGAAGTATAAAAATCTCCGCATGAAACACACATTAATTGGAAACAGTTAGCGAGGAATGCATACATTTGATTTTAACATAAAGTGGTTTCAAATATTTCAAAATCCAAATTGATGGATACAACCTTATGAATCTAAGATCATGCCATTTGTAAACCATATTTATGTATAAAGGGTGTTGTGCTTTTGAAAGTATATATAAAAAATGATGTATATAGAATTTTATTCCAATCGAAAATGGATCCCGCCCGAAAAAAAAATACAAATTGGATTCGAATTGAGTTGGCACGGTAAAAGTGCACTCTGCAAAATTTGAACGAAGCGGGGAAAGTCGCAGTAACCGCCCGAAACCAAAATCTGCGAGATGGTAATTACTACTGCCTATCCTGGCCACGCAAAGCCTATCTACTCGATTTCTATAGGTTTCGGTAGGGGTAGGTTTGTAATTTCACTCAAACGTGACATAACCGCCTCTCACCCGGATTCATACACGATGGGAGCCAAACACAGTGTGTCCTCGGCCGAAATCGACTCCCTCCCCGATTCATACACGGTGGGCGCCAAAAACAAACTCTTGTCGGCAAATATTCGGTGTATGCGAGATTACCGTCCTATCCCCAAGCGACTAACATTGCTGTGATGTAGGAAATTTGAAACGGGGGCAATGTTTGTAAATTTCCTCGCATTTGAGACAAGCGCGCCCTGCTGACATGGTTCTCCCCTTCCTCTCCACCTCCATTTCCCCATTCATACTCCGTGGGCGCCAAAACACCCTCTCCACCCCAGCCTCCTCCGTCCGCCACCCCATCCACCGCCGTCCTCCTCCACCATGCCGGAGATGATACCCCGACGCCGCCGTCCATTACAAGAAATCGACCTCTCTCATCCATGGCTTCGGACTAGGATCCTTGCATCTCGTCTTCTCGCTTCATCCCGGCCGTCGTCCACCTTGCCGGTGCCACTCCTACGACTGTCTCGTCCATCGCGCCCCGCCGCCACCGTGTACCCTCCTAGATCTGCTTCCACGCCACCGACAGCCATCGCTACCGCAGCACCGCCAAATTCTCAGCAGATGCATACATAGCGCCGCACCAGAGGCGGTACTCTTTCGTATCTGCTCAACTTATTTATCGTACCAAGAAAATAGATCGCCACTGCTTTACTCTGATTTATTATCCATCACTTACTTGCTAGTTGAGATCAAACATTGGTTGCGAAGTTGCCTTTGTCCGGTTTGCACCTTCAGATCCGCCATGGCATGCTCAACACTATACTACCAATGCTTATGGTTCTCCCCTTTTATATTCCACACTAGTTAAATCGTAGTAGAATAAATTTCAAAACTGGGTCAGTCGATTTTTCAGAGCTCGCCGGAGTTTGCCGATGCGAACGAAGGGGCTCGGGTGGCAACTTTGGTTGTGGGTGTTAGGGATCGTTGCTGAAATTCAAAAAAAAAATTACGCATCACCAAGATCTATCTATGGAGTTTACTAGCAACGAGAGGGGAGTGCATCTTCAAAACTTTGAAGATCGCGATGCGGAAGCGTTGCAAGAACGCGGTTGGTGGAGTCGTACACGAAGCGATTCAGATCGCGGCCGAATCCGATCTAAGCATCGAACAACGGTGCCTCCGCGTTCAACACACGTGCAGCCCGGTGACGTCTCCTGTGCCTTGATCTAGCAAGGAGAGAGGGAGAGGTTGGGGAAGACTCCGTCCAGCAGTAGCATGACGATGTGGTGGTGCTGGAGGAGCGTGGCAATCCTGCAGGGCTTCGCCAAGCACCGCGGGAGAGGAGGAGTAGTTGGGAGAGGGGGAGGGTTGCGCCTGGGCTTGGGTGCGGCTGCCCTCCCACCCCCCCCACATATATATAGGGGTAAGGGAGAGGGGGGCCGGCCCCCTCATATCTGATCTGAGGAGGGGGCGGCGGCCAGAGGGGGTGGCTTGCCCCCCAAGCCAAGGGGGGCGCCCCCCTTAGGGTTTCCCCCAAACCCTAGGCGCATGGGCCCTAGGGGGGAGGCGCCCATCCCACTTAGGGGCTGGTCCTTCTCCATACACAGCCCATAGGGCCCTCCGGGGCAGGTGGACCCTCTCGGTGGACCCCCGGAACCCCTTCGGTGGTCCCGGTAAAATACCGGTACCCC
>LR738713.1:388528047-388578927 GCA_902687465.1 Secale cereale | reverse complement strand
GAAGTGTTCCGGTGACCGTATAGTGACTTCCCATATATAAAAATTTACCTCCTGACCATTCCGGAACTCCTCGTGGCGTCCGGGATCTCATCTGGGACTCGAAAAAACCTTCGGTAACCTCATACATCTATTCCCTATAACCCTAGCATCATCGAACCTTAAGTGTGTAGACCCTACGGGTTCGGGAATCATGCAGACATGATCGAGACATATCTCCGGCCAATAACCAACAGCGGGATCTGGATACCCATGTTGGCTCTCACATGTTCCATGATGATCTCATCAGATGAACTACAAGGTCAAGGATTCAATCAATCCCGTATATAATTCCCTTTGTCTACCGGTATAGTACTTGCCCGAGATTCGATCGTCGGTATACCGATACCTTGTTCAATCTCGTTACCTGGCAAGTCTCTTTACTCGTTCCGTAATACATTATCCCGTGACCAACGCCTTAGTCACATTGAGCTCATTATGATGATATTTTACCGAGTGGGCCTAGAGATACCTCTCCGTCATACGGAGTGACAAATCCCAGTCTCGATTCGTCCCACCCCAACAGATACTTCCGGGAATACACGTAGTGTACCTTTATAGCCACCCAGTTACGTTGTGACGTTTGGCATACCCAAAGTACTCCTACGGTATCCGGGAGTTGCACAATCTCATGGTCTAAGGGAAGGATAGTTGACATTGGAAAAGCTTTAGCATACGAACTACACGATCTTGTGCTAAGCTCAGGATTGGGTCTTGTCCATCACATCATTTTCCTAATGATGTGATCTCATTATCAATGACATCTAATGTCCATGGTCAGGAAACCGTAACCATCTATTGATCAACGAGCTAGTCAACTAGAGGCTCACTAGGGACATGTTGTGGTCTATGTATTCACACATGCATTACTGTTTCCGGATAATACAATTAAAGCATGAACAATAGACAATTATCATGAATAAGGAAATATAATAATAACCATTTTATTATTGGCTCTAGGGCATATTTCCAACAGTGGGGGCGGTGGTGGGGCCTCGCCGAACGAAGAAAACTCGACGCGGGTGGGGGCGGGGTGGGTGTGGGGGTGGTGGAGGAACACAGGCGGTGGGGGCCAATGTACCGGTTGGCGGCGCGTGTAGTGTTTTGTATGGGAAGAATCAGAGACGAGGAAGAAGAAGGGTTAGGAGACGTAGGATCTTCATCCAACCGCCTGAAATGGTCTACTGACCCAAATGACAAAAGTCACGCGACTTGCATGCAGACATGCCTTTATATTCAGTACCATCATCGTACATGCTTAGCACTGCTCCTGAATCCATCAAGCTAAACAACGTGCCACTTGTAATTCCAAACTTGTTGCTCAAGAACGAATCTGATATGATTCTGATATTACTAAAACAGATAACACTTAATGGTCAGCTAATGTTCCTACTTTACTTTCGAAAAAGCACGTGCACCACTTATCGAGAGACAGCAGGGAGTTGCTTTCTTAATGCGCTCTGGTTCATCATGTGTGGGCACTGCGCAACGAACATTTTATTATCCAAAATCTGCTTGCTCTTCTTTAGCATGTTCCTCTTACGTTCTTCTTTAATAAGTACTCTCTCCGTTCCTAAATACAAGTCTTTGTATAGATTCCACCATGGACTACATATGGAGCAAAGTGAGTGACTCTACACTCTAAAATTTATCTGGATACATCTGTATGTGATCCATAGTGGAAATCTCTACCAAGACTTATATTTTGGTACGGATGGAGTATGATAGTAGTACAGTATGTTCCTTGTAGTGAAGATGAGCAGGGACATTTGCAGTGTAGAGGTCTATACGGTCAGTTGGTATGACACTTTGAACTCATCGGGCCTCTTTGATTCGTAGTATTTTGTAAACATGGGAATAGGATTTGTAGTGGCCAGCCCACATGAATCTTATAAGAATAGCAAGGAAATGCGGGGAGCTATGTCGCCTTTGAGAGTTACACTGATATAAATAGTACCGCACCTTCAGTTGAAGAGAGCTGGTATCCGAAGCCTTTCTAGCCATACTGTCAATACTAGCACATATATTCCAGCAAATTCCACTTTGCTGATTTTACTTTGATGCTAATGGTTTTCCCGTTATATCTACACTATGATCTGTGTAACTGCTTTGTGTCGCACTAGCAGCAGTCCACTCTTGAAGCTAAACACCACAATGACTTACAAAATTGGCACCAAGGCATTGAGCGCCATTCTGGATGCAATGAAACTCATACGCTCCCCACCTGTTGAATCTTGTTCAGAATATGATCCTAATGACTCTTGTTCAAAATTGCCACATATAGAGAGACATCATGGAATTACATTTCTTTGGGCGCTGTGATTCATCATGAGTGGGCAACCAACATTGTATGCAATTAAGAGGAACCTCAAGAATATGCTTCCTCTTCTGTTCTTTAACATGTTCCTCTTTTATTATTCGGTATTTAGTACGTACAGTATGTTCCTTGTCAGGAAGGGGAGCAGGGACATCTGCAGTCAACAGTTGATAGAGCTGGCATGTACTTCATCGATAGGCTTTCAATTACTAGCGGCAATACAACACCGTATTTTCAAGCCAGTTCCACTTTCCTGATTTATATATCGTGGTTATGGTGTGCCCCTTTTATGTACACTATGATATGCCTAGGTGATGTGTGCTCTTGTTATCATGGTTTGGCAATAAACTCTCTATACAGTATATTTTGAACCTATCATCTCCCAACTATCCTTACTTCTGGAACCTATTCTTGTGTGTACTTGTGCTAGATTATATAAATGCACACACCATATTACAGCACACATGAGCTCTCTCATCAGAATCCAGTGATAGCACACAAGTGTTTACAGGGGCGCCCCTATATTAGAATATCCTCTGCATTACAAAGATAATCTCACAACTATTTATGTTTTCATGGTTCTCAGATATTATACGTAATTACAGTGAATATGAGAATCCGTGCATCAGAAGAATATTGTGGAACACTGCAATGACTTACAAAATTGGCACCAAGGCATTGAGTGCCATTCTGGATGCAATGAAACTCATACGCTCCCCACCTGTAGATTCTTGTTCGGAATATGATCCTAATGACTGTTCTAACCTCGAGGAGCCAAAGGCAGATGGCTTGTCATGTTCACCAATCAAGGTGCCTGCTCTAATTTGGCAAGGTTTTATTGATTGCGCGTATCTTGCATGTGTTGTCTTGCATTTCTTCTACTTTGTTGCACCGCCATATGCTTAGTTTACTCATCATATATGTCGAGATGCCATGCCCATCCATTATCAATACATATTCCATCTGTCATCATACCATGTTTTTCCACTCAAATGATGTTCTTGTGCATCAGACATCAAAAAGGAAGACGGTGATTGTCGAACCTGAAGGAGCACCAGCAAAGTCCTTGAAAAACGTAGTTGCGCCGGAGAAATCAGACAGCACCCCACTTATATTGGTTGTACAACCAGTGACACTAAACGTAGAACTGACTCCAGCAGACCGTTCCCATACTTCACTGGCCACACCACTAGCCCCACCACACAGGACCTGCACTCCAGCAAAGGGTATGCCGATTTCAGTTGCCATAGCAACAACCGTACCACAGAAAAATCCCACTCCAGCAAAAAGTACAGCAAGTCCACCGGTCGAAGACCTATCCCAACTGCAGAGACGACCAATTCCTGCAGATTGGAACCCCATTACAGTTATCCCCAGTTTAAAAGACAATGCTTTCAATGTTCTTAGGGACTACGTGAATATATTCCCATCATTGGAAGATTATAGTGAAGACAAACACCATTTTCACATCTTCATGTCCCAGTTACGTGTAAGTGCTATTATTCATGGTGATTATTTTCCTGTTTTCTGCCGATTGAACACATCAATGATTTACATTACATTGTTGCAAGTAGGTGAGGGTCAATCTGGATAGTCATGACGAGCAAAGCTTGCTTGCGCTTTTCAACGAAGCATTGCATCAGTATTGGTGTTACCTGAGGAAATCACACTTTGATGGCAAGTCTATAAACAAATTTCTGGTGAAGTCTCCTGTGCTAAATTTGGAAGACATTGAATGGGAAAACCTTGTTATGCACTGGTCTCGTTCCGAGGATGAGGTACTGTCTTTGATATCGCATGATGATTTGAACTTCTACTTTTCCGCATGTGCCTTACAGATCTTATTTGCAGGAAATCTGCTCGAAAAAGGATTCCAGTTTGAAAAGAATGACAAGATATCGCAAATATGATGCCCGCTGCTTTGCTCTTGTTAGTACCTGTTGTCCTGTATCACTGTACTTGCATACATACCTGGTTCATTATGTAACAGCAGTATGCATGATAGCTTGCTTATCAATTGTTCGCTCCAAATTATCTAATTTGTATGAATGGTTACATTAGTGTAGAATATATCCAATGCCAATGAATTTTTTTAGCTCTGCATTGTTCTTGTAAGTACCTGCTGTCCTTTATCAGTGTACTTATATTGACAGGTAGTTGATCATGTACCATAACTCTGCAGCTTATTTTCCATTGCCCTCGATTTTCTACACATAAGATCTATATTTACTCTTACCATAAGGTTGGATAACACTGATGGTACTGAAGAAGTTTAGCTCTGCATTGCTCTTGGCTGTACCTTTTGCCTGTATCGCTGTACTTACATTTATAGCTACTTGGTTACGTAGCATCACTCTTCATCCTATCTTAAATATTCTCCATTTTTTCTTATATTATCACATCTATATTTACTCTTAACAAAATGTAGAATAAAGGCAATGCTTATGAAGAAGATTCTGTGGTAAACTTTTTGAATTGCCCCCCCCCCCCATCAGAATGTACAAGGGCTTTATAGAGCCTGCCTTCACCAATAATGTAAGTTTGTCCTTCTCAAGCCTTCAATCTTTGTTGTGTATATTTGGTTAGGCATGACTGCAACAGCTGTTTATTTTTGGTGTTTGCATCAAATTGCATGTTTAAAGTTTATTATGTACTCCACTTCATAAACAAAGTTTGTCCTTCTCAATTTAAGTTTTCAGTTGTACAACCAAGTTCCCTCTTCATACCATGTAAATTAAACTATACAGAGCAAGTGATCTTATTTTGCCAATCTGAAATGGGATAAATTGACAGCACACTAACCATTGATACTTATGAGTTCTTGATCTGTAATCCAGTGGTGTTGTGAAGCTGACAACTCCTTCACAATGTCATTTCCTGCCATGTCTTGACCTGAACAATACCATATTGTGTTAATGCTATTTTAAACTGTGTCACTTTATTCGTCAGTAAGAAATGTGATGAATTGTCAGCATTGATACTTATATGTGCAAAAGCTATCATCTGTCTGCTTGTTTATCTTTCAGAGTGAGGAGGATATAAGTGTCAAACAAGTACAGTCTCACCAGCTTTCTCAGCTGCTTGCGCTGCAGCTGCCGAGCAGGGCTAACCTTTCTTGAACTCTATTGAAGTGTTGTAGGTTTTGTATATTATTTTGTCGGCGTGTTTAGTTGCACTGGTGGCGACCTTTGATGCCCAGTGTATGTAACCTGTTGTCTTCTTGTGCTTTATTATCATATTGGTGAACTTTGATGCCCAGTGGATGTAATATGTCGTAATTTCTTTATTGAATAGTCTAGGTTTTTTTCTTATTCACGATGCTGCAGTTATTTTACTGTATATATACCATGTCTTTGTCATAAACCGGCCAAACCGTAAAATTACGGTACATAATCCGGCTGTCATGCAAATCACCATGTATGATCCGCATCATGGGCCTCGTCATCATGGTCTGTTAACAGAACTAAATGTAAACTGGCCCACTAGTAGATTCGGGCATTTAATAGGCCGAGTAAACCGCCGGCCCTATTTTCCCAAGAAAACTCAATGGGCCTTTAGGAGGCTGAAAAGTAGGTTGGGCCTGAAACATGCTGAACAGCTCACGGGCCGACAGCAGGCCGAAATAGACCCCGGCCCATGAATGTGCCAATCAAATCATGGGCTTATAACAGGCCAAAATTTTGTCGGTCCATGTTTGGCCCAATCAGATTATCGGCTGCGAGCAGGCCGGATGCAAATCGGGCCGTAGTTAGGCCCAACTATATGACGGGCTTTTAACAGGCCAAAATTAATATTGGGCCGAAATGTTAAACGTGCCTTTAACAGGCCGAAACTAATATCAGGCCGAAATGTTGAACGGGCTTTTAGGAAGTGGGCCCAAAAGCATAGCGTCCAGTTGACGGGCCGAATCTGATATGGGCCATAATTTAGCCCAAAGCCTCTTAAAAGGCCGGACCTAATATGGGCCGTAATTTGGCCCAGAACGTGGTAGGCTTGTAACGGGCCGGATCTCATATGGGCCATTATTAGGCCCGGAACATGGCAGCCATTAATGGACCGGATCAAATATGGGCTGACATTTGGCCCAAAATATGGCAGCTAGTTAATGGGCCGGCCTACTAGGGTCCTCAAAATCTTGTGGGCATACAGCTGGGCCGGCCCATTAATGTCGGCGAAATCTCGTGGGCCTTTAGTTGGGCCGTCCCATTATGGTCCACAAAAATTTTGTGGGGATTCACCTAGGACGGCCCATTATGGCCCGCAAAAATCTTGTAGGCCTTTACCTGGGCCGGCCTATTATGGCCCGCAAAATCTTGTGGGCCTTTAGCTGGGCCGGCCCATTATGGTTCGCAAAATCTTGCGGGCCTTTAGTTGGGCCGGCCCATTATGGTCCGCAAAATCTTGCAGGCCTTCAGTTGGGCCGGCCCATTTAAACTCTATGGGCCACTTTTGGGCCGGTCCACGTGTCAGCATATCATAGGCGCATCTCGCCCATTGGATGAGTGACACTTGTGCCAAGGCGGAGCTGACACGCGTTTCCGTCAGCCAATCAAAATTTTACACGTGGAAAATCCCCATTGGTCCAGGCAATTAACGGGTTATCGGATCCAAAACCGGACCCGATAGCTTAACGGCGTTCCGTTATGGTGGATGCCACGTGTCGGTCACCCTTGACGAAAGCACTTCTGTGACGCGCGATTTATCGTCATTGAAGTGGACACTTCCTGATGAGGACATCACTAACAAGGTTACACCCACAGCTCCAACTAACACATATACATGACCAATAACTAGAGCTCGAGCACCCCAATTAAATTACCAGGTACTTTCGTTTCTTGGTAATGATTCTAATGTTCATGAGAATATGATGCTACCTAAATTGGATACATTTGTCTTGCTTACAAATGAAGGGCCTAGCCTGGACAAGAAGGATGAACATTGGAGCGAGATCAAGCATGGAGATGATGGCATGCGCAAGGGGAACAAGAATGGAGTTACAAGTGATGATTTCAGGACTTTGAAGCCACCATAATGAGTGCGTGGAGCCTTGGACGAAATATACAAGATGCCACTTCATAAATTTCATCTAGAGGCTATTATTGGTGCTGCGTCACCTTTTTATTGGGCCAGGCCCATGTAATTTCGAAATACTTGAGTATAGGCTGTTTTTAGGTTCCGTATGTGTGCGGAAACAAGAGTTAGGGTTGGTTTCGGACCACTCCACCAAGGACCACGAAATTGCCCCCTCTTCCCCCCATATATACAGCCCTTAGGGCGTCGTTTAGACTTTGGGTTTTGTTTAGATTAAAGTTCGCCATAGCTGCAACTTCGCGTACTTCGTTTGTGTTCAACGACCAGACAAGGACGTCACAGAACCCCACTTGATCAATAAAGCTTTCCTCTTGAATTCACAATATCCAGATTGCAATCTCAGTTTCTTGCTTGTTCTTCGTTTGCCTGCAGGAAACAGACCTTCGTGGTCAGGTTGATCGTGCTCCGGCGTGGTCAATAAGCTCTCGGAGTTGGTTTAGCGATTGCTAAGGCGCGACGTCCTCGCACGTTCATAGTCGGATCGTCAAAGTCGACTTCCTCCAAACCGATAGCCACCATCTCATCGAAAGACGGGACACCTTTGCCTCCGTCTTAGCATCTAGTCTTTTAGAGTTTCGAGTTCTGGTCATAAGTTGTCACGCCGCCGCCGCAACATCTTCATCGCTACTGCCACATACCACCACCGATCTGTATCCATATACCACCACCAATCCGTATCCATATACCACCATCGTTGCCATATCCACCACCAATCCGAGTTCTTTTCGTTTTAGATTAGCTTTCGAGATCCATCTAGGTCTCCGAAAAAAAAAAGTCCAGAGACCCCTGGGCAGTTTTTAGGCCAATATTTCGGCAGGTGAAAATATTTTTTCCCTATCCTATTTTTGGGCTTTTCGGAGTCTTTCGAGACATGTGCCACCATACTATTTTTTTACCGCACTTTTTCGTCGTCGCTGCCCTGATTCCGAAAAAAATCGTCAAAAAAAAATCCGTGCCTATCATCTTAGTTTGACATGGGAAGTTTTTTGAGACACTTGCCATTATAATGATTCTCGGCAAAAAAAAAGGGAGCGCAAAAAAAAGCAAAAAAAGGCGAAAAAAAATTCAGAGTGTGCTTTCCCCTTGATTACGTGCAGTGCCGTGATTTTGTTAGTGTTCTAGGCTCGCGTCTCTAGTACGGTCTAGCCTAGGACCAACACAGTACCGTCGTTGAGCGTTTATTCAACTTTGCATCTCTGAATTGATTATTGCTGCCCTTTTTCCTACCATCTTATAAGCCTTCCCAGCTCCACATACATCTACGTCGTGCGTTTTGACTCTCCCTCGTACTCGCTTTATCCAACCTTTGAGAGTTTTGACTACCACGGTTGCCGATCACCACCTGCTGCTGGGTAAGAACTGGTAAGAATTTGAGATTTGCTTGACGGATTTGTGACGCCCGACCACCGCCATTTTCTAGTAGTCCATAGGATCATATTCTTGTGTGTTTCTATTGCTGCTATCCATGCCAGGATCACAAGCCGACGAGACTGACTGGGAGAACTTAACGAACAAGGAGCTTCATGATAAGTTTCAACAAATGATGAGTGGACATGTGCAAGATGTGCTAAACAGATTTGACGAGGCCATGGAGAAGATAGATGGCATGGAGAAGACGTTTGAAACAAAGCTCGATAACAAATTTGCAGAATTGCTTTCGTGTTTTCCACCACCACCGGCTGCTGCAGCTGTCGCATCTCTACAACAACAACAACAACAACAACAACAACATCGCCTTCCAAATCAAGTGGGACGAGCACAACGCGTTCCCCTTGAGCCTGGTCAAACTACTGGTGCCGCTGTTGATGATTCTGTAGCTCCTGCTGCTACTACAAAGGTGGAGGACCATTACGAGGATGAGGTTGACCAAAATCAGAACTACGTGCAACCACCAGCACCACCACCACCAGGTCATCCTCATGCATATCATCGCAACGGTAGGGTTGCACCACCACCTGAGGTACATGACCATCTTCCCAAACTGAAATTGAATATTCCACCATTTGAGGGTAGATATGTTCCTGATATATATCTTACTTGGGAGTTAGAAACTGAACAACGTTTTACATGTTTACACTATCCCGTGGAGAGACGTGTTCCTGCTGCTGTTTGTGCTTTCACTAGTTTTGCATGTGTTTGGTGGTCTGAACATTGTAGATTATATCCTATTGTAGCTACTTGGGCTGCTTTGAAAACTGCTAGGCGTACTCATTGGGTTCCACCATATTATCAACGTGAATTATTTCAAAAATTGCAGCGCTTAAGACAAGGAAAAATTTCTGTAGAAGAATATTATCAGCAATTACAAACTGGCTTGATTAGATGTGGTATTGTTGAGGAGAATGAAGCTATGCTTGCATATTTTATGGGTGGATTAAATAGAGAGATTCAGACCATTCTAGAGTATAAGGATTATAATAATATCTCGTTTATTCCATCTTGCTTGTAAAGCTGAACGTGAAGTGCAGGATAGACAGGCATTGGCACGGACTAACTTTTCTACAGGCCGACCTTCATCATGGACACCGCGTGCATCCTCTACTTCCACACATTCTACTGCACCGACACCTCCATCAGCTGTTACCTCCAGCTGTGATACAAGGAAGCAGGCACAACCACCATTATCTGCCAAGAGCACACCTATTGGGCCTGCATAGAGTTCTTCTTCTTCCATGGCATCAACAGGGCACATCAGTGATATTATTTGTCGTCGTTGTAAGGGAAGAGGACATTTTGCGAGAGAATGCAAATCTCAGCGTGTGATGATTGCTACTGAGGATGGTGGATATGAGTCCGCTAGTGACTATGATGAGCAGACTTCGGCTCTTATTACACGTGAAGAACACGGTGGAGATGATTCTGATCATGAGACGCAATACATGGCTCCTGAAGATGCTGACAGGTATGAATATTTAGTTGCTCAACGTGTTTTGAGTGTGCAGGTTACACAAGCTGAGCAAAATCAGAGGCATAATTTGTTCCATACAAAGGGAGTTGTGAAGGAACGTTTTGTTCGCGTGATCATAGATGGAGGGAGTTGCAACAACTTGGCTAGCATGGAAATTGTGGAGAAGCTATCTCTCACCACAAGACCACATCCACATCCTTACTACATCCAATGGTTCAACAACAGCGGCAAGGTTAAGGTAACACATATTGTTCGTGTGCATTTTAGTATCTCTACATATGCTGATTATGTTGATTGTGATGTGGTACCTATGCAAGCACGTTCTTTATTACTTGGTAGACCATGGCAATTTGATAAAAATTATGTACACCATGGTAGAAACAATCAGTATACTCTTGTTCATAAGGATAAAAATATTACTTTGCTTCCTATGACTCCTGATTTCCATTTTGAAAGATGATATTAATAGAGCTAATAAAGCAAAACTGGAGAAAAATAAGAGTGAAAAATCAGATTATGGCAAAAGAATTTGAGCAACAAATGAAGCCTAATAATAAACCATCTACTGTTGCTTCTGAAATTAAATTGAAAAGTGCATGTTTACTTGCCACCAAATCTGATATTGATGAGATACATTTTAGCAAATATGTTTGCTATGCTTTTGTGTGCAAAGAGGCATTATTTTCATTCGAGGACGTGCCTTCCTCTTTGCCTCCTTCTGCCACTAACATTTTGCAGGAGTTCGCCGATGTCTTTCCACAAGACGTGCCACCGGGATTACCACCTATTCGAGGGATTGAGCATCAGATTGACTTAATTCCCGGTGCATCGCTACCCAACCGCGCACCATACTGTACCAATCCAGAAGAGACGAAGGAGATTATGCGTCAAGTACAGGAGCTACTCGGCAAAGGTTATATACACGAATCCCTTAGTCCTTGTGCTGTTCCTATTATTCTAGTGCCGAAAAAGGATGGTACCTCGCGTATGTGTGTTGATTGTAGAGGCATTAATAATATTACTATTCATTATCGTCATCCTATTCCTAGGCTAGATGATATGCTTGATGAATTGAGTGGCTCTACAATATTCTCCAAAGTTGATTTGCGTAGTGGATACCATCAAATTCGTATGAAATTGGGAGATGAATGGAAAATAGCATTTAAAACTAAGTTTGGATTATATGAGTGGTGGGTTAACTAATGCACCTAGTACTTTCATGAGATTAATGAATGAAGTTTTACGTGCTTTCATTGGACGATTTGTGGTAGTATACTTTGACGATATATTGATTTATAGCAGATCTTTGGAGGAACATTTGGAACATTTACGTGTTGTTTTTATTGCTCTACGTGATGCACGTTTGTTTGGTAACCTTGGAAAGTGCACCTTTTGTACCGACCGAGTCTCTTTTCTTGGCTATGTTGTTACTCCAAAGGGAATTGAGGTTGATAAAGCCAAGATTGAAGCTATTGAGAGTTGGCCGCAGCCCAAAACGGTCACACACGTGAGGAGTTTCCTTGGCCTCGCTGGATTCTATCGGCATTTTGTGAGAGATTTAAGCACCATTGCTGCACCTCTCAATGAGCTTACAAAGAAGGTTGTGCCTTTTGTTTGGGGTACTGCACAGGAAGAAGCATTCACGGTATTGAAAGACAAGTTGACACATGCTCCTTTACTCCAACTTCCTGATTTTAATAAGACTTTTGAGCTTGAATGTGATGCTAGTGGAATTGGGTTAGGAGGTGTGTTATTACAAGATGGTAAACCTATTGCATACTTTTCTGAAAAATTGAGTGGGCCTAGTCTGAATTATTCTACTTATGATAAGGAATTATATGCTCTTGTTCGGACTTTGGAAACATGGCAACATTATTTATGGCCAAAAGAATTTGTTATACATTCTGATCATGAATCTTTGAAGCACATTAAAAGTCAAGCAAAACTGAACCGTAGACATGCTAAATGGGTTGAATTCATAGAGACTTTCCCTTATGTTATTAAACACAAGAAGGGAAAAGAAAATGTTATTGCTGATGCTTTGTCTCGTCGTTATACTACGCTTTCACAACTTTACTTTAAAATATTTTGTTTGGAGACCATCAAATATCAATATGTGCATGATGCTGAATTTAAAGATGTATTACAGAATTGTAAAGAAGGGAGAACATGGAACAAGTTCGTCGTTAATGATGGATTTGTGTTCGTGCTAACAAGCTATGCATTCCAGCTAGCTCTGTTCGTCTTTTGTTGTTGCAGGAGGCGCATGGAGGAGGATTAATCGGACACTTTGGCATGAAGAAGACGGAGGACGTACTTGCTACGCATTTCTTTTGGCCAAAGATGTGACGGGATGTTGAGCGTTTTGTTGGTCGCTGCACTACATGTCAAAAAGCTAAGTCACGACTCAATCCTCATGGTTTATATATGCCTTTGCCTGTCACTAGTGTTCCTTGGGAAGATATATCTATGGACTTTGTTTTGGGTTTACCTCGAACAAAGAAGGGGACGGATAGCATATTTGTTGTCGTGGATAGGTTCTCGAAGATGGCACACTTTATACCATGTCATAAAAGCGATGATGCTACTAATGTTGCTGATTTGTTCTTTCGTGAAATTATTCGCTTGCATGGTGTGCCAAATACTATTGTTTCACATCGTGATACTAAATTTTTTAGCCACTTTTGGAGATGTTTATGGGCTAAGTTGGTGACTAAACTGCTTTTTAGTACTACATGTCACCCCCAAACTGATGGATAAACTGAAGTAGTCAATAGAACTTTGTCTACTATGCATAGGGCTGTTTTGAAGAATAACAAGAAAATGTGGGAAGAATGCTTGCCTCATATTGAATTTGCTTATAATCGTTCGTTGCATTCTACTACTAAGATGTGCCCTTTTGAAATTGTCTATGGTTTCCTACCTCGTGCACCTATTGATTTGTTGCCTCTTCCATCTTTGGAGAAGGTTCATTTTGATGCTAAACAACATGCTGAATTGATCTTAAAAATGCATGAGTTAACTAGGGAAAATATTGAGCGCATGAATGCTCAATATAAACTTGTTGGAGATAAGGGTAGAAAACGTGTTGTCTTTGCACCTGGAGATCTTGTTTGGTTACATTTGCGTAAGGATAGGTTTCCTAATTTGCACAAGTCAAAGCTAATGCCACGTGCTGATGGTCCTTTCAAGGTGTTAGAGAAAATAAATGATAATGCATATAAACTTGAGTTGCTTGCAGATTTTGGGGTTAGTCCCACATTTAACATTGCAGATTTGAAGCCTTACTTGGGTGAGGAAGATGAGCTTCCGTCAAGGACGACTTCAATTCAAGAAGGGGAGGATGATGAGGACATCACTAACAAGGTTACACCCATAGCTCCAACTGACACATATACAGGACCAATTACTAGAGCTCGCGCACGCCAATTAAATTACCAGGTACTTTCGTTTCTTAGTAATGATTCTAATGTTCATGAGGATATGATGCTACCTAAATTGGATACATTTGTCTTGCTTACAAATGAAGGGCCTAGCTTGGACAATAAGGATGAACATTGGAGCAAGATCAAGCATGGAGATGATGGCATGCGCAAGGGGAACAAGAATGGAGTTACAAGTGATGATTTCAGGACTTTGAAGCCACCATAATGAGTGCGTGGAGCCTTGGACGAAATATATAAGATGCCACTTCATAAATTTCGTCCAGAGGTTATTATAGGTGCTGCGTCACCTTTATTATTGGGCCAGGCCCATGTAATTTCGAAATACTTGAGTATAGGCTGTTTTTAGAGTCCGTATGTGTGGGGAAACAAGTGTTAGGGTTGGTTTCGGACCCCTCCACCAAGGGCCACAAAATTCCCCCCTCTTCCCCCCATATATACAGCCATTAGGGTGTCGTTTAGACTTTGGGTTTTGTTTAGATGAAAGTTCGCCATAGCTGCAACTTCTCGTACTTCGTTTGTGTTCAACGACCAGACAAGGACGTCACAGAACCCCACTTGATAAATAAAGCTTTCCTCTTGAATTCGCAATATCCAGATTGCAATCTCAGTTTCTTGCTTGTTCTTCATTTGCCTGCAGGAAACAAGCCTTCGTGATCAGGTTGATCGTGCTCCGGCGTGGTCAATAACCTCTCGGAGTTGGTTTAGCGATTGCTAAGGCGCGATGTCCTCGCACGTTCGTACTCGGATCATCAAAGTCGACTTCCTCCAAAACGATAGCCTCCATCTCATCGAAACACGGGACACCTTTGCCTCTATCACTTTCGTGATGATAATTTTGGTAATGTCATGGAACACTTCTACGACAGCACAGGTATGACTATCTTGATTCTATCATAAAATTTGCATGGATGTACATGCATGACAGAAAATGTGACCTACTGTGACAAACACGTATCATCACGAAAGTGTATTTTTTTGTAGTGATCATCATCGTTTGTTGTTCCGCTGCCAGTAGAGGTTTTGCTGCCTCGAGTTGTTATGCTGCTTGCATAGAGCAACTATGGTTGGCGTAGCATCGCCGTGCCGGTGTTATTCATTGTAATATCGGAGACCTTGTATTTGTATCCATGGTGTAATAGAGAGCTGGTTTGTTCTATGCTAGGATATGGGGTGTTCCGGTTTCTCTCAGCCGGGATGCCCCAACGCTTGGTATCAGAGCAGGTCCAGCTATAAAGCGTCCTAGTCTGCTGGAACATTAGAAAACGGTAGTATAGGGTCTGGTTGTTTCCCTTGCTTGCTGCATTTTGGTTGTTGCATTTGTTTGCTCCATATAGTCTTATTCGGTTACGCTTAACCCTTGTTTTGTGTGTAGATGGATGTCAACTTCCATGAGTTCAGTGTCATCCCTAGAGCTCCCGGTGTTGTTCTTATTGAGTTCAGTCCCACTCCTGCACCTCTTAGCTTTGCCACCCTCCTTGGAGATATGTGGCGTAGCATTTATCCCCATGGAGATCCACCTCATTACCAAGTATTCCAGTCTTCTGCCGGAGGAAGAATTCTAGAGTATGTTGCTCATCTCCATTTGTCAGCCTCGATTCCTATTGGTACGCGTACCTACAGTTTCCACGGTGATTATGGCGCTTCTCCTGAGCGTGCCATTCATCTTGCCGCAATGAAAGGAATCACCGGCCATCGTCAGCAACAGAGCATGGTACAAGAGAACCGTGATTATCAATATTATCCCACCATCGTCGAGAACCCTAAGCGGATGTAGTTTCCTTCTGTCCACCCTCAAGATGACCCGGCTATCCTCGCCATGTCCTATTACATGATGGCCGAGTGTCTTCTTATTTCCAAGTTAGTCTGAGACGCCATTCGAGCCAGGACATTGCTTGGTGCCACCCTACCTCGATGTCCGCCAGCTTCTCCTCTCCGCCAGCTTCTCCAACCTCTCCGCCTCGTCCATCCGGAGTTTAGGAGTCAGCAGTTCCACTCGCTACTCCCTTAGCTTCTTCGTTAGTTCTCGAGTGTTTGCCCAAGTGTAGGGTGTAATCCTTCGTGTAGTGCATGTGCATCTGTGGTAGTATTATGCTTGTCTGTGCCCGTGTGGAGTAGTTTTCTAGCTTGTTTGTTGCGTGCTTTATTTACCTTGTTTGTTGTGTGCTTTATTTATCTTGTTTGCTATGTGCTTTGTTACAATCAATCATTTTCTCGTGCTTCTTTATTTGAATCGATGTTACCCCCTTATGGAAAATTGCTCATCAACACACCGGATCATAAGAAGTCATAAGAAGTAAAGATATACACCCAGGAACTCAGTTAAAGGCAATAAGATTTTCAGCTGACAGCGTTGTATTGCAGACATCCTGTCTGGAAACAAATTATATTCTGATCAGACTTTCAGTAACAAGTTCCCCGTCAGAAATTCATCTTTATTACAACAATGATTAAACCAGCGGGAAAATAAAATTGGATCCAAGCCCAACCATGCATTTCAAGTCAGAGGTATGGTCCGTACACACTGATTGATTCTGCCATGAGTCAGATTTAAAAACATGCGACACCTAGAAGTCAGTCCAAATATGCAATAAATTCAGCAAGGACGGTTACATAATTCTTGTCATACAAGATATCAGCAGCCCGAATAACGAGAATATATATGTTATACCATTCACCAATAAAATCAGTCCAGTCCATCTTCACAATTTATCAGCGAAGCGTACAAGGCAATATTCATTAGTCTGCATCCGTAAGGTATGAATGGATTCCCGTGCAAGATATTCAGTCCTCTTCAATAAGATACTGCAAAAGCTTCTGGCATAAGGTACCGTGTCTTCCCTAGTAAGTATTTAAGGGGGGAGCTTCTGAGCTTCACTATCCAGCCTTCCTCAGCAAGCTATCCGCCGAAAGCTTCAAGCACAAGCAATTAAGTCTTCCTCAGCACGATATCCCAATGGATTCTGACGCAAGCTGTCCAATCTTCTTCAGGATGACACTGGTACAAACCATGAGTTATCAGTATCTGGCAGTGCATTCCAAGTGTCAGATTTGCAACAGTTGTGTCAGGAATAAGAAATCAGTCAGAACAAAGGTATACCTCGAGAATCAGATATTTCTACATACGGTAAGAATACTGTCGAATTCATGCAAGTCTCTCGCACAAGGAAGAATTCACAACACGCATCTGGCCACCTCACCAGTTATTCAAGGGACAGAAACTAGTGGGTGATGCAAGAATTAATAAGTCTTGAAGAAAGACAGCATTGAGACACCATTGGCAGTACATATCGAGATCAGCCCCCGCAGATCCGACAAGGTGATGTTATTAATCCTGTCATTGTTCGACATAGTCAACAACGGTAATGAGATCTGTATAAGCAC
The DNA here is from genome assembly GCA_902687465.1 of Secale cereale. NCBI lineage: Eukaryota > Viridiplantae > Streptophyta > Magnoliopsida > Poales > Poaceae > Secale > Secale cereale. Next base: position 388,561,748 of record LR738713.1, on the reverse strand, counting down.
ATGTGAACCGGCTAAATATTCTGAGACTCGAGACCAAAGTATAAATTGCAAGATGTTGCGCATGACAGTACTCAGGGCCTCGAAAATAGTGGAGGATATATATATACGGCCCCATTCTTTCAGTTAAGAATCAAGATAAAGAAAATAATAATGAAGAATCAGTGTGAGAGCACACACTTTGAGGATGATTATCTCTCACCTATGGGAATAGATTAAAGAATAGCCTACCGTGAGCGGGATTCTTTGCCCAAAATCATTGTCAGTCAAGTCTGCAAATATGATTGTCAAGAGATACTGCATTTTTTCTATCAGACACGTCAAGCAACAGCCAAACCTTTGGATACTTAAGACTACAAAGCCAGGCAAGATAAGTCAGAAACTCCTGCAAGATGTCAGAATCCCTTAGAAGAACAAGTATGATTCACATCACTATTTTGAATCCACAAGGCATGCATATGTTCGAGGAACCCGATGCCTGGATAAACGAGAATTCTTTCTTCCACGGGAATGTGTTCCCAACTCCGTGGAATATTCTCGGTACTCGTTACAAAACAACACCTCTCTCAAGGATTAATATCGGGAAGGACACCTACGTCAGCAAAGATATTTTTTTGGACCCCAACTAAGCCGATAGATATGAAAGAAAATTTGAGTCAGTATGAACAGGAACATATGAGGCAAGTCCTGTCAAAATGTCATGTACGGTAAAGCAAACCACCCCAGATCAAGGCAGTTAGTCTGATCCAATTCAGTGGGAACATAAATAGTAGAAACCCAAGTTGGAAACGGTTTCTTCAAGTCCGAATATTTACTTGTTCCCTATGCACACCAGGGAGCATTGAATGCCCAGGGTCACACGGTGACCGCCGCTGTGGCATGCCATGGCCGCGAGCTGTGTGGTGTTTTGTTCTAGCCCTCCCCCTCTCGTCGCTCTCGCACGACCAGCCATGTCCTACAGCTTTCCCATGTCATTCTCTTTCCCCTGGACTCCTCTCCCCCTCGAGAAGCCTCCTCGTTGGCGCTCGCCGCCGCTCGTCCATGGGAGCACTGTGGTCTATAGCGCATTAATGGTGCTTGGCCTCTTCCTCTGCTCCCCTAGGATCCTGCTTCGTCGTGAACTCCTGTAGCTTGTCTGATTCCCCCTCGTCGTGATCACATGCCCTCCCGTGATCGATGAGCTCACCAGAGCATTGGCCGGACCCGAACGACGGCACCCGAGCTCAACCCCCTCGCCCCTGCCTATATAAAGGCCACCCGAGCCCCTCCCGAGCACCTCATCGGTCTTCCCTTGTTCCCAGTTCCCTCCCCATCCACACCATTCGCCTCCAGAGCCACTCCTCGCCTCCCCTGGCTGCCATGGCCGCAGCCTCGGTCCAAATAAATTGGAGAAACCCGAGCCCTCCCTCACCTTTCCAGCACCACCAATAGCTCCCCCGCACTCCGGCGATCCTCCCCACCTCCCTGCCTCATCTCCGGAGCCACTTTGGTCGCTGCCCCATCCTCTGTTGCCTTCAGCCGCGACCGCCCTAGCCCCTCCCCATCATGTCTTCTGTCATTGAACGGAGGCGGTGCTCCGCCGCGAGCTCGCCGGTGACCTCGCCTCAACCGGAGGTGGCCGGAGCCGGCCGGGCCATCGCCAGCCCCGCCTCTGTCCTCCTCCTATGTTCCTGTCGTGGCCAAGCACGGGAGGAAGAAGAAGGAATGAGGAAGAGAGAGAAGGATAAGGCGGGACCCACCTGGCAGCGGCACACGCCCCGACCCCGCCACTGCTAGCGTGGATAAGTGGAAGCGTACTCCGTGGAGTACGTTTTCCCTTTAAGTAAGCGCATTCTGCCTCTGCTTTAGCCCCAAATTAGTTTTCTCTTCTCTGAAGGTGTATTCCTCTAAGTGCGCACTCTGTTTTTCAGCCAGGGGCCTGTTTGTGGGGACACTTTTTGTAGATAGGTCCCTCAGCTTCCACACCCAATATCTTCACAACTGTAACTCCGATTCAGGTGAAACCGACGCTCACTTCTTCGTCTCGTCGAGATCTTTCTGTTGGTACCATTTTCATAAGATGTTCACACTATGAAAATGACCTTTGTGCCCTTGCCCTTATCAATCCCCCTCCGCGAGAGAACCGTCTGACGTTTCATCCTGCGGCTTCACTGCACTTCTTCTAAGAGTCTTCGTCAACCCCAGGCAAGCCACAACAGCCACTTGCATGATAGCCAAGCAGTAGCCATGGTTTCTACTTGAATATTTAATAAAATTTTGCCTGCTATCTGTCTGCCTGTTTGCTACTGATGTCGTTGTTTTCATTATGCTCGTGGTTCCATGCTCACTTTCATTCTATGTCCCGATGCTTCTTTTTATCTTGTACTACTTGCTAGTATCATGTTCATATGTTATGCTTGGTAGTAGAAGTACAGGCTGGTAGTAGCGATGTTTATCCTAATGCGTGCTTGTCGTTTGTCAAGTACCGTTGATATGCATATTCCATTGCAACTAGTGTTTACATGCTTACTTGGTAGTGTTCTTGCTATGTTCCTGCATGGTATTTATTTATGATGCTAGTATTCATGTATGCCATGAGTAGTGTTATACTTGTGATATTCATGCTCATCAGTATGCCATGCTCATTTGGATATATGCTTCATTGTGGTTATGCTTGATGATTATGTTGCACCTCCATGCTTATGTTGATATCATGCTCATGCATTGTAGTTACATCATGTTATTTTAATATATGACTCAGCTTATTGCATTCAAGTTTAATCGGATAATAATGAACTTGAACAATTGTTGGATGAGTCATGGTGCCATCGAATTGAGCTGGCCATTGCAGCCACGCTTGCCTTTATGGGAAGGCCCTAACTAGGTCTATTGTCATGCCTCTCGCCGGTGCCTCCAGCGAGGGAAGGTTATGGGCGTGCGCTACCTTGATCAGGTAGGCGCACATAAACCACGTGTGCCTGTTGTTGTTATAAGGATCCTTGTCCACATTTGGGACCGTTTATGTTTTGCCACGACGGTGGCCGTTGATGCCTTTGGTAGGCACGAGGCCACCCATGACATAGCCCGAATGTGAGTTGGTCGGAGTGGCCGGGAAAGTGTCATGGCAGTAGATCGGTTTTGTCGGGACGCCATTAGTCCGCACATATGGGAGTGTGAGGTCATGGGTTCCGTGGTGTGGGTATGGTGTGCTAACCTCTGCAGAGTGTATTTCAATCTATCGATAGCCGCGCCCGCGGATATGGGCCCAGTTCGTAGTCGGTCACACTATGAGACAACAAATAATAATAACTTTCTTAATAATAATAACCTCGGTTCGATGATGAGATTGGCTGCGATCGAGAGAGGATCACGAAGGTATCATGGATACCAAAGTTGGTTGATCTTTATGTGACCCCGAGATGATCACGAAGGTATCTTGGATACCGAAGTCGGTAAGTTGATGTATGAGATGGTTATGACGTAACCGCCGAACAAAAGTAAGTTGATGAAGGCTCATGTTAATCTATTGCATGTAGTATCATCATGTTCATATGCTCATGCTATACTTGTTCTAGTTGTATCATGGTCAGTTGGTGCATGCCATTTTGTTTTGTTGTATCCTGCTCATGATTTATTTAACCTGCTAATGCCAGTTTGCAGGTCGTGCCTGGATTGCTTTCTTGTTTTGGTGTGGTTCCTGTGTTCGCGAGCTAGGATAAACATTCCAGCCAGAGTCCCTGCGGATTGGAGTCCATCATCGTCATTTGTTGTTCCGCTGCCAGTAGAGGTTCCGTTGCCTCAAGTTGTTATGCTGCTTGCATAGAACAACTGTGGGTTGGCATAGCGTCGCCGTGCCGGTGTTATTCATTGTAATATGGGAGACCTTGTATTCGTATCCATGGTGTAATAGAGAGCTGGTTTGTTCTATGCCAAGCAGTGTTGTATTCCAGAAGACTTCATCTCGATCTCTAGGCTGGGATACGGGGCGTTGCAGTTTCTCTGAGTCGGGGTGCCACACTCCTCCATCCCTCCCACCTATATATATGTGGGGAGGGGGCACCACAACAACAGACAACATTGTCTTTGCCATGTGCGGCACCCCCATCCCCCGTTTACTCCCCCGGTCATATTTTTGTAGTGCTTAGGCGAAGCCCTGCGGAGATCACTTCACCATCATCGTCACCATGTCGTCGTGCTGACGGAACTCGTCTACTACCTCGATGTCTTGTTGGATCAAGAAGACGAGGGACGTCACCGAGCTGAACATGTGTAGAACGCGGAGGTGTCGGGCGTTTGGTACTTGATCGGTTGAAGCACGAAGATGTTCGACTACATCAACTGCGTTGTTGAAATGCTTCTGCTTACAGTCTATGAGGGTACATAGACACACTCTCCCCCTCGTTTCTATGCATCTCCATGGATAGATCATTGCGTGTGCGTAGAATAAATTTTGTTTCCCATGCAATGTTTCCCTACATCTTCATCATCTCGGCGGCCACCATGATGAGGAGGCAGTAGTCCACCCTCAAGGCAGAGGGTTTGTACAAGTAGCTATGTGTTTAATCTCTCTCTCTCTCTCTCTCTCTCTCTCTCTCTCTCTCTCTCTCTCTCTCTCTCTCTCTCTCTCGTGTTCTTGAGATGGCATGATCTTGATGCATCGCGTGCTTTGTTAATATTGTTGGATCTTATGGTATTTCTCCCTCTCTATCTTATTGTGATGAATTGAGTTTTCCCTTTCAGATTTCATTCTTATCGGATTAAATACCTTTATGAATTTTAGAACACTTGATGTATCTCTTGCTATGAATACCCATGGTGACAATGGGGTATCATATTGATTCACTTGATACCTTTATGGATTCCCGAGGTAACATTGGGGTAATCTATGCATAGGGGTTGATGCACGTTCTCTTCTTTTTTTCTCTGGTAGAAATCTTGGGGCACTCTTTGAGGTTCTTTGTGTTGGATTGAGTTTTATGAATCCGAAATTGCTGGATGTGTATCATATAATTAACTCATGGATTTCTGTGGTGACATTGTAGTATCTAGGTGTCATTAGAGTTAGTTGATGCGTATCAGATGGTTTTATTTTAGTACGAACTCTTGGATAGATCGATCGGAAAGGATAACCTCGTGTTATCTTAGTAGGAACTCTTGGAGAGATTAATCACAAAGAATAACTTTAAGATGGTTTCATATCCTACAAACAATTTCTTCTTATGTTATCCGCTAGATAGGAACTTTGGAGTGATTCTTCATCGCATGTTGAGGGATGGTTATGTGATCCAATTATATTAGCGTTGTTGAGAGATTGTGCTAGCAAAAGTACGGACCCTAGGCCTCATTTTCAGGCATTGCAATACCGTTTGTGCTCACTTTTGTTACTGGTTACCTTGCTATTTTTTATTGTTCTTATTACAAAAATCAATATGTACTATCATTAGTACACATGTATCACCATCTCTTCGTGGAACTAGTGCACCTATACAATTTACCATTGTATTTAGTGTGTTGAGGACACAAGAAACTCTTTCTTATTTGGTTCGAGGGTTGTTTGAGAGAGACCATGTTCATCCCTACGCCTCCCACAGATTGATAAACCTTAGGTCATCCACTTGAGGGAAATTTGCTACTGTCCTACAAAACTCTGCGCTTGGAGGCCCAACACGAGTCTACAAGAACAAGTTGTGTAGTAGACATCAACCTCTTTTCTGGCGCCGTTGCCGGGGTGCTCGAAGGTATATCTTTAGATCTTGCAATCAAATCTTTTACTTGTTTTATCACTAGTTTGGTTATAAAAAATATGGAATTGATGTTGCCTCATATTATTCATCTTTATCATGTCTTTCCTGAAAATGATGGACAGGACAATTGTGCTCAATTGATAGAAGAAGAATTCAATACAATGTTTGGCATAAAATCTTTGAATGACGAGCATGATTGCAATGTTGTTGGTATGAATTCTTTGAACAGCCATGATGCTAATGATATGCAAGGCCATAAGCTTGGGGATGCTATGTTTGATGAAGATGATATTTTTAGTCCCCCCAAGTTTTGATGTGCAAATTTGTTATAATTGTAGCTTGCCTCTTATTTATGATGATTACAATGATGAATATGGGTTTGGAAGAGTGTCAACTCTAGGTAATGATCCCACTATTTTTGAGGGTGTAGAATCTTATTACAATATTGATAAAAGTGGATTTGGAGAGGTCATGACTGTTGACGCTCAAAAGTGGCACAATCGTAAAAGTTGCTTTAATCTATGTCAAGATTACTTCAAACTTATGATTGGAAGTCACCATGAGATGGCTTTCTTTGAGAAGATCAAGATGGATATGAAAGTGGTCTAAAACGGAGTCCGGATGCAAAAGTTATGACAAGTTCAGAGATGCTCATGGTGACACCATATTAAAGAATGGCTTGAAACCCAATTAAGATGACTTCAAATGGAAAAAGTTTCAACATGAAAGTTGTGCGTCTCGTCGAAACGATCGATTTTGATATAAAAATCGTCCCAATCCGAGTTCGTATGCAAAAGTTACAGCCATCCGAACAGACCCCTGTCACAGAGCCAAAAGTGGCGCGCCCCACCAGCCATGTGTCTGATGGGTAGCGCGAATAACAGCCTGTATTGCGTGACCGTTTTGTCCTAGAAGATGGCTTCAAATCGAAAAACGTTCAACATGAAAGTTGTTCGTCTCGTCGAAACGGTCAAGATTGCTTTTGGGCTCTTTTCCATCCGAGGTCGTTTACCACCTCAAATATTACCCGCAAGGTACAGCCAATTTAAACCGAACAGTTTTGGAAAGTTCGGATAAAACCAATCCGAATTTGGCTAGGGTTTTGGACGTGAATCCAAGCCTTTTCCTTGCACGGGAAGTCCAGCCGCCTCTTATATACTCAAGGGGTGATGGCCGATTGAACAACAACACACAATCGCAAACGCATCTACAACTTTTTCATCTATGTTTTGTTCCTCCCTCGTTCTTGCTCCCTCGTTCTTCGTCGTTCTTCGTGTTGGAGAGCTGCGAATACCGAGGCTCTAGGGGCGGCTTGACCGACCTAGGGCAGCCCATAGCCGCCGCACTCCCCGACGGGGTCCCTCCCGGGAGTGTAGGGTTTCGGGTCTTCAAAAGCTCTCGCCGGTCGACTTGCGAATCGCGCTTCCGGTGAGACTCCTTCGACGTGAGCTGCGGTGCACCACCCCCGGCGTCGAGGGTACACGTGACGTGTTCGTGTGCGAACACACTTTTTGGCGACTCCGCTGGGGACAAAGATCAATCATCATCATCATCCATCATGTCTGGCAACGACAAGATCCCCAAACCCTCGGAAATCGACGCCGATAACATAATCAAGCCCAATTTTGAGGAGTTATCGGAGGAACATCGCCAAGCTTATGAGGAGTACAAGAAGGCACGTGAAGAGAAGGAGATGCAGGAGTTCCTTGCTAAGTTCAAAAAGGATCGTCAAGGCAATATCACTCCGGTTGGAGAAATCAAGTTTCCTCCTCTTCATGATGAACAGGTTAAACCCTCTGTAAGTAATACCTTCTCTCCTGAGGTATGGGCTGAAATTGATAGTCGCATTACTGATAGCAATAATCTTTTATACCAAATTTTCTTGGAAAATAGTAATGCTAAAAATAGTGTGCCTCAATCATCTAGTGGTAATGTTGGTGTGCCTGTTACCGCAGAAATCCCTAGTCCAACTTTACCTATTTCATCGGCGCCCCCCGTGCCGATGAATTTTTATCCTAGCCCCACAAATCAAATTGTTGCTGCACCCATTAATCCTATCATGAGTATGCCAAGTTCGGTGGTGACGCCGAACCAAACCCTACCTACAAGAGCAAACCCTATTAGATCACTGCCGAATTACAATTCGGCATGCATGCCACAATTCACACCTGCAACTACTAACCCTACTCCTCCTATGCTACCGCCACAAGCTTCATCATCCACCATGGATGATGGTCTAGCTAATCTTAGAGGGGAGATGGCTAAGATGCTCCGAGAGAATTTTGGAGTTGAGTTGCCAAGGAACCGTATTTATCAAAAGCCATATCCAGAATACTTTGATGCAATTCAATGCCCTCCGGGATATAAAATTCCAGATTTTGTTAAGTTTAATGGAGAGGGCACAAAAACCACCTGGGAGCATGTTAGTCAGTACTTGGCACAATTAGGTGAGGCAAGTTCACGAGATGAGTGGAGAGTACGTTATTTTCCTTTATCTTTAACCGGTACTGCTTTCTCGTGGTTTTCTGCGTTACCACCTGGTTCTATTACTACATGGTTTCACTTGGAACAAAAGTTTCATAATCACTTCTACAGTGGTGACAATGAGCTTAAGCTATCCCATCTTACATCGGTTAAGCAAAAGTATGATGAATCGGTCTCCGATTATGTCAAAAGATTTAGGGATACAAAAAACCGGTGCTATAGTTTGGTGATAACCGAGAGAGATTTGGCTGATCTTGTGCTTAGTGGTTTGAGAACTCACATTAGAGAAAGGCTAGAAGGATATGAGTTTTTAAATATCAACCAAGTCTTGCAAAGGGCTTTGGCTCAAGAAAGCCGAAGCAAAGATCTTAAAGAGGTGCATAGATATAAAACTGATCGTTCTAAAATGAATATGGTTGAGTATGGTAGTGACCACTCGGACGATGAGGGTGATATTTATGCTGCTGAATTTGTTTGGCCATCTAAGGCCAAACCATTTACTTGCAATGATTTAAAGCCGATTCATAAGAATCGTGATGAAGAGATGAAATTTACTTTCAACATTACTAAGTGTGATAGAATATTTGATGCTTTGTTGCAAGCCAAGATTATTAGAATATCTCATACTTTACCGCCGTTCGAAGAGCTGAAACGGCGTGCTTATTGCAAGTATCATAATTCTTTTTCTCATGCTACTAATGATTGTAATGTTTTTCGACGACAGATACAATCGGCCATTAATGACGAACGATTGAATTTTTCTGAAATGCAAGTTGATAAGCAGCCTTTCCCAATGAACACCATGGATTTGGAGGGGAAGAGGATGTTAATTCGGCCCAACATAGCCGAATCAGCTAATAAAAATAATATTGTCATTGGTGAGCCCAGGAAAAATGAGGAGAGGAACAAGGTCTTGGGGAGACAAGTTGTGCTTGACAAGCAACACGATGGCAAGGAGGTAATCAAGATCACCATCAAGAATCCTACACTCGGGGGGCAATCACAAGTGCAAGAGAACACTCATGTCAAATTTGTTAAGCCCAAGAGTCCAGAGGTTGGCAAGTGGAAGACGAATGAAGCTAAAGTGCAGCGCAAGAGAATCAAGCCAACTTTTGATATGCTGCTGTCCAAGTATGCCAATCAAGCGGCCGGTTCTAGCTCTAACCGGTCATCAAATTTGAAGCGCTCAAGATCACCTCCGAGGGAAGAATCTCATCATCACGCAAGGTCATATGGGTCATGGGCACCAGGACCATGGATGGCGCCGCCCCCCTATGCGCCATACTACATGGGAGGCTTCAATGGAGGATGGGGGCAGCCTCCAATGGCCCCTTATGCTTTTCATCCTGGTTGGGCAGAAACAAGGAGGCCCGTTCATGAGAGGCTTTCTTATCCCACACGAGGCCATTTGAACAATGGTGTCAATCGGCCAATGCAAGATAATGAAAAAAGGGTCAACCGGCAAGTGTGGCGTGCCAAATCACCAAATGCTGAAATTTCAGAGCCTAGCAAGCAAAAGGAGAAGAATGCTAGTGGTGAAACTATTATGATAGGCACTAAAGAATTAATAATCAAAGAGCCGATTATTGTTGATAATCCGGCTGATTCTAATAAAGATGTGGCTGCGGTCCAGCAAGGCCCCATGGCTAATGATCATGAAGCTAGCATAAGCAAGTCCAAGTCGAGGGATCCAAAATATACTCAGCCAAAGTGGTGTCCTTCCGGTCTGACCAAGGCGCAAAAAAGGAGATTGCAGCGCATGAGGAGTCATGAGAAGGAGGAACAAGAAGCAGAAAAGCTAAGAGATAAATTATTCAATGAAAGCCGTCCCATGGTACCCCCAAAACAAGTGTGGAGGCCAAAGCAAAAGGAAAACATTGCAGCTTCTGCATTGATCATAGCAACACCTACACCACCAACGGAGGACAATGCGGCTACTATTACATCGTCCACTTTGCCTACTACTTCCCCTTCCCTTGAAGATATTTCAGAATCGGTGGACATGCTTGCGGAAGGAGATGAAATGCTTGATTATGAGTCTACACCAGTTCATGAAGGTATGGATATTAATATGGTGTATTACTTACCCGCTGAATTTCGTGCTATAGATGAAGAAGGGGAAGTAGCTCAGCTAGATTTTGGTCCTAAAAATGCTATATTCGAGAAGCCAAAAGAACCGGTGACACACTTGAAGCCATTGTTCCTTAAAGGTCATATTAATGGATCGCCGGTTGCTAGAATGCTTGTCGATGGTGGTGCTGTGGTGAATCTTATGCCATATTCGGTCTTCAAAAAATTGGGGCTGCGTGATGAAGAGTTAATAAAGACCAACATGGTGCTTAATGGATTTGAAGGCAAAGAGAAAACTGAAGCCAAAGGTGTGATGTATGTGGAGCTTACGGTGGGAAGCAAAACTTTGGCTACCGCATTCTTTGTCGCCGAGGTGCAAGGTAACTACAATGTGATATTAGGCCGCGATTGGGTTCATGCAAACCAATGCGTGCCATCTACTATGCACCAGTTTTTGATTCAATGGGTTGATGATGAAGTAGAAGTCATTCATGCGGATAATTCGGCTTGTGTTGCTTTGGCCGATGCATCGGTGGATTGGCAACATCCCAATGCTACTTGCTTGACGGGGCGCGACTTATCAGAATATGATTTTCTTAGCGCCACAAAAAGTGGTTTCGTGCCCGTTTCTTTAAAGCCGGTTGGCGATAATCGGCTCCAAGGTATGATGTATTAAATGGATCCTAACTCAGAGTGGTTACAAAAGCGTCTTGTAGAATATCGGTCCAATGAGAACGATATGTATGAGTCCATAGAAGAGTTAGATGATATGGATAAGTTAGGACAAGGTTTTACATCGGCCGATCCATTAGAAGAGATAGATATAGGAGATGGTTCAATTCCTAGGCCGACATTTGTAAACAAAAATTTAAGAGCTGATCATAAGGCTAAGTTGATCGAGCTATTGAAAGAATATGTTTGTTGCTTTGCATGGGAATATCATGAGATGCCGGGTTTAAGCCGACAGCTAGTGGAGCATCGGTTACCTATAAAGGCCGGTTTTAGACCATACAAGCAATCGGCCAGAAAGTTTAATCCAAAAACGTATGACCGGATCAAGGAAGAGATCGGTCGTTTGCTTAAAGCTAATTTTATTAGACCTTGCAGGTATGCCGAGTGGATTTCTAACATTGTACCAGTAGAGAAGAAAGGCTCTGGCAAGTTGAGGGTGTGCATTGATTTCAGAGATTTGAATAGAGCTACACCTAAAGATGAGTATCCCATGCCAATAGCCGATATGCTTATTAATGATGCTTCTGGACATAAGGTCATTAGCTTTCTTGATGGTAATGCAGGGTATAACCAGATTTTTATGGCCGAAGAAGACATGTCCAAAACGGCTTTTCGATGTCCCGGTTTTCTTGGTTTATTTGAGTGGACAGTGATGACCTTTGGATTAAAAAATGCCGGTGCCACGTATCAAAGGGCTATGAATTTAATTTTTCATGATTTACTTGGTGTTATACTTGAGGTTTATATTGATGATATTGTTGTCAAATCGGATGCTTTTGAATCTCACTTAGCCGATTTGCGTTTGGTTTTTGAAAGAATGAAGAAATATGGGCTGAAAATGAATCCTTTGAAGTGTGCCTTTGGTGTATCGGCTGGGAAGTTTCTGGGTTCCATTATTCATGAAGATGGCGTGGAAATTGATCCCAAAAAGATAGAAGCTATACAGAAAGTAGGGGCTCCAACATGCAAAAGAGATATGCAAAAATTCCTTGGCAAGGTCAATTATTTGAGGAGGTTCATAGCCAATCTATCAGGGAAGGTTGATGCATTTACTCCTATCCTTCGGTTAAAGAATGATGTTGATTTTACTTGGGGGGCAAAACAGCAAGAGGCAATTGATATGATTAAGAAATATTTGTGCACTCCTCCGGTTATGAAAGCGCCCAGGCACAGGGAGCCATTTAGACTTTACGTTGCAGCGGAGGAAGGTGTTATTGGTGCTGTTTTGACTCAAGAGACCGAAGGAAAGGAGCATGCTATTACTTATTTGAGCCGACGGTTATTGGACGCCGAGACAAGGAGAAAATCAAGACTGGAGGAAACCCATTATTGATTATTTGTGTGATCCTAGTAAAAGGGTGGACAGGACTGTTCGGCGTATGGCTTTCAAATACACAATGAGAGATGATGGTCTCTATCGCCGAACGGTTGATGATGTTCTTTTAAAGTGCTTGGACGAGGACCAAGCGAGAGTTGCTATGGGAGAGGTCCATGAAGGTATTTGTGGCACTCATCAGTCGGCTCCCAAGATGAAATGGCTATTACGACGTGCTGGGTTTTATTGGCCGACGATGGTTAATGATTGCTTCCGGTATTATAAAGGATGTGAAGCTTGTCAAAAGTTTGGTGATATTCAGTTGGCTCCCGCTGCTATGTTACATCCTATTATCAAGCCGTGGCATTTTAGAGGTTGGGGATTAGACTTTATTGGAGAGATTCATCCTTCTTCTTCAAAGGGGCATCGGTTCGTGTTGGTGGCGACTGATTATTTCACTAAATGGTCTGAAGCAATACCACTCAAAAATATGACGCATACAGAGGTAATTCAATTCATAACTGAGCATATTATTCATAGATTCGGCATTCCTCAAACATTAACTACGGACCAAGGTTCATCCTTTATGTCACATCAAGTCAGAGAATTTGTTGAATCATATAAGATAAAGTTGCTCAATTCCTCTCCATATTATGCCCAAGCCAATGGACAAGCTGAGTCTAGTAATAAAATATTAATCAAGCTCATCAAGAAGAAGATTGAGGATAATCCAAGGAGATGGCATGAGCTATTGTCCGAAGCTTTGTGGGCACATAGGATCTCAAGGCATGGTGCTACAAAGGTGACTCCATATGAGCTCGTATATGGTCAGGAGGCCGTTCTACCAGTGGAAGTGAATTTGAATGCTTTGAGAATAGCGAAACAAAATGATTTATCGGCTGTGGACTTCTATAACTTGATGATGGACAATATTGATGAAGTTGCCGATAAACGTTTGGTTGCTTTAAAGGCCATAGAGAGGGATAAGTTGAGGGTGGCAAGAGCTTACAATAAGAAGGTCAAGTTGAAGAATTTTCAAGTTGGCGATCTCGTGTGGAAGGTGATTCTACCAATTGGTTCAAGAGATAGAAAGTTCGGGAAGTGGTCTCCAAGTTGGGAAGGTCCTTTTAAGGTTACAAGAGTGGTTCCCGGAAACTCATACTTGGTGGAATCCGTACAAGGCACATTATTACCTCGAGCTCTCAATGGCAAATATTTAAAGAAGTATCACCCAAGTGTGTGGCAAGAAGCCTAGATAGGCAAACGGACGATATATAACTATCGCCCTTAGCATAAACATGGCCGATATATAATTATCGTCCTAAGCATATAAATGGCCGATGGGGTGTTGACATCGTCCTTAGAACCAACATGGTACAAATTATTTTTCGGCACGCTTGCTTTGCCGAAAAACAGGGGGACATGTGTTGACGTTCAAAAGTGGCACAATCGTAAAAGTTGCTTTAATCTATGTCAAGATTACTTCAAACTTATGATTGGAAGTCACCATGAGATGGCTTTCTTTGAGAAGATCAAGATGGATATGAAAGTGGTCTAAAACGGAGTCCGGATGCAAAAGTTATGACAAGTTCAGAGATGCTCATGGTGACACCATATTAAAGAATGGCTTGAAACCCAATTAAGATGACTTCAAATGGAAAAAGTTTCAACATGAAAGTTGTGCGTCTCGTCGAAACGATCGATTTTGATATAAAAATCGTCCCAATCCGAGTTCGTATGCAAAAGTTACAGCCATCCGAACAGACCCCTGTCACAGAGCCAAAAGTGGCGCGCCCCACCAGCCATGTGTCTGATGGGTAGCGCGAATAACAGCCTGTATTGCGTGACCGTTTTGGCCTAGAAGATGGCTTCAAATCGAAAAACGTTCAACATGAAAGTTGTTCGTCTCGTCGAAACGGTCAAGATTGCTTTTGGGCTCTTTTCCATCCGAGGTCGTTTACCACCTCAAATATTACCCGCAAGGTACAGCCAATTTAAACCGAACAGTTTTGGAAAGTTCGGATAAAACCAATCCGAATTTGGCTAGGGTTTTGGACGTGAATCCAAGCCTTTTCCTTGCACGGGAAGTCCAGCCGCCTCTTATATACTCAAGGGGTGATGGCCGATTGAACAACAACACACAATCGCAAACGCATCTACAACCTTTTCATCTACGTTTTGTTCCTCCCTCGTTCTTGCTCCCTCGTTCTTCGTCGTTCTTCGTGTTGGAGAGCTGCGAATACCGAGGCTCTAGGGGCGGCTTGACCGACCTAGGGCAGCCCATAGCCGCCGCACTCCCCGACGGGGTCCCTCCCGGGAGTGTAGGGTTTCGGGTCTTCAAAAGCTCTCGCCGGTCGACTTGCGAATCACGCTTCCGGTGAGACTCCTTCGACGTGAGCTGCGGTGCACCACCCCCGGCGTCGAGGGTACACGTGACGTGTTCGTGTGCGAACAATGACTTTATTTAGTGATGAATCCACTATTTTGGAAGAGATTTCAGAACAAAGTTGTTATCTATGATGATTATTGTGATGACATGTATGCTATAAATAATAATGATAACCATGAAACTTGTCATCCTGATTTTAATGCTCAAATTGATCAAGCCAATCAAGTGTCTCATGTTAGTTATTTTGTTGAGTTTTCTCCCAGAACTATTTACGAGAATAACTTGGCTTATGTGTAGAGTAGCAAAATTTCTATGCTTATGCATCATGAAAAGAATTCTTTATGTGATAGCTATATTGTTAAGTTCATTCATGATGCTACTGAAAATTATTATGAGAAAGGAACATATGCTTCTACATATTTCAATAATATCAAGTTTTCTCTATTTATGTTCAAAGTTTTGAAGTATTGCTTGTTTTGCCTTCCTATGCTAGTTGATTATTGCTACCATAAAGTGTTTGCTCACAAAATACCTATGCATAGGAAGTGGGTTAGACTTAAATGTGCTTTCCATGTGATTCATGATACTCTATTTGTGTTTCAATTCTTTACTTCTATGTGAGCATCATTGAAATCATCATGCCTATCTAAAAAGGCATTAAAGAAAAGCGCTTGTTGGGAGACAACCCAATATTTCTACTTACTGTTTTTGTGTGTTCACGTGATTAAGCTACTATACTAATCATGTTTTATAGCTTTTGTTTCAATAAAGTGCCAAGTAAAACCTTTGGGATAGTGTGAATGATAGTTGACTTGATTCTGTGAAAAACAGAAAGTTTTGCGTCCAGTGCAGAAAAATCAGTAAATTACAGGGACGTGTTAACTTTTCGAATTTTTTACACATGATTGATATACAAATTATCTACGTTGTCCTAAATTTTCAGAATTTACAGAGTCGCAAAAGTATGGTCAATGTTTAGTTCATTACAGATTGTTCTGTTTTTTGACATATTCGATTTTCAATGCGTAGTTTGCTTGTTTTAGTGCTTCCGTAGTTTATATTAAGTGATAAAATTGTGGAAATGTTAAGGTATAGTAGGCACTGTGTAAGAAAAATTGTGAATCTTGTCTTTGACAGTACCAAGGTGAATGATTTGCTCTTTATATACTAACCTCTCTCACAAAGTTCCGTTAAGTTTTGTGTGATTGAAGTTTTCAAGTTTCGGGTAAGAAATCGATATGAGGAGAATAAGGACTGGCAAGACCCTAAGATTGGGGATGCCCAAGGTACCCCAAGGTAATAATCAAGGAAGACCCAAGCAACTAAGCTTGGGGATGTGCTACCTCTTGAGCTTGCGTTGTATTCCCTCGAAGAGGAAAGGGAGATGCAGAACAGTAGCGTAAGTATTTCCCTCAGTTTTTGAGAACCAATGTATCAATCCAGTAGGAGACTACGCGCGAGTCCCTCGTTCCTGCACAAAAAAATAAGAACTTCACAGCCAATGCGATAAGGGGTTGTCAATCCCTTTACGGTCACTTACGAAAGTGAGATCTGATAGAGATGATAGTTTATATTTTTGGTATTTTTAGTTTAATAAAACGTCAAATAAAAGCGGTAAAAGTAAAGTAGATGTAGATTGATATGTTGAGAATAGACCCGGGGGCCATAGTTTTCTCTAGTGGCTTCTCTCATGATAGAGATATTCTACGGCGGGTAAACAAATTACTTTTGAGCAATTGATAGAAAAGCGAATAATTATGAGACTATGTAGGCATGATCATTGTATATAGACATCACGTCCAAGACAAGTAGACCGACTCCTGCCTGCATCTAGTACTATTACTCCACACATCGACCGCTATCCAGCATGCATCTAGTGTATTGAGTTCATAAGAACAGAGTAACGCCTTAAGCAAGATGACATGATGTAGAGGAATAAACTCAAGCAATATGATATAAACCCCATCTTTTTATCCTCGATGGCAACAATACAATATGTGCCTTGCTTCCCCTACTGTCACTGGGAAAGGACACCGCAAGATTGAACCCAAAGCCAAGCACTTCTCCCATTGCAAGAACTATAGATCTAGTAGGCCAAACCAAACCAATCATTCGAAGAGACTTGCAAGGATATTATGGGCACGCATAAAAAGTTCAGAGAAGAACCAAATATCTTTCATAGATAACCTTGATCATAAACTCACAATTCATCGGATCTCGACAAACACACCGCAAAAAGAGATTACAATAAATAGATCTCCTCGAAGACCGAGGAGAACTTTGTATTGAGATCTAGAGATGGAAGAAGCCATCTAGATACTAGATATGGACCCGAAGGTCTGAGGTAAACTACTCACAACTCATGGTGAGGGCGATGATGATGATGACGAAGGACTCCGTGATAGATCCCCCTCCGGTGGAGCTCCGGAACAGGCTCCAAGATGGGATCTCCACGGGAACAGAAGGTACGGTGGTGGAATTAGGGTTTTCTCTATGTTCACGGAGTTTCTGGTGTACGTGGACTTATATAGGAAGAAGGAGGGCACCGGGGGCCACTTGAGGGGGCCTTGAGGTAGGGGGCGCGACCCCCACCCTCGAGGGCCAGCCCTCTGTCCCCTGACTTGGCCCTCAAGCTCCGCGTGCGTGATTTTCTCCAAAAGTATCTCTCGTGAAGGTTTCATTCCGTTTGGACTCCGTTTGATATTCTTTTTCTGTAAAACCCTGAAACAGGCAAAAAATAGCAATCTGAACTGGGCCTTTGGGTTAGTAGGTTAGTCACAAATATGATATAAAAGTGAATGTTAAAGCCCATTAAACATCCAAGACTTCATAAATAATAGCATGGAACAATCAAAAATTATAGATACGTTGGAGACGTATCAAGCATCCCCAAGCTTAATTCCTACTCGTCCTCGAGTAGGTAAATGATAAAGAAAGAATTTTTAATGTGGAGTACTAACCAATATAATTTTTCAATGTAATTCTCTTAATTGTGGCATGAATGTTCAGATCTGAAAGATTCAAGATAAAAGTCTATATTGACATAAGAAATAATAATACTTCAAGCAGTACTAACAAAGCAATCATGTCTTCTCAAAATACTATGGCTAAAGAAAGTTATCCCTACAAAATCAAATTGTCTGGCTATGCTCCCTCTTCATCACACAAAATATTCATATTATGCACAACCCCGATTTCAGCCAAGCATTTGTTTTCATACTCTATCTTTTCAAACCTTTCAACTTTCACGCAATACATGAGCATGAGCCATGGATATAGCACTATGGGTGGAATATAGGTGGTTGTGGAGAAGACAAAAAGGAGGGAGATTGTCTCACATCGACTAGGCGTATCAACGGGCTATGGAGATGCCCATCAATAGATATCAATGTGAGTGAGTAGGGATTGCCATGCAACGGATGCACTAGAGCTAAGTATGAATGAAAGCTCAACAAAAGAAACTAGTGGGTGTGCATCCAACTTGCTTGATCACGAAGACCTAGGGCATTTGAGGAAGCCCATCGTTGGAATATACAAGCCAAGTTCTATAATGAAAATTCCCACTAGTATATGAAAGTGACTAAGCATGAGACTCTCTACAATGAAGAACATGATGCTACTTTGAAGCACAAGTGTGGAAAAAGATAGTAGCAATTGTCCCTTCTCTCTTTTCTCTCATTTTTTTGGAGGGGCTTTCTCTCTCCTTTTTTTATGCCCCTCTCTATTTTTTTGGGCCATCTCTTTTTTTAATTGGCCTTTCCTCACATGGGACAATGCTCTAATAATGATGATCATCACACTTTTTATTACAACTCGAAATTACAACTCGATACTACAACAAGTATGACTCTACATGAATGCCTCTGGCGGTGTACCGGGATATGCAATGAATCGAGAGTGACATATATGAAAGAATTTATGCATGGCGGCTTTGCCACAAATACGATGTCAACTACATGATCATGCATGGCAATATGACAATATGATGCGTGTCATATAAACGGAACGGTGGAAAGTTGCATGGCAATTTATCTCGAAATGGCTATGGAAATGCCATGATAGGTAGGTATGGTGGCTGTTTTGAGGAACAATATGGTGGCTGTTTTGAGGAAGGACATATAGTGGGTTTATGGCACCGGCAAAAGTTGCGCGGTACAAGAGAGGCTAGTAATGGTGGAAGGGTGAAAGTGCGTATCATCCATGGACTCAACATTAGTCATAAGAACTCATATACTTATTGCAAAAACCTACGAGTCATCAAAACAAAGCAATCAACATATGCTCCTAGGGGGGGAGGTTGGTAGGAGTTAACCATCGCGTGCCCCCGACCTCCACACAAAGGTTGGCACTCTACAAATACCGCATGCTCTAACTTCGTCACATAGCGGTTCACCATACGTGCATGATACGGGAATCACTAACATTAACACAAGTATTACTCAATTTCATAATAACTCCACTAGCATGACTCTAATATCACTATCCTCATGTCTCAAAACAATTATCAAGCATCCAACATCTCATTCTATTCAATGCACTTAGTGTGAAATTTTTTACTACATTGACATTGGATGTCTATCATGTGAAGACTAGTTTCTTTAGCCTAAACACATTACCTTGCTGTTTTAATAGACTCTGAAAAGGATATAAGTGAATCATGAGAGTTCAACAATTTCTACAAAATATTACCACCACCGTGCTCTAAAAGATATAAGTGAAGCACTAGAGCAAAAACTATTCAACTCAAAAGATATAAGTGAAGCACATAGAGTGTTCTAACAATTTCTAGGCCATATTTAAATCTCTCAAATAGGTGTGTCCAGCAAGGATGATTGTGGCAAAATAAAAAGCAAAGACTCAAATTATACAAGACGCTCCAAGCAAAACACAAAACATGTTGCGAATAAAAATATAGCTCCAAGTATAGTTACCGATGGATGAAGACGAAAGAGGGAATGCCTTCCCGGGGCATCCCCAATCTTAGGCTTTTGATTATCTTGAATTTACTTGGGGTGCCATGGGCATCCCCAAGCTTAGGCCTTTGCTACTCCTTGTTCCATAGTCCATCACAGCAATACTCAAAACTTGAAAACATCACAACACAAAACTTAGACAAAAATTCTCGTGAGCTCCGTTAGTATAAGAAAGCAAACCACTACTCAAAAGTGCAGCAATGAATTCTTTATTTGTTTATATTGATGTTAAACCTACTGTATTCCAACTTCTCTATGGTTCATATCCTCCAATACTACTCATACATGCATCGGAATAAGCAAACAACACACGAAAAACAGAATCTGTCAAAAACAGAACAATCTGTAGTAATCTGCAGGTTTCGCCTACTTCTGGAACTTCAAAAATTTCAAAATAAATTGGTAAATTTGCGCAATTTGTCTACCAATCATCTACAAAAAGAATCAACTAAAAAGCACGCTCCAGTAAAATCTGATGACTGCTTTAGTGAGCGCTAACGATTCTGTTTTTCACAGCAAGATCACATAAACTTCACACAAGTCTTCCCAAAGGTTCTACTTGGCACAAAAACTAAACAAAACATGAAACCACATATAATCATAGGATAGATGAAATATTTATTCCCTAACAGCAACAAAAACAAAAAACATTAAAATTGGGTTGCCTCCCAACAAGCGCTATCGTTTTATGCCCCTAGCTAGGCACGATACAAGATAAATCTACGTATTGACATCTTTGAAAGGCAATCCATAAGTGGCTCTCATGATAGATTCATATGGTAATTTGATTTTATTTTTAGGAAAGTGTTCCATGCCTTTCCTTAACGGAAATTGTAATCTAATATTTCCTTCCTTCATATCAATAATTGCACCAATCGTTCTAAGGAAAGGTCTACCAAGAATAATAGGACATGAAGGATTGCAATCTATATCAAGAACAATGAAATCTACGGGCACATAATTCCTATTGGCAACAATAAGAACCTCATTAATTCTTCCCATAGGCTTATTAATAGTGGAATCTGCAAGATCAAAATTTAAAGAACAATCGTCAAGTTCATGGAACCCTAGCAAATCACACAAAGTTTTTGGGATAGTGGGGACACTTGCACCCAAATCACACAAAGCATAGCATTCATGATATTTTATTTTTATTTTGATAGTAGGTTCCCACTCATCATAAAGCTTTCTAGGTATAGAAACTTCCAACTCAAGTTTTTCTTCGTAAGATTGTATCAAAGCATCAACTATGTGTTTAGCGAAAGCTTTATTTTGACTATACGCATGCGGAGAATTTAGCACGGATTGCAACAAGGAAATACAATCAATCAAAGAGCAATTGTCATAATTGAATCACTTGAAATCCAAAGTAGTGGGTTCATCACTATGCAAAGTTTTGATCTCTTCACTCCCACTTTTAGCAATTTTAGCATCAAGATCTAAAAACTCGGAATCATTGGGACACCTTATAGCAGAATTATCTCCAATCCTATCTTCATCAAGATTTATACTAGAAAACAAGGATCTAATAGGAGACACATCAATAACTTTCAGATCTTCATCTTTATTTTCATGAGAACTAGAATAACATGATTTAATATAATCTTCTCTTTTAGCACGCATTCTAGCGGTTCTTTCTTTGCATTCATCAATGTAAATTCTCATGGCTTTGAGAGACTAATTGATATCATGCTTAGGTGGGATAGATCTAAGTTTCAAAGAATCAACATCAAGAGTAATTCTATCCACACTTCTAGCCAATTCATCAACCTTAAGCAATTTCTCTTCAAGCAAAGCATTGAAATTAATTTGCGAGATCATAAACTCCTTAACACTAGTTTCAAGTTCAGAAGGCATCTTTCCATAAGAGTTGTTGTAGGAATTACCATAATTATTAGAGGAATTACTAGGAAAAGGCCTAGGATTAAAATTACCTCTATAAGCATTGTTACCAAAATTATTCCTACCAACAAAATTCACATCCAAAGATTCATTGTTATTATCAATCAAAGTGGACAAAGGCATATCATTAGGATCAGAAGAAGCACTCTTAGCAGCAAACAATTTCATAAGTTCATCCATCCTTCCACTCAAAACACTAATTTCTTCGATAGCATGCACTTTTTTACTAGTAGATCTTTCAGTGTGCCATTGATAATAATTAACCATAATATTATCTAGGAGTTTGGTAGCTTCTCCTAAGGTGGTTTCCATGAAAGTGCCTCCGGCGGCCGAATCTAAAAGATTTCTAGAAGCAAAATTCAAGCCAGCATAAAAGTTCTGAATAATCATCCATAGATTCAAACCATGTGTAGGGCAATTACGTATCATCAATTTCATTCTTTCCCAAGCTTGTGCAACATGCTCATGATCTTGTTGCTTAAAATTTCTAAGAGATATGATCTTAGCAGGAGGGAAATACTTAGAGATAAAAGCATCTTTGCACTTATTCCACGAATCAATACTATTTCTAGGCAAAGAGGAAAACCAAGTTTTAGCACGATCTCTAAGTGAAAACGGAAATAACTTCAATTTAACAATATCGTTATCTATATCCCTTTTCTTTTGCATATCACACAAATCAACAAAGTTGTTTAGATGGGTAGCGACATCTTCACTAGGAAGGCCGGAGAATTGATCTTTCATGACAAGATTCAACAAAGCAGCATTGATCTCACAAGATTCAGCATCGATAATAGGAGCAATCGGAGTGCTAATAAAATGATTGTTGTTGGTATTGGAGAAGTCACACAATTTGGTATTGTTCTGAGCCATAGTGACAAGCAAGAAATCCAACACACACAAGCAAACAAGAAGCAAGCGAACGAAAAACACATGGCGGAAGAAGGGAAAATAAAACGGCAAGGGTGAAGTGGGGAAGAGGAAAACGAGAGGCAAATAAATGTAAAGCGAAAGATAAGGGTTTGTGATAGGTACAGGGTATATGAATTTTGCGTAAGCCTCCGCGGCAACGGCGCCAGAAATTCTTCTTGCTACCTCTTGAGCTTGCATTTTGTATTCCCTCGAAGAGGAAAGAGAGATGCAGCACAGTAGCGTAAGTATTTCCCTCAGTTTTTTAGAACCAAGGTATCAATCCAGTAGGAGACTACGCGCGAGTCCCTCGCGCCAGCACAAACAAATAAGAACTTCGCAACCAACGCGATAAGGGGTTGTCAATCCCTTTACGGTCACTTACGAAAGTGAGATCTGATAGAGATGATAGTTTATATTTTTGGTATTTTTAGTTTAATAAAACAACAAATAAAAGCGGTAAAAGTAAAGTAGATGTAGATTGATATGTTGAGAATAGACCCGGGGGCCATAGTTTTCTCTAGTGGCTTCTCTCATGATAGCGATATTCTACGGCGGGTAAACAAATTAATGTCGAGCAATTGATAGAAAAGCGAATAATTATGAGACTATCTAGGCATGATCATTGTATATAGGCAACACGTCCAAGACAAGTAGACCGACTACTGCCTGCATCTACTACTATTACTCTACACGTCGACCGCAATCCAACATGCATCTAGTGTATTGAGTTTATAAGAACAGAGTAACGCCTTAAGCAAGATGACATGATGTAGAGGGATAAACTCAAGCAATGTGATATAGACCCCATTGTTTTATGCTCGATGGCAACAATTCAATACGTGCCTTGCTGCCCCTACTGTCACTGGGAAAGGACACCGCAAGATTGAACCCAAAGCCAAGCACTTCTCCCATTACAAGAACTATAGATCTAGTAGGCCAAACCAAACCAATAATTCGAAGGGACTTGCAAGGATATTATGAGCACACATAAAAAGTTCAGAGAAGAACCAAATATCTTTCATAGATAACATTGATCATAAACTCACAATTCATCAGATCTCGACAAACACACCGCAAAAAGAGATTACATCGAATATATCTCGTCGAAGGCCAAGGAGAACTTTGTATTGAGATCCAGAGAGAGAGAGAGAGAGAAGCTATCTAGATACTACCTATGGACCCGAAGGTCTGAGGTAAACTACTCACAACTCATGGTGAGGGCGATGATGATGATGATGAAGGACTCCGTGATAGATCCCCCTCCGGTGGAGCTCCGGAACAGGCTCCAAGATGGGATATGTCGTGGAAATAACACGGCAGATGACCGGTTTAACGGACTTGATGATGGAACCATCGCACTGGTTAGCTTGAAGGGGTTAAAAGCACACAAAGGACACAGAGGGTTTATACTAGTTCGGCCCCTTCGATGAAGGTAAATGCCTACGTCTAGTTTGGTTTGGTATTGCTTGGGCGTCGATGAACAGGGAGCAGTTTGCTTGCCTGTCTCGACGGGTTGTTTCTTGCTTGTCCCTGAACCGTCGCCGGGTCGTCCCTTTATATAGAGGTGACGCCTGGTCCGGTTTACAGAGTCCCGAGGCCGGCTCATACTCGTGTCCGCCTCGGTCTCTGCTCTTTTCTTCCTTATCTCTCAAGTTACATCATCGGGCGGTTTACAAACCATAACTCTATACATGGGCCTAAGATCTCATGGGCCGTAGCCTCTACTAAATATTACAATTACACATATTTACTATAATCCGGTTTATACTGGCCGGTTCATACCTGCTAGTAATATCCCTGACATTAGGCCCCAGAATGATTTGAACTTGTTCACATCAATCTCCCCTGTCTTGCATTTTCCCTTCTTGTGTCTTCTCATTTTTGTAAACCGGCCCTGACGTCATCCTCGAGAATCACTTAATTTGACTGTGACATCACTTCCGCATTTAACGCCGTGATCTGTCCATCGGCTTTGTTTAAGGGTTGTCCCGAAAATCGAGGCGACAGATGATCTTTATCCAATCCTTTGCCTCCTCGAATCCCGCACTTGTCGCTTCGGATCTGCCTCTCTATAAATACCACTGCCCCATTCTTTATCTTCCTCCGTTCGTTCTTCTTCCTCCATCGCCCGAGCTCAAGACTCCATTGTCTCCCGAGATCGAACCGCCGCCGTCGACCGTCGAATCCAAGTCCTCGCCGGCCGCTGCATCGACCTGAGCTTGACCAGAGAAAACTCCGCCACCGCTTCTCAGGTACTCCATCTTCTTCCTCACTGTAGATCCGTAACCTCTAGGGTTCTTTCGCATCTCCGCCATTAGAACCTCAGTGAAAGCTTTACCTTGTTCATCTTAGGTACCAAATTCTCAGTAATAACCTTTAGATCTTTCCCTTTTAAATTTTACCTCTATTCCGCTGCGGTATGCTTTAGATCTTCGTCATTCATATTCAACCTGTAGATTTATCCGCTCTGTATAGGACCCTTGTAGTTCTTCCTGTATATCCTTGTATTTGTTTTTCTTTTTCTTGCGCGCTCAGATCTGTTCCGCCTTAGCTGTCTGTGAAAACATGTTTCTTCTCCTTTATAGATCTGTTAAGTATACTCCGGTTTAAACTGTCATGTACATGCTCCGTAAAAAATTTAAAGACAAACGTGACGGTTTAGCTCTTTCTCTATTGCTGTCATGAACCGGTAATAACATAGCTCCCTATTACTGTCGGGGTATCCGTATCATTAGTCCCTTGCTTAAACCGTTGCGTAATCTTTGCATATATCTTCCGGTTTATACCGCTGTACTCGAATAACCTGGTTTTACACTTTATCCTTTCAGCACTTGCTCTTCTGCTGTCATGGCCAAACAATTTGTGTCTTGCAATTGGGTTCCTTCCGTTATTACGGAAGACGATTTAGCCAAAGCTGTGTCAATTGGCACTTTAGGCCCTCAATCCGTTTTAAAGTGGCGAGCTCCAGGAGACGAGTGTCCTCCCACTCCCAAAGAGGGGGAGGTTATTGTCTTCTTTGACCATATTGCTCGGGGTTTTACTCCTCCCGGTTCGAAGTTTTTCCGGGATGTACTTGCTGCTTTCCAGCTTCATCCTCAGGACATAGGTCCTAACTCTATTTCCAACATCTGTGATTTCCAAGTGTTTTCTGAGGTGTATTTGCAAGAAGAACCGTCAGTTGACTTGTTCCGGGATTTCTTCCACCTAAACCGGCGGACTGAATTCACTAGTGGACCGCATCAAGAACTAGGCGGGGTCAGTATTCAGAAAAGGAAAGATGCAGTCTTTCCTCATGCCGCTCTCCACACACATCCCAAGGACTGGAATAAATCTTGGTTTTACTGTATTGATACTTCACCTGCGGGGGAAAACCCATTGCCGGGTTATCGCGAGCACCGTCTTCCAAAGGATCACCCTCTGCCGCAGCGCCTCAGCTCCTCAGAGCGGCCCCGGTTTGCTTCTCAACTTTCCAAGTTAAAGGCCTTTATGGCTAATGGTTTAACCGGCGTGGATTTCATGCGCTACTGGCTCTCTTGGAGTATCCTTCCTCTGAGCCCGCGCACAAGCTTGATGTGTCAATACTCTGGTAAACCGGATGACCCTCAACATTTTACTAAGGAGAAACTTTCTGAGTCAGAAGTCACTGAGTCCGCCAAGAAAATTCTTAACATCACTTTATAAGAATGTAGCCAGACTGGACTGGCTCCATACTACAAGAAAAATAAGCTGCTTGCGGTATGTCTTACTTTCTTTTTTATGCCTGTAATCCGTTCCTTTAAATGGTTCTTTCAATTTATCTTTTACCTTTTTGAACAGGCCAATGATCCTTTCTGGAAAAGGAATCCTCAGGAAAAGGCCGGAAAAGTACCACGCCGGAAAACCTTTTCCTCCAAAAAGAGGAAAGCAGTCGGTGGCTCCAGTTCTCACGCTGAGGACGACGATCCGGACTCTGAGGCATGAATTGATCCGGCTTTAACTTGCTCACTTTTTACCCATATCTGTATCTAATGATAACTTTTTACAGGAGTTGGCTGAAGGAGATAAACCGGCCGAAATTGAGGTAACTATCCTTTCTTCTGATTCAGAACCACTTCCTCAAAAAAGTCGTCGGACAGTCCGGAAATATCAGTTTTCTCACCCGTATGCTCAATTGGATCCTAATTTTCTTTTGAAGAAACAGCAACATGAAGCTCTTCGCCGGACCACTCGCCACAGCGGCCTTGCTGTGGAATCATCTGGAATATCTCTTACTCCGGCCCGGAAGCGCCGCTCTGAGGTTATACTCTCTCCAACCCTTCTTCATCCCAAGGCCGGGCTTATACGCAAACCTCTTAAACCGTCTGACCCTGATTATCAGGAGACTCCGTTATCTTCTTCCGGTGAATCAACTGCCACACAACTTCCACCCCTAAAAACTGTCCCAGGGTAAGTCTTTAAATTTATCCGATTTATGATTGCACTTTGTCTTGTAGCTCTAATTTGTTTTTCCAACTTCCTTCAGCAAGCCAAAGCCTAGCAAAAAACCAAAAGTCAACCAACCAACTGCTGAGACTGCCATTGATAATCCGGCGGCTGATCCGGACTCAGCTATCCCTCCGGAAGGCAAACCAACAATTCCACTTGAAGATCCTGCTCCTGCCGATCACACTACTATGCCTGAGAATCCCAATGCTGCGGATGTTCGTGAACCGGCAAGTCCTGCCCGGGCCAATTCTCCTCAGTCCAATCCGGCTCCTCCCAGTCCGGTTCGCACTGCAACCCCACCACCAACAACTGCTTCTCCGGAGGTGGAAATAACTCACACAGCTTATACCGCTCCTGCTGAGCCCACTGTCTTAGCCAAACATACGGCTAAAGCGGAGAAGCTGTACAAAGAAAAGGGTAAATGGAGTACTGAATTGTCCAGCTTTGCTGACATCAGTGCCCAGGAGCTCTATTCCGGGTACTTGAACCGGCTCCACACTGGTCGAGATTATGAAGCAGGCTTGATTAACATGGTGAAGGACAAGTATGAGGTAATCCCTTGCATCTTCTTTTGACTTTCAATGCCTTTCTGTCTATACCATATCAGCCCCCAAGTTCCGGTTTAGCTATGTTTAGAAGGTGAACCGGTACTTCCTGATGAATCAAATGATCTTACATTAGCCCCCAAGTGCCAGGGGCATAACTCGGTTTATGTGCCTGGGACTTGCCTGACTTTTCCCTCAATACTTCAATTATCTATTAGTCCCCAAGTGTCAACTAGACAACTTGTTTTGTTTGCTTGAGACTTTGTCTTTGAATTTCTTCTGCTTATTGCTTCAACTACCCATTAGCCCCCAAGTGTCAAGTAGGCAACTTGTTTGTGTGCTTGAGACTTTGTCTTTAAATTACTTCCGCTTACCACTTGATCTTCCTTGTAGGCTGATTTAAACCGGAGGGACGAAGAAATCAGTGAACTCCGGAGCAGACTTGCTGAAACGGAGGCTGCTGCTTCTAAGGCCAAGAAAGATTTGAAGCTGAGTTTAAAGACTGCTGAACAACTGAAGAAATTCTTTGAAGAAGAGCGGACCGCCTTTGAGGTTCAAAAGAAAGATCTGGAGAAAAGGGCCAAGGATGCTGAAGAAGCTCTTAATCCGGTGACTGAAGAGTTATCCGGTTTAAAGCGGCAAATAGAGTTGATGACTTCTGCAATCTTCGGTAAGTATTTAATCTGTATTCCTGCTTTCATCCTTGCAATCTTCTATCCGTGCCGGTTTAATTGTGATAATCATATGCAGGGCGCCGTGTCACCCATCTTGGGGATGACTTACGGAAAAAACTCAAGGCATGTTATACTTTGGTCGAGCAGCTGTATTCCGGCGCTCAAAGGATCATAAGTGCAACATCATTCAATAAACCGACCCCTACTACCATCCAAGGCACATTGCAAAAGCTGTCTGTCTTGCCGGTGCGTTTGGAGGAAGTTAAGAAGTCTGCCGCTCGAGCCGGTTCTCTCGTGGCGCTTACCAGAGCGAAGGCGTGGGTTCCGGACTTTGATCCGGAAGAAGCCTCTAATGGGTATCCAAATACCAAAGAAGACGGATCGGCTTTCACCGCAAAGGATCTCCATGTTTTGACGAAGGAGATGCGTCCTCTGGCCAGCAAACTTGCGGCCGAATCAGATTTATCCAGGTATCATCCGGGATATGACTTGCAAAACGAGCGGGTGGAGCGGCCGGTTTATGATACCGTCAATCTAATCCCCCCAGTGCGCCCTCATACATTCGCTCTAGATATCGATCCGTCTGAACTCATCAACGAATAAATGTACTTTCGTACTTTAACGAAAATCGACTGGTGCGTCCCTGACTTCCAGCCGCTTCAAGAAGAGGAGGAGACTCCGGATCAAGTTGATGCCCAGCCGTCTCAGCAGGAGGGAGCGTAGCTCATAGCATATCCTTGTAGTTGCAGCCTCATTTTGCCGAACAATTTTTAATCCATCAGGCTTGCTATACCTTGTAATAGGATAGCTGAAAACATTTGTCTGCGTTGATCCGGATATTCCGACTTTTGTTTTGATATTGCCAACTTGGTCTGATATGAATTATCTTATATATCATCTGTTCCTCCATAGATAATGAAGATATGTCCTAACGGTTTTACCGTTGGACCCATTAAATTGTTCTCACAACATATCAAACAAGTGTATACTTATATCAAAAATAACTTTATACCTGAGATCAAGTATGCTTGATACTCTTAATCCGGCGAATTTTGCCTCTTTGAAGGGAGTCTTTGAATAGACCCATTAATAATCCCTGGTCTTATAGAAGCTCATGATTGTTCCTGGTTATGATGAACACCGGATTAACTCTTGCTGGTGTTTTATAACCCAGACTTTTTACTCATGCTGGTGCTCATGACCCAGATCTTTAACTTTGTAGGTGTGTGGTCAATTTCTTGAATTGTCCCACTCCGGATTAAAGAACCATAACACATAAAGATCAGAAATGCAAATTTGCAAATAAAACCGTGTAGTCGAGGCTTTTTACGAGCTGCCAGGCTCAAAGCAAGGTTCAGCCAATCAATGGAATGGGCTTGCCATCCAGAGGGCCGGTCGATGGATGTGACCGAATCATCCATAGGAACCATAAGAAAATCTTTAGCCAATCACTGGGTGGCTATCGCCTGTCCAGAGGGCCTCCATGGTTCCATGAAACCATGGGTAAATCTTTAGCCAATCACTGGGTGGCTGTCGCCTGTCCAGAGGGCCTCCATGGTTCCATGAAACCATGGGTAAACTTTTGAGCCAATCTGTAATGCCCAGGATGGAATTATACCTCCTACGTGTCGAGGCACGACTTAAAGGCATAAGTCCATCCTAGAATGATCTCAAGTTTGGTATCTTTGCACGACTCATGTAAAAGAGGGATTAAAATGCAAAAGGAGATAGTTGGCTTACACTCGCCACTTCACACAATACATTACATAAGCAAACATCATACAGAACATCACAACCCGACTACGGGTGAAGAACCAAAAGAAAGATACCAAAGCAACAAAAGCCACAGGTCCGGATCGAATCCTAGTAGAAACCACTACTGAACATCGAAACGTCACAAGCAAACGGTCAAACTCTTCATCGAACTCCTGGTGAAGTACTAAACCAGCTCCTGCATCGAGCTCGGCTGAACCTGCAACTGGTGTGGTGGAGTAACTGTGAGCCACAGAGGACTCAGCAATCCCGTTCCCGGGTAACAGAACTATTTAAGCCTTTAGGTGAGGGCAAGGCTGAAGAAAGAAATATGAGGTGAAGGAACTAACAAGAGTCTGCAGCAGCATCTAGCACTAACTTACGTAAAAGAGAGCGAGAAGAGAAGAGCATCGGTCGAAAGATGATCACGAAGTGATCCTAGCTAAAGCCGGTCAAACATAACCCCACCGTGTTCAACTCCCGAATCCCTATTCGGAAATTGACAGTCACGGTACACACGCTGGTAGTGTATTGAAACATTGTGTCAAGTTATCTACAACCGGAATTAACAAGCTCCCATCTGCCACATAACCGCGGGCACGGCTTTCGAAAGTTCAAACCCTGCAGGGGTGTTCCAACTTGACCCATTACAAGCCCACGATCCGCGGAGTCGCAACTCCATAGTTGGGAAGACCCGAGTATTCTCGGAATCCCGTGCTCAAGTTAAACCGAACTAAGGTAAGGCTAATCCAGCAAATCCTCCCGGCGTGCCGACACCCTGATAGTAGCCGCGCGTATCTCGTCTCAGGCCACGACCGGATGGGTGATGCTACAGGACCCAAACCTCGAGTTTCCCCGTGGTGGTTCCCGCAGGCTCCCCGTTTGGGACCAACACCATCGGCACTGGCCCCCCCTGCTATGTAGAAATAAAGGATCCTCGAGGGAGCGACCCTCTATGCAAAATTAATTAATTAATTAAGTTGTTATTATGAGGCAAAATAGTACCAAAAGTTGGGACTTGCTGGAAAAGACTTAGCACTTAGCGGTTTATCAAGGGGGTCCCATACACCCCAACCGTGTTAGGAACGCAAAATCAAGGAACATAACACCGGTTTATACGGTTCCTAACGGCATGAGTGGAACAAAACACCAAGCAAAAGGCTTAGCCTTCCACCCTTGCCAGTATATAGATGATTTCATTTAGCATTTATATAGTGTGATATAACCCAACCAAACTTCAACATGAAGCAAGCATCTTCGATCTTCACCTGCAACTAACAATGCTATAAGAGGGGCTGAGCGAAGCGTACTTAGCCAAGCAACGGTTTGCATAGGTAGGGTGGTTAAACATGGCAATGGTTACAAGTAGGAGGCTGACAAGAAGAACATGGGCATCGAGGCAAAACTAAAGATCGAGACTACTAGCAATAGGCAAAAATAGTAATGGTATCCGGGTTCGGTCATCTTGCCTGGGATTCCACAAAGGAGAAGAACGGATCCAAGAAGAAGACGGAGCAACAGTCGAGCGGATCCTCACAACTCCGGAACGGAACCGAAGCTAACAAGAGAAACAACCGGAAAGAAAGAACAACACGGTAAACACACACATCATAAACATGGCATACGATGCACAAGCAAGCATGATGCATGTCCGGTTTAAATATGCATGGCATGGCAAAGCACAAACAACTCTACAAGTTAAGTGGAGATCAATATGCAACGAGTTGCATATTGACGAAACACCACATTTAATTATTTAGTTGACTCTCATTATTTACAAGACAAGATTAAATGTTTGTTAACATGGCAAGAGGTGAAGAAATAAAACTACACTATTAAAGCATTTTAAATGAGGCCGGAAAATAACAACGACATATCCGGAAAATCCCCATGAGCATGTTTAATAATTATAAAGCAACAACAATTTAACATACATAATGTTGTTAAATGATGTGGATGACATGATCAAGTTTATGCAAGTTTTATTAAAAGGTTAACAAGAAGAAGATAAGAAGCATTTGTCACCGTGGTGGAACGAAAGGGTGCCACGGCAACGATTCCGAAAATGATGCCACGGCAACATATCGGTACCGGTAACTCGTTGAGAGTCCGGTGCAAAAGGTAGAAGGCATGGGTGAGTCAAACGAGATGAAGGTGGGGCGATCCCGTTGCCGGGTTCCCACGAGTCGGTGACGAGGCAACCGAGGAACATGACAACGGACGAAGCGGACACGAAGCACACAAGGGGGACAACATTTCATACAACACAACAAGCATCACACGGGTCACGTCTCGGGGTTATACCTTCGGAACCATCGTTCTCGGAGGGGTTCGAGGTCGTAGTGGAAGTAGAGGAAGTAGCCGTAGTAGAGGGAAGTAGTTGTTCTCGCAACTCGTAGGGGAAGTAGTGGTTCACGTTATCGTGTCGTGGTACTTGGCGCATTCCTCGTTTCCGGGCGACGGTAGAGGTACTCGCGCTCATTCTTCCGTAGATGAACGGGTCGTCGTGGTACTTGGCGGGGCCGTCTTGGCAACGTAGTTGTACACGTGGCCGTCGTGGGAAGTAGTGGAACTTGGTCGTTTCGCCGTGTAGGGGTACTTGTCGTGTCGTCGGACGTAGTGGTACTCGAGTCTTCGGTAACGGTAGGCGTTCACGTCACGTGTCGTGGTACTTGTCATCGTCTCGTTCGGTCGTCGTGGTACATGAGGGTCGTCGAGCGTAGGGGTACTCGTTTCCGTAGACGTTCGGTTTTACCGTAGATGAACTCGATGCATCTCCGTTTCTCCGGTCTCCACTTGGTCAACGAACGGTGCCTGGACATTTGCAACAGCACACGGCAACACAAAACAAAACAAAACAAAACGCACAGGAACAACAAAAAAAAGGCAGCAGCACGGCGACGAGGTTGCAGCAGCTCGGGAAGGAAGGGGCGCCGATCTGGAGCTCCTGGCCGCGCTTGCTGGAGGGAAGGGCAAAACTAGCACACGAGGTCAAAATCCCCGGGCTCACAAAAATGCCAGGGATTTAATAAAAATAGAAGGAGGGTTTTTGAGGATCCTCGAAACAACGGAAAAGAACATTGGCAAGGTTTAGAAGGTGAACTTGAAGTGAAAAAGACATGGGGAAATTGTGCAAGTGTGTTACGGTGAATTCCAACAAAGGGAATATTTATTAATATAGCTCCATATTTATTAGGAGGCTTTTATATGTTATAAAGAGAAGTCATCTTCCCTCGATTTAAATGGATCGAAGGTCCACACGGTTTATTTAGGTTGAGATGCAAAAATAAAATAACATGATGGCATGATGACATGATGCAATGCAAAAATTAAAATAACACAAGCACAAAAGGACACACGGACAACCCGGAACATCTGGAATCTTCTGGAAGCTTCTGGGACGTCGGTCTCGGGCGTCACACAGTCACTGGATGGCTGTCGCCTGTCCAGAGGGCCTCCATGGTTCCATGAAACCATGGGTAAACTTTGAGCCAATCACTGGATGGCTGTCGCCTGTCCAGAGGGCCTCCATGGTTCCGTGAAACCATGGGTAAACTTTGAGCCAATCACTGGATGGTTGTCGCCTGTCCAGAGGGCCTCCATGGTTCCGTGAAACCATGGGTAAACTTTGAGCCAATCACTGGATGGTTGTCGCCTGTCCAGAGGGCCTCCATGGTTCCATGAAACCATGGGTAAACTTTGAGCCAATCACTGGATGGCTGTCGCCTGTCCAGAGGGCCTCCATGGTTCCATCAAACCATGGGTAAAT
>LR738713.1:388458859-388528037 GCA_902687465.1 Secale cereale | reverse complement strand
AAAAGGACACACGGACAACCCGGAACATCTGGAATCTTCTGGAAGCTTCTGGGACGTCGGTCTCGGGCGTCACACAGTCACTGGATGGCTGTCGCCTGTCCAGAGGGCCTCCATGGTTCCATGAAACCATGGGTAAACTTTGAGCCAATCACTGGATGGCTGTCGCCTGTCCAGAGGGCCTCCATGGTTCCGTGAAACCATGGGTAAACTTTGAGCCAATCACTGGATGGTTGTCGCCTGTCCAGAGGGCCTCCATGGTTCCATGAAACCATGGGTAAACTTTGAGCCAATCACTGGATGGCTGTCGCCTGTCCAGAGGGCCTCCATGGTTCCATCAAACCATGGGTAAATCTTGAGCCAATCACTGGATGGATTACCATCCAGAGGGCCTCCATGGTTCCATGAAACCATGGGTAAATCTTGAGCCAATCACTGGATGGATTACCATCCAGAGGGCCTCCATGAAGCGTCCTCTTTGGGCCGGATTTGACTTTACGCTCTTTGGGGAGTTTAGTGCTTCTGGGTGCATATATTCTGCAAAATCAGTTTTAAACCGATCGATATGTTTGAAATATGACATATAACAATATAAGTATGGTTGTCCTCATAAGATATTTGTGTTGGAAAAAAGGTTGAGCCCCCGGTTTACCGAGGGTGCCGGTTTATTCATTAATCGTAATATATACATAGGATACAGTGGAGCTCATGGCTCAGGTATAGTAGGGCCGTAAGAGGGCGATGTTCCATGGCCTCTTTGTCTCCTCTTCTGATGTCCGTGAGTCCTTGTGTTCTCGAACGTCCACCAGGTAGTATGAACCATTGTGCAGATTCTTGCTGACCACAAAGGGCCCTTCCCAAGGTGGGGATAGCTTGTGCATATCTGTTTGGTCTTGGATGAGCTGGAGTACTAAATCTCCCTCCTGGAACGTCGTGCTCTTGATCCGACGTCTATGATACATGCGCAAGTCTTGTTGGTAAATCGCAGACCGTGCTACTACTATATCACGCTCTTCATCCAGCCGGTCTAAACTGTCTTGTCTCGCCTGCTCGTTGGCCGCTTCAACATAGGTTGTCACCCTTGGTGAGTCATGACGGATATCACTTGGAGGGACCGCTTCAGCACCGTACACCATAAAGAAATGTGTATAACCTATGGACCGGTTTGGCGTAGTGTTGATACTCCAAAGGACAGATGGTAACTCCTCAACCCAACATCCTGGGGTTCTTTGCAAGGGAGTCATAAGCCGGGGTTTGATACCTCGCAAAATCTCCTGGTTTGCTCCTTCAGCTTGACCATTGGTTTGAGGGTGGGCCACAGAAGATACATCTAGGCGAATATGTTCTCGTTGACAAAATTCTTCCATCTCACCCTTAGATAAATTGGTGCCGTTGTCTGTGATGATGTTGTGTGGAAAGCCAAACCAGAAAATTACCTTTTTGATGAATTTGACCGCTGTAGCTGCATCACACTTGCTCACAGGCTCTGCCTCAATCCACTTTGTAAATTTATCCACCGCCACAAGTAGATGAGTTTTCTGATCTTGGGATCGCTTAAAGGGTCTAACCATATCAAGCCCCCAAGTCGCAAACGGCCAGGTTATCGGTATCATCCGGAGCTCCTGTGCCGGAACAAGAGCACGTCGTGAAAACTTCTGACAAACATCACACTTCCGGACTAAATCCGCCACATCAGCATGAGCTGTTAACCAATAGAACCCATGTCGAAAAGCTTTAGCCACAAATGATTTTGAACTGGCATGATGACCACAATCCCCTTCATGGATCTCGCGAAGAATCTCACAACCTTCCTCGGCTGATACACACCGCTGAAATGCTCCAGAGACGCTGCGATGATGAAGTTCCCCGTTTGCAATTGTCATGGACTTAGAACGCCGGACTATCTGTCGTGCCTCTATTTCGTCATCCGGCAGATCCCCTCGGCTCAGATACGCCAAATAGGGCAGTGTCCAATCCGAAATAACATGAAGTGCCGCAACTAACTGTGCCTCTGGATCAGGGACAGCCAGGTCTTCCTCGGATGGTACTTGGACTGATGGACTGTGCAGCTCATCCAAAAAAGTATTTGGTGGTACCGGTTTATGTTGAGAACCCAGCCGGCTTAAAGCATCAGCCGCTTCATTCTTTCATCGGTCTATGTGGTCCACTTGATACCCTTTGAAATATCCAGCCACTGCTTCCACTTCTCGTCTGTAAGCCGCCATGAGAGGATCCCTTGAATCCCACTTGCCTGAAACTTGCTGTGCCACCAAATCTGAATCGCCGAAGCACTTGACCCGGCTCAAGTTCATCTCCTTTGCCATCCGCAAGCCATGAAGTAACGCTTCATATTCCGCTGCATTATTAGTACAAGGAAACAATAAACGGGGGACGTAACAAAACTTATCACCTCGCGGGGAAGTTAAGACAACTCCAGCCCCCGAGCCTTCTAACTGTCTTGAACCGTCAAAGTGAATCGTCCAGTAAGTAAGATCCGGCTTCTCCTCAGGTGTTTGTAATTCCGTCCAATCATTGATGAAATCCACCAATGCCTGAGATTTTATAGCGATGCGTGGCACATATTTCAACTCATGTGGGCTGAGCTCAATGGCCCACTTCGCCACTCTACCCATAGCTTCTCTGTTCTGGATTATGTCCCCCAACGGTGCTGAACTAACCACGGTTATCGGATGACCCTGGAAATAGTGCTTCAACTTCCGGTTTGCCATGAACACACCATACACCAGCTTCTGCCAATGTGGGTACCTCTGCTTAGACTCAATGAGTACCTCACTCACGTAATAAACCAGACGCTGAACCGGATATTCTTTCCCTGCTTCCTTGTGTTCCACCACGATCGCCACACTAACTGCTCGTGCATTGGCGGCGACGTATAACAGCAAAGGTTCATTATAAACAGGGGTA
The DNA here is from genome assembly GCA_902687465.1 of Secale cereale. Taxonomy (NCBI): domain Eukaryota; kingdom Viridiplantae; phylum Streptophyta; class Magnoliopsida; order Poales; family Poaceae; genus Secale; species Secale cereale. The sequence continues at coordinate 388,525,115 of LR738713.1, read as the reverse complement.
GCCAGGACCGGTGGCCTTGCCAGCTGTCCCTTCAAATCCTCAAACGCAGCATTTGCCTCATCACTCCATATAAACCGATCCGTCTTTCTCAGCATCTGATAAAGCGGAATTGCCTTCTCCCCCAAACGGCTAATAAACCTGCTCAATGTTGTGATCCGGCCAGCGATACGCTGAACATCATTAATGCAAACTGGTTTTGTTAAAGATGTGATTGCCTTGATCTTCTCCGGATTAGCTTCTATTCCTCTGTTTGACACGAAAAACCCAAGGAGCTTGCCTGCCGGAACACCGAAAGCACACTTCTCTGGATTAAGCATCATCTTATAGGCCCGAAGATTGTCAAAGGTCTCCTTGAGGTCCTCTATCAGTGTCTCTTCCTTCCTTGAGTTCACTACGATATCATCCACATAAGCATGAACATTTCTCCCTATCTGCCCCTTAAGACAGTTCTGCACGCAATGCTGATAAGTTGCTTGAGCACTCTTGATCCCAAAAGGCATAGATACATAGCAAAAGGCACCAAAAGGAGTTATGAAAGATGTCTTCTCTTGGTCCTTAACTGCCATCTTGATCTGGTGATATCCCGAGTATGCATCCAAAAAACTTAGCCACTCACATCCCGCTGTGGCATCGATGATCCGATCAATGCGAGGGAGAGCAAAAGGATCTGTTGGACAAGCTTAATTGAGGTCTGTATAGTCCACACACATTCTCCATTTTCCATTCTTATTTAGCACCAACACCGGATTAGCCAACCACTCTGGGTGAAAAACTTCCACTATGAACCCTGCAGCCAAAAGTCTGGCCACCTCCTCTCCTATAGCCTTGCGCCTCTCTTCATTGAAGCGGCTCAGATACTGCTTGACCGGTTTAAACTTCGGATCAATATTAATACTGTGCTCAGCGAGTTCCCTCGGTATACCTGGCATGTCAGAAGGTTTCCATGCAAAGATATCTCGGTTCTCACAGATGAACTCGATGAGCGCGCTTTCCTATTTGGGATCAAGGTTAGCGCTGATCGTGAACTGCTTGGATGAATCGCCTGGCACAAAATCAACTTGCTTGGTCTCCTCTGCCGATTTAAATTTTAGCACCGGATCATGCTCTGTAGTTGGCTTCTTCAACGGGGTCATATCTGCCGAATCAACATTATCCTTATAAAATTTTAACTCCTCGGTAGCACATACTGCCTCCGCGTAAGCAGCGTCTCCCTCTTCACACTCCAACGCAACCTTGCGACTTCCATGAACCGTGATTGTTCCCTTGTGACCCGGCATCTTGAGCTGCAGGTAAACATAACACGGTCTGGCCATAAACTTGGCATAAACCGTCCTCCCGAACAGAGCGTGATAAGGGCTCCGGATCTTGACGACTTCGAAAGTTATCATCTCTGACCTGGAATCATGCTCATCTCCAAAGGTAACTTCTAAGTCAATTTTCCCAACTGGATAAGCTGACTTACCTGGAACCACCCCGTGGAACACCGTGTTTGACTGCCTCAGCTTCTTATCCGTCAAGCCCATTCGACGGAAGGTCTCATAATACAAGATATTGATGCTACTGCCGCCGTCCATAAGAACTTTAGTGAACTTATAACCTCCCACCTGTGGTGCTACCACCAAGGCCAAGTGGCCCGGATTATCCACCCGCATCGGGTGATCCTCCCTGCTCTATACAATGGGCTGCTCTGACCAGCGCAGGAATTGCGGCGTCGCCGGTTCAATCGCGTGGACTGCCCGCTTTAAAACCTTCTGATCTCGTTTACACAGACTCGTGGTGAACACATGATATTGCCCGCTACTCAACTCCTTCGGATTACTCTGATACCCGGATTGCAGTTGTTGTTGCTGACGCGGCTGGTTACCCTGGTTATTGTGATTACCTTGGCCTTGCTGTTGGCTGCCTTGGTTATTGTAACCACCCTAGCCATGTGGCTGATTACCCTGGTTATTATAACCACCTTGACCATATTGATTATTAGCCCGGCCATGATAACCATTGTTATTGCCCCGATATCCGGACCCGGAGTTGTTCCCCTGATGACCCGGACCATAGAACCCCGAGCCTGAACCACCATTCGGAGGCCTGTCATTAGAATTGAAGTGGCCCGCTATGGCTTCCATCAAGGTCCTGCATTCTCCTATAGTATGTTTTGTTGGTCGTCCCCTTGTGCTATGTTTCGGACTAGGCTGACTTAACTCCTGGTCCCAACTAACATTTCCTCCGCCGGTTTGTGGGGGTGGTTTGCCCCTATTGCGCTGGAAACCCTCTTGAACTTGGGTATTGGCCACGAAATTAGAGCCACGCTCCGCCTTTCGCTTACCCAAGAAGCTTGTTGTAGCCGGATTACCCTGCGCCGGTTTACCGGGTTTGTTAACTTTCCCTGCTTTGTCTCCCTCCGCTTCTGGGTACTTAGTGTTGTCCGAGTCCCCATACTTCACCAGAGCACTCATGAGAGTTCCCATATCGTTACAATCTCGTTTAAGCCGTCCCAGTTTTAGCTTTAGAGACTCAAACCGGCAATTATTCTCTAAAGTCACTATTGCCGTACTGGGATTGATACTATTCGAAGAATGCAAGATCTCTGATACTCGCCGCACCCATGCACTTGTAGATTCCTGCTCTCCTTGCACACATGCTGCTAGATCCACTATTGACATCGGCTGCTTGCATGTATCCTTGAATTTTTTGATAAACTGGCGACGTAGCTCTCCCCATGACCCGATGGAATTTGGGGGTAAACCCTTTAGCCAGGTCCGGGCTGTACCTTCAAGCATCATAGTAAAGTACTTTGCACAAGCCGCTTCATCTACATCGAGCATCTCCATGGCCATCTCGTAACTCTCAACCCAAGCTTCAGGAGCCAAATCTGCGGTGTAATTAGGCACCTTACGTGGCCCTTTGAAATCCTTGGGCATCTTCACGCTCCGTAAAGCGGGGATAAGACACTGTACCCCAAAGGAACTCGTTGTGACTCCTGTCTCCGCCGTGGTCGTGTGAACCAGCATCGTCTGACGGATTTCCTCCCGGGCTACCGACCTAACCCGGTTTACATTCTGAGCTTGTGCAGCCGCACCTGCCGGATTATCCTGTCTGTGCCGATGCCGCCTGCGTTCACTACTAGACACTTCTGGTTCCTCCCAATGCCTAGTGTAACTCCGGCTGGGACGTGGTGTTGAATGTAACCTCTCCCTGCTATGAGAATATGCTTGCTGTTGTATCAACGCCGTGTCGAGTAGATCCTTAACCCTGCGTGCCTCCAATGCCACCAGAGATGTCCCCTCCATAGGTAAAGTGGCCAACCGTGAAGCAGCTGCAACGATATTGTCCAAAGGATTCGAGTAATGACCCGGAGGGGTAGGAATGTGAGGTGTAGATATGATCCGTCGATCTTGCTCTGCAGTAGGCTGCTGAACCGGCTCGTCCCTCGCTGGGGGTGCCCTCTGGTTTAAAGCTGGATTATTGCTAGTCGCTGCCCCTGGCGTCCTGAACAGATCCGTCGCTTCATAAACCGGCGGTAGACGGGATTGGTACTTCCGACTCCTTACTCCATGTGTAGAGGCCTGCTCCATCCTTAGGTGAAAAGCCTGATCATTCAATTCCGCTTGCCTTATCGCTATCATAGCCTTCTCTGCTTTCAGATCATCCCTTGCTTGGTCAACCCGGCCCTTTAACTGAAGGAGCTCTGCATCATGTTGCGCCTTGTCTGCTGGAGCTACCTCTGCCATGGCCCGGGCGGTGAACTCCTCGACTAAGGTGGATAGAACGTCAGCGGGTGAGAAGGCCTGGCCACTCCCCCCTACACCAGCTTCTGCTGTCGCCCCGTTCACCGTGGATTGCTGCATGGGTTGTGAACCGGCCATAAAGACAGCCACCCGGTTTGGCGGGTCAAAGGGGTCCGGAATACTGTTCCCGTCGGACTCACCCTCAGATCGGCCGTCCTGCAACTGATACAAAGACTCTCCGGATGAAGACTCGTCGTCAGAGTAGACAACTGTTTCGCCACCGGATTCCGATCCTTCCTCGGTTTGGACCCCGTGGACTGCTCCAACGAAGACGTGCTTCATGGCGGGCTGAATCCGGGCCGATCTCGCACGCTGAGCCGGCTCGACGATGTCGGGGAAGATGTCCGGCTCAGGTCCCGGTTCGCCGATCTTGCCGATGAAGACGTGGATGGCACCGAAGGGAACCCGGTACCCGTATTCGATTGAATCGGCCTCCGGTCCCCAACCTGCGTCGTCGATGTAGACCCGGCCGCGGCGACTCTTGGTCATCCGGCCGACCGCATAGCCCTTGAGCCCTTCGAAGCTGCCCTTCAAGAACTTGAAACCATCGTGCGGAGGCCCCACGGTGGGCGCCAACTGTCGTGGAAATAACACGGCAGATGTCCGGTTTAACGGACTTGATGATGGAACCATCGCACAGGTTAGCTTGAAGGGGTTAAAAGCACACAAAGGACACAGAGGGTTTATACTAGTTCGGCCCCTTCGATGAAGGTAAAAGCCTACGTCTAGTTTGGTTTGGTATTGCTTCGGCGTCGATGAACAGGGAGCAGCTTGCTTGCCTGTCTCGACGGGTTTTTTCTTGCTTGTCCCTGAACCGTCGCCGGGTCGTCCCTTTATATAGAGGTGACGCCTGGTCCGGTTTACAGAGTCCCGAGGCCGGCTCATACTCGTGTCCGCCTCAGTCTCTGCTCTTTTCTTCCTTATCTCTCAAGTTACATAATCGGGCGGTTTACAAACCATAACTCTATACATGGGCCTAAGATCTCATGGGCCGTAGCCTCTACTAAATATTACAATTACACATATTTACTATAATCCGGTTTATACTACCCGGTTCATACCTGCTAGTAATATCCCTGACAGGATCTCCACGGGAACAGAAGGTACGGCGGTGGAATTAGGGTTTTCTCTCCGTTCACGGAGTTTCTGGGGTACGTGGACTTATATAGGAAGAAGGAGGGCATCGGGGGCCACTTGAGGGGGGCTCGAGGCAAGGGGCGTGCCCTGGGAAGGGGGCGCGCCCCCACCCTCGAGGGGCAGCCCTCTGTCCCCTGACTTGGTCCTCAAGCTCCACATGCGTGATTTTCTCCAAAAATATCTCTCACGAAGGTTTCATTTCATTTGGACTCCGTTTGATATTCTTTTTCTGTAAAACCCTGAAACAGGCAAAAAACAGCAATCTGGACTGGGCCTTTGGGTTAGTAGGTTAGTCCCAAAAATGATATAAAAGTGAATGATAAAGCCCATTAAACATCCAAGACTTCATAAATAATAGCATGGAACAATCAAAAATTATAGATACGTTGGAGACGTATCAGGATGCCCCGAAAGGCATCCCCTCTTTCGTCTTCAACATTATTGGTAACCTCACTTGGAGCTATATTTCTATTCGTCATATGATATGTGTTTTGCTTGGAGCGTCATTTTATTTTGTTAGTATTTTCTTGTTGATATTTAGAATAATTTTTTGTATCTTTTGTTTCAAGAAAAGTGTCAAGGATAGCCTTTACCATGCTTATTTTGCAAGTCTATATGTTGCTGTTTGAAAACAGAAAAAAAAATCTTTTATTTCAATAAGAGTATTAAAGATAGCCTTCACCATGCTTATTTTGCAAGTCTATATGTTGCTGGTTGAAAACAAAAGGTTTAACGTTGTTGCAAAACATCCCTAGAAAAGTCAGAATGTGACAAAATGTTGAAAAAAATTTGCACAATATGCTATGACAAAAAAATTACAGTGTGGTAAATTTTTAGAATTCTTTGAGTTAGAGAAGTATGAATCTTCTTGCGTTCTTTATAGACTCTTCTGTTTAGAAAGATTGTCGTTATGTTTGCATTGTTTGCATATGCTTGCTAGTTTAATGATTCTATTTAAGGATAGGACTATTAAATATGCATAGGCTTTTAGTATGCAATGTTAAATGATAATTTTCGTGATTTTCTACAGTAGAGAATCATAAGGTTTTTGCATTGATTTATACTAACTCATCACACGAGTTCTTGTTGAGTTTTCTGTGGATGAAGTTTATAAGATTTAGGGAAACCGTGATATAAAAGGAATTGACGAGACACATAAGCTCAAGCTTGGGGATGCCCAAGGCATCCAAAGATAATATTTCAAGAAGTCTCAAGCATCTATGTTTGGGGATGCCCCGTTAGTATCGGTTGATCCTAAGTTTTTGCTTCTTCGCATGAGATGTGCTATTCTTGGAACGTCATTTTATTTCGTTTTGCTTGCTATTTGAATAAAATCCTAAGATCTGAAATTTTTTAATTGGGAGAGAGTCCTCACATAGCTAGCTGTTCACTTAACTACTCATTTGATCTTCATTTATATATTTTTGGAGTAGTTTGTCGAACACGCTCATGCTTCACTTATAGTATTTTGAGAGATGATAATAGTGATGACAATTTGCACAAGCTATGAAATTGGTCCTAATATGATGAATATCCAAGAAGGATATAATAAAAACTTGCATGTACATAATTGGATATGATAAGTACGATCCTTGCAATAGTTTTGCGATATGGAGATGATAATATGTGAATCATGTTAGTGAGTAATTCTGGTTTAGTAAGAATATTTTTGTTAAGGTTTGTGATTCCATGTGCATGCACATAAATTCAATAGTTATGCAATGAAATTATATCCTACTTCTGTTGCATTATTCAGTGTTAGTTATGTTTAATGCTTGTTTATGGTTGTTTTCATTTCTTGGTTGGTCGCTTCTCAATCTATTTGCTAGCCTTCATTTGTACTAAGTGGGAATACAAATTGTGCATCCAACTCCCTAAAACCCAAAGTTGTGCCAAATGAGTCCATCATAGCTAGCTATATGCGGTATTTCCATGTCGTTCCAAGTAAATTTGTATGTTCCAACTCTAATTTTCAAAATGAATTTCATTTTTGTGTGCACGTACCGCTCATGAAGTGGTAGGGGTGGTTAATATTTTTCCACGATACATGTGTTATTCTCAAGATGAGTGTTTATTCACTTGTCATTGCTCGAGGGTGTGGCGATAATAGGGATGCCCAGTCCCGAAATGAAAAAGAAAATTACTTTATGTTTTCAAATAATAAATTCCTTGGAAAGAGTTGGTATGGAAGGCACCCATAGATACGGCTAGTCATGGATTATGGAATAATGGTGGAAAAAGGAATAAACTTAATTTTTATTTTTGGGAACCGCCTATGATGTATCTAGCATGGAAAGTATTAGGAATTACTAGGTCGTTTTCATTGACGGGAAAAGCATGCCTCTCAAAATATTTTATCTCTCGGGTTAAGCTTTGAGCTCTGGCACCTCTACAAATCTCTAATTCCCTCTCTGAAGGGCATATCTATTTAATTTATGCAATTTTATTTTTATTTGAGTTTCTATCTTCTCTTATAAAGCACCAACTACGAAGCACTATGATCGTACTTGTGCATTGGGCATAGTTAATATTTGAGAGTGTTTCATGAATGGATCAATGATTGAGCATAATGGGCTAGGGATAGTTTTCTTTAGCATTGATATTTTGAAAGACATGGTTGCTTGTTAGTATTCTTGAGTATTGATGTATTCATGTCAAATTATAGACTATTGCTTTGAATCATTCAAGTACAAATGTCCATACACAAAAGAAAATAGTATATGAGGAATATGATAGGTAGCATTCCACATCAAAAAATCAATTCTCAATTGTTACTCTATCATGATACATTTTATGAGAAAGATTTGTTGTCATGATGCTAGGAAAAGTGATTGAAATTATCATTGATCAAACATATGCACTATGTTAGCATTCACACTTGATAAATTATTTCTTTTATCATTTACCTACTCAAGGACGAGTAGAAATTAAGCTTGGGATGTTGATACGTCTCCAACGTATCTATAATTTATGAAGTATTCATGCCATGCTTACAACAATTTTATATGATTTTGGTATGATTTGAATGGAACTAACCTAGACTGACGTTGTTTTTAGCAGAACTATTGTGGTGTCGTTTTTGTGCAGAAATAAAAGTTCTCGGAATTGGACGAAACTTTTTCATTATTATTTTGGAAGAAAAGAGAAATGATGGAGCAAAGAACCACCAGAGGGGTGATACGTCTCCAACGTATCTATATTTTTTATTGTTCCATGCCATTATATTATCTGTTTTGGATGTTTATATGCATTAATATGCCTTTTTATTATCGGGACTAACCTATTAACCTAGAGCCCAGTGCCAGTTTCTGTTTTTCCTTGTTTTTGAGTTTTACAGAAAAGGAATACCAAAAAAAGTCCAAATGAGGTGAAACTTTACGACGATTTTGTATGGACCAGAGGAAGCCCACGGAGTATCGAAGATGGACCAGAGGAGCCATGAGGCATCCACAAGGGTGGGGGCGCGCCCACCCCCTAGGGCGCGCCCCCTACCTTGTCGTCGGCTGGTGGACCCCCCTGACTTGTCCCCGACACCAAAAATTCCTATAAGTAGAGAAACCCCCGAAAACAAAACTAGATCGGGAGTTCCGGTGCCGCAAGCCTCTGTAGCCACGAAAAAAAATTGGGAGCCCGTTTTGGCACCCTGCCCGAGGGGAAAACCAACACCGGTGGCCATCTTCATCATCCCAGCGGTCTCCATGACGAGGAGGGAGTAGTTCACCCTCGGGGCTAAGGGTATGTACCAGTAGCTATGTGTTTGATCTCTCTCTCTCTCTCTCTCTCTCTCTCTCTCTCTCTCTCTCTCTCTCTCTCTCTCTCTTGTTCTTGATTTGGCACGATCTTGATGTACCGCGAGCTTTGTTACTGTAGTTGAATCATATGGTGTTTCTCCCACTCGCTACCTTGTGATGAATTCAGTCTTTGCCATTGAGGTTTTTTTATGTCGGATTGAATCTTTGGATGTGAGAGCACTGGATGTATGTCTTGCGATGTGATATTCAAGGTGACAATGGGATGTTTTGTTGATCCACATGATGTATGTTTTGGTTATCAACTTGCCGATTCCCGTGGTGACATTGGGGTAATCTATGCATAGGGGTGTGTACGTGTTTTCATATTCTTTTCTCCAATAGAAATCTTAGGATGCTCTTGAAGTTCTTTGTGTTGGATTGAATATTATGAATCTGAAATTGTGTGATGCACATCGTATAATTAGCCCACGGATACTTGTAGAGACATTGGAGTATCAAGGTGACATTAGGGTTGATTGATGCGTGTCACGTGGTGTTATTCTAGTACGAAGTCTAGGGCTGTTTGTGACACTTATAGGAATACCCCAATAGATTGATCAGAAATAATAACTTTGAGGTGGTTTCATACCCTACAAGCAATTTCATCTTTTGTTCTCCGCGATAGGAACTTTGGAGTGAGTCTTTGTTGCATGTTGAGGGATTGTTATATGATCCAGTTATGTTATCATTGTTGAGAGAACTTGCACTAGTGAAATTATCAACCCTAGGCCTTGTTTCCAAGCATTGCAATACCGTTTGTGCTCCGTTTTAGTACTAGTTACCTTGTTTTTTTTTATATTTTCAGATTACAAAAACCTATATCCACCATCCATGTTACACTTGTATCACCATCTCTTCGCCGAACTAGTGCACCTATGCAATTTACCATTGTATTGGGTGTGTTGGGGACACAAGAGACTTTTTATATTTGGCTGCAGGGTTGTTTGAGAGAGACTATCTTCATCCTACGCCTCCCACGGATTGATAAATCTTAGGTCATCCACTTGAGGGAAATTTGCTATTGTCCTACAAAACTCTGCGCTTGGAGGCCCAACACGAGTCTACAAGAAGATTGTGTAGTAGATATCAAGCTCTTTTCTGGCGCCGTTCTCGGGGAGGTGAGTGCTTGAAGGTATATCTTTAGATCTTGCAATTGAATCTTTTAGTTTCTTGTTTTATCACTAGTTTTTTTTATGAAAAGAAAACTACAAAAAAATGTAATTGAGGTTACCTCATATGCTTCATCCTTTTAATGTCTTTCGCGAAAATGATGGAAAGGAAAATTTTGCTCAAGTGTTAGAAGAAGATGTTTAGAAAATGTTTGACATAAAATATTTGAATGATGAGCATGATTGCAATGTTGTTAGTACGGATTCTTTGAATATCCATGATGCTAATGATATGCAAAGCCACAAGCTTGGGGATGCTAAGTTTGATGAAGATGATATTTTTAGTCCCCCAAGTTTTGATGAGCAAATGTATTATGATGAAAGCATGCCTCCTAATTATGATGATTATTGTGATGACACCTATGTTATAAAGAATATTAATAACCATGAAACTTGTCATCATGATTTTAATCAAGTGTCTCATGATAGTTATTTTGTTGAGTTTGCTCCCCTATTATGAATGAGAATAAATTTGCCTATGTGGAGAGTAATAAAAATTATATGCTTATGCATCATGAAAAGAGTGCTTTATGTGATAGCTATAATGTTGAATTCGTTCATGATGCTACTGAAAAAAATTATGAGAGAGGAACATATGCTTTTAAGTATTGCAATAAAATCAAGTTTCCTCTCTATGTGTTGAAACTTTTGAAGTCATGCTTGTTTTGCCTTCCTATGCTAGTTGATTCTTGTTCCCATAAATTGTTTGCTCACAAAATCCCTATGCATAGGAAGTGGGTTAGACTTAAATGTGCTTGCAATGTGATTCATGATGCTCTCTTTTAGGCTTCAATTCCTATCTTTACGTGAGCATCATTGAAATCATCATGCCTAGCTAAAAGGCATTAAAGGAAAGCGCTTGTTGGGAGACAACCCAATATTGATACCTACTATTTTTGTGTGTTCACATGATTAAGCTACTATATTAATCATGTTTTGTATCTCTTGTTTCAATAAAGTGACAAGTAAAGCCTTTGGGGTAGTGTGGATGATAGTTGACTTGATTCTGTGGAAAAATAGAAAGTTTTGTGTCCAGTGCCAAAAATTCAATAAATGACTGGAACGTGATAATTACCTGAACTTTTTATGCATGATTGATATACAAACTGACTACGTTTTCCTAATTTTTCAGAACCTTTAGACTTACAGAAGTAATGTGGTTGTCCAGATCATTACAGATTGTTCTGTTTTTGACAGATTCTGTTTTCAATGCATAGTTTGCTTGTTTTAGTGTTTCCATGGCTTATATTAAGTGATATATATTGGAAATGATAAGTTATAGTAGGAATTGTGTGAGAACAATTGGCGCGCCCTGGTGGATGGTGAGCCCGCTGAATCCCATCTTCGCATGAAACCGACGCCAAAAAACCATATATATACAGAAACCCCCAGAGATAATCCTAGATCAGAAGTTCCGCCGCCGCAAGCCTATTTAGCCACGAAAAACCAATCTAGACCCTGTTCCGGCGCTCTGATAGAGGGAGGAATCATCACTGGAGGCCATCTTCATCATCTCGGCGGCCACCATGATGAGGAGGGAGTAGTCCACCCTCGGGGCTGAGGGTTTGTACCAGTAGCTATGTGTTCATTTTCTCTCTCTCGTGTTCTTGAGATGGCACGATCTTGATGTATCGTGGGCTTTGTTAATATAGTTGGATCATATGGTGTTTCTCCCTCTCTATCTTGTTGTGATGACTTGAGTTTTCCCTTTGAGATTTCATTCTTATCGGGTTGAGTACTTTTATGGATTTTAGAACACTTGATGTATGTCTTGCGATGAATACCTGTGGTGATAATGGGGTATCATATTGATTAACTTGATACGTGTTTTGGCACTCAACTTGCAGATTCTCGAGGTGACATTGGGGTAATCTATGCATAGGGGTTGATGCACGTTCTCGTCTTTTTTCCAGTAAAAATCTTGGGGCACTCTTTGAGGTTCTGTGTGTTGGATTGAGTTCTATGAATCATAAATTGTTGGATGTGTATTGTATAATTAACTCATGGATACTTATTGTGACATTGGAGTATCTAGGTGACATTAGAGTTGCTTGAGGCGTATCATATGGTGTTTTTTTTAGTACAAACTCTTTGATAGATCGATCGGAAAGTATAACTTGGTGTTATCTTAGTACAAACTCTTAGAGAGATTGATTGGAAAGAATAACTTTAAGGTGGTTTCGTACCCTACAAACAATTTCTTCTTATGTTCTCCGCTAGATAGGAACTTTGGAGTGATTCTTCATCGCACGTGGAGGGATTGTTATGTGATCCAATTATATTAGCTTTGTTGAGAGATTGCACTAGGGAAAGTACGGACCCTATGCCTCATTTTCAGGCATTGCAATACCATTTGTGCTCACTTTTGTTACTTGTTATCCTTCTGTTTTGTATTGTACTTATTACAAATATTAATATCTGCTATCATTAGTACACATGTATCACCACTCTTCGCCAAACTAGTGCACCTATACAATTTACCATTGTATTTAGTGTGTTGGGGACACAAGAGACCCTTTGTTATTTGGTTGCGGGGTTTTTTGAGAGGGACCGTCTTCATCCTACTCCTCCCATAGATTGATAAACCCTAGGTCATCCACTTGAGGGAAATTTGCTACTATCCTACAAAACTTTGTGCTTCGAGGCCCAACACAAGTCTGCAAGAACAAGTTGTGTAGTAGACATCAACCTTCCCTCCACAAAAGTGCTCTAGTTGGGTGCCACCACTTTTCGAATAACAGGTGACAGCTCCACGGCCAATGCCTTTGCAAGGATTATTGCAAAGCTATGTATGATACTAATGGGCCACAAATCCTTTATGTCAACCGCTCGATTGTCTTAGGGAGGAGCACGATGAAGGCCTCATTCAAAGGGTCAAGGCCCCTTCCTTCAGCGCCGTTGATGAAGACCTCCTTAATAATGTTGTGACACCCCGAGATCGATGTTCCAGATCCCTTCCATTTATTCCCGTTTTTGTCATGTGTTTTGCTTGTTTGTTGCATTCATCATCACATTCATTCACATAGTATCGGCACTCACGCCATCATCCTTTTCAAAACATGCATCTGTCTGGGTCTCCGAGTTCTCTCTGTTCTCTGTTCCGAGTTCAAACACACTCGCACGCACCCGCGGCCCCTCCGAAATATTATTTTATAAGTGGCATAAAAATGTTCTCGGATGGTGGTGAAAGATGGCGTGCGGTCTTATTACAGTAGGTAGACCGCCTACCAAATTTTGACGCATTCGAAGCTCGTTTGATAGCCCAACCATTAAACATATAAGCGCAATATAGCCGGTCAAACGTCGGATGTTTTTGGTCTCCGAAAACATGTGTCGGGCCCCTCTCTCTCTCTCTTCCTTCTCTTCTCAGCCCTTGGCCTCTCTAGCACAGCCAACCAGTCCACTAGGCCCAACCTACCCCCCTGCTTCAGAGCCGTCTGATCGTCATCGGAGGGTACAAATCAGCCCCAAAACCCCCTAACCTAGCCCTCCCCTACTATAAAAGGAAGGTCGAGCCCTCATGTTTTGGAAACCCTAGCCTTCCTCATTTTCCATGCCAAGCAAATCCACCGCCGCCACTTGTCTCCTCTTCCAGCCTCCCACCACCGCACCGGCCCGCTAGGCCCATCCGGGGCCCGCCCGGGCCCGGATCCCACAAACGTGCGAGCCCCGCCAGCTGCTTCCCCGCGCAGCCCCGAACCCGCACCACCGCCCTTGGCCAACCAGAGACCCCCACGTCGCCCCTCCCCTCCCACCAGCCGCCGCAGCCTGCAGGGCCCGGATCGGGCCCGCCCCGAGCCCGCGCGCCCCTGCCCCGAGCCCCCCCCCCTCGTGCCCTGCTTGATCTGGTTCGGGAGGAGCTCGATCCCGAGCTCTGCTGTTCCGTCGCCCGCAGGACCCCGCCGCCTCGCGCATCCCGTTGGCTCCTCACCGGAGGCCAGGTGCCGCCGCCGCTCCACTGCCTGTTCGCCCTGCTCCCGTCCTCCCCGGCTGCCCCCATAACTTCTCTCTCTTGCGCGCCTTGGACAAGGATCCATGGAGCTCGCAGCTGCCGTCGTTGCCGCGTCGCTGATTCCTCCGCCGACTGGATCCGGGATCCCCATCTTCGGATCTACCCATCCCCGCCGTCTGCCGGACTTCCCCTCCGTCCGTTGCCGCCGCCTCCTACCTCCCCTCATGCGAGCATGAGGAGGACGAGCGGTCGGCCTCCCCCTGCTCGTGTACCCTCGCCTTGCCACCTGGCCCAGCTGCACAGTCCACGGCCTCGGCCTACCTCGCCCCGCTACCGGGCCTGTCCAGCACCGCGCTGCCTCATCGGTTTGCTCCGCGCCAGCCCTATCCACCATTGACCTGGGCCGAGCCCAGCAAGGTAAGCCCTGGCCTACCCCTCTATCCCTCGCCTCGGGCGTCGTATATTAACATGCGTCTACTCTGTTTTTCTCTGGATAAAAGGCCAAGTCCCTGATTTCTGGTTATCATATAAGCATGTTTGACATGTCATAACTTTGTGCATATTGGTCTGATGATGATGTTCTTTATATGGAAATGATCTGCTCAGTGTGCTCTACTTGGTTGTGGTGGTTGAATTCATGTTAGAGTTCATCTTGACATGGTTATCTCTGTTGTAAAAGTGCATCATGTTGTTAACTGTTGAAAACTGTTATAATTTTCCTGTTTGTTATTTTTGTGTGATTTAATGCATGTGTCGTATGAGCACCTTGTCAACATGTGTTTGGTGCTTTTTCATGTCCTCTTGCCGATAGTATTTATTTCTTGCCATGATATGCCATGATGTGATTAATATGAGCTTGTAAACATGCGATGATAATGTTGTTGTTTACACTTGTTGAACACTACTAAGTTTGAAACAAACTGTTATAAAACATGTCAACTTGCCATGATATTTACCACTAATATGTTGCTCAAATGATCATGATCAATAATGATGTTTTGTTAAAAGTGTGTAGTACATGATTTCCATGCTCTTTCTTGCCATGAATAGTTATTGTAGCACATACTTTTGTTGTCTCATGAATCTGTTTACTGGCAAACTTTGAGTTTTTCACTAAGTCTGAGAATCTGTTATAACTTGCTATCTTGTCTTGATGAATGCCATTGATCTAGAGGTTATATGGAGATGTTTAGTAAGCATGTTTTCCCATGTATAACTTTTACTTTCATGACATACTTTTGATTTCCATGATCTTGCACTGTAGCATCTTTGTTTCATGTCTCCAACATGTCATCATGTTAACTCTGCTCACATATATGCCCAGTTTTTCACTAAGTCCTAATCTGTGTTAAATGTTGCTTTTTGCATTCATCATATTGGTTTAATCTTGACGCCTATGAACCTGAACCTTAATGATAGTTAAAAAATGTAATCTGTATTTGAAGTGCTTATCATGTTTGTGCCAATCTTGTTCTTGTAAAATGTTGTTATGATGCTTGCAATGTGCCTAGTTGATGTCTTGGGCAGTTTGACATTCAAACTTGTTTTGTGTGTATGTGTTGAACAGTGGCTCCGTTTGAAGCATGATATATATTAAACCTTCCTAGTTTTGTGTGTAGTTTGATCATGTCATGTTGCATCCTTGATTTGAGTATATGTTCTTGATGTTTGAATGTATTTTGCATCAATGCCATGTTTAACTTGTTTTGCTCATATCTTCTAGGTCGTAGCTCTGAATTAAATGAACTTTATATGTAACTTGACTCGAAAGACGTGTAGATCATCTTGGTGCATCTTAACTTTATATTTAGCAACTCTAACATAAGGTTTATTTAGATCAGGACCAATTGCGAAATTTTGCATATGAGGACTTACCGAAATTGTTATATGTTGTTTCCGGCCTCATTTAAACTTTCTTTGATGTGATGTTCCTGTATGCATCATCTCATGCCATGTGTAGCATCATGTAGCCTTGTCATGCAGCATACTTTGTTGAGCATCATGTCATGTTTATGCTTGTGTGTTTAGCATGTTGTTTGCTTCTTTCAGGTTATGCTTCTTCTCGATAGTTCTTGTTTCGTTGCGATCATGAGGATCCGTTCGACTACTTTTGTTCATCTACGCCCATTCGTCTTCTTCATGGACTCGGTCTTCTTTCTTGCGGGATCTCAGGCAAGATGACTGTCACCTTGGATCTTACTACTATCTTTGCTATACTAGTTGTCTTGATGGTATCGCTATGTCGCACTAGCCACCACTTGTTTAACAAATCTCCCAATATGCCATGAAATAGACTCTAACATTTTTCACCATCCCGGCAAACCATTGTTTGGCTATGTTACCGCTTTGCTCAGCCCCTCTTATAGTGTTGCTAGTTGTAGGTGCAGTTGCAAGTTGTCCATGTTGGAACATGGATATCTTGAAATATCACAATATCTCTTATTTAATTAATGCACATATATACTTGGTAAAGGGTGGAAGGCTCAGAATTTTGCCTGGTGGTTTGTTCCACTCTTGCAGCCCTAGTTTTTGTTAAACTGGTGTTATGTTCCTTGATTTTATGTTCCTAACACGGGCGGGGTTTATGGCCCCCCTTGATTCTTCGCCTAAAGTAAAGCTTTCCCGAGGATATCCAACTTTGGTTTTACCATTTGCCTAATAACAACTAAAACTTGCATAGGGACTTACCCGTACCCGAGTTCTTAATCAACCCCCTAGGCCAGTGCTCACCATGAGTGTTGGTCCACCTACCTAGCAGTCGGCGGTGCCGCCTCGGGGCAACTCGATGTATTTTGACTATCGCCCACTTCGCATAGACAGATGAGTCCGTAGATAGAGAGCGGTCGGCTCTGGACACGGATCTGACTCACTAGGAGATCTCCTTGGGATAGTTTTCCTTTCTTCAAAGAACTTGTGCATCGGGATTCTGAGAACACTCGGGTTGTCCCGAAATGGAGATTTACCTCCATGGATGATGAGAGTTTGTGATGGACTAAGTTGCGACACCCCTATAGGTTTTAATCTTTCGAAAGTCATGCCCGTGGTTATGTGGTAGATTGGAAATTTATGATATCCGGTTGTAGAGAACTTGACACAAAATCCGAAATAAAATACACCAACCGTGTTCGTAACCGTGATTGTCTCTTTTCAAGTGAGTTCGAGAAGAGAACATGGTGGGGTTATGTTTGACTCGTAAGTAGTCCAGGATCACTTATTCATCATTACTAGTTTGTGACCATTATGTGTAGTTTCTCTTCTTATCTTGTACTCGTAACTTAGCCACCATACAAATTCTTAGCCGCTTGCTGCAACCTCGCCACTTATCCATTCCATACCCATTCAAGCTTTGCCAGTGTTGATACCCATGGTAATGGGGATTGCTGAGTCCTCGTGGCTAACAGATTACTACAACAACAGTTGCAGGTACAGGTAATGCGATGACTATGACGTGGGCGTGATGTTTTCTTATTTTGGAGTTCTTCTTCTACTTCTTCTTCTTTGATCAGGGGATAGGTTCCTGGTCGGCAGCCTGGGTATGTCGTTGTGTTTTCCATTTGTTTTCATCCATAGTCAGATGCCTCTCTTCTGTATGATGCTTGATATATTCATGTGGCATTTGTGTGCCTTTGTATGTATCCCCGTCTATTATGTAATGGTACGATGTTATGATATCCACCTTGCAAAGCGTCTTCAATATGCGCTTCTATCCTTGGTGGGACCTCCATGTTCCTTGAGGATAGGGTCGCATATTGAGTGTGACAAATGGGCCAGTAGGCCTGATAGAATATCGTGGAGAACCCATCCGACCCAGGGGCCTTGTCTGGCTCATGCCTTTGATGGTGGACTGGATGAGCTCCTCAGAAAGCGGGGCCTCGCATGCCGAGGCGTCAATGCGTGAGAGATATAGGCTATGTAGGTCAACTGAGTGCTCCCTGAAGGAGGGCACCCCCAGGAGCTGATGGTAGTAGTCGCCTGCCATGCCATCCTTGGTAAGTCTCCTCTCGATGCCCATTTTTTAGCCTGAAAAGGTGGTTTCGCCCTGGCGGTGGCTCGCGGAGAGCTGGAAGAATTGTGTTTTGGCATCGTCTTCATGTAGCCAGTTGATGCGCGACTTTTGTCGAATGATGATGCATTGGAGGGAAGCAAGCCCCAACAATTTACTTTTTAGCTCTGCCTAATCCAGAATTCCACATCCGAGAGTGGCCGCATGTCTATCGCCCGATGAGTGGGACATCAATATCTACTCCTTAATATTCCCAATGTGTGACCAGCTCCACTTGGAAAGGGCATTGGCAGTGGCCTATAGCTAAAGGAAAGGGTTTGTGAAGGGGTCGGCCTTGGGGGTGGCGCGTTCCCAACGGCTTGAACATCATCGTGGAATCCCGACAAAGAAGGCCAAAAGCTCAGGAAGTAGAAACGAGATTTCCAGTGAAAGGATACGTTCATCGACATCATGATGGAGCAGTGGTCCGAGAAGGAAGATGACATACAGCAAATGGTTGTGACGATGCCCGTCGTCCCAATCTACGGTAGATAACTAATATGTACCCAACAAATCTATAATTTTTTATTGTTCCATGCTATTATATTATCAATATTGGATGTTTATATGACTTTGTGTGCTATTTTTACATCATTTTTTGGGACTAACCAATTAACCTAGTTCCTAGTGTGAGTTGTTGTTTTTTTTCCTGTTTTTGGTTTTCTAGAAAATCAGTACCAAACGGAGTCCAAATGCTACGGAAATTTTTGACGATTTTTTCTAGAAAAGAGAGGCCCTGGAAGCTTTGGGACGAGACCATAAGGCAATCGAGGAGACAGCAAGGCAATAGAGCGCTCCCTGGGGTGTCATGTTACATTGTGGGCCGCACGGGGCTCCGTCTGACCTAATTCCAGCCCTATAAATTCTCAAATACTGGGAAATCAACGGATAGCCACCTGAAACCCTATTTCCGCCACCGCAAGTTTCTTTTCTTCCGCGATCCCATCTGGAGGCCTTTTTCGGTACTCTGTCGGAGGAGGAGTCGATTACGGAGGGCTTCTACATCATCCTTGTTGCCTTCTGACGATACATGAGTAGTTCACCACAAACCTACAAGTCCCTAGCTAGTATCTAGATGCTTTCTTCTCTATCTTTGATCTTCAATACAATGTTCTCCTTGATGTTCTTCGAGTTCTATCCAATGCAATCTTCTTTTGCGGTGTGTTTGTTGGGATACGATGAATTGTGGGTTTATTATCTAAATATTCGTGAGAAATAATTGAGTATTTTTTGAACTTTATTATGCATGATTTAAATAGCTTTATATTTCTCTCCGATCTTTCCGTTTGGTTTGGCCAACTAAATTGATTTATCTTCAGCGGGAGACGAGTTCTATTGGGTTCAATCTTGCGATGCTCTACATCCCAGTGACAGTAGGGGGCAAGACTTGTATTTGTATTGTTTCCCTTATGGATAAAACAACGGGTTTTATTCATATTGATTGGCTTTACTTTGTCTACATCATGTCATCTTGCTTAGAGAAACTCTAGCAGACCCAGCAAAAACTTGACCCGCAAAACGTGTTTGCGGTTTCACCAAGATCGCGTTTGCGGGTCGAAAACTAGCACAGCCGAACAGAAACTGTATCTAAACCTGCATAATTAAAAAAAACACTTTCGCGGGAGAAATTGCACAAACATAGTTCATCACATACTACATAGATTTTACATGATCAACAAACTACAAGCATAGTTCATACTACATACTACGTTAACTAGTACTAGAGGGGGTCGGATCTGACGTCGGCGAGGTCACGGCAACTGGACGACGATATGGAGGAGAAGGATGATACGTCTCCAATGTATCTATAATTTTTTAATGTTCCATGCTATTATTTATGAAGTCTTGGATGTTTAATGGGCTTTATCATTCACTTTTATATCATTTTTGGGACTAACCTACTAACCCAAAGGCCCAGTCCAGATTGTTGTTTTTTGCCTATTTCAGGGTTTTGCAGAAAAGGAATATCAAACGGAGTCCAAACGGAATGAAACCTTTGCGAGAGATATTTTTGGAGGAAATCATGCTCGGGAAACGTTAGGACCAAGTCAGGGGACGGAAGGCCAGCCCTCGAGGGTGGGGGGTGCCCCCCTTCCCAGGGCGCGCCCCTGCCTCGAGGCTGGCCCACACGGCCCCCGGTGCCCTCCTTCTTCCTATATATACCTACGTACCCCAGAAACTCCATACGCAGAGAGAAAACCCTAATTCCACCGCCGTAGCTTCTGTTCCCGTGGAGATCCCATCTTGGAGCTTGTTCCGGGAGGGGGATCCATCACGGAGGCCTTCATCATCATCATCATCGCCCTCACCATGAGTTGTGAGTAGTTTACCACAGACCTTCGGGTCCATAGCTAGTATCTAGATGGCTTCTTCTCTCTCTCCGGATCTCAATACAAAGTTCTCCTCGGTCTTCGAGGAGATCTATTTGATGTAATCTCTTTTTGCGGTGTGTTGTCGAGATTCGATGAATTGTGAGTTTATGATCAAGGTTATCTATGAAAGATATTTGGTTCTTCTTTGAACTTTTTATGTGTGCTCATAATATCCTTGCAAGTCTCTTCGAATTATTGGTTTGGTTTGGCCTACTAGATCTATAGCTCTTGCAATGGGAGAAGTGCTTGGCTTTGGGTTCAATCTTGCGGTGTCCTTTCCCAGTGACAGTAGGGGCAGCAAGGCACGTATTGTATCGTTGCCATCGAGGATAAAAACATGGGGTTTTCATCATATTGCTTGAGTTTATCCCTCTACATCATGTCATCTTGCTTAAGGCGTTACTCTGTTCGTATGACCTCAAAACACTAGATGCATGCTGGATAGCGGTCGATGTGTGGAGTAATAGTAGTAGATGCAGAATCAGTTCAGTCTACTTGTCTCGGACGTGATGCCTATATACAATGATCATACCTAGATAGTCTCATAATTATTCGCTTTTCTATCAATTGCTCGATAGTAATTTGTTTACCCGTCGTAGAATATCGCTATCATCAGAGAAGCCACTAGAGAAAACTATGGCCCCCAGGTCTATTCCCAACATATCAGTCAACATCTACTTTACTTTTCTTGCTTTTATTTGTTCTTTCATTAAACCAAAAATACCAAAAATATAATTATCATCTCTATCAGATCTCACTCTCGTAAGTGACCGTAAAGGGATTGACAACCCCTTATCGTGTTGGCTGAGAAGTTCTTATTTGTTTGTGCAGGTGCGACGGACTTGCGCGTGGTCTCCTACTGGACTGATACCTTGGTTCTCAAAAACTAAGGGAAATACTTACGCTACTGTGCTGCATCTCCCTTTCCTCTTCGAGGGAATACAACGCAAGCTCAAGAGGTAGCAAGAAGTATTTCTGGCACCGTTGTCAGGGAGGCTTACGCAAATGTCATATACCAAGTACCTATCACAAACCCTTATCCTTCGCATTACATTTATTTGCCTCTCGTTTTCCTCTCCCCCACTTCACCTTTGACGTTTTATTTGCCCTTCTTCCGCTGTGTGTTTTTCGTTCGCTTGTGTGTGTTGGATTGCTTGCTTGTCACTATGGCTAAGAACAATACCAAATCGTGTGACTTTTCCAATACCAACAACAATGATTTTATTAGCTCCGATATCTCCTATTACCGAAGCTGAATCTTGTGAGATCAATGCTGCTTTGTTGAATCTTGTCATGAACGATCAATTATCCGGCCTTCCTAGCGAAGATGCCGCTACTCATCTAAACAACTTGGTTGATTTGTGTGATATGCAAAAGAAAAGGGATACGGATAACGATATTGTTAAATTGAAGTTATTTCCGTTTTCACTTAGAGATCGTGCTAAAACTTGGTTTTCCTCTTTGACTAGAAATAGTATTGATTCGTGGAATAAGTGCAAAGATGCTTTTATCTCTAAGTATTTCCCCCCTACTAAGATCATCTCTCTTAGAAACGATATTATGAATTTTAAGCAACTAGATCATGACCATGTTGCACAATCTTGGGAGAGAATGAAATTAATGATACGTAATTGCCCTACACATGGTTTGAATCTATGGACGATTATTCAGAACTATTATGCTGGCTTGAATTTTGCTTCTAGAAATCTTTTAGATTCGGCCGCCGGAGGCACTTTCATGGAAACTACTTTAGGAGAAGCTACCAAACTCCTAGATAATATTATGGTTAATTATTCTCAATGGCGCACCGAAAGATCTACTAGTAAAAAAGTGCATGCTATCGAAGAAATTAGTGTTTTGAGTGGAAAGATGGACGAACTTATGAAATTGTTTGCTGCTAAGAGTGCTTCTTCTGATCCTAATGATATGCCTTTGTCCACTTTGGTTGAGAATAACAATGAATCTTTGGATGTGAATTTTGTTGGTAGGAATAATTTTGGTAACAATGCTTATAGAGGTAATTTTAATCCTAGGCCTTATTCTAGTAATTCCTCTAATAATTTTGGTAATTCCTACAACAACTCTTATGGAAAGATGCCTTCTGAATTTGAAACTAGTGTTAAGGAGTTTATGATCTCGCAAAAGAATTTCAATGTTATGCTTGAAGAGAAATTACTTAAAGTTGATGAATTGGCTAGAAGTGTGGATAGAATTACTCTTGATGTTGATTCTTTGAAACTTAGATCTATCCCACCTAAGCATGATATCAATGAGTCTCTCAAGGCCATGAGAATTTCCATTTATGAATGCAAAGAAAGAACCGCTAGAATGCGTGCTAAAGGAGAAGATTATATTAAATCGTGTTCTTCTAGTTATCGTGAAAATAAAGATGAAGATCTGAAAGTTATTGACGTGCCTCCTATTAGATCCTTGTTTTCTAGTATTAATCTTGATTAAAATAGGATTGGAGATGATTCTGCTTTAAGGTGTCCCAATAATTCAGAGTTTTTAGATCTTGATGCTAAAATTGCTAAAAGTGGGAGTGAAGATATTAAAACTTTGCATAGTGATGAACCCACTACTTTGGATTTCAAGGGATTCAATTATGATAATTGCTCTTTGATTGATTGTATTTCCTTGTTGCAATCCGTGCTAAATTCTCCTCATGCTTATAGTCAAAATAAAGCTTTCACTAAACATATAGTTGATGCTTTGATGCAATCTTATGAAGAGAAACTGTCAGGACCCCGATCCTAAGTCACACCGATCTAGCTGTAACACGTCATATCACTTTGCGGCCTCATGCACGATAACCCCACGGGTGCCATCTTACCTGGCCCGGGACCGTTTGCGCATTTTGGCACACGTATATGACAGTGTCGCTAGCATCCATATGACAGAGAAACCGGGCCGACATGGCTAGTTATAAACCAAAAGTGGCACTAGATTACAAAGACAGGCATCCATGACCCAGCAACGAACGTGTCGGTCATCAACGTATGAACCCAAGTCGTAGCAAGCTACATGGACTTAAAGGAACAACGCGTGATATTTCCCCTAAGGGACAGACACAGGAACGAAGAAGGACACATGCCGGCCAGCCTACGTGTTCCGAGCAGTAGCAAGCTACCAAGGCTCATTGGAATCACTAGGAGGCATTTCCCTGTAAGGTAGGCTACCAAAGGAAAACAACTAGGTGTCGGATCCCACACATACCAAGCATTTCAATCATACACACAATATGCTCAATATGTGCAAATACAACATTGCATCACAACAGAACTCTATGACTCAAAGTACTTTATTTAAAAGGCTCCAAGAGCCATACATAACATATCCATACAGGTAGGGGTCACATGACCCAACACTCAAGTCATACAGTCATACAAGCACAAGCGGAAGCTACATGTCTGAGTACAGACAACTTAGAAAATAAAACAGGCTTGGTGTAGCCTGACTATCTACAAGACCCTTCACAAGCTCCAGATCTCCGTCTGGGTGTCAAGCTACTCGTCGACGTCAACGTCTATGTAGAACCCATCGGCAGGGGCAGGGTTCTCCTCTGCAACAGTTATTAAACAAACATGAGTACAATGGTACCCAGCAAGTCTTACCACAGAACCTATCATACATGCAACATTATCAAGGGGGTAGTGGAGTTCATAGCAGAATGCCAGCTTTGACCTTGGCTAACCTATACTACAACTCTCAACAGAATGCAAGATGTTATTACGAACACGAGTCCTCTACTCACCACATCAATACACTACCGAGGATCCTCTTCCGTCATCCTACAGAAGGGCCATCCACGGCACTCACACTTATCTAGAGGCTTTTAGTAGTATCCATCAACTTGTCTATGAACTGTAAGAGTAACCAAGTAGTTCGTACCGCGAACAACGGCTATTCGAATAGATTGATAACCCTACAGGGGTGTACTTTTTCACACACGCTTTCACCACTTATCGCCGTTTACTCGGCGTGTACTCGGCAACCTTCAAGCGGAAGCCCAGCGGGGGTGTCGGCCACGACCTGACTAACTACTCAAGTCTCTCGTCCAGGTTTATCACCTATTTGGGTTCCATCCGTGGGGAGATCCGGCCGGGGTGTCGCTCACGGCCCCAAACGATGTGTACAGGGTTCCCGAGTTACCAAACGGGCAACCGGTACACCGTGCCACGTACCTGTCGCATCACAACCCACCCCGAGGGTCAGTGTTATGCACGACCTCCAGTAAGCTACAAACACCAGAAACTAGTTGCAACTCCTGGACAGAGATCAAGGGTAATTAATAAGCCGAGAGGGTCAATTAAGGATCCCAATGTGTGGTAGTAGCTGTAACTTGAACCACACATACAGATCTCGGGTCCTATGGACGATTCCAATGAAACAACCCACCATGTACTCCTACATGGCCTTTCATCGACACGTTTACCAAGCGTATTCCACACTTCCTTCTCCTTATCGGTATGATCATTTCACTCTGATCCATCACCCAGATGAACCAGACCAGACACAACTCTAAGCATAGCAGGCAACATAAACAAATAGCATGGTGGATCACACATCACATGGCTCAATCAACTCCTACACATGCTAGTGGGTTTCAACTATTTACTGTGGCAATGACAGGTCATGCAAGGGATAGGGTTCAACTACCGCAGCAAGTAGCAGTTCACACGATGTTGCCTTAATGTAGTAAAAGAGAGCAGGAGCGAGAAGATTGGGTTTGTATCGGAATGATCAATGATTGCTTGCCTGACAAGGTAGTTGTCGAGTACTGCTCTTCAGCTGGATACGCAGCAGTATCCTCGGGAGCAGGACCTAACACAGAGAATACCGTCGATACAATCATTAACAAACAAATGCAACAATATGATGCATGCTCATGACATGGCAAGATGCATGTGTGTTGGCTAATGCAACCTAAACCAGAAGGGTTTGAACCTATTTGAATCAAAGATTCAAATTGGAGTTCAAACTATTATTTAAATAAGTGCATTATCATGTTTTTGATGTATACAGCAAGTTAACTTGTTCAAACATGCATGAAACCAGTGCCATTGGAAAGATTGGATTTTTCTGATCATTTTCCATATATAAATCTTTTCCATCTGAGCTATGGTTGATTTTATATGATTTTTAGAAGTTTTGGGTATTTTCTGGAATTTCCTGAATTATTTTTAATCTAAAAATCCCAGAAAAACCTTTACTGCGTCAGCATGACATCATGCTGACGTCAGGCAGTCAACAGGAGCTGGTCCAGTCAAACATGACATGTGGGCCCTGCATGTCAGTGTCACAGCTAATTAACTAAGTTAATTAGAGTTAAACTAAAACTAATTAACTGTCAGTGGGGCCTGGGCCCACGGGTCAGTGACTAAACTAATTAACTAATTAAATTAACAGAAACTTAATTAAACTAACTAATTAGCAGAAGGTGGCCCACACGTCAGTGACCCAGGGGTGGTCAACCCCCTGGTCAAACAGGTCAAACCCGCCGGCGACGTGACGCCGGCGAGGCCAAATACGGCTGCGTGCTTCGGAATTCGTCTACGGGGCACGGCTCGAGCTGCGGCTAGGCGCGTTGGAAAGCTCTTGCTCTTGCGCGTCGGATGGTGGTGGTCGCCGGACCTGGGGTGGCCGGAGACGACGGCAACAAGCTCGACGGCGGCGACCGGCGTCGGGCGTGTGTGGAGAAGCAGCTACAGAGGCCTAGGCGATGCGTGCATAGCACCTATCGCATCTACGAGCTGCGGTGAATGTGATGGGCGTGTGCCAGTGACCAAATGGTCACCGGAGCATCACCGGCGGCGAGCACGGCGGCGGTGCGTTTCGGTGATCAACAGAGCGGCAGCTACACGGCGCAAAAGGAACGGAGGAAGGAGGGGTTCGACGTAGAAGCTCACTGCGGTGCTAACGAGCTCGACGGAGGGGTCAGGGACGCGCTGTAGCTTCGTAACGGCGGCGAGGTGCTCCGGCGATCCGAGGAAGGGGACGACGGCGTGGAGGCATTGCAGGGCTTCCGGCGGCTCGTGGCTCAGCGAGGAGGAAGAGGACGACGCGGCGGATCTTCTGGACGCACTCACGGGGCGAGGGGGTGGCTCTAAGTGCGGCTGCGGCGAACGGCGGCGACGGTGGCTCGGTGATGGGAGAGGAGAGAGCCGGGGGAGGGCGATAGAGACGAGGGGGAGAAGTGAGAGCGGTCGGGGCAGCTGCGTGGCGATTCATGGAATCATCCAGGCCATCGGGGAGGCAGGCTAGCAGGGAGGAGGTGGTCGGGCGCGTGCCGGCGCGCGGCGGCCACGCGCGCGTCCTTCTGGCGCGAGGAGGAAGACGACAGAGGAGGGCTGGTGGGTTGGGCCGGCCTGCTACAGGGCTGGGCCCGGGGTAAGTGCTTTCTCCCTTTTTCTTTTTTCCTATTTCTTTTCTGTTTCATTTCTTTTGCAGCTTTGCTCAATTAATAAAAATGCTAGAGCATTTTTATAACTCATGAAACTTGTCATACCTACTGTATATAATATGAACAGTAGGAAACATTATAGTTTATGATTATTTGAGCATTTAAAATATTTTATAGCATTTAAATGCCCAAATTCAAATACCATATGATTTAATCCAGTGACCTTGGATGTCCTAGAAAAATGTGCACCATTTTTAGCAAAGGTTTGAGACCAAGGCAGGAATGATGAACATTTTTGAAGGGCATTTTGGGTACATTGGAAAATAATTTAACAAACCCTAGTTGTTAGAAGAGGGGTGCTGGGGTTTCTGTCATTCCCATTTCAAATTTCTTTGAAAAGTAAACATGATGCACACACCAACTAACCCTAATGCAAGTGCTAACTAGGGATGTGACAGAAACTTGAGTTGGAAGTTTCTATACCTAGAAAGCTTTATGATGAATGGGAACCTACTATAAAAATAAAAATAAAAGATCATGAATGCTATGCTTTGTGTGATTTGGGTGCTAGTGTCTCCACTATCCCAAAACTTTGTGTGATTTGCTAGGGTTGCATGAGCTTGATGATTTTTCTTTAAATTTACATCTTGCGGATTCCACTATTAAGAAACCTATGGGAAGAATCAATGATGTTCTTATTGTTGCCAATAAGAATTATGTGCCCGTAGATTTCATTGTTCTTGATATAGATTGCAATCCTTCATGTCCTATTATTCTTGGTAGGCCTCTCCTTAGAACGATTGTTGCAATTATTGATATGAAGGAAGGAAATATTAGATTCCAATTTCCGTTAAGGAAAGGCATGGAACACTTTCCTAGAAAGAAAATCAAATTACCATATGAATCTATCATGAGAGCCACTTATGGATTGCCTTCCAAAGATGGCAATACCTAGATCTATCTTGTATCGTGTCTAGCTAGGGGCGTAAAATGATAGCGCTTGTTAGGGAATAAATATTGCATCTATCCTCTGATTAGATGTGGTTTCATGTTTTGTTTAGTGTTTGTGCCAAGTAGAACCTTTGGTAAGACTTGTGTGAAGTTTATATGATCTTGCTGTGAAAAACAGAATCGTTAGCGCTCGCTAAACTAGACTTCAGATTTTACTGGAGCGTGATTTTTAGTTGATTCTTTTTGCTGCTGATTGGTAGACAAATTGCGCAAATTTACCAATTTAGGTTGAATTTGTTGGAGTTCCAGAAGTAGGCGAACCCAGCAGATTGCTACAGACTGTTCTGTTTTTGACAGATTCTGTTTTTCGTGTGTTGTTTGCTTATTCCGATGCATCTATGAGTAATAGTGGAGGATATGAACCATAGAGAACTTGGAGTACAGTATGTTTAACGCCAATATAAACAAAGAATGAATTCCTTGCTGTACCTTTGTGTGGTGGTTTGCTTTCTCTTACTAACGGAGCTCACGATAATATTTGTCTAAGTTTTGTGTTGTGAAGTTTTCAAGTTTTGAGTATTACTTTGATGGACTATGGAACAAGGAGTAGCAAAGGCCTAAGCTTGGGGATTCCCATGGAACCCCAAGTAAATTCATGATAATCAAAAGACTAAGCTTGGGGATGCCCCGGGAAGGCATCCCCTCTTTCGTCTTCGTCCATCGGTAACTATACTTGGAGCTATATTTTTATTCGCAACATGTTATGTGTTTTGCTTGGAGCGTCTTGTATAATTTGAGTCTTTGCTTGTTAGTTTGCCACAATCATCCTTGCTGGACACACCTATTTGAGAGAGTTAAATATAGCCTAGAAATTATTAGAACACTCTATGTGCTTCACTTATATCTTTTGAGTTGAATAGTTTTTGCTCTAGTGCTTCACTTATACCTTTTAGAGCATGGGGGTGGTAATATTTTGTAGAAATTGTTGAACTCTCATGCTTAACTTACATGTATTTGTGAGTCTATTAAAACAGCATGGTAAAGTGTTTAGGCTAAAGAAACTAGTCTTCACATGATAAACATCCAATGTCAATGTAGTAAAAAAATTCACATCAAGTGCATTGAATAGAAAGAGATGTTGGATGCTTGATAATTGTTTTGAGACATGAGCATAGTGATATTAGAGTCATTCTAGTGGAGTTATTGTGAAATTGAGAAATACTTGTGTTAAGGTTAGTGATTCCCGTAGCATGCACATATGGTGAACCGTTGTGTGACTAAGTTAATGTTGGAAATATGCCCTAGAGGCAATAATAAAATGTTTATTATTATATTTCCTTGTTCATGGTAATTGTCTGTTATTCATGCTTGAATTGTATTGTATGGAAACAGCGATACATGTGTGAATACATAGACCACAACGTGTCCTTGGTAAGCCTCTAGTTACTAGCTCGTTGATCAACAGATGGTCACGGTTTCCTGGCCATGGACATTGGATGTCATTGATAACGGGATCACATCATTAGGAGAATGATGTGATGGGCAAGACCCAATCCTAAGCATAGCACAAGATCGTGTAGTTCGTAATGCTAAAGCTTTTCCAATGTTAAGTATCTGTTCCTTAGACCATGAGGTTTTGCAACTCCCAGATACCGTAGGAATGCTTTGGGTGTGCCAAACGTCACAACGTAACTGGGTGGCTATAAAGGTACGCAACGGGTATCTCTGAAAGTGTCTCTTGAGTTGGCATGAACCAAGACTGGGATTTGTCACTCCGTATGACGGAGAGGTATCTCTGGGCCTGTCGGGACCCCGATCCTAAGGCACACCGGTCTAGCATGTAATACACCATATCACTTTGCGGCCTCACGCACGGTATCCCCACGGGTGCCACCTTACCTGGCCCGGGACCGTTTGCGCATTTTGGCGCACGTATATGATAGTGTCGCTACCATCCGTATGACAGAGAACCCGGGCCAACATGACCAGTTATAAACCAAAAGTGGCACTAAATTACAGAGACAGGCATTCATGACCCAGCAACGAACGTGTCAGTCATCAACGTATGAACCCAAGTCGTAGCAAGCTACAAGGACTTAAAGGAACATCGCGTGACATTTCCCCTAAGGGACAAACAGAGGAACGAAGAAGGACACATGCCGGTCAGCCTAAGTGTCCCGGAGTAGTAGCAAGCTACCAAGGCTCAGTGGAAGCACTAGGAGACATTTCCCTGTAAGATAGGCTACCAAGGGTAAACAACTAGGTGTCGGATCCCACACATACCAAGCATTTCAATAACATACACACAATATGCTCAATATGTGCAAATACAACATGGCATCACAACAAGACTCTAATAAACAAAGTATTTATTCATTAGGCTCCGAGAAGCCAAATATTACAAACATGGGTCTCATGGCCCAACATTCAGAGCATACAAGTAACAAGCGGAAGCACAACATGTCTGAGTACAGACATCTACAAATGAAAAAGGCTGAAGAGCCTGACTATCTACAACACTCGTCCAAGATCGTAGCTGAGGTACAAGCTACTTGGCGAAGTCCAAGCGGAACTACTAGTGAGACGTCAATCCTATCTGCAAAACATAATTAAGCAAACATGAGTACGAGGTACTCAACAAGACTTACATCAGATCCTATCATACATGCACTTGTATCAAGATGGCAAAGTGGGGTTTAGTTGCAGCAAGCCAGCTTTGACTCAGTGGCTATCCTATTCTACGACTGCCGGTAACTGTTTTGAGGTGGCGCACACGAGTCCACTAAGCACCACACAATACACCACTATGGATTCATCCCCGTCTCCCTACGAGAAGGCCATCCATAGCACTCACACTTGTCTTGAGTATTTTAGAGTATCCACTTCAAGTTGTCTATGTACCACGTAAGCATCCAAGAAGTCCATAACCGTGGACCCGGCTATTCGAATAGATCATGTTAACCCTGCAGGGGTGTACTTCTTCACACACGCTCTCGCCACTTACCGCCATGTACAACTCGTGTATCTCGGCAACCTTCAAGCGGAAGCCTGGCGAGGGTGTCGGCCACGACCTGACTAACCACACAAGATTCTAATCCAGGTTCATCGCCTATTCGGGTTCCATCCGTAAGGAGATCCGGCCGGGGTGTCGCTCACGGCCCCAAATGATGTGCGCAGGGTTCCCAAGCCCACCTCGTCGAGTGGATCTACGCTTGGTACACCGTGCCACGGTGCCTAGTCTGTCCCAAGCCCACCTGGCCAAGTGCCACTTGGTAGACTACTAACACTACCTACAAACACCAGAAACTAGTTGCAACTCCTGGACAGAGATCATGTTGATTAATAAGTCGAGAGGGGTCGAGTTACCGGAACCCAATGTGTGGTAGTAGCTAGTCATTGGACAACATACTCAGAACTCAGTTCTTAGGGACGGTTCCAGTGAGACAACCCACCATGTACTCCTACATGGCCTCTCACCGCTACCTTTACCAAATCGCGTTCACACGCTTAACTCTCAGCATCAGAACATATCATCTCACTCCAATTCATTCCCGATGAATCAGACCTGACACACTTTAAGCAATAACAAGCAAGGCATGGTAAGATCACATCATGGCTTCAATCAACTCCTACACATGCTAG
This sequence comes from Secale cereale, assembly GCA_902687465.1. Classification (NCBI taxonomy): domain Eukaryota; kingdom Viridiplantae; phylum Streptophyta; class Magnoliopsida; order Poales; family Poaceae; genus Secale; species Secale cereale. The sequence goes on along the minus strand of LR738713.1, from coordinate 388,493,871 downwards.
TGGGTTTCAACTATTTACTGTGGCAATGACAGGTCATGCAGAGGAATGGGTTCAACTACCGCAGCATAAGGTAGCAGGTGAAGTCGTTGTTGTCCTAATGCAATAACAGGGAGCAGGAGCGAGAGAGAGGTTGTATCGAAATGAACAAGGGGGTTTGCTTGCCTGGTAAAACAACGTGCAGAGCACTGCTCCTCTGACAGGTACTCTGGATCGGTCTCCGGAGCTGGACCTATCGAGAAGAACGGTGCCGACAATCAAACACAAGCATATGCAACAATATGATGCATGATCATGGCATGAAGATGTGATGTTATTTGAGTTAATGCAACTAGCATTTTATTTGAAAGAAGTCCATTTGAACCAAGGGTTCAAATGCAATTCCAAAATTAACATTTAAAAGTGCCATTTATGTGATTTCACCTATACAGCAAGTATAAGTTGGTTAAATGTCGGGACCCCGATCCTAAGTCACACAGGTCTAGCCTGTAACACATCATATCACTTTGCGGCCTCACGCACGGTATCCCCACGGGTGCCACCTTACCTGGCCCGGGACCGTTTGCGCATTTTGGCACACGTATATGATAGTGTCGCTAGCATCCATAGGACAGAGAACCCGGGCCGACATGACCAGTTATAAACCAAAAGTGGTACTAAATTACAGAGACAGGCATACATGACCTAGCAACGAACGTGTCGGTCATCAACGTATGAACCCAAGTCGTAGCAAGCTACAAGGACTTAAAGGAGCAACGCGTGACATTTCCCCTAAGGGACAGACACAGGAACGAAGAAGGACACATGCCGGCCAGCCTAAGTGTTCCGGAGCAGTAGCAAGCTACCAAGGCTCAGTGGAAGCACTAGGAGACATTTCCCTGTAAGATAGGCTACCAAAGGTAAACAACTAGGTGTCGGATCCCACACATAGCAATACACATTACACGTACGCATAACATGCAAGTATGTGTTGTACAACATGGCATCACAACATAACTCAACAACTCATATAGATAAAGGCCCAGAAGAGCCATCATAGCATTTATTACAATCAGAGGTCACATGACCCAACATACAGAGCATACAGGCAACGGAAGCATAACATGTCTGAGTACAGACAACTACAAATGAAAAAGGCTAAGAAGCCTGACTATCTACCAGACCCTCCCAAGGGCACAAGACCGTAGCTGAGGTAACAAGCTAAACGTCGAAGTCCACGCGGAATCACTAGCGAGACTGAAGTCTCTCTGCAAAACATAAAATAAGCAAACGTGAGTACAAAGGTACTCAGCAAGACTTACATCAGAACTAACTACACATGCATCAGTATCAACAAAGGGGTGGTGGAGTTTGACTGCAGCAAGCCAGCTTTGACTCGGTGGCTATCCTGAACTACGACTACAACCTTCAAGCGGAAGCCTGGCGAGGGTGTCGGCCACGGCCTGACTAACCACACAAGTCTCTCGTCCAGGTTTATCGCCTATTCGGGTTCCATCCGTGGGGAGATCCGTCCGGGGTGTCGCTCACGGCCCCAAATGATGTGTGCAGAGTTCCCAAGCCCACCAACCGAGTGCCACTTGGTACACCGGGCCACTGCACCTAGTCTGTCCCAAGCCCACCTGTACCGGGTGCCACTTGGTAGACTACTAGCACTACCTACAAACACCAGAAACTAGTTGCAACTCCTGGACAGAGATCGAGTTGATTAATAAGTCGAGAGGGGCACTTAAGCATTCCAATGCGTGGTAGTAGCTATGTCATTGGACAACTTACACAGAACTCAGTTCTTAAGGACGGTTCCAGTGAGACAACCCACCATGTACTCCTACATGGCCTCTCACCGCTACCTTTACCAAATCGTGTTCACACACTTAGCTCTCAACAGTAGGACATGTTCACCACATTCCAATTCATCCCCGATGAATCAGACCTGACTCAACTCTAAGCAATAGCAGGCATAACCAGAAAGCATGAATGAGCAGGCACAACATGGCTCAAACAACTCCTACTCATGCTAGTGGGTTTCAACTATTTACGGTGGCAATGACAGGTCATGCAGAGGAAAGGGGTTCAGCTACCGCAGCAAAAGCAGTTCAATCGTTGTTGTCCTAATGCAGTAAAAGAGAGCAGGAGCGAGAGAGTGGGATTGTATCGGAATGAACAAGGGGGTTCTGCTTGCCTGGCACTTCTGAAGATATCAATGAGTCTTCATCGGTGTCATCGAACTCATCGTCGGAACGTCGTCTACTGAGAGAGAACAAAACCGGCAAACAGAGAAAGAACACAATCAATGCAATGCGAAAATATGATGCATGAATGTGACATGGCAATATGATATTTATTGAGCTAATGCAACTAGCAACACAATTAAATGAAGTTGGTTTGAACCAAAGGTTCAAATTCAAACTCCATATGTGATTATTCAAATGCCATTTATTCAAATTGTCCTAAACAGCAGCCATAAGTTGATCTAACATGCATGAAAATGCCATAAACAGATTCCTTGGATTTTTCTGATCAATTTTCATATATAAATTATTTTCATCTGAGCTACGGTTGATTTTATATGATTTTTAGAAGTTTTGGCTATTTTCTGAAATAATAATTCATTTCTGATTTATTTAAAATCCAGAAAAGCCTTACTGCATCAGCCTGACGTCAGAATGACGTCATCGGGTCAACAGCGTCAGCCCAGGTCAAACCTGACACTGGGACCCACTGGTCAGTGACTAGGCTAGTTAACAAAGACTGTTAGTGTTGATTTAATACTAACTAAAAGTGTCACTGGGGCATGGGCCCACAAGTCAGTGAGAGAAAGGGTTAATTAGCCGGTCAATTAGTCCCTAACGAAGGTGCCACGTCAGCACGCCGGAGTCTTGCCGGCGGCGACCCAAACGACGGCGGCTCGGCTTGGATTTGAGCTACCGTTGGTGGTTTGGCGAGCTGAGGGCTCCGGGGAGTAGCTCTTGCTCGTCCGCATCCAAAGGACCAGACGGGAGGCCGCGGGGTGGCCAGAAAGTGACCGGCGATGAGGTTTGGCGGCGGCGGAGTTCGGACGTCGACGAAATCAACGCCGCAGAGCATGGCAGGAGCAACGGTTGGTTGCTACGGCCCCGTGGTGACGCGCTGAGTGCGATGATGCACTCGGACGCGGGTGGCAGCAGCGGTGGCCGCGGCTGCGCCATGGCCAGCGGCAGCAAGCTCACGGCCATGGTTGTGATCGGGGCTAGCGGCTGCAAACGAGATAGGGAGAAGAGGGGTTCGACGCGGGGGCTCACAACGGTTCGGAAGAAGCAGGCGGCGAGCTCGGGGAGGCACCGGAGGCGGCAAATCGATGACGAAGTCCGGCGAGCAGATGCGGCGGTGACGAGCTCGAAGACGACATCAGAGGGCGTCCGGGGTCGTGTACCTCGTCTTGGAGATGAAACGGAGCCCAGCGGAGCGCCTGGACATGCTTGGGCAGCTACACAACTACGGTGGCCACGAGGAAGCACTACGACGGCGACGGCTGACCCTCGGGTGGCTGCGGGAACGCGAGGGGAAGGAGGGAGAATAACCAGAGAGAGGGGAGAGGACGAGGGGGTTCGAGGGCGTCTCCAGGCGCGTGGACAGGGAGGGGGGAAGAGCCTCCAGCGCGAAGCAGGAGGTGGCCGAGGGCGAGCGCACGTGCGACACGCACCTGCTCCTACTGGCAGGAGGTAGGAGACGGTGCGGTGCTGGACTGGGCCGGCTATGGTGGGCTGGGCTGCTACAGGAGAAGGCTAGGTGAGGTAAGCCCAGGTTAGTTTCCTCTCTCTCTCTCTGTTTCTATTTTAGTTTCTGTTTTCTATTTTTCTTTCTTTGTTTTATTTTCTTTTGCCACTGTTTTGAAATTTAAGCAATTTCAAACAATGCCAAAAACTCCTCTGAACAATTTTATGTTGCTAGATGGACTTTTCCAAAAGCATATAAAATATTTCAAAGTTATTTGAAAATATATTCTATATATTATGAATATAGTTCCAAATTCAAATACAATAATAAATTAAATTCCATGCCCAAAATATTCCACAGAAATGTCCATTATTTTTTGTTTGCTGCAAAAGCCTTGCCAAAAATATCCAACAAATATTAGGAACATTTTGGAAACATTGAATGCATTTTTTTTTGACTGGACCTATTTGGAATTTGAAGTGCTAGGGTTTGAACAATCCCCATTTCAAGTTAACAAAATTTTAAACATGATGCACAGCCAACCTAGCACTAGGCAGACAGGAGCTAGGGATGTGACATTAAACATGCATGAAAATGCCATAAACAGATTCCTTATATTTTTCTGATCATTTTTCATATATAAATTATTTAATTCTGAGCTACGGTTGAATTTCTGTGATTTTTTGAAGTTTAAACAATTTCTGAAATAAATAAATCATTTAAGATTTATTTAAATACCAGAATTGGAATACTGCGTCAGCATGACCCAAGCATGACGTCAGCAGGTCAAAGGGCTGGTCCAGAGTCAAACCTGACAGTGGGGTCCACTGGTCAGTGACTTAGTTAATTAACTGAGTTAATTAACACTAAACTAATCCTAACAGAAAGTCAGCAGGGCAGGGCCCACATGTCAATGCCTAATCTAATTAACCAAAATTACTTAATTAAACTAAACAGTCAACTAACTGAAGGGGTGGTGGCCCGCCTGTCATTGACCTAGGGGGTCAAATCCTGGTCAAACCCCAGCTAACACGCCGGCGTTTAGCCGGCGACGGTAGCAAACGCGGCGGAGGGCATCGGGATTTCCATTCCGGGGGTCTTTTGCGCAGTGGATACCATCTACGGGGAGCTAGAGCTCACCCGCATCCATTCCAGCCAGCGGCAGCACCTAGGGCGGCCGGAGCTCGCCGGAAACGAGCTCGCGGCGGCGCCGGAGTTCGGCCCTCTTCGAAAAAGGGGCTACAGGGCACGGGGAGGCCAACGGAGGGGTGCTACGGGCTTCTGGCAGTGTGGCGAATGCAGTGGCGTGCTCGGTTTTGAGCGTCCGTGGCTGTGGCCACGGCGGCGGCATCGCCGGCGGCGGTGAGCTTGCGGTCGCGGAGGGGATCGGGCTACAGCACGCGCGAGAGTGAGGGGACAGGGGGGAGGAAAGACGAGCTCACGGCAAATGCAACGCGACGAACGGCGAGCTCGGGGAGATCCTGGTGCGGTCGGGGCGGCGAGGGGGATCCTCGCCGGCCGGCGGTGAAGATGAGGTCGAGGTCGAGGCCTCAGGGTGTCCGGGGTCGATTCCTTCGGCTTGGAGATGCACGGCAGCGAGGCGGAGCTCGTGGGCTCGTCAGAGAGGCGAGGGGGAGGCGGTGGCTACGGTGGATGCGATCGGCGGCGACGACGACGGTCGGGACCGAGCGCGAGAGGGAGATAGAGGAGGGGAGGGGCGACGAGAGAGAGCCAGAGAGGTAAGGGGAGGTGCGTGGCGTCGCGAGGCATCTTCCCGGCAGCAAGGAGGAGGACAGGCAGGCAGGAGGCGTGGCGCCCTCGCCGTGTGCGCGCGCCGGCCACACGCCTCGCCTACTGGCGCGAGGTTGGTGGTGACTGGCTTGGCCAGTGGGGCGGGCCAGCTCTGCCTGATTGGGCTGCAGGTAAGCCAGGTAAGTTCTTCCTCTCCTTTTTTTATTTGTTCTGTTTTTCTATTTCTGCAATTATGTTTTGATTTAGTTTCTAAACTAAATCAATTATTTTCTTCTGACATTTTTATTTTGCAGGGACCTAGGAATTAATCCAAGCCCCTCAAGATAAAGAATCAGAATTTTGGACATATATAAAATATATAATAAATATATATCCAAGCAAATAACTATTGCATTAATTCCAAATGCCCAAAATAAATACTTATGAGCTCCTAATAATATTGGTTTTATTTTTATCTCTAACCAATATTTCTAGAGAGCAACATGAACATTTTCTTGGACCCTTTTGGAGCAATTTTTATTTGGGTCATTTTCAAAAAGGGTTTCTGAGGGTTTCACAAGTCCTCAATTCAATTTCATTTGAAAATTTAAACAAGATGCAAACAACAAGACTAACCTAGTGCATACCAGAACTAGGGTTGTGACAACTCGCCTCCACTCGAAAGAATCTCGTCCCGAGATTCAGGAGTAGGCGGAAAGAAGGTGGGGTACTCCAGTCGGAGACGATCTTCTCGCTCCCAAGTAGCTTCTCTCTCAGAATGATGAGACCACTGAACCTTGAGAAACTTGATGTTATGACGTCGAGTGACACGCTCTGCTTGATCCAGAATGCGAACGGGATACTCTCGATATGTGAGGTTATCTTGGACATCAAGCATTTCGTGGTCCACTCCGCGGATGGGATCCGAGAAGCAACGCCTGAGTTGAGAGACGTGGAAGACATCATGAACTCGAGAAAGATGTGGGGGTAGTTCCAATTGGTAGGCAACCTCTCCTCATTTAGCGAGAATGCGAAAAGGACCAATGTAACGAGGAGCCAACTTGCCCTTGATTCCGAAATGATGGGTACCCTTCAAAGGAGTAACCCGAAGATAAGCTTTGTCGCCAACTTCATAAGCCACTTCTTTATGATGGCGATCATACTGGCTCTTTTGACGAGACTGGGCTGATTTCAAATTCTCATGAATGGTGCGAACTTGCTCTTCTGCTTTCTGGATCATATCCGGTCCAAAGAATTGTCTTTCACTGGTTTCTAACCAGTTCAAGGGTGTTCGACATCTTCGTCCATAAAGACTCTCAAAAGGAGCTTGCTTGAGACTAGATTGATAGCTATTGTTATAAGCAAACTCACGAAAGGAAGACATTTCTCCCAAAACTTACCGAATGAGATAACGCAAGCTCTAAGCATGTCTTTGAGAATTTGGTTAACCCGTTCCACTTGACCACTTGACTGAGGGTGGAAAGCGGTACTGAAAGAAAGATGGGTGCCCATGGCAGTCTGGAAACTCTCCCAGAAATGAGAAGTGAAAAGACTACCACAGTCTGAATTGACCTCTAGTGGAACACCATGAAGTGACACTATTCGAGAAATATACAAGTCAGCAAGCTGACTAGCAGTGATACTCTCTCGAACAGGTAGGAAGTGAGCCGCTTTGGAGAGACGATCAATGACTACGAAGATAGCATTATTCCCTCTCTTGGTCCTGGGAAAGCCGGTGATGAAGTCCATACCAACTTTATCCCATTTCCACTCAGGAATAGCTAGAGGCTGAAGGGTGCCAGCAGGTCTTTGATGCTCTGCTTTAACGCGACGACAAATGTCACATTTAGCAATGAACTCAGCAATTTCTCTCTTCATCCTAGTCCACCAGAACCTCTGGCGTAGATCCTGATACATCTTAGTACTACCGGGATGAATCGTGAGAGGGGATTCATGAGCCTCATTAAGAATCAATTGCCGAAGATGTTGCTTCTTGGGAACCACCAGCCGGTTTTGGAAGAGAAAAACACATCGGTCATCTATGGAGAAACTACCAGCAATACCCTTGGCAATGTTTCTCTTGATCCGGGTAATTCCGGTATCATGCTTCTGGGCTTCTATGATATGATCCACAAGAGTAGGTTTTGCCACCAAGGTTGAAAGGAATCCGTGAGGAGCAATGTGAAGGTTAAGCTTACATAATTCCTCATGGAGAAGTGGTTGGCCCTGCTGCAACATGAGATTGTTGCAATAGGATTTACGACTTAGCGCATCAGCCATGACATCTCCCTTGACTGGGGTGTAGGTAATCCCTAAGTCGTAATCTGAGATCAACTCCAACCAACGTCTCTGCCTAAGGTTCAAATCTGGCTGGGTGAAGATATACTTGAGACTCTGGTGATCGGTGTAGATCTCGCAACGATTACCAAGGAGGTAATGCCGCCAGGTCTTAAGTGCATAGACTACGGCTGCAAGCTCTAGATCATGTGTAGGATAATTCTCCTCATGTGGATGCAACTGTCGAGATGCATAGGCAATCACATGACGATACTGCATAAGGATGCAACCTAGTCCCTGTCGTGAGGCATCACAGTAGATAACAAAGTCCTTAGTGAAATCCGGTGGCACAAGTATGGGAGCAGAAGTCAGGCGTCTTTTCAGTTCCTGAAAACTGTGCTCAAACTGTGGGGACCACTCAAACTTTTTATCTTTCTTAAGAAGTTCCGTGAGAGGTTTGGCCACTTTAGAGAAGTTCTCAACAAAGCGGTGACAATAACTGGCTAGACCAAGGAAACTCCTAACTTGTTTAACTGTTTCAGGCGGAGTCCAATCAAGAACGGCCTGAACTCTCTCGGGGTTGACAGCAATGCCCTTACCAGAGATTACGTGGCCGAGATAGGTCACTTCTGGCAACCAAAATTCGCACTTGGAGAACTTGGCATAAAGGCGGTGCTCTCTGAGTTTTTCTAGAACAAGTCTAAGATGTTCGGCATGCTCTTCCTCGTTGTTCGTGTAAATAAGAATATCATCGAGATAAACCACGACGAACTTATCTAAATACTCCATGAAGATCGAGTTCATCAAGCGGGAGAAGGTGGCTGGAGCATTTGTTAGACCGAAGGACATGACGGTGTACTCGTACTGACCATAACGAGTGACGAAAGCCGTCTTGGGGATCTCCCCATTCCTAATCTTGATTTGATGGTATCCTAACCTCAAATCCATCTTGGAGAAGACTGAGGATCTAGCGAGCTAATCATACAGGTCGTTGATCCTGGGAAGCGGATACTTGTTCTTTACCGTGACCAAATTAACGGGACGATAATCTACGACCATCCGATCCATACCATCCTTCTTCTAAACGAAGAGGACGGGGCAAGCCCAGGGAGAAGAACTAGGATGGATGAAACCCTTTTGCAAGGACTCATCAAGTTGTTTCTTAAGCTCAGCTAGTTCTAAGGGTGCCATCTTGTAAGGTCTCCTAGAGATTGGAGCGGTTCCTGGGATAAGCTCTATAACAAACTCTACATCTCGGTCGGGTGGAACACCTGGCAGTTCCTCTGGAAAGACATCCGAAAAGTCACGGACTACCGGAACATCTTCAAGGTCTGGAAGAGGACTAGCATTAAGGGAATAGAGTTGACGCTTTGCAACTCTAGTGGTGACGGTGACTATCTTACCAGATGGATGTGTAAGCTGAACAGACCTAGTGAAGCAATCAATCTTGGCATGATGAGCTGTCATCCAGTCCATACCCAAGATGATATTAATATCTGAAGACTTGAGGGCTACAAGTGATGCAAGGAACACAAGTCTGTCGACAAGGATTTCATTACCATGGCTTACACTAGAAGTTTGCCATTTGGATCCAGGAGTTTGAATGAGTAGTGGGGAGGGCATATCACAAAATGACATGTCGTGCAAGCGGGCATAAATTTCGGAAATGAAGGAATGAGATGCTCCAGTATCGAATAGAACCGATGCCGGATGACAATTGACAAGGAGTGTACCAAGAACGACATCTGGATCATCATGAGCGTTTTTGGCTGAGACGTGATGCACACGTCCATGTTCGGTGGGAGCTGACTTGACACTGATCATCTTGCGTGATGATTTATCACGTCTAACAGATTTCTCGGACTGGGATGGAGCAACACGGGTCTGAGTGCAAATACGGGCAATGTGTCCCGGCTCTCCGCACTTGTAACAAATCCTGGAGGTAGGACGTGGACCCGCATTGGCAAACGGTCCATCAATAGGCCTGGGTGGAGCATACTACTGAACTGGAAGAGGTACCACATAAGATGGCCTCAGTGTACAACTGGGTGGAAGAACAGAGTTCGGAACCCAAATCCGGCGCTTCTGGGAACTAGTACCGGAGGAAGATCCCAAATCAAGGGTGTGCTTACGAGACTCCTCGTAAGTGAGTTGAGCTGTCTCTGCATTGAAGGCCTTGTTCACAAGAGCATGGAATGTGTTGCAATGATGCAAGTGGATATCACGACGCGGTTTGGGGTTGAGACCCTTCCGGAACCTAGCCTGCTTCTTGGCGTCCGTGGACACTTCTTCTGTAGCATAGCGGGCGAGGTTCTCAAACTCTCGACTATAAGCATCAACAGCCATCTTAGCCTGTGTAAGACTACAGAACTCTTCTCTCTTGCGATCGATAAGGGCTTGAGGGATATGATGCTCAAGAAAAGCCTCGGTGAAATCTCTCCAGGTAGGAATCTGGCCAGCTGGAATCATGGCCTCATAGTTCTGCCACCAAAGACTAGCAGGACCTTCCAGGTGATAAGAGGCATAGATGACCTTGTCATCTTCAGCTACGTTCGCAGAACGCAGCTTGTGAGTGATACTACGGAGCCAGTCATCTGCATCGAGTGGCTCAATTGGATGATGGAAGGTGGGTGGTTTCAGACGAATGAAGTCATGGATGGTTGCTGATTCCTTGCACTGATGTGCGGTGTTCTCCTCAATACGTGCCAATAAGCGGTTAGACTCACGCTTGTTTCTCTCCATCTCTAACATTAACTCTGCCAACGAAGGCTGGTCGGGAGGATCCTCCTCATCCCTACCACCTCCGTGGTTCTGTCTACGAGCAGCCGAGCTTCGCTTAACTGAAGACATCCTGAGAAGCGAAACCGAAGACGAAAACGTCAACAACTATAGGATGCATAAGGTAGAACCAGAAATTAGTATCTCTCGAACTACTAGGATAATTCCGGCAGCATAACGGCAGTAAAATGCTCAGAATGAGACATCCTGCTAACAAAGGGTAGTTCAACATCTCAACATCATCACTCAAGGTACTGTGATAGTACTAAACAAACTATACTGGAAGAACTTGAAAATAGGAGTAGGACTCTGATCAACCAATCCTAAGGGACTACGGCGTAGTAACTCGTGATCTTGATAGACGGAAGAAAAAGCCTAGTTCCATAACCCCGTAGGAAAAGTAGGATGACTCAGATCAGAAGACATGAGGTATAAGGAGTAAAAAGAGCCTTACGTTCCCTTCCACAATCAATTCCCTTATATGACTAAAGAATTTCTAGACTCAACTTCGACCAGTTTGGCTTGGTAATCCTACAGGCAGTCAGGCTCTGATACCAACGCTGTCGGGACCCCGATCCTAAGGCACACCGGTCTAGCATGTAACACACCATATCACTTTGCGGCCTCACGCACGGTATCCCCATGGGTGCCACCTTACCTGGCCCGGGACCGTTTGCGCATTTTGGCTCACATATATGATAGTGTCGCTAGCATCCGTATGACAGAGAACCCGGGCCGACATGACCAGTTATAAACCAAAAGTGGCACTAAATTAAAGAGACATGCATTCATGACCCAGCAACGAACGTGTCGGTCATCAACGTATGAACCCAAGTCGTAGCAAGCTACAAGGACTTAAAGGAACATCGCGTGACATTTCCCCTAAGGGACAGACACAGGAACGAAGAAGGACACATGCCGGTCAGCCTAAGTGTTCCGGAGCAGTAGCAAGCTACCAAGGCTCGGTGGAAGCACTAGGAGACATTTCCCTGTAAGATAGCCTACCAAGGGTAAACAACTAGGTGTCGGATCCCACACATACCAAGCATTTCAATAACATACACACAATATGCTCAATATGTGCAAATACAACATGGCATCACATCAAGACTCTAATAAACAAAGTATTTATTCATTAGGCTCCGAGAAGCCAAATATTACAAACATGGGTCTCATGGCCCAACATTCAGAGCATACAAGTAACAAGCGGAAGCACAACATGTCTGAGTACAGACATCTACAAATGAAAAAGGCTGAAGAGCCTGACTATCTACAACACTCGTCCAAGATCGTAGCTGAGGTACAAGCTACTTGGCGAAGTCCAAGCGGAACTACTAGTGAGACGTCAATCCTATCTGCAAAACATAATTAAGCAAACATGAGTACGAGGTACTCAGCAAGACTTACATCAGATCCTATCATACATGCACTTGTATCAAGATGGCAAAGTGGGGTTTAGTTGCAGCAAGCCAGCTTTGACTCAGTGGCTATCCTATTCTACGACTGACGGTAACTGTTTTGAGGTGGCGCACACGAGTCCACTAAGCACCACACAATACACCACTATGGATTCATCCCCGTCTCCCTACGAGAAGGCCATCCATAGCACTCACACTTGTCTTGAGTATTTTAGAGTATCCACTTCAAGTTGTCTATGTACCACGTAAGCATCCAAGAAGTCCATAACCGTGGACCCGGCTATTCGAATAGATCATGTTAACCCTGCAGGGGTGTACTTATTCACACACGCTCTCGCCACTTACCGCCATGTACAACTTGTGTATCTCGGCAACCTTCAAGCGGAAGCCTGGCGAGGGTGTCGGCCACGACCTGACTAACCACACAAGACTCTAATCCAGGTTCATCGCCTATTCGGGTTCCATCCGTAAGGAGATCCGGCCGGGGTGTCGCTCACGGCCCCAAATGATGTGCGCAGGGTTCCCAAGCCCACCTCGCCGAGTGGATCTACGCTTGGTACACCGTGCCACGGTGCCTAGTCTGTCCCAAGCCCACCTGGCCAAGTGCCCCTTGGTAGACTACTAACACTACCTACAAACACCAGAAACTAGTTGCAACTCCTGGACAGAGATCATGTTGATTAATAAGTCGAGAGGGGTCGAGTTACCGGAACCCAATGTGTGGTAGTAGCTAGTCATTGGATAACATACTCAGAACTCAGTTCTTAGGGACGGTTCCAGTGAGACAACCCACCATGTACTCCTACATGGCCTCTCACCGCTACCTTCACCAAATCGCGTTCACATGCTTAACTCTCAGCATCAGAACATATCATCTCACTCCAATTAATTCCCGATGAATCAGACCTGACACACTCTAAGCAATAGCAAGCAAGGCATGGTAAGATCACATCATGGCTTCAATCAACTCCTACACATGCTAGTGGGTTTCAACTATTTACTGTGGCAATGACAGGTCATGCAGAGGAATGGGTTCAACTACCGCAGCATAAAGTAGCAGGTGAAGTCGTTGTTGTCCTAATGCAATAACAAGGAGCAGGAGCGAGAGAGGGGTTGTATCGGAATGAACAAGGGGGTTTGTTTGCCTGGTAAAACAACGTGCAGAGCACTGCTCCTCTAATAGGTACTCTGGATCGGTCTCCGGAGCTGGACCTATCGAGAAGAACGGTGCCGACAATCAAACACAAGCATATGCAACAATATGATGCATGATCATGGCATGAAGATGTGATGTTATTTGAGTTAATGCAACTAGCATTCTATTTGAAAGAAGTCCATTTGAACCAAGGGTTCAAATGCAATTCCAAAATTAACATTTAAAAGTGCCATTTATGTGATTTCACCTATACAGCAAGTATAAGTTGGTTAAACATGCATGAAAATGCCATAAACAGATTCCTTATATTTTTCTGATCATTTTTCATATATAAATTATTTCATTCTGAGCTACGGTTGAATTTCTGTGATTTTTTGAAGTTTAAACAATTTATGAAATAAATAAATCATTTAAGATTTATTTAAATACCAGAATTGGAATACTGGGTCAGCATGACCCAAGCATGACGTCAGCAGGTCAAAGGGTTGGTCCAGAGTCAAACCTGATAGTGGGGTCCACTGGTCAGTGACTCAGTTAATTAACTGAGTTAATTAACACTAAACTAATCCTAAAAGAAAGTCAGCAGGGCAGGGCCCACATGTCAGTGGCTAATCTAATTAACCAAAATTACTTAATTAAACTATACAGTCAACTAACTGAAGGGGTGGGGGCCCGCCTGTCATTGACCCAGGCGGTCAAATCCTGGTCAAACCCCAGCTAACACGCCGGCGTTTAGCCGCCGGCGGCAGCAAACGCGGCGGAGGGCGTCGGGATTTCCATTCCGGGGGTCTTTTGCACAGCGGAGACGATCTACGGGGAGCTGGAGCTCACCCGCATCCATTCCAGCCAGCGGCAGCAGCTAGGGCGGCCGGAGCTCGCCGGAAACGAGCTCGCGGCGGCGCCGGAGTTCGGCCCTCGTCGAAAAAGGGGCTACAGGGAACGGGGAGGCCAACGGAGGGGTGCTACGGGCTTCTGGCAGTGTGGCGAATGCAGTGGCGTGCTCGGTTTTGAGCGTGCGTGGCTGTAGCCATAGCGACGGCATCGCCGGCGGCGGTGAGCTTGTGGTCGCGGAGGGGATCGGGCTACAGCACACGCGAGAGTGAGGGGACAGGGGGGAGGAAAGACGAGCTCACGGCGAATGCAACGCGACGAACAGCGAGCTCGGGGAGGTCCTGGTGCTGTCGGGGCGGCGAGGGGGATCCACGCCAGCCGGCGGTGAAGATAAGGTCGAGGTCGAGGCCTCAGGGCGTCCAGGGTCGATTCCTTCGGCTTGGAGATGCACGGCAGTGAGGCGGAGCTCGGGGGCTCGTCGGAGAGGCGAGGGGGAGGCGGTGGCTACGGTGGATGCGATCGGCGGCGACGACGGCGGTCGGGACCGAGCGCGAGAGGGAGATAGAGGAGGGGAGGGGCGACGAGAGAGAGCCAGAGAGGTAAGGGGAGGTGCGTGGCGTCGCGAGGCATCTTCCAGGCAGCAAGGGGGAGGACAGGCAGGCAGGAGGCGTGGCGCCCTCGCCGTGTGCGCGCGCCGGCCACACGCCTCGCCTACTGGCGCGAGGTTGGTGGTGACTGGCTTGGCCAGTGGGGCGGGCCAGCTCTGCCTGATTGGGCTGCAGGTAAGCCAGGTAAGTTCTTCCTCTCCTTTTTTTATTTGTTCTGTTTTTCTATTTCTGCAATTATGTTTTGATTTAGTTTCTAAACTAAATCAATTATTTTCTTCTAACATTTTTATTTTGCAGGGACCTAGGAATTAATCCAAGCCCCTCAAGATAAAGAATCAGAATTTTGGACATATATAAAATATATAATAAATATATATCCAAGCAAATAACTATTGCATTAATTCCAAATGCCCAAAATAAATACTTATGAGCTCCTAATAATATTGGTTTGATTTTAAACTCTAACCAATATTTCCAGAGAGCAACATGAACATTTTCTTGGACCCTTTTGGAGCAATTTTTATTTGGGTCATTTTCAAAAAGGGTTTCTGAGGGTTTCACAAGTCCTCAATTCAATTTCATTTGAAAATTTAAACATGATGCAAACAACAAGACTAACCTAGTGCATACCATAACTAGGGTTGTGACAACTCGCCTCCACTCGAAAGAATCTCGTCCCAAGATTCAGGAGTAGGCGGAAAGAAGGTGGGGTACTCCAGTCGGAGACGATCTTCTCGCTCCCAAGTAGCTTCTCTCTCAGAATGATGAGACCACTGAACCTTGAGAAACTTGATGTTATGACGTCGAGTGACACGCTCTGCTTGATCCAGAATGCGAACGGCATACTCTCGATATGTGAGGTTATCTTGGAGATCAAGCGTTTCGTGGTCCACTCCGCGGATGGGATCCGAGAAGCAACGCCTGAGTTGAGAGACGTGGAAGACATCATGAACTCGAGAAAGATGTGGGGGTAGTTCCAATTGGTAGGAAACCTCTCCTCGTTTAGCGAGAATGCGAAAAGGACCAATGTAACAAGGAGCCAACTTGCCCTTGATACCGAAACGATGGGTACCCTTCAAAGGAGTAACCCGAAGATAAGCTTTGTCGCCAACTTCATAAGCCACTTCCTTATGATGGCGATCATACTGGCTCTTTTGACGAGACTGGGCTGATTTCAAATTCTCACGAATGGTGCGAACTTGCTCTTCTGCTTCCTGGATCATATCCGGTCCAAAGAATTGTCTTTCACCGGTTTCTGACCAGTTCAAAGGTGTTCGACATCTTCATCCATAAAGAATCTCAAAAGGAGCTTGCTTGAGACTGGATTGATAGCTATTGTTATAAGCAAACTCGCGAAAGGAAGACATTTCTCCCAAACCATACCGAATGAGATAACGCAAGCTCTAAGCATGTCTTCGAGAATTTGGTTGACCCGTTCCACTTGACCACTTGACTGAGGGTGGAAAGCGGTACTGAAAGAAAGATGGGTGCCCATGGCAGTCTGGAAACTCTCCCAGAAATGAGAAGTGAAAAGACTACCACGGTCTGAATTGATCTGTAGTGGAACACCATGAAGTGACACTATTCAAGAAATATACAAGTCAGCAAGCTGACTAGCAGTGATACTCTCTCGAACAGGTAGGAAGTGAGCCACTTTGGAGAGACGATCAATGACTACGAAGATAGCATTATTCCCTCTCTTGGTCTTGGGAAAGCCGGTGATGAAGTCCATACCAACTTTATCCCATTTCCACTCAGGAATAGCTAGAGGCTGAAGGGTGCCAACAGGTATTTGATGCCCTACTTTAACGCGAAGACAAACATCACATTTAGCAATGAACTCAGCAATTTCTCTCTTCATCCTAGTCCACCAAAACCTCTGGCGTAGATCCTGATACATCTTAGTACTACCGGGATGAATCGCGAGAGGGGATTCATGAGCCTCTTTAAGAATCAATTGCCAAAGATGTTCCTTCTTGGGAACCACCAGCCGGTTTTGGAAGAGAACAACACCTCGGTCATCTATGGAGAAACTACCAGCAATACCCTTGGCAATGTTTCCCTTGGTCCGGGTAATTCTGGTATCATGCTTCTAGGCTTCTATGATATGATCCACAAGAGTAGGTTTCGCCACCAAGGTTGAAAGGAATTCATGAGGAGCAATGTGAAGGTTAAGCTTACATAATTCCTCATGGAGAAGTGGTTGGCCCTGCTGCAACATGAGATTGTTGCAATAGGATTTACGACTTAGCGCATCAGCCATGACATTTCCCTTGACTGGGGTGTAGGTAATCCCTAAGTCGTAATCTGAGATCAACTCCAACCAACGTCTCTGCCTAAGGTTCAAATCTGGTTGGGTGAAGATATACTTGAAACTCTGGTGATCGGTGTAGATCTCGCAACGATTACCAAGGAGGTAATGCCGCCAGGTCTTAAGTGCATAGACTACGGCTGCAAGCTCTAGATCATGTGTAGGATAATTCTCCTCATGTGGATGCAACTGTCGAGATGCATAGGCAATCACATGACGATCCTGCATAAGGATGCAACCTAGTCCCTGTCGTGAGGCATCACAGTAGATAACAAAGTCCTTAGTGAAATCCGGTGGCACAAGTATGGGAGCAAAAGTCAGGCGTCTTTTCAGTTCCTGAAAACTGTGCTCACACTGTGGGGACCACTCAAACTTTTTATCTTTCTTAAGAAGTTCCGTGAGAGGTTTGGCCACTTTAGAGAAGTTCTCAACAAAGCGGCGACAATAACTGGCTAGACCAAGGAAACTCCTAACTTGTTTAACTGTTTCAGGCGGAGTCCAATCAAGAACGGCCTGAACTCTCTCGGGGTTGACAGCAATGCCCTTACCAGAGATTACGTGGCCGAGATAGGTCACTTCTGGCAACCAAAATTCGCACTTGGAGAACTTGGCATAAAGGCAGTTCTCTCTGAGTTTTTCTAGAACAAGTCTAAGATGTTCGGCATGCTCTTCCTCGTTCTTCGTGTAAATAAGAATATCATCGAGATAAACCACGACGAACTTATCTAAATACTCCATGAAGATCGAGTTCATCAAGCGGGAGAAGGTGGCTGGAGCATTTGTTAGACCAAAGGACATGACGGTGTACTCGTACTTACCATAACGAGTGACGAAAGCCGTCTTGGGGATGTCCCCTTTCCTAATCTTGATTTGATGGTATCCTAACCTCAAATCCATCTTGGAGAAGACTGAGGATCCAGCGAGCTGATCATACAGGTCCTCGATCCTGGGAAGCGGATACTTGTTCTTTGCCGTGACCAAATTAACGGGACGATAATCTACGACCATCCGATCCGTACCATCCTTCTTCTTAACGAAGAGGACGGGGCAAGCCCAGGGAGAAGAACTAGGACGGATGAAACCCTTTTGCAAGGACTCATCAAGTTGTTTCTTAAGCTCAGCTAGTTCTAAGGGTGCCATCTTGTAAGGTCTCCTAGAGATTGGAGCGGTTCCTGGGATAAGCTCTATAACAAACTCTACATCTCGGTCGGGTGGAACACCTGGCAGTTCCTCTGGAAAGACATCCGAAAAGTCACGGACTACCGGAACATCTTCAAGGTCTGGAAGAGGACTAGCATTAAGGGAATAGAGTTGACGCTTTGCAACTCTAGTGGTGACGGTGACTATCTTACCAGATGGATGTGTAAGCTGAACAGACCTAGTGTAGCAATCAATCTTGGCATGATGAGCTGTCATCCAGTTCATACCCAAGATGATATTAATATCTGAAGACTTGAGGGCTACAAGTGATGCAAGGAACACAAGTCTGTCGACAAGGATTTCATTACCATGGCTTACACTAGAAGTTTGCCATTTGGATCCAGGAGTTTGAATGAGTAGTGGGGAGGGCATATAACAAAATGACATGTCGTGCAAGCGGGCATAACTTTCGGAAATGAAGGAATGAGATGCTCCAGTATCGAATAGAACCGATGCCGGATGACAATTGACAAGGAGTGTACCAAGAACGACATCTGGATCATCATGAGCGTTTTTGGCTGAGACGTGATGCACACGTCCATGTTCGGTGGGAGCTGACTTGACACTGATCATCTTGCGTGATGATTTATCACGTCTAACAGATTTCTCGGACTGGGATGGAGCAACACGGGTCTGAGTGAAAATACGGGCAATGTGTCCCGGCTCTCCGCACTTGTAACAAATCCTGGAGGTAGGACGTGGACCCGCATTGGCAAACGGTCCATCAATAGGCCTGGGTGGAGCATACTACTGAACTGGAAGAGGTACCACATAAGATGGCCTCGGTGTACAACTGGGTGGAAGAACAGAGTTCGGAACCCAAATCCGGCGCTTCTGGGAACTAGTACCGGAGGAAGATCCCAAATCAAGGGTGTGCTTACGAGACTCCTCGTAAGTGAGTTGAGCTGTCTCTGCATTGATGGCCTTGTTCACAAGAGCATGGAATGTGTTGCAATGATGCAAGTGGAGATCACGACGCAGTTTGGGGTTGAGACCCTTCCAGAACCTAGCCTGCTTCTTGGCGTCCGTGGACACTTCTTCTGTAGCATAGCGGGCGAGGTTCTCAAACTCTCGACTATAAGCATCAACAGCCATCTTAGCCTGTGTAAGACTATAGAACTCTTCTCTCTTGCGATCGATAAGGGCTTGAGGGATATGATGCTCAAGAAAAGCCTCAGTGAAATCTCTCCAGGTAGGAATCTGGCCAGCTGGAATCATGGCCTCATAGTTCTGCCACCAAAGACTAGCAGGACCTTCCAGGTGATAAGAGGCATAGATGACCTTGTCATGTTCAGCTACGTTCGCAGAACGCAACTTGTGAGTGATACTACGGAGCCAGTCATCTGCATCGAGTGGCTCAATGGGATGATGGAAGGTGGGTGGTTTCAGACGAATGAAGTCATGGATGGTTGCTGATTCCTTGCACTGATGTGCGGTGTTCTCCTCAATACGTGTCAATAAGCGGTTAGACTCACGCTTGTTTCTCTCCATCTCTAACATTAACTCTGCCAACGAAGGCTGGTCGGGAGGATCCTCCGCATCCCTACCACCTCCGTGGTTCTGTCTACGAGCAGCTGAGCTTCGCTTAACTGAAGACATCCTGAGAAGCGAAACCGAAGATGAAAACGTCAACAACTATAGGATGCATAAGGTAGAACCAGAAATTAGTATCTCTCGAACTACTAGGATAACTCCGGCAGCATAACGGCAGTAAAATGCTCAGAATGAGACATCCTGCTAACAAAGGGAAGTTCAACATCTCAACATCATCACTCAAGGTACTGTGATAGTACTAAACAAACTATACTGGAAGAACTTGAAAACAGGAGTAGGACTCTAATCAACCAATCCTAAGGGACTACGGAGTAGTAACTCGTGATCTTGATAGACGGAAGAGAAAGCCTAGTTCCTTAACCCCGTAAGAAAAGTAGGATGACTCAGATCAGAAGACATGAGGTATAAGGAGTAAAAAGAGCCTTACGTTCCCTTCCACAATCAATTCCCTTATATACCTAAAGAATTTCTAAACTCAACTTCGACCAGTTTGGCTTGGTAATCCTACAGGCAGTCAGGCTCTGATACCAACGCTGTCGGGACCCCGATCCTAAGGCACACCGGTCTAGCATGCAACACACCATATCACTTTGCGGCCTCACGCACGGTATCCCCACGGGTGCCACCTTACCTGGCCCGGGACCGTTTGCGCATTTTGGCTCACGTATATGATAGTGTCGCTAGCATCCATATGACAGAGAACCTGGGCCGACATGACCAGTTATAAACCAAAAGTGGCACTAAATTACAGAGACAGGCATTCATGACCCAGCAACGAACGTGTCGGTCATCAACGTATGAACCCAAGTCGTAGCAAGCTACAAGGATTTAAAGGAACATCGCGTGACATTTCCCCTAAGGGACAGACACAGGAACGAAGAAGGACACATGCCGGTCAGCCTAAGTGTTCCGGAGCAGTAGCAAGCTACCAAGGCTCAGTGGAAGCACTAGGAGACATTTCCCTGTAAGATAGGCTACCAAGGGTAAACAACTAGGTGTCGGATCCCACACATACCAAGCATTTCAATAACATACACACAATATGCTCAATATGTGCAAATACAACATGGCATCACAACAAGACTCTAATAAACAAAGTATTTATTCATTAGGCTCCGAGAAGCCAAATATTACAAACATGGGTCTCATGGCCCAACATTCGGAGCATACAAGTAAGAAGCGGAAGCACAACATGTCTGAGTACAGACATCTACAAATGAAAAAGGCTGAAGAGCCTGACTATCTACAACACTCTGATCAACCAATCCTAAGGGACTACGGCGTAGTAACTCGTGATCTTGATAGACGGAAGAAAAAGCCTAGTTCCATAACCCCGTAGGAAAAGTAGGATGACTCAGATCAGAAGACATGAGGTATAAGGAGTAAAAAGAGCCTTACGTTCCCTTCCACAATCAATTCCCTTATATAACTAAAGAATTTCTAGACTCAACTTCGACCAGTTTGGCTTGGTAATCCTACAGGCAGTCAGGCTCTGATACCAACGCTGTCGGGACCCCGATCCTAAGGCACACCGGTCTAGCATGTAACACACCATATCACTTTGCGGCCTCACGCACGGTATCCCCATGGGTGCCACCTTACCTGGCCCGGGACCGTTTGCGCATTTTGGCTCACATATATGATAGTGTCGCTAGCATCCGTATGACAGAGAACCCGGGCCGACATGACCAGTTATAAACCAAAAGTGGCACTAAATTACAGAGACATGCATTCATGACCCAGCAACGAACGTGTCGCTCATCAACGTATGAACCCAAGTCGTAGCAAGCTACAAGGACTTAAAGGAACATCGCGTGACATTTCCCCTAAGGGATAGACACAGGAACGAAGAAGGACACATGCCGGTCAGCCTAAGTGTTCCGGAGCAGTAGCAAGCTACCAAGGCTCAGTGGAAGCACTAGGAGACATTTCCCTGTAAGATAGGCTACCAAGGGTAAACAACTAGGTGTCGGATCCCACACATACCAAGCATTTCAATAACATACACACAATATGCTCAATATGTGCAAATACAACATGGCATCACAACAAGACTCTAATAAACAAAGTATTTATTCATTAGGCTCCGAGAAGCCAAATATTACAAACATGGGTCTCATGGCCCAACATTCGGAGCATACAAGTAAGAAGCGGAAGCACAACATGTCTGAGTACAGACATCTACAAATGAAAAAGGCTGAAGAGCCTGACTATCTACAACACTCTGATCAACCAATCCTAAGGGACTACGGCGTAGTAACTCATGATCTTGATAGACGGAAGAAAAAGCCTAGTTCCATAACCCCGTAGGAAAAGTAGGATGACTCAGATCAGAAGACATGAGGTATAAGGAGTAAAAAGAGCCTTACGTTCCCTTCCACAATCAATTCCCTTATATAACTAAAGAATTTCTAGACTCAACTTCGACCAGTTTGGCTTGGTAATCCTACAGGCAGTCAGGCTCTGATACCAACGCTGTCGGGACCCCGATCCTAAGGCACACCGGTCTAGCATGTAACACACCATATCACTTTGCGGCCTCACGCACGGTATCCCCATGGGTGCCACCTTACCTGGCCCGGGATCGTTTGCGCATTTTGGCTCACATATATGATAGTGTCGCTAGCATCCGTATGACAGAGAACCCGGGCCGACATGACCAGTTATAAACCAAAAGTGGCACTAAATTACAGAGACATGCATTCATGACCCAGCAACGAACGTGTCGGTCATCAACGTATGAACCCAAGTCGTAGCAAGCTACAAGGACTTAAAGGAACATCGCGTGACATTTCCCCTAAGGGACAGACACAGGAACGAAGAAGGACACATGCCGGTCAGCCTAAGTGTTCCGGAGCAGTAGCAAGCTACCAAGGCTCAGTGGAAGCACTAGGAGACATTTCCCTGTAAGATAGGCTACCAAGGGTAAACAACTAGGTGTCGGATCCCACACATACCAAGCATTTCAATAACATACACACAATATGCTCAATATGTGCAAATACAACATGGCATCACAACAAGACTCTAATAAACAAAGTATTTATTCATTAGGCTCCGAGAAGCCAAATATTACAAACATGGGTCTCATGGCCCAACATTCAGAGCATACAAGTAACAAGCGGAAGCACAACATGTCTGAGTACAGACATCTACAAATGAAAAAGGCTGAAGAGCCTGACTATCTACAACACTCGTCCAAGATCGTAGCTGAGGTACAAGCTACTTGGCGAAGTCCAAGCGGAACTACTAGTGAGACGTCAATCCTATCTGCAAAACATAATTAAGCAAACATGAGTACGAGGTACTCAGCAAGACTTACATCAGATCCTATCATACATGCACTTGTATCAAGATGGCAAAGTGGGGTTTAGTTGCAGCAAGCCAGCTTTGACTCAGTGGCTATCCTATTCTACGACTGCCGGTAACTGTTTTGAGGTGGCGCACACGAGTCCACTAAGCACCACACAATACACCACTATGGATTCATCCCCGTCTCCCTACGAGAAGGCCATCCATAGCACTCACACTTGTCTTGAGTATTTTAGAGTATCCACTTCAAGTTGTCTATGTACCACGTAAGCATCCAAGAAGTCCATAACCGTGGACCCGGCTATTCGAATAGATCATGTTAACCCTGCAGGGGTGTACTTCTTCACACACGCTCTCGCCACTTACCGCCATGTACAACTCGTGTATCTCGGCAACCTTCAAGCGGAAGCCTGGCGAGGGTGTCGGCCACGACCTGACTAACCACACAAGACTCTAATCCAGGTTCATCGCCTATTCGGGTTCCATCCGTAAGGAGATCCGGCCGGGGTGTCGCTCACGGCCCCAAATGATGTGCGCAGGGTTCCCAAGCCCACCTCGCCGAGTGGATCTACGCTTGGTACACCGTGCCACGGTGCCTAGTCTGTCCCAAGCCCACCTGGCCAAGTGCCACTTGGTAGACTACTAACACTACCTACAAACACCAGAAACTAGTTGCAACTCCTGGACAGAGATCATGTTGATTAATAAGTCGAGAGGGGTCGAGTTACCGGAACCCAATGTGTGCTAGTAGCTAGTCATTGGACAACATACTCAGAACTCAGTTCTTAGGGACGGTTCCAGTGAGACAACCCACCATGTACTCCTACATGGCCTCTGATGGGCCTCGAACCCCTCGTTGGTTACCCCAAGTGGAAGGTGTAAGATGCAGTAAGTAGAAGTGTTTTCCCCTAGCAAAGATGCCAAGGATCGAATCCCCAGAGACTCCTAGGTTCCACAAGTAGGTGTCAATTCCTGACGGCGCAATTAGCAATCAACGTGGACCTGCACACAGATACAAATAACTTTGCTCCCAACGAGTACAGAGAGGTTGTCAATCTCTCCGGCCTTGTAGTTCACAAAGGGTTAAAAGCAATACGATAGTAGTGATAGATAGTGTTTTGCAATAGTAAGTAAATAGCGAAAAGTAAATAGTGGATGTGATCTATGATGGTAATATGGACCGGAGTCTCATGATGTTCACTAGTGATGTCTCTCTCCCAAAAGACGATAAAACAGCTATGTGAGGTAAACAAATTACAGCTAGGCAATTGACATGACCACGAACGCAAACCAATGCTGATTACATTGCAAGAAATGTTGAGGTTCAAAGCATGGGCGGTACGCCAAAGTAAGTAGACCGAAATCCATCAATATCTACTACTAATCATCCACCTTGAGATATCTATCCAGAACATCTCGCTGGTATTAAGTTGCGAGTCCCACCCATAGTGTAAACTCAATGCAACAGACAACTGCATTAAAAGAACTTTGCGTAAAGTAAACAATCCTTGCACCCGCGGGCACAAGCACCGTTGTTTTCCCCCTTGTGGCAATAGCACATCCCCTAGACTCATGTTTCTGTCACTCAAGCTAGTCATCGAGGGGCATGAACCCACAATCGAGCATAACGTTCCCTCTTGGAGTCACTACTTACTACTCGGCCAAAGCAATAAATAACAATGGAGAACATGCAAGAATTACTTATGAACTAAAATATAAAAGAGGTGAATCAAATATATTACTCAAGATCAATCTGAACATAATCTCATAATCCATCGGATCCCAGCAAACTCAACATAGCAACAGCATAAGGATTACATAGGTGCCTCGATCATGTAGGGCAGCTCACGAGGACTAATTAGTGAAGCACAAGAACGGGAGGAGAACATCACATAGCTACTGGTCATGGACTCATGGTCCAAGGGAGACTACTCACGAGTCATCCGGGAGGCGTCCATGGTGGTGGAGAAGCTCCCGGTGGTGATCCTCCCCTCCGACAGGGTGCCGGGAAGAGTTCTCCTGGTGCTACAGATCTTGGAAGCGGCGGCGGCGGCGGAACAGAGATGGGATTATGAAAAGAAGTCCTGTTCTGAGGGTTACGGAGGACCCTTTAAATATATGCCAAAGTAGGGCACCGGGGGAGCCTCGGGGGGCCCAGGCGCCCCCCCGGCGCGGCCCAGGGGGGGGGCGCGCCCACAGGGCGCCTGGAGCCCCTGTGGCCCCCCCAGGCTGCCCTTCGGATGCAGTGTTGTTTCCGGATCGCTGATTTTTTTATATAATTTTTCTGGATTTTTCTGGGCAGTTCTCGAAACGTGAAAACCTGAAATACAAAAATAGCCGAAAACAGAAACTGGCACTGGGGTGCACTGGATTAGTAAGTTAGTCCAAATATGATCAAAAGTGTATGGAAGTGTATGAATATCATAGCAATATCACCCAAAAGTGGCATGGAGCAAGCAGAAATTATAGATACGTTTTGGACGTATCAACATCCCCAAGCTTAATTCCTGCTCGTCCTCGAGTAGGTAAATGATAACAAGAATAATTTCTGTGGTGACATGGTATTAACCATATAGGACTTTCTCATAGTCATATGACAAAAGCTTACTGAGACAATGATTCTATAGTAATTAAGTTGTCTCAAGAGAAAATCACAAATGACTGAAAGTTTTACAATATGAAACTGAAACATCAAAAAGATTTGCAATGAACATGATGTGCAAATATGATAAAGTGATATCTAGCTTGCCCCCTTTAGTGATGCAAAACATAAATGCAAGGGCACCTTCAAGGTTTAAGTGATGACTAGATACAATCATTTCAGAATAAACGATATCACAATCATGCAAAAGACAATGCTACTTTGGAACAATGCACATTACACTCAGAATGACAATCATTCTCTCAGTAGTTGGTGCTTCAACATAAAGGTAAAAGAAAGGTTAAGTGCTAGAGCTTTTTATTTTGAAAACATGGAAGCAATTGTGTCAACGGTAGTAGTACTTCATATGTGTCATGTATAAAACATCTTATAAGTTGCAAGCCTCATGCATCAAATACCAATAGTGCTCGCTCCTTGTCCTAATTAGCTCGGATCCCCATGGATTATCATTGCATTGCATATGTTTTAACCAAGTGTCACAAAGGGGTACCTCTATGCCACCTGTACAAAGGTCCAAGGAGATAGATCGCATTTGATTTCTCGTTTTTGATAAATCTCAACTTGAGGACATCCATACCGGGACAACATAGAAAATAGATGATGGACTCCTCTTTAATGCATAAGCATATTCTCATGAGAGATTGAGGATTAAGGTCCAAGCTAAAACTTCCACCATGATGCATGGCTTTGGTTGGCGGCCCAATGTTCTTCTCTAACAATATGCATATTAATTCAACCCACGGTAAATCACCCTTACTTCAGACAAGACGAACAGGCATAGCAACTCACATGATATTCAACAAAAGTGTGACAGTTTATGGCGTCCCCAGAAACATGGTTACCGCTCAGCAAGCAACTCATAAGAAATAAGATACATAAGCAACATATTCTTTACCACAATAGTTTTTAGGCTACTTTCCCATGAGCTATGTATTGCATGGTTAGTTTGCTTAGTGCAGGTGGAGGTTAGCAAAAGACTGGGAGCGACCAACTAAGAGAGCAATGACGGTCATAATCATGCAGAGCGACAAAGCAATATTGAATCAGACATGGTAGTTATATCGCTACTTAGAAACAAAAGATCATCAAGGCTTGACAGACTTTCTTTACAGTCTTGAATATGCGTGAGCATACGCCAAGTCAATCAAAATAAATTCTAGAAGGAAGATATTACTAAACCATACCACATCATAGGCAAACAAACCAAGTTGGTACTCCAATAACACATTGGGAACCTCCCAGCTATTTGAGATTAACCATAAGAAAACCTGAACTACTAAGCACCATCATGAAAGTAGCATCTTTATCATAGACACATTAACCCATGCAACGGAAGCAAACTCTCTTAATAAGGTGAGCATGGTAATTAAAGAGAGTTCAAGCGACCAACTAAATAAAAGCTCTTGAAAAGATAAGCATGAATACTAAGAGCAGAGCACGATAGTAGCTATTAAAAGATAAAGAACACCCACAGCATAGATAGACATGAAAATTCTATGTAATGTTCTAGGTAGAGGTGGAGCGTGTTTCTCTCCCACATCAAGGAATGCTGAGTTCCGACTCGTTATGAAAAACTAAAAAGAAAACTAAAAGCAAGACGCTCCAAGCATAGCACATAACATATGAAGTGATAAAAATATAGCGGAACAAAAGACGAACTGATAATGTTGATGGAGAAGGGGATGCACGGGGGGCATCCCCAAGCTTATACGCTTGAGTCTCCTTGAATATTTCTTGGGGGTGCACGGGGGCATCCCTAAGCTTGAGCGCTTGACACTCCTGAATCTTTTTATCATCTTCCCTCGCACACTTGAAAACTCCCTTCATACACAACTCATCATAATCTGATTAGCGAGGTTAGTACCCTTAATAAAATAATTATACCTTGCTGTAAATAAGGATATTATTGAATTTCTACTGTTTCTCAAGATTGCCAAAAGGTTTTTGCAAAGAAAAAGCAAGTTCTTAATTTGCAAAGTGAAGGTAAGGCAAAATAGGACAGAATCTGTGAAAAACAGAACAGCAGGCAGTAATTGACCTGTTCGGGATACTTCTACAACTCAAATCAAAAAACACAGAACTGAAGCACGAAAGCAAATTATATAGAGAACGCTGTCAAAAAAATTCAGACCAAAAAGATGATCTGGTGATTTTATACGAATTTTTCTATCCAAGGACAGAATCTATTTCCTGGACAACACCTCACAACTTTTGAACTTTCTAGCAATCAGAGGCTATACTTGGCACAAATATGAAAAGCAAAGATACAATGATGATGCTACAGAAGTAAACAACATCAAGACACAACAAAAGCAAATAATTTATTCATGTGGGCTGCCACCCAAAAGCGCTTTCTTTTATGCCTTTAAGCTAGGCATAATGCATAGATCAAGTTTTATCAAGAGTAAAAGAATAACTAGCCCGTACAACGGACTCCAAAGGTAACTTGACCTTCTTACGAGGGAAGTGTTCCATCCCTTTCTTGAGAGGAAACTGAAATTTTATATTACCCTCTTTCATGTCAATGACAGCACCAATGGTGCGCAAAAAGGGACGTCCCAAAATAATTGGACATGAAGGATCACATTCAATATCCATAATAGTGAAATCAACGGGCACATAATTATCATTGACAACAATAAGAACATCGTCAATCCTCCCCAAAGGTTTCTTTATGGAAGAATCAACGAGACGAACACCCAAAGAACAAGAATCATAAGGTTTCAATTTAAGCATATCATATATCCTTTTGGGCATAACAGAGGTACTAGCACCAACATCACATAATGCATAACAAGAGAAGTCATTCAAATAAATTTTTATCATAGGATCCCAACCATCTTCTAGCTTTCTAGGTATGGAGGCTTCTACTCTAAGTTTCTCCTCCCTAGCTTTGATGAGAGCATTAGTGATATGCTCCATGAAGGCAAGGTTAAGCGTGCTAGTGCGGGGATCTCTAGACATCTTGTGAAGGAAATCAATAACTTCTGTAAGAGTGCAATTATCAAAATCAAGGTCACGAGCATCAAGTAAAGTGGTAGTGGTGTCCTTAAGGTTCACTTGGTTGGTAGTTTCTATAGCATCACCATTAATAGGTCCATTGGGACCTGGAGTACATTGGGTGCTAAGAGTGTGAACATCCTCAATAACTTGGATAGTAGCAGAAATATGGTGGGTAGGAAGGCTCTTAATTCTTTCTTCTTCCTCCCTTTCTCTAGCCCATCTTTCTTTTAGCTTAGCCATCATCCTAATATTTTCATTAATTTGTACTTGAGTAGCATTAATAGGGATGACTTCCCTCTCCTTAAGAGGAGAAGTTTCAATTTTTAGCAATTTTACCTCATTGGCTAAGTGGTCTACCTTAAAAGAAAGATCATCTAGTTTATGTAGTTTCTCTTCTACATTCTTATTAAAGGCTTTTTGGGTAGTGATGAAATCTCTAAGCATAGTCTCTAGTTCAGTATTGAAGTTCTTGGTACTAGGATAAGCATTGTTGTTCCCATAAGAGTTAGAGGGGAACGGTCTAGAATTGTTACCAAAGTTACTCCTATAAGCATTGTTGTTGAAATTATTTCTAGAGATAAAGTTAACATCTACTTGTTCTTGAGCAATCAAAGAATTTAAAGGAACATCACGAGGATCAATAGTAGATTGCTTCGAAAGTAGAGACATGATCAAGTCAACTTTTTCATTGAGGGAGGAAATCTCCTCGACAGAGTTTACCTTCCTACCTGTTGGAGCGCGTTTGGTGTGCCATTGGGAATAGTTGGTCATCATCTCATCGAGAAGCTTTGTGGCAGCACCAAGTGTAGTTGACATAAAAGTTCCTCCCGCGGCCGAATCTAACAAGTTCCGCGAGGTAAAGTTCAAGCCTGCATAAAAAGTTTGGATAACCATCCAAGTAGTCAAACCGTGAGTAGGGCAGTTCTTGATAAGAGATTTCATACGTTCCCAAGCTTGGGCAACGTGTTCATTATCCAATTGTTTAAAATTCATGATGTTACTTCTAAGTTGGATAATTTTAGCAGGTGGATAGTATTTTCCAATAAAAGCAAATTTGCACTTGTCCCATGAATCTATGCTATTTCTAGGCAAAGACTGAAACCAAATTTTAGCTCCTCCTCTCAAAGAGAAAGGAAAAAGCTTAAGCTTAACAATATTACCATCTATTTCTTGGTACTTTTGCATATCACAAAGTTCTACAAATTTGTTCAAGCGTAAAGCAGCATCATCTCCAGCACCGGAGAATTGATCTTTCATGACTAAGTTCAGTAAAGCAGGTTTAATTTCATATGAAGGTGCTGAAGTGGCAGGTGTAGTGATAGGTGTGCTGATAAAGTCATCGTTGTTGTGACTAGTGAAGTCACACAACTTGGTGTTCTCGGTGGAACCCATAGTAGCAAGCAAGCAAGATAACTATTTTTGTGATTTTCGATAAAAGGAACTAAAGCAAAAAAATGAAAAGTGAACTAACAAGACTAAAAAGCAAAGGTAAAAGATAGCATGCAACTCCCCTATCCTGAAGAGTGGAGTCCCCGGCAACGGCGCCAGAAAATACTCCTTGATGGGCCTCGAACCCCTCGTTGGTTACCCCAAGTGGAAGGTGTAAGATGCAGTAAGTAGAAGTGTTTTCCCCTAGCAAAGATGCCAAGGATCGAAACCCCAGAGACTCCTAGGTTCAACAAGTAGGTGTCAATTGCTAACGGCGCAATTAGCAATCAACGTGGACCTGCACACAGATACAAATAACTTTGCTCCCAACGAGTACAGAGAGGTTGTCAATCTCTCCGGCCTTGTAGTTCACAAAGTGTTAAAAGCAATACGATAGTAGTGATAGATAGTGTTTTGCAATAGTAAGTAAATAGCAAAAAGTAAATAGTGGATGTGATCAATGATGGTAATATGGGCCGGAGTCTCATGATGTTCACTAGTGATGTCTCTCTCCCAAAAGACGATAAAACAGCTATGTGAGGTAAACAAATTACAGCTGGGCAATTGACAGGACCACGAACGCAAACCAATGCTGATTACATTGCAAGAAAGGTTGAGGTTCAAAGCTTGGGCGGTACGCCAAAGTAAGTAGACCGAAATCCATCAATATCTACTACTAATCATCCACCTTGAGATATCTATCCAGAACATCTCGCTGGTATTAAGTTGCGAGTCCCACCCATAGTGTAAACTCAATGCAACAGACAACTGCATTAAAAGAACTTTGCGTAAAGTAAAAAATCCTTGCACCCGCGGGCACAAGCACCGTTGTTTTCCCCCTTGTGGCAACAGCACATCCTCTAGACTCATGTTTCTGTCACTCAAGCTAGTCATCGAGGGGCATGAACCCACAATCGAGCATAACGTTCCCTCTTGGAGTCACTACTTACTACTCGGCCAAAGCAATAAATAACAACGGAGAACATGCAAGAATTACTTATGAACTAAAATATAAAAGAGGTGAATCAAATATATTACTCAAGATCAATCTGAACATAATCTCATAATCCATCGGATCCCAGCAAACTCAACATAGCAACAGCATAAGGATTACATAGGTGCCTCGATCATGTAGGGCAGCTCACGAGGACTAATTAGTGAAGCACAAGAACGGGAGGAGAACATCACATAGCTACTGGTCATGGACTCATGGTCCAAGGGAGACTACTCACGAGTCATCCGGGAGGCGTCCATGGTGGTGGAGAAGCTCCCGGTGGTGATCCTCCCCTCCGGCAGGGTGCCGGGAAGAGTTCTGCTGGTGCTCCCGATCTTGGAAGCGGCGGCGGCGGCGGAACACAGATGGGACCGCGAAAAGAAGTCCTGTTCTGAGGGTTACGGAGGACCCTTTAAATATATGCCAAAGTAGGGCACCGGGGGAGCCTCGGGCGGCCCAGGCGCCCCCCCCCCCCCCCGGCGCGGCCCAGGGGGGGGCGCCCACAGGGCGCCTGGAGCCCCTGTGGCCCCCCCAGGCTGCCCTTCGGACGCAGTGTTGTTTCCGGATCGCTGATTTTTTATATAATTTTTCTGGATTTTTCTGGGCAGTTCTTTAAACGTGAAAACCTGAAATACAAAAACAGCCGAAAACAGAAACTGGCACTGGGGTGCACTGGATTAGTAAGTTAGTCCAAATATGATCAAAAGTGTATGGAAGTGTATGAATATCATAGCAATATCACCCAAAAGTGGCATGGAGGAAGCAGATACTATAGATATGTTTTGGACGTATCAGCCTCTCACCGCTACCTTTACCAAATCGCGTTCACACGCTTAACTCTCGGCATCAGAACATATCATCTCACTCCAATTAATTCTCGATGAATCAGACCTGACACACTCTAAGCAATAGCAAGCAAGGCATGGTAAGATCACATCATGGCTTCAATCAACTCCTACACATGCTAGTGGGTTTCAACTATTTACTGTGGCAATGACAGGTCATGTAGAGGAATGGATTCAACTACCGCAGCATAAAGTAGCAGGTGAAGTCGTTGTTGTCCTAATGCAATAACAAGGAGCAGGAGCGAGAGAGGGGTTGTATCGGAATGAACAAGGGGGTTTGCTTGCCTGGTAAAACAACATGCAGAGCACTGCTCCTCTGACAGGTACTCTGGATAGGTCTCCGGAGCTGGACCTATCGAGAAGAACGGTGCCGACAATCAAACACAAGCATATGCAACAATATGATGCATGATCATGGCATGAAGATGTGATGTTATTTGAGTTAATGCAACTAGCATTCTATTTGAAAGAAGTCCATTTGAACCAAGGGTTCAAATGCAATAACAAAATTAACATTTAAAAGTGCCATTTATGTGATTTTACCTATACAGCAAGTATAAGTTGGTTAAACATGCATGAAAATGCCATAAACAGATTCCTTATATTTTTCTGATCATTTTTCATATATAAATTATTTCATTCTGAGCTACGGTTGAATTTCTGTGATTTTTTGAAGTTTAAACAATTTCTGAAATAAATAAATCATTTAAGATTTATTTAAATACCAGAATTGGAATACTACGTCAGCATGACCCAAGCATGACGTCAGCAGGTCAAAGGGCTGGTCCAGAGTCAAACCTGACAGTGGGGTCCACTGGTCAGTGACTCAGTTAATTAACTGAGTTAATTAACACTAAACTAATCCTAACAGAAAGTCAGCAGGGCAGGGCCCACATGTCAGTGGCTAATCTAATTAACCAAAATTACTTAATTAAACTAAACAGTCAACTAACTGAAGGGGTGGGGGCCCGCCTGTCATTGACCCAGGGGTTCAAATCCTGGTCAAACCCCAGCTAACACGCTGGCGTTTAGCCGCCGGCGGCAGCAAACGCGGCGGAGGGCGTCGGGATTTCCATTCCGGGGGTCTTTTGCGCAGCGGAGACCATCTACGGGGAGCTGGAGCTCACCCGCATCCATTCCAGCCAGCGGCAGCAGCTAGGGAGGCCGGAGCTCGCCGGAAACGAGCTCGCGGCGGCGCCGGAGTTCGGCCCTCGTCGAAAAAGGGGCTACAGGGCACGGGGAGGCCAACGGAGGGGTGCTACGGGCTTCTGGCAGTGTGGCGAATGCAGTGGCGTGCTCGGTTTTGAGCGTGCGTGGCTGTGGCCAGGGCGGCGGCATCTCCGGCGGCGGTGAGCTTGCGGTCGCGGAGGGGATCGGGCTACAGCACGTGCGAGAGTGAGGGGACAGGGGGGAAGGAAAGACGAGCTCACGGCGAATGCAACGTGACGAACGGTGAGCTCGGGGAGGTCCTGGTGCGGTCGCGGCGGCGAGGGGGATCCACGGCTGCCGGCGGTGAAGATGAGGTCGAGGTCGAGGCCTCAGGGCGTCCGGGGTCGATTCCTTCGGCTTGGAGATGCACGGCAGCGAGGCGGAGCTCGGGGGCTCGTCGGAGAGGCGAGGGGGAGGCGGTGGCTATGGTGGTTGTGATCGGTGGCGACGACGGCGGTCGGGACCGAGCGCGAGAGGGAGATAGAGGAGGGGAGGGGCGACGAGAGAGAGCCAGAGAGGTAAGGGGAGGTGCGTGGCGTCGCGAGGCGTCTTCCAGGCAGCGAGGGGGAGGACAGGCAGGCAGGAGGCGTGGCGCCCTCGCCGTGTGCACGCGCCGGCCACACGCCTCGCCTACTGGCGCGAGGTTGGTGGTGACTGGCTTGGCCAGTGGGCCGGGCCAGCTCTACCTGGTTGGGCTGCAGGTAAGCCAGGTAAGTTCTTCCTCTCCTTTTTTTATTTGTTCTGTTTTTCTATTTCTGCAATTATGTTTTGATTTAGTTTCTAAACTAAATCAATTATTTTCTTCTGACATTTTTATTTTGCAGGGACCTAGGAATTAATCCAAGCCCCTCAAGATAAAGAATCAGAATTCTGGACATATATAAAATATATAATAAATATATATCCAAGCAAATAACTATTACATTAATTCCAAATGCCCAAAATAAATACTTATGAGCTCCTAATAATATTGGTTTGATTTTTATCTCTAACCAATATTTCCAGAGAGCAACATGAACATTTTCTTGGACCCTTTTGGAGCAATTTTTATTTGGGTCATTTTCAAAAAGGGTTTCTGAGGGTTTCACAAGTCCTCAATTCAATTTCATTTGAAAATTTAAACATGATGCAAACAACAAGACTAACCTAGTGCATACCAGAACTAGGGTTGTGATAGGGCCCACTCGATAAGACATCATCATAATGAGCTCAATGTGACTAAGGAGTTAGTCACGGGATGATGTATTACGGTACGAGTAAAGAGACTTGCCATGACGAGGTTAAACTAGGTATCGGTATACCGACGATCGAATCTCGAGCAAGTACTATACCGATAGACAAAGGGAATTTGCATACAGGATTAAGTGAATCCTTGACATCGTGGTTCATCCGATGAGATCATCGAGGAACACGCAGGAACCAACATGGGTATCCAGATCCCGCTGTTGGTTATTGACCGGAGAGTCGTCTCGGTCATGTCTACGTGTCTCCCAAACCCGTAGGGTCTACACACTTAAGGTTAGGTCACGCTAGGGTTGTAGAGATATATGCACACGGTAACCCGAATGTTGTTCGGAGTCCCGGATGAGATCCCGGACGTCACGAGTAGCTCCGGAATGGTCCTGAGGTAAAGAATTATATATAGGAAGTCTAGTTTCGGCCATCGGGAGAATTCCGGGGGTCACCGGTAGTGTATCGGGACCATCGGAAGGGTCCCGGGGTCCACCGGGTGGGGCCACCCATCCCGGAGGGTCCCATGGGCCGTAGGGGGAGGGGACCAGCCCATAGTGGGCTGTCGCACCCCCTTGGGCCTCCCCCCTGCGCCTAGGGTTGGGAACCCTAGGGGTGGGGGGCGCCACCCTTGCCTTGGGGGGAAGTTCCCCCTGGCCGCCGCCCCCCCTAGGAGGTCCCATCTCCTAGGGCCGGCGCCCCCCTGGCCCCTATATATAGTGGGGTGGAGAGAGGGCAGCCGCACCTCAGCCCCTGGTGCCTCTCTCCCCCCCCC